>OX451737.1:8823035-9423035 GCA_948472305.1 Vicia faba
AAATAAGACTTATGAAATATAAAACCTAGTTCTACTTAATCATTACTTTAGGAAAATATAACTAATTAATTAATTAATTAATTAATTAATAGATCTAATTAAAAAAATTTAATTATTATTTTGTGATTTTTTGGGTTTTAAGGTTAATTAACTAAAAATAAAATCAAAAGAAGAAATAAAACATAAAGAATAGAACAAAAAAAAACAAAATAAATGGGCCTGTATCCTGCGCTATGAGCACAAAATGCAGACCGTGTCCTAGCTCTGGCACGATTGAATTTCAGGCTCAAACCTTGTGATTCTCACGCCCAAACCTCATAGTTTTAGGTCATGTGCAACATTCAAACAAACCAAGGCATTAAAAGTACAGATAAATGAAATTCGAATTAATTTTTTACCAAATACACAGGTTCGGATATGTAGTGTTCTTGGCCGTGCAAGGGCCTAGGGATGGCCTGGATCAATTCCTGGGAATGCTGAGAGAATGACTATAGTGTTAGTTTGCCACGAAATAGCTTGTAAGTGCGGTTGCAAATTTTTGACGAATTTATGAAATGGAGAGGTTTGAGAGAGGGCTTCTGTAGCGTGGTAAGTGTCTTTTTTTCCTTTCTTTTTTTTATGCTTGAAAATGGTCCAATATATATATATAGGAGGGAAGGAATGAATGATATTGAATGCCAAAATCCATGCCATAATGCCATGTAATGAAGTATTGATATAATATTCAAAAACTTGCCAAATTGATGTTTAAAGAACCATAATGCAAAATTTGAAAAATTGCCCAAAATGACTTTTGCACCATTTCTTGAAGGGGATGAACCTGAACATCATTTTATGTGTGGCTTAGGCCCTTGTTCAAGATAATTCCCAAGCCCATTTGTGCTATAACACCTCCCTTTGTTATTTAAACCACTTATTTCATGTTTTATTGAAAATAAATCCAAATAAATGGAAAATAAATGGATACAAAGTAAGGCCACAAGGGGAAGAGCTTATGGGTCCTATAACATGCCATGGAGAAGTATAAAACTCAAAGAAATGATTTAATGCCTTGAAAACTCAACTTTGCTCGATGTAGGATTTTTGAATTTTCCAAACATTTTCCAACTTGGGAAAACCATAACTTGCTCAATTTGTATCCCAAGGAGATGATATTGGGCTTTTTGGAAAGCTCGAGATGTATACTTCAATCCCTCTTTTGATAATTTTTGCATTTGAAGATGTTATCTTGATGTAAAAGGTCTAGACAAAAAGTATCTTTTGTTGACTTTCTGAAAATCACATGTAATGTATGAGCTTGCATCTTTCAAATGGTGAACTTCTTGAACTTGAAGATAAAAGATGGATTTTAGGGAATTGTAATCTCTTCGAGATGGGCTTTGGTTGGGGCCAAATGGACAAAGCATAAGAAAGTTATGCCCAGTAAAAGTTCAGTTGACTTTTTCCTATTGAAACCCTAATTTTGCAAATTTGAATTTTGATGAATTAGGAGCATTTCTTGAGGATCATGGTCAACCCTTATCAATATGATGATATCATTTCAAAATGATGTTTTTGACAAAAAATCTTGAACTTTGACTGTATATAGCCATAGTTGACTTTTGACCTAGTATAGGTTGATTTTCAGGCATTTGGGCAATTGACTGTGCAAACTTGTTCTGCAAGCATGAAATTTGTCATGGAGATTCTTGGAGGCATAATAGGACCATGGAAAGAAATTAAATATTGGAGTTGACACATCCTGATTCAAATGGAAACCCTAGTTGGGGGTTCATTGCCTTAGGAGGAGAATTTGTCTGATCAATTGTTGGGCATCCTTGGGCAAGTTGAGGACCTCAATAGGCCTGTGTTGACTAAAATGAGAGGGAAAATTTAGGGTACAACAAGGAGGTATCTTGAAAAATGGGTGGGAAAATTTTGGGGTACAACACATGTCTGTCAGAGATCAACAGAGACCAAGTTGTGGAGCCACATGTGTTCGAAGATTTTTAAGAAAGAAACTCCAAGCACCACCAGTCTCTCCCTCGACTAGATCAAAGGCAATTGGGAAAATGTTGTTGTTGACATCTTGTGCAACTTCATCAGTAACATGCCTTTGTATTTTCTCGTACAACCATGTTCCATCTATTTGAATAATAGGTTTGCAGGACGCAAACCCTGTGATGCAAGGTTGAAAAAGCCCAGAACAGTCGACTGAATATTCCATTTCTGTTGACAGAAGTACCATATGGGGAATACGTCGGCAATGTTTCCATAGTATAAACAATTTCAGGAGAATGCGTCTGAAGTGTATGTAGGTAGTGCGATAGTTCTTTGTATGACTCCTCCCAGTTTCCATATACCTTTTCAATCGCCTTGAACTTTTCTACTTTTAAATTATTTATTTTTTACGTTTTCATTATCTTATTAATTTTTATCCACAATTTATCTGGAGAACATATTTGGGTTTGGACCATGACTCCAACCCCGAGGATGCAACAGTTTAGAATGCAAAGACTTCAATCATACGGTTCAACATTATGGAGATGCACCATAATGACCGTGTCAAGATGCAGTTCAGAATGCATCAAGAGATACCATGCGATCTAACTTGTTTGTCACCCTGGAATCTCAAACGGGTCGAAACCCAATGGGGTCTTACTAATTGGAAATATTTTTCTCCATAATGGTGTAATATGTGGCATAGGCGTCACCAACATGTCTTACAATTCCCTATTTTCCTCAACCAGGATAATATGTGACACACAAATAAGTATTTTGATTGGTACATATCGGTTACTAACTCAGAAATGCATGTGTCTTATCTGAGGTATTTGATCGACCCACGAACACAAGGGCATAAACCTCAAATCCCCAACAACAAACTTAACCACACATCACCTTCCACCAAACACCACGATGATACAGATCCACAAACACCCAACCACAATCATCACCTCAATACCAATACACCGATATACCCTACACCCAATCTCAATCCAAATCTCAATACCAATACACCCACATGCCTCACACATAATTCCAGTATTCTGAACATCTCAATGTGGGTCCCTCATCATCTCACCTTAGCCCAAATCTAGCCTTTCCTAAAGAATATGACCCAACCGATCCAACTTACCATCAACCACCACATCACCATAGCACCCAACAATCACAATGCCAAACACCCCAAGATTCATTTTTTTACTCCCCTTACTCAAATGACCAGTTCTATCGACCATCCCACGGAACCCTGCCCCCCACCAAGACGACCAAACTTTGAGGGCATGGGTAACCGACTGTACCAAACGTATCTTCCAGATATGGTTATCTGAAATATTTCATGGATCTTAAACGCATTGACTTCAACGAGCCATCGACCCAACGCAATAGGAAAATCGACGAAACCCACCACGAGTTAGGCGAGGACGCGGGTGCGGAACCACGGGTCGTTAACGAGTTCCGGGGGATAACAAAATAATATGCAACAGTTTTTTTCATTATGTAATCATTCATTTTATTATTGAAAAATTGAACTTTCATTAAGCTATATCGTTTAGTTATTGTCTCTTATTTAAAATAGAAAGCAAAATAAAAATTGGGAGTTAAAAGCACTTAGGCGCCATCTAAGATGGCTTAGGACAAACATGTTGCACCTATGTGCAATCCTCACTTGGCACCTCCATATAAAAATAAAGAGGGTACAACGTCTGAGTTGCCTCCTCTATTAAGTGTTTTATGAAACATGGTTATTTGCGTAATTTTCTATGAAACATGGTTATTTATGTACTTTTTTTCATACCTTATTATTGCTATAAAAAATTCAGATATGACGACAAGCTCATCTTTTCTTGTTTTCATAAGTGCTTTACAAGTAGGGTTACAACTTAAGCGGGCTTGGATCAACTTGGGTGAAATATAATTTTTATTTTGGGCCAAATATATTATATATATATATATATATATATAGATATATATATATATATATATATATATATATATATATATATATATATATATAATATATATATATATATATATTATAATAGATAGATTTTTTCTCTCTGGGTAATTAAAACGTACAACAAGACAACAAGACAACATGGCGGAATGCTATTTCGCTGCTATCTGTCATGTGTTTGATAAAATTCCCCAACTAAATATCCTTTGTATTAAGTAGAGGAGAAGCACAATTTTGCATTGTCTAATGGTTTCTACTCAAATAGGTGGTTACATTGTCCACTTCGAGGATTCCATTGTTGCCCCCGATAGTAGAGATGGGAGCAAAGATATTTTTTGTTTGTGTCTCGTCTTAAGATGGTTACACCTATGTAGTGACGAACGAAAAAATGTCATACGGAATGCGATTGAGAATAATTGTGATTTATTTACAGTATTGGAAGAGTCTTTAAGGGTGATTGAGCAATGGCTATGTGGAAAGTGTATGAGAATTCATGCCATGAGTCGAGCATGTCATCATCCCGATGGTCTTGTTCGTGCCACTCATGTGATAGAAGGGGTCCAAATCAGATTATGGGTATTGTTAAATCACCATCCTCAACTGACTCTGATAACCTTAAAGGAAACGGGGAGCTTGTTTTGGATGCAAGGGTTGTTAGAAGATTCTTATCGCACCTATTTTCAGTGTGAAGAGTATATCTCTAAGTCGCCGTCTTGCTTTCTCGTAAACATTGAAAGATGCTCTTTACAAGGTGGTTGCTGATCCGGGATCAGTAGGTGCACGGGTTCAGTTGTTACTTCTCCCTTGTTGCATATTACGGGGTGGTTAAGTCTCAGAATAGGTGACACCGCAGGTCTAGAAATCAAAAGTCCATGCAGTAACACCATATTTTGGAGTGTTTAGCTACTTGGAGAGACACTGATGGTCTTGTCAAAATAGTGTTATAGTGCGTTGTGAAGCTCGAAGCAAGGTGATTTGGGTTGTGATGGTTTTCATACTCAAGAGAAATATAAGAAGATGAGCTCTAATGTCAAGCAATGCCTCCACAAGTTTGCAGATGGCCATTTCAAAGCGGATGTAAAAGTGTTAGGGTCATTCGAAGTGGCCCCCTATAATGAACATACTATGAAGGCTTTGGAGGCTAAGAACCCTTACATACCACCTTCCTTCACGCCGACCACCTTATTCTCAAAATCTCCCCTAGTGACTGATGCAGATACCATCTTCAAGTGTATTAAATCCTTTCCCAAAGGAACGTCATGTGGTAGAGATGGTTTGCGTGCTCAACATATTTTAGATGCACTGTATGGAGAAGGTTCTACTGTGGAGAAAGATATTTTACATGCAATGACTCTAGTTGTTAACTTATGGCTAGGAGGAAGATGTTCCATGAGTTTGGCGGGGTTTGGTGCCTCTGCACCATTGACACCCGTTATTAAAGCATGATAGTAGGATACAACCTATTGTTGTGGGTTCTATTCGAAGGTGGTTGGTATCCAAGGTTTCTATGAAAAAGGTCGGTAAAGATATGGCACGATACCTCAATGACTTTTAGTTTTGGGTTGTGGTATCGGGTGGATCTGAGACCACTTTGCATAGGGCTATTGATTAAGGAGTTGTCTAGAAGAGAGCTTCTAGGGCTATTGATTTAATGCACCTTCTACCACAACTAAGGGATCCTCAGAGTGAGCTTCTTCTACTCCGATCCTGCATGGGTATTTCCAAATTGAATTTTGGCCTAAGAAAGTGTCAACTTACTCATATGGAGGTAACAATTGTTTGTTTTGTTAAAGAGTTGTGAAAGGCGGTTGAAGGACATTGTGGTTGGTGGAGGTCCTTTCTTCGGGGACCTTTAATGGAAGGTGGCTTCATTACCCATTAGAGTTAGGGTTTGGTTTGTACTCGGCTTTAGAGGCTTCCTCATACGCCTTTCTGGTTTCAAGGGCCTAATCCCCGGGTGTTGCAGGATCATATATTGAGACACAATGGGGTGTATGTTATGGATTCAAATTTCGATAGAGCTTTGGATAGTCTTAGTGTTACGATTCCAGATTTTGACCTTAGCAATTTTACTAATAAGGACACCGTCCCTCCTAAAGCAAAAACTTATTTTGGCAAGTTCCCTATTTAGTAAAGTTGTTAAGCACATTGATGTGAAGTTGGGACATGACCATGTGGCAGAAGGCAATTCTTGGATGTTTGCAAGTCGCACATGCTCAAGACTTTCTTCTTGCTATTCATATTGATAGGATAGGCCAACATATGTCACCAGTAGAGTATCGTACTATCCTAAGATACCACTTTATGATTCCTTTATTTCCTATTGATGAGTGTTGTACCCCCAAAATTTGCCCTCTCATTTATCAAATAATCTCTCACAAGATCTCTTTTGGTTTAAGACTGCACTAGGGTTGATCAGCTCAAGACACCTCCTCAAGCACTGATGACTGAAAATTAGGGTTTGAGATTGCAAAAGGAAAATGGACTTTTAATGACCCATATGACTTTCATGGATCATTTTGGACTCTTAATATTGCTCATGTCAAGTTTCAAGTCTTGGATCACATTTTTGCTCACTCAATTGATCAATTGACCTAAAATCAACTATATTGAGGAAAATGTCAACTGTGGTCAATTTACAGTCAAACTTCATAATTATTTATCCATATCAACATCATGAACTCATATATGTCATTTTATCAAGTTGGACCCATAATTCCTCATGAAATTTGATCAGATCATCAAAAGGGCAAAATGGTCAAAATTAGGGTTTTGGTTGAGAAAGTGCAATTTCTGATTTTTGACCTAGAAAATGATTGATTGGTTTAAGTTATGATCTCAAGGTTCAAATGCATCATTTTGACCTAATGCAATGACTCAAAATATTCCTCAAGATTAATTGATTGATAGTCGATTTTCAGTCAACTGATGAAAAGTCAATTGTACACTGAAAAGTCAAACTTTGACTTTTTAATCAAAATCAAGTCCCAAAGATCACAATTCATCAAAACATGTCAAAATATGAAACTTTTTCATCAAGAAATCAAAAGGTCAAGATTTCATTTTGAAAAGTCAAAATTTCTAAACTTAGAAATTTTTCTAAGTGTTGAAAATTTCATATTTTTTTCATAACTTTGAGCCAAATTTCCACCATGATGAAATATGATTCAAAGGAAACTTCCTACATGAAAGTTGTAGATCTCAATGAGATATAAAACAATGTAGAACACAACTTCCACTATAAATGCATGTATTTCAAGTTATGATTTAATGAATACATGTTCATGAAACTTGGAAACTTAGTGAAATTTTGCCCTAGTTTAGGCAGGATTTTGACCTAACTTCATGAAATTTTTCACATAGTTACGAGATGAATTTTCAAAAATGTCCAAAATATATGTTGTAGAGGATGTTACAAGATTTCCAAAATGTCCCAAGAAATCATTGAGATCATACTTGAGCAAGGAGAATCGAAGGCAAGAAGTTAGGGTTTTCAAACATGAATTACAAGTCATTTTGTGAAGAACACATGAACCAAATCCATGCTAGGATGAATAATATTTTCTTTGTAGGCCTCAAACTTGTTTGTCACTCTGTAATTAATATTTTTCACAACCGATAGGATCTTTGTCCAAGCATTTGAGCCATTATCCAAGTTGCATTTCCATTAATGGCACAAAGTAACATTGCCATTCTAGTAAAGAGGCTTTAATCACCAAGTCAACTTGTCTTGAGCTTTGCATTTGTTCTTTCTGCACAAACATCCTTTACACAATCTGATAAGCATGTTTAAAAGTGCCTAACCACTTTAGATAGCCGTGTACCTTGCCTTGGAACAATGCTTGTCAAGCTTGCTTCAAAGATAAGCAAAAAACTATAACATGTGAACTTGTACTTCTGATAAGCCCAAGCTCTCAAAACCTGTTCCTAAACACTAAGACACTATTATGCAACCTAACACATGGACTTGAACACCCTGAAACACTCTCAAACTCCCTCAAATTAGAAGTTGCCCAAAAACTCCATTGTTGGATAATTTCTTACTTTGAACTTTGAACTTCCATTTTCCTTGTGCGTTCTTTAGCCTTTTAGTTCCTAAAGCTTCCTTGAATCAAATAAAAACCATCCCTGTCCCTGTTACACAACTGTAACTCCATTTCCACCATCCTCCTTAACCAAAAACAGAGCATTGCAGTTGGACTTCTCCAGGCCATTTCAGCCACTCTCAACTCAAGCTAAGCATTGCATTAGCTTCCTAGAGCCTCAAGGAAGCTAACATGATCATTGAAGCACCTTGAATCAAAATCAAACTCATTTCACGATTTCCAGTTTTGAGGTATTTTTCTTGAACTTCTATCTTCTCATTTAGGCATTGTTAGGCTTGTATTTGTGAAGATAAAATATAGACATCATTGCCCTGAAATTAAACATGTCCATAGATTTCATTTATGTTTCTTGAGTAGAGAGAATTTTGAGTTTGAACCTCTAAAAATATTTAGGTCAAAATTTGGTACTGTTGTACCCCCAAAATTTCCCCCCTCCTTTTTATCAACATTTCCCATCACAAGGCCTTTGGAACTCAAGATCAAGCTAGGGTTTGCTCAGCTTAAGACACCTCCTTGCACTGTTGACCTAAATTAGGGTTTAAATTTGCACAGGGATGTTTTGAGCTACAATGCCCAAAGTGACTTTCATACTTCCCTGTTGGACTCACAAGTTTGTCCATACCATGTTTCAAGCCTTGAATCAAATTTTTGCCCAGTCAATTGGACAATTGACCTAGAAATCAGCTGTATTGGGAAAAAAGTCAACTGTGGCCAATTGACAGTCAAACCTCATGAATTCTGACCCACGTCAACATTATGAACTCATGTGAACCATTTGATCAAGTTTGGATCACAATTCCACAAGAAATTTGATCAGATCACCAAAAGGGCAAAATGGTCATTTTTAGGGTTTTGACTGTGCAAAGGCAATTTTTGACTGTTTGACCCAGCCAATGGTAAATCAAGCTCAACCATGGACTCAAGGACTCAACGACATCATCTTGACCCATTCAAAAAGTTCAAAAGATCTCAAATGCATAGGATTGACAGATGAATTTTCAATCAACTGATCAAAATTTAACTGTATACTGAAAAGTCAAACTTTGACTTTTTGGTCAAAATCAAGTGCCAAGGGTAATTTTTCATCAAGACATGCCAAAATTATGAAACTTGTTCATCAAGAAACCCAAAAATGCAAATTAGGATTTAAAATGGAAAAATTTCATAACTTAAAAATTTTCTAAGTTATGAAATTTTCTTATTTTTTTCCTAACTTTGTCCCACTTTGTTCACCAAGATGCAAATGGATTCAAACAAAACTTGAAACATTAAAGTTATATTCCATCACAAAGTCTACAACTTTGATTCACAAAGTTTTCTCAAAAGAAGCCTGTATCTCAAGTTATGATTTTTGGAACAAGGGTACCTAAAACTTTTAACTTAGAGAAAATTTGCCCTAATCTAGGCAGGATTTGGACCCATCTTCTTGGCCACTTTTCACATAGTTCCATTTGGAATTTCAAGTTGCATTACAAAGGATGGATTATAGTACATGTTCCAAGCTTTCCAAATTGTCCAAGAACTCCTCAATCACCCTTGTGGTTAGAGAGAATCGAATGCTTGAAGTTGGCAAAAACTCACTTTTGTCCATGGCCAATACATGTTCATAACAACTTGCAATTCTGATCTAGCTAGCTTGGTTTGACATTACAGACCTCAAAACCAATTTGCACTCCATAATTTAATGCCAATCCATCAGTCTAAGCCTTTGTTTTGTTCATTTGGACATTATACACAAGATTAATCCTTAAGTAGAAAAAGGCAAATTTCCATTTTTGCTTAAGTATGCTTTATGTCAAACCAACAATCCTTGAGCATTGTCCAAGATCTCTTGCAGCAAAACAAATCCACAAATCAGAGGGGCCAAGAGCAATGTATGCAAGCATATTTGACAACCTATACAAGCCTGTAACCTCACTTCCACATTTTGAACTTCAGTAGAGAAAACTTGCAAAACACAAGAAACCTCTCATATCTGTTAACACAAGCTTAGAAAAACATTGTAGACAAGTTCCATCCCTCCCAACAAGCCTAAAACATGACCCTTTCATCACTCAAACCTCCTCATACTCAGAACCACTGTTTTTCTGCAAAACAGGGCACGTTCTGCATTTTGCAAGCCACAACAAAATTCCATCGTGCGTTTTGTCCCCAAGATAGTTCCAACACCTTCCAATCAACTCACCTGAAGTATCCCAGGCCCCCATTGCAAGCTGTAACACCTCTAACACACTTTGCCATTTTCATTTTAAAGCTCTGCAGGTTGAGTTCTACAGCATGATTCAAGTTGTTTCAAAGCAAGCCAAGCATTGGAGAAGCTTCCTTGGACCTCAGGCAAGCTCAAGAGAAGCTCAAACACCATTGAAGGTTGCTGCATTTGTCCAGCTCGAAGTCAACTGAAATAGGTATTTCATGGACTTCTATCTCCCTATTTAGGAATGGTTAGGCTTAGGTTTGTGAATGAAATATATTGTACTCATAGCCCTGAAGCCATACATATGCTTAGTTTTCATTTACATTAATCGTGCTGAGAGAATTTCACTCATGAACTTTCTGAAAAAACTAGGTTAGAAATTAGGGCCAGAGAAATTCTCTCTGGTCTTTGAGAGTTAATCCAAGTTTTTTATATGGTTGAATTCGTTGTTTAATTCTCTACAATGTTCATGTTATGGGTTTTATCAAAAAATCAAAGAATCAGGAGATAGCATTGGAAGTACAGAACGCGTGTGTTGTTTGAAACTGAGGAAGAAGATGAAGTTGCTTGGGCTGGGCCTGAGTTGCTTTTGCTTTCCACACATGCATATTCAGTTTGCACCCCCTGACCCATTTGCTTGCATATTTGTCATTTTTTGCATTTTATTTCATTTTTGATTTTAATATTTTATTTTCTAACATAAAAAATACCTAAAAATTATTTTCATAAATTTTTATATTTATTTGGAATTTATTCTAATTATTACTAGTATAAAAAATATTTAAATGCTTTATATTCTTTTTATTAAAACCTAAAATAATGTAAAAATATATTTATTTTCATTTATTATTTTTATTCACATTTAAAAACATTTTCTTGAATATACTTATTTTTTATAAATAATTAATTTTTTATCAATAATTAATTTTTTATCTTTATACATTTAATGTATTTAATACTTATATATTTTATTAAAAAAGGGAAAATAAGAGCAAAATACATAAAAAATAATACATGTTTATTTTAATATTACATACCAACAATATCTCTTTACAATATACTTTTATTTTTTTTGTACAAATTGATATATATATATATATATATATATATATATATATATATATATATATATATATATATATATATATATATATATATATATATATATATATATATATATATATATATATATATATATATATATATATATATATATATATATATATATATATATATATATATATATATATATATATATATATATATATATATATATATATATATATATATATATATATATATATATATATATATATATATATATATATATATATATTTGTAAATAAATAATAAATAATGCTATTTATTTAAGAAAATTAGGGTTTTTGCCCTAACTGAAAAAATAATTAAACTTGACTTTTTTCTTTGTTTATTTTTACTTCACATATTAAAAACATTTTTTTTACATACATAAAAATCATTTTATACATAATACATTTTATTTGACATTTATTTATTGTATTGTATTCAATTATTGTACATTTAAATATTGTATCATGTACATTCAATTTGGTTGTAATAGTAATCTAGGGTTTAATTTCTTGTCAAATATCCCCAATTCAAATTTGTACCCCCTCCCTATATCATGTTGTAATAGTGTAGCATTTAAATTCTCGCACATTTAAAAGCTTTCAATTATGCCATGCTTAGACCTAGGGTTTGTATGCAAATAAAATCAACAATTAGTTTGACCTAATCCGAGATAAATATGCATGAAAAAACAAACACAATGCACACTTGCACCCCTAGGGTTTCATCCACTTGTTGCCTTCAAAAACGGGCCATGGTTGCATGTTGAGTACTTTGGCAAAATAAAAACAATCAAAAAGATCATAGTCCCTCGATGACGCCATCTGAGTTGCCTAAACAAAATGATCAAGTACCTCAAGAAAATTGCCAAAGATACTTGACATTATTACTATCATGGTCTATACGATGACCCGCTCCTGTCCCGTTAACATCCTAACACAAGGTTGTTCACCAAATACAATGGTGAAACAACACTGTTAAAAGGGTTAAAAACATAAGAAAGATCTTTGAGTAAAAATAGGGTAGACAACTCTTAGTTACTTGGTCAAAAGCTTGTAAAAACATCCTTGCTATCTTCAAAATACACTTCACAACATAATTTCAAAATCCAACTTTCAAACATTGAAAACTTTTCAAAAGATAAAAACACCTTTGTATACATTCAAACAAGAATCATTACAAAGGTTGCCACAACAATGACCTCTTTTCAAAATATCTTTCCAAATCACACACAAAGCACCATTTCAAACAATTGAAGAGCACCATTTCAAACAATTGAAAAGCAAAGCAAGTGATCTAAGCAAGTAACTAAGAGCCCATGGATAACCATGGATAGAAACGGTGCTAATACCTTCCCTTTCTATAATCTACTCCCCGAACCCAAGAAAACATCTCAAAGGTCTTTCCTGTGCTTTTTGACCTTTCCTTAGGATAAAATAAAAGGTCGGTGGCGACTCTTGCTAAACCGAAACATTTGCGAACACAAACGCAATCCTAAGTCAGTTCTCCCACCGTATCACAAAACTGGCGACTCTGCTGGGGAAATCTTTAAAAGTGGAGTAACCTTAGGGCTTAGATCACCCTTTGCATGATTATTGTTTGCTTTGATTGCTTTACATTTTGGTTCTCTTGTTTGGGCTTAAAATCCTCCACCCGAATTTGGGAAACATTCATAGATAGCAATACGTTGTGGAAACTGTGCGGGGTATACCGACACGGTTGAAGCAATAGCTATATTAGTGCGACATATTTGTGAGTACCGGTAGCCTTTGAGTCAATCAAAGAGAATACGGGGCCGCTGAGTGATGTCATGAAGCACTAATGAACTAGAACCTTACTTGACCATCTTGGCCTTTCATTAGGGGTAGTGAGATAACCGGCTTTGGTGCAGTCCGAAGTTGGTAGATACTCGATACTACACTCATTGAGGGTTGTTTTCTTGGAATATTTTGGTCGCTAGTTAAGTGGATAAACCAAAACAATGAACATAGAAAACAATCCAATGATATTGAGCTCCTTAGAACCCGGTTACTATTTATAGGACAGGTTTTGAGCCAACTAAACTCAAGAGGGTACTTACCTATGAAACCTCATGCAAGTCTGAAACTAGGGTTTTGTGTGACTTGCCTGTACATGTGCTTGTGCATACATCATGAACATCATAAAGCATCATATGCATCCACTAACCATTTCAAGGGTTTGGATCTTCATCTTTGTCCTTGTTTTGTAGGTCATGGAATCTCTTCGCAGGAAAACAATTCAAGTCAACCTTGTGAGAATCCCTCCTCAACTCAAGGAGCTTACTTCCAGGATTCCAGAGAATTCTCTCTTCAGTGAAAGACATGGTAGACTTCTCAACTTGGTCAACACCAACATTGAAGAAGACATGGTGAAAGTTCTCTTCCAGTTCTTTGACCCCCTACACCACTGTTTCACATTCCTTGATTACCAACTGGTACCAACTTTGGAGGAATTTTCTCAACTCTTAAGAATTCCTATTCTTCATCAACTACCCTACAACGGTACGGAAAAAGAACCAAAGCCTGAAGATGTTGCTCAAGCATTACACTTGCAACCATCTGACATCAAGGGGCATTGGGAAACCAGAAGTGGTGTCAAGGGCTTCTTGGAAAAGTTTATGTTCGAGAAGGCTCAAGACTGCTGGAATTCTCTTGATCTATAAGCCTTTGAAGAGATTGTGGCTCTCCTCATCTATGGGTTGGTCTTGTTCCCAAACCCTGATCAGCTTATAGATGTGAATGCTGTTAAGATTTTCATATCCAGGAATCCTATACCTACATTGCTTGGGGACATCCTACACTCATTTTACACACGAACAATGAGGAAAAGAGGTGTTATCATGTGATGTACTCCTCTTCTAGCAAGGTGGTTTATTTCTCAACTTCCCCAGTCAGTTTTGAAGAATGAGCAGGGTTTAAGGTGGTCACAACGGTTGATGACTCTCACACATTCTGATGTTCATTGGTGTTCTCGGTCTAGAGAAAATGTTATCATCATTGATCGTTGTGGAGAATTCCTTAATGTCCCACTACTTGGTATTAGGGGAGGCATTACCTACAACCCCTGTCTAGCTTTAAGACAATTTGGATATGCTCGGAGGGATGGCCCTCATGACATGCTGATTCCTGACCTAGTTTTTGACTTCGGCAACGATGCGCAAGGACTTCGACAAAGGTTTATCAGAGCTTAGAGGATGCCTAACAAGGTGGATAGTAAGACACTGGGGCACAAGAATTCCATCCCCCTTGAGCCTTACCTCAGGTGGGTACGTGCCCGCTCCCAGAATCTTATGATGCCATATCCTCACATTCTCCCCTTGATCAAAGAGCCTGTTATGGAAGGAGAGGTTCCATACACCATCCTACATCCTGACATGCCAACATCATGGGAGGAAATGCAAAAGAGTTGGATCCAACTCAAAGAAGAACGGGATACTTTTGAAGCCAGCTTCTATGCCAGTGAGAAGAAGGTTTTAGAGCTCACCCGCCGACTTCACGAGGAGGAAACTCTCAACACCTACATCGCACCAAAGAGAATGCGCAATGTCTTTTTACATTAAGAATTTTGTAATATTTCGCCCATGGGGCATTTATGTACTAACAAATCTCTTCTTAATATGACGTGCATTCTTTTTGTTTGCAACAAATTTGAATTTTTGAGCCCTTGAATGCATTACATGAATAACATACCATTCATCATATGCATAAACAGGTCTTCAAGCCATGTTTCCTTATCTTTCTGTTGTTTATTTCAGCAAGATAGATTTGGAGCAAACAGTAAAGGACCTACAGGCACAAAATTCACAATTTCAGCAACTCCTCATGACCTTGGCAAAGGGTCAAGAGGATCTCAAAGTTCTGCTAGAGAAGAATAAAGAGAAGAAAAAGAAAAAGAGACCGGGGGTAGCCACTTTCGGAAAAAGGTTTGAGAGCAATGCTAGGAGGACTCTGGAGTTCCCTTCGACGTCTGACGAAGGAGTTGGCAAGGGGAAAGGAGTTACTGTACCTTCTGAGTCTGAGGTAGAAGAGGAGGAAGAGGAAGAAGACAAGGACTATTCTGAACAACAGTATCCACCAGCGGATGACAAATATAAGAACCTTGAAGACAGATTGGCAGCTATGGAGTTGCAGAGGGTGCCCTGATTGGATTTTGACGAACTGGGGTTGGTAGCTGGGATTGTTATCCCTCCCAAGTTCAAGGTGCCAACATTTGCCAAGTACGACGGTCTGTCTTGCCCTAAGATGCACTTGAGGTCGTATGTTAGAAAGATCCAACCTCATTCATCCAATAAAGACCTTTGGGTACACTTTTTCCAAGACAGCTTGTCTGGCACTCAGTTAGACTGGTTTTATCAGCTTGAGAGATTAGAGGTTCACAATTGGGAAGACTTGGCAGCTGCTTTTTATCGTCAGTATCAGTACAATGCTGATTTGGCGCCCACTCGTACTCGGTTACAAAGTATGGGGATGGCTTCAAATGAAGGGTTTAAGGAGTACGCCTAGAAGTGGCGTGATATGGATGGAAGGGTACAGCCACCGCTATCAGATAGGGAATTAGTTGACATGTTTTTGGGGATCCTATCTGGCCCTTTCTTCAACCATCTAATCGGGAGCTCTTCTGCGGGATTTACTGAACTGATTCTGACCGGTGAAAGGGTGGAGGCCAGTATTAAAAGCGGAAAGATTCAAAAGGATGCTTCCGCATCCACAGTTGTTAAAAAACCTTCCCCAGCCAAGAAAGAAACATCTGATGTGTATTCTCAGAAGGGATTGGGAAGAACTGAGCGTCGTCCGACTGTAGGGGCCGTGATGATTCAAAATTCGTCAAATGATCAACCACGTAACAATCAGTTGAGACCTAATCAACAATGGGTAGAACAGCCACAACGGCAGTTCACCCGCATCAACATGACGCCCGCTCAGGTCCTCCCCATTTGTTGAAGCTGAATCTGACTAGTTTGAAGGAGGTGCCAAAAAACCCTAACACCTCCTCTCCGTACTACCACTCTAATGCTAAGTGTGCTTACCATTCCGACAGTGCTACACACGATACCAATAATTGCTGGGCACTTAAGAACAAAATTCAGGACTTAATTGATGCCAAAGAGGTTGAGTTTGATGCTCCTGAGAAGCCCAATATTATATCTGCTCCGATGCCCAAGCACGGCCACAATGTGCATGCCATTTTGGAAAACCTCCATGTTACTGATATTGCCAATCTGTTGACTCCATTGATTGTGATTAAAGAAAATTTGTTGAGAGCCAAGATCTTTCCTGGTTGTGGCAAAGACTGCTATTTCTGTTTGAACATTCAAGGTGATTGTCCAATGTTGAAGTCAGGTGTCCAACGCCTGATGGATACTCAAGAGATACTTTTCCAAAAAAACCCTTGTTGACACTTTCAATCTGATTACTCTTGATACTTGTGATACTTCAACCAACGATATTGCTATCATAACCATTTCCGACAATCCTCCCAAGGCTTGCAAAAGGCCTGTCAGGATTACACCCAACTCTGAATGTGTGCCTTTAAAGATCACCATGCCAGGACCTGTCCCATACCAATCAAGCAAAATGATACCGTGGAACTATGGGGGAGAAATCTTCTACTACGACATCAAACAAATCGAAACAGTCCAAGAGACTTTTGAAGAAGACCCTGATATAGGGAACATCGCGGGTACAAGCAAGATAACCCGTAGTGGCCGAATCTTTTCTCCGGAGATTGCTCCCCCTCGAGCGGTTTTCGGACCCTTAAAAGCTTCTACACCTGTTGGGCCCTCTGTGCAAGGCCCAGTGATTGAAGAATTAAATACTCTTGAAGAAAGACCATCTACTGATAATACCAAAAAGGGTTAGGGGATACTGGAAATGCCTGTCAGGACGAAGGCTCATGCTGTGGTTATCCCCGAAACCACTCAGAAGGAAATGGATGAAATCCTAAAAATAATCAGAAAAAGTGACTACGACGTTGTAGAACAACTGGGGCAGACCCCTTCTAAAATTTCAATGTTGGCTCTTCTGCTCTGTTCTGAGGCCCATGCCAAGGCCCTAATCAAATTCTTGAAGGCGGCACATGTTCCCCAAGAGACCTCGGCTAACCAATTTCAGGATTGTGTGGCCAGTCTTACTGCTGACAATGGCCTGGGCTTTTCCGACGCTGACTTAACTCCCAAAGGAAGGAAGCACAATGATGCGTTACATGTTTTAGTTGAATTCCGAGGAACCACTCTCGCCCGTGTCTTGGTTGATACTGGTTCTTCCATGAATGTGCTTCCAAAGAAGGCCTTAGACCGTTTGGATTGCGAAGGTTTGACCCTCAAACCTAGTAACATCGTCGTTAGGGATTTCGATGGTTCCAAAAGAATGGTTCATGGAGAGGTTGATATTCCTATCAAGGTAGGCACCGAAGTTTTCAACTCCACCTTCTACGTAATGGACATCCGTCCGTCATACTCGTGTTTGCTAGGAAGACCGTGGATCCATTATGCCGGGGCAGTTACCTCCTTTTTGCACCAGATGCTGAAATATCCTGTTAAGGGTAAAATCATAATTGTGCACGGCGAGGAAGAGTATATGATCAGTCATCTCAATTCCTTTCGATATGTGGAGTTAGATGGCGAGTTCATCGAAACGCCTTTTTAAAATTTTGAGGAAGTTTCTCCCGAGGTAGCAGTTGCGAAGACAACGGTTGAGGTGCCTATCGTTCCCAAGCATGCATCTAGGATGGCATCTCTCAAGGACGCGGAGGCTGTGATTAAGGAGGGGAAGAGCACAATATGGGGGCAGTTTCCCGACTTTCCCTATAAGGCAAACAAGTTTGGGTTTGGGTTTACTGCTGCAGGACAAAAGGCTATGCGTCACTCTAAGATTGGAAGGCCACCCGTCAAGATCTCACACCATGGAATCAATGCTGTAGAAGATGAAGATGAGGAGAGCCACTTTGAAGATTGGATCTTTCCGACTGTCGAAGGGGGTTTGAGCAATTGGGAAGCAAAGGATTTTGTTCCTATCACCTTTATCAACCAATAATTTTATCTTTGAACAATTTCCCATTTTTATGGTCTGTAATAACTAAAACAATTCGCACACTATTTTCACCTCATGCCTTGCCCGGGGCATGTAGGTCCATTTGTAAGGGCTTGATTTTCTTCATAATCATATGCCATGTTTTAGTGAATCATTGGACGTTTTTCATCTATAAACTGTTGTGTTCATTTTCTTTCCTTTTGCATTTTTGTTTGTTTAAAGATGGCTATCCCTTACACACACCCACACTCACAAATGCAAGTACCCATCCATTCCGGATCCCATGGGTGACTATTCTGCTTTAGCCTTCGATAACTCTGAAGATTTGGTAAATCATGCTGAGTACGAAGTTGACGAAGATTGAGGTGCCGGGAGAGTTATCCAGACTTCTACAACAAGAAGAGAGGGCCATTCTGCCTCATGAAGAGTTGCTAGAAACCATTAACTTAGGGACAGAGGAAGACAGGAAGGAAGTAAAAGTGGGTGCCAACCTGGAACCGAGTGTCAAGGAATGCTTAGTGCAGTTATTGAATGAATACATTGAAATCTTCGCTTGGTCTTATGAAGACATGCCAGGGTTAAACACCGATATCGTGGTTCATCGTCTCCCCACAAGAGAAGATTGTCCACCGATCAAGCAAAAGGTTCACCGAATGAGGCCTGACATGTCTGAGAAGATTAATGCTGAAGTAATGAAGCGATTCAACACTAGCTTTCTGGCTGTTACAACCTATCCACAATGGGTTGCTAACATTGTGCCTGTACCTAAAAAAGACGGCAAAGTCAGAATGTGTATGGACTGTCGGGATTTGAACGGGGCTAGCCCTAAAGATGATTTTTCGCTGCCACATATCGACATCTTGGTTGACAACACAACTCAGCACAAGGTGTTTTCCTTCATGGATGGGTTCTCGGGATACAACCAGATCAAAATGGCCCCCAAAGACATGGAGAAAACTACCTTTGTCACGCAATGGGGTACCTTCTGCTACAAAGTGATGCTGTGCGGACTGAAGAACGCAGGGGTAACTTATCAACGCGCCATGGTAGCTTTGTTTCATGATATGATACATCATGAGATCGAAGTTTACGTAGACGACATGATAGCTCGATCACAGACAGAAGAAGAACACCTTGAACATTTGTAAAAGCTGTTTGCCAGGTTGAAGGAGTATAAGCTCAGACTGAATCCAAGCAAGTGCACTTTTGGAGTTAGGTCTGGTAAACTTCTGGGATTTATTGTCAGCAACAAGGGCATTGAGGTTGATCCAACTAAAGTAAAACCTATACAAGAAATGCCTTCCCCCCGTACTGAAAAGGAGGTTAGAGGATTCTTGGGACGCTTGAACTATATTGCGAGGTTCATCTCTCACCTGACATCTACCTGCGAGTCAATTTTCAAACTGTTGAAGAAAGTTCAGGTAGTTGAATGGAACGGTGATTGTCAAGTTGATTTTGATAAGATCAAGGAGTACTTACTAGAACCTCCTATTCTAATGCCACCCGTCGAAGGAAGGCCGTTGATCATGTATCTGACTGTTTTGGATAACTCAATGGGGTGCGTGCTGGGTCAACATGACGAGTCTGGTCGAAAAGAGAATGTCATTTATTACCTTAGCAAAAAGTTTATGGACTGTGAGACTCGCTACTCATTGCTCGAGAAAACTTGCTGCGCTTTGGTATGGGCTGCTCGCCGGCTAAGGCAGTATATGTTGACTCATACCACTTTGCTGATTTCTAAGATGGATCCGATCAAGTATATCTTCGAGAAGCCTGCTTTATCTGGAAGAATCGCTAGATGGAAGATGATCCTGACTGAGTATGACATCCAGTATACTACCCAAAAAGCTATAAAAGGGAGTGTACTAGCCGACCATCTAGATCATCAAGCCGTCGAAGATTATCAATCTATGAGATTCGACTTCCCTGACGAGGACATCATGACTTTGGACAACATCGAAGGTAACGGACCGTATGACGGACCTGAACAAGGATCCCGATGGACCCTGTACTTTGATGGTGCTTCAAATGCACTTGGCAACAGTATCAGTGCGGTACTCATTTCTCCAGAAGGTTGCCATAAACCCTTCACTGCTCGACTTTGTTTCAGCTGTACCAACAACATGGCCGAATATAAAGCTTGCATCTTTGGTCTCAAGGCTGCTATAGACTTGGGGATCAAATCTTTGGTCGTATTTAGGGACTCAGCTTTGGTTATCAGTCAAGTCAAAGGAGAGTGGGACACCAAACATCCTAATCTTATCCCATACAAAGAACATGTCCTGACATTGTTGCCTCATTTCGAGCAGATTACTTTCGAACATTTCCCGCGAGAAGAGAATCAACTAGCAGATGCTCTGGCTACAATGTCTTCCATGTTTAAACTCAGCTGGGATAACGAGGCTCCCCAAATTACCATTGAGCGAATGGACGAACCTGTGCATTGTCATGAGATTAATACCGAAGAAGTAACGGAACAACCCTGGTTTCATGAAATCAAAAGGTATCTCCAGACTAGAGAATATCCTGAAGGAGCTTCTGTCAATGACAAAAAGTTCTTAAGGAGATTTGCTGCCAATTTCTTCCTAAGTAATGACATCCTTTATAAACGCAGCCATGATTGTGTTTTACTTTGTTGTGTGGACAAATCTGAAGCAGAGTTTATCATGACTGAGATACACAGTGGTACATTTAGCACCCACTTGAGCGGACATACGATGGCTAAGAAGATTCTAAGGGCAGGCTACTACTGGTCTACCATGGAAGCTGATTGTCACCAACATTCCCGTACTTACCATAAATGCCAAGTCTACGCCGACATGGTACATATTCCTCCTGTTCCTCTCAACGTTCTGACAGCTCCTTGGACATTCGCGATATGGGGAATCGACATGATTGGAGAAATCAAGCCTACAACATCCAATGGACATCGCTTCATCCTGGTGGCTATTGATTACCTTACCAAGTGGGTTGAAGCAGCTTCTTTCGCCTCCGTTACAAAGAATGTGGTTGCCCGCTTCATCAAGCAGAACCTCATATGCCAGTATGGTATCCTCGACAGGATCATCACTGACAATGGTACAAATTTGAAAAACACTATGATCACCGTTCTGTGCGAGCAGTTCAAGATTCAACATCACAATTCATCTCCCTATCGGCCCAAGATGAATGGTGTTGTCGAAGCTGCGAACAAAAATATCAAGAAGATCATTCAAAAGATGGCAGTCGCCTACAAGGACTGGAATGAGATGTTACCGTTTGCTCTGCACGGGTACCGTACCACGACACGTACTTCAACTGGGGAAACCCCTTTTTCTTTGGTATACGGCATGGAAGCTGTTTTACCTATCGAGGTTCAGATTCCCTCCTTGAGAATCATGAAGGATGCTGGTTTGAATTAAGACGATTGGATTCAGACCCGGCTTGATCAACTTAACTTGATTGACGAAAAGCGACTTACTGCTGTTTACCATGGTCAGGCGTATCAGAAACATATGATCAAGTCCTTCAACAAGAAAGTCAAGAGGCAAGTATATCAAGTTGGGTACCTTGTAATCAAGAGGATCATCTTACCACAAAGTGATCCCAGGGGCAAGTGGACTCCTACTTACGAAGGACCATTTGTAATCAAGAGCATCTTTTCTGGTGGGGTAATGATTCTGACCACCATGGACGGTGATGACTTGCCACACACTGTGAACGCAGACATAGGCAAAAGATACTACGCATAAAACAACCCGACAAGTTGAAAACCCGAAAGGGTGACTTGGGCAAAAATGAGCATCCCGATGAACCGAAAACCCGAAAGGGCGGTTCAGGCAAAAATTAGGGATAAAACAAAAAAATGTGTACACCCGACAAGTTGAAAACCCGAAAGGGCGACTTGGGTAAAAAAGGGTTTCCCGATGGATCGAAAACCCGAAAGGGAGGTCCAGGCAAAAGTTAGGGAATTAAAGCGTATGACTATGTCTCGTCGGATCACTTTAAGGATAATCTCTTCACCAGACAAGCTCCAAGCCTCTGATCAATCCAGTCATCAACGGACGAAGCAGTGAATAGACAAAATATTCAGAGTTGTGAAGGCTATAGCAGAATGGGAATCCCATGGAATTGTTACACATAGCCATCTTTCTTTTGTATAAATTTTTTTCAATTTTTACGACAAAATTCTCTTACTAGGGTGTCTGTCTCCTTTGTACAAAGATACTCACAAAAGTTAAATACAAAGATACTTTAAAGTGCAGAAATTTGCTTGCCTTTCTTTTCTTTTTTACACTTATGTTTTATTTGAAAATGTCCAATGTTTCGTTAAAATAGGCATATGCATTCGAATATAATCACTGCTTACAAATAAAATGAAATTGAAAAAGGGTAATTACTGATAGGTTGAAGGTGTAGGAAGATATCTTTGTGCCATTCCAGAAGGAATCCCCTACGATACATCATTCAGATCCTCAACAAAGCTGAAACCTTGGAGTATTTCCCCAGCGGAGTTAAACTTCAAGATCCCTAGTAAAGCCAGTTTAATCTAAACCTTATTCCCCAGTGTAGCCAGAGTATCTCCCCCACAGATTTATCTCCCAGCAAGATCGAAGATTCTTGGTCCCATTTCTCCAAGGCTTCAATTCCCCAGAAGAGATTTTCAGAGTTTCCCCAATATCCCAGGAAAGTCAACAAGGATTTCTCATCTTCAACAATCAAAGTTTTGGAATCCCCAGCTTCGGTTGAAGATTTATATTCCCCGACAGCAGTCAAAGATGTCATTATATCCAGCTATCCAGGATTTATCTTCCTCAGCAAGATAGTTATTCATCTTACTTGCATTACCATTACATCCATATATCGTAAACATGGATTATAATTCATTGCATCATACATATCATGCAATATAACTTCGTGTTTTAGCTAACACTTTACCCTTTTCAGGATAAGATTAAAAAGCCATTGTTAACAATTATTCAGATACAATATGGATACACCCCAGACACGGCGGTCATTCTATTACTTATTCAGAACTTCAAGTCAAAATACAGTATGGATACATCCCAGACGCGACGGTCATTCTACTACTCATTCAGACTTTAGTAATCAGATACAGACTAGATACGCTCCAGACACGGCAGCCATTCTATCTCTCATTCAGATTCAAATATCAACTACAGGTTCAGATACGCTCCAGACACGGAGGCCATTCTGGCTCTTACATCAGCAGTTGACTCTCCCCAATGCATTCACCACGGAAATCATTCTGTCACGTATTCAGATCCCAGATACAGTACAGATACACCCCAGACACGGCGGTCATTCTACTACTCATACAGGTCTTAACTTCAGATACAGTCCAGATACGCTCCAGACACGGTTGCCATTCTGTCACTCATTCAGAGTTTAACCCCAGCACATAGTTGCTCCATACACAGATGTTTTCCTGTTACCCAGATACAATACAGATACACTCTAGACACGGCAGTCATTCTAATGTTCTTTCAAAGTTCAAATACAGTTACAGCTCGGATACGCTCCAGAAACGGATGCCATTCCTTTGCTCATACAGACCCAGTCTCCAGATATAGTTCAAATGCATTCCAGACGCGGATACCATTTTGATGCTCATTCTCCTGACCTACAACATTACAGTTCAACAAACACTCTTGGATGGAATCTTTAAGACCATCTCCAACAAGATTCTACCAT
Organism: Vicia faba; assembly: GCA_948472305.1. Lineage (NCBI taxonomy): Eukaryota > Viridiplantae > Streptophyta > Magnoliopsida > Fabales > Fabaceae > Vicia > Vicia faba. The sequence goes on from OX451737.1 coordinate 8,847,108, forward strand.
CTCCAAATGGCATCTTTAAGCCCATTCCCTCAACAATATTTTGGCGAGTGCAAATTTACGGGCACTCTAGTGTCCAACCTTCCTTTACCTTCGAGTCGCGAAAGGCAAAACTTGCCAATCTAACTCTTCAGGTTCAAGAAGATTGAACAGGGGCAACTTTTGTACCCCAAAATTTTCCCCCTCCTTTTTATCAACATTTCCCATCACAAGGCCTTTGGAACTCAAGATCAAGCTAGGGTTTGCTCAGCTCAAGACACCTCCTTGCATTGTTGACCTAAATTAGGGTTTAAATTTGCACAGGGATGTTTTGACCTACAATGCCCAAAGTTACTTTCATACTTCATGTTGGACTCACAAGTTTTTCCATACCAAGTTTCAAGCCTTGAATCAAATTTTTGCCCAGTCAATTGGACAATTGACCTAGAAATCAGCTGTATTGGGGAAAAAGTCAACTGTGGCCAATTGACAGTCAAACCTCATGAATTATGACCCACATCAACATTATGAACTCATGTGAACCATTTGATCAAGTTTGGATCACAACTCCACAAGAAATTTGATCAGATCACCAAAAGGGCAAAATTGTCATTTTTAGGGTTTTGACTATGCAAAGGCAATTTTTGACTGTTTGACCCAGCCAATGGCAAATCAAGCTCAACCATGGACTCAAGGACTCAATGAAATCATCTTGACCCATTCAACAAGTTCAAAAGATCTCAAATGCATAGGATTGACAGGTGAATTTTTCAGTCAACTGATCAAAATTTAACTGTATACTGAAAAGTCAAACTTTGACTTTTTGGTCAAAATCAAGTGCCAAGGGTCATTTTTCATAAAGACATTCCAAATTATGAAACTTGTTCATCAAGAAACCCAAAAATGCAAATTAGGGTTTAAAATGGAAAATTTTCATAACTTAGAAATTTTCTAAGTTATGAAATTTTCTTATTTTTTCCTAACTTTGTCCCACTTTTTCACCAAGCTGAAAATGGATTCAAACAAAACTTGCAACATGAAAGTTATAGTCCATACCAAAGTCTACAACTTTGATTCACAAAGTTTTCTCAAAAGAAGCTTGTATATCAAGTTATGATTTTCGAAACAAGGGTACCTAAAACTTTTAACTTAGAGAAAATTTGCCCTAATCTAGGCAGAATTTGGACCCATCTTCTTGGCCACTTTTCACATAGTTCCATTTGGAATTTCAAGTTGCATTGCAAATATGGATTATATTACATGTTCCAAGCTTTCCAAATTGTCCAAGAACTCCTCAAACATCCTTGTGGTTAGAGAGAATCGAATGCTTGAAGTTGGCAAAAACTCACTTTTGTCCATAGCAAATACATGTTCATAACAACTTGCAATTCTGATCTAGCTAGCTTGGTTTGACATTACAGGCCTCAAAACCAATTTTCACTCCATAATTTAATGCCAATCCATCAGTCTAAGCCTTTGTTTTGTTCATTTGGACATTATACACAAGATTAAGCCTTAAGTAGAAAAAGGCAAATTTCCATTTTTGCTTAAGTATGCTTTATGTCAAACCAACAATCCTTGAGCATTGGTCCAAGATCTCTTGCAGCAAAACAAATCCACAAATCAGAGGGGCCAAGAGAAATGTATGCAAGCATATTTGACAGCCTATACAAGCCTGTAACTTCACTTCCACATTTGAACTTCAAGTAGAGAAAACTTGCAAAACATAAGCAACCTCTCATATCTGTTAACACAAGCTTAGACAAACATTGTAGACAAGTTCCATACCTCCCAACAAGCCTAAAACACGACCCTTTCATCACTCAAACCTCCTCATACTCAGAACCACTGTTTTTCTGCAAAACAGGACAGGTTCTGCATTTTGCAAGCCACAACAAAGTTCCATCGTGCGTTTTGTCCCAAGATAGTTCCAATACCTTCTAATTAACTCACCTGAACTATCCCAGGCCCCCATTGCAAGCTGTAACACCTCTAACACACTTTGCCATTTTCATTTCAAAGCTCTGCAGGTTGAGTTCTACAGCACGATTCAAGTTGTTTCAAAGCAAGCCAAGCATTGGAGAAGCTTCCTTGGACCTCAGGCAAGCTCAAGAGAAGCTCAAACACCATTGAAGGTTGTTGCATTGTCCAGCTCGAAGTCAACTGAAACAGGTATTTTATGGACTTCTATCTCCCTATTTAGGAATAGTTAGGCTTAGGTTTGTGAATGAAATATATTGTACTCATAGCCCTGAAGCCATACATATGCTTAGTTTTCATTTACATAAATCGTGCTGAGAGAATTTCACTCATGAACTTTTTGAAAAAACTAGGTTAGAAATTAGGGCCAGAGAAATTATCTCTGGTCTTTGAGAGTTAATCCAAGTTTTTTATATGGTTGAATTCGTTGTTTAATTCTCTACAATGTTCATGTTATGAGTTTTGTCAAAAAATTAAAGAATCAGGAGATAGCATTGGAAGTACAGAACGTGTGTGTTGTTTGAAACTGAGGAAGAAGATGAAGTTGCTTGGGCTGGGCCTGAGTTGCTTTTGCTTTCCACACATGCATATTCAGTTTGCACCCCCTGGCCCATTTGCTTGCATATTTGTCATTTTTTGCATTTTATTTCATTTTTTATTTTAATATTTTATTTTCTAACATAAAAAATACCTAAAAATTATTTTCATAAATTTTTATATTTATTTGGAATTTATTCTAATTATTACTAGTATAAAAAATATTTAAATGCTTTATATTCTTTTTATTAAAACCTAAAATAATGTAAAAATATATTTATTTTCATTTATTATTTTTATTCACATTTAAAAACATTTTCTTGAATATACACATTTTTTATAAATAATTAATTTTTTATCTTTATACATTTAATGTATTTAATACTTATATATTTTATTAAAAAAGGGAAAATAAGAGCAAAAAACATCAAAAATAATACATGTTTATTTTTATTAATATTACATACCAACAATATCTCTTTACAATATCTCAAAGGTCTTTCCTGTGCTTTTTGACCTTTCCTTAGGATAAAATAAAAAGTCGGTGGCGACTCTTGCTAAACTAAAACATTTGCGAACACAAACGCAAAATCCCAAGTCAGTTCTCCCATTGTATCACAGGTACTGTTAGAAATCCATGCTCATCTTTGAGAATTAGCTTAAGTTATTTACATATTCATAATCGTGAGGAAATTTCTAACAACTTTGATGTTGGAAGTTTTGTGAATGGATGAGAAATGAATGAGTTACAGGTTCTCTGACTGGAGGTTGAAGATGAAGTTCATTTAGAACTTGATTTATATCATATATTTATTGTTTTGTTTATATGAACGGATGTATAGCCACCCCAGTGCTAAAGCGCGCGCCTGTTAACCTTTCGGACCTGGATTCGAGCCCCAGTGATACCCTTTTTTGCATTTTTCGCATTTTTTACTTCTTTTTTTTTTATTTTCAGCCAGCGTTGGGCCCCCAACATTGGGCCTGCTTATTTTCTGCTTCCTCTAACCCTTCCTTACTTTTACACCCCTGGCCCATTTTTCTTTTTTTTTCTCCTTTTTTTATTTCATTATATTTTTATTTTCTTTAATATTTTTATTATTATTAATATTATTTTTATTTTTACTAATAAAAAATTCAAAAAGATTTTATTTATTATTTATACTTATTTATTTTTATTTTCTTCATAAAAACAAAAAGACTAAAAAACATTTTTCTTAAAACAAATTAATTTCTTTTCTTAAATAATTAATATTTAGATAATTAGGTATAATTATTATATTATCCTTTTGTAAATTAAAATTAGTTTAGAACTTAGGTTTATTTTAATTGATTAATTTTCATATTATTTTTATTGAGTTAAAACCTTTTTAAAAAAAACCTAAAAAACATTTTTTCAACTTTATTTCTTTCTTAATTAATTTAGATTTAAATTTTGTTTAATTTTTAATTAGTCATCTCTCTTAATTAGGTCAAAACCCCCTTTCATGAAAACCAAACAAAATCATTTCTTTTTCTATTTTGCATTTGTATATTATCTATTCAATTTTTGTACATTTATTCAATATGATTGCAATAGATAATTAGGTTTAATTTTCTTGTAAATCTCCATTTGTAAATTTGTATACCCCCTCCCCTAATGATGTAATAGCTTAGTATTTTCACTTTCCGCAATTCATCGCTTTATATAAATGCTATTAAATTAGGGTTTGTATGGAAAGATTAAAATCAACAAGTAGCAAACTCTAATCCAATATAAACAAGCATGTAAATCAAACACGTTTACACACTTGCATCCTTAGGGTAATTCCACTTTGTTGCCTTACAAAAATGGCCATGTTATGCATGTGGGATATCTTATCCAAAACCAATCAAAAATACAAGATCATAGTCGCTCGATGACGCTATCAATGTTGCCTTTCTAAATAATCTTAGTCCCTCAAGAGAAAATGCTAAGATATCTCACAACATTGATATCATGGCTATACGATGACCCACTCCCGTCTCTTTACATCCAAAGATAAGGCTTCTTACCAATCAATGGTAAGATAACCATATCAAAGAAAGGAAGAAATGAACAAATACTTTTGAGTAGGTAGATTGATCCTAGTTGCTTGCTTATTTTTTGAAACATCCTTGCTGATTTTCAAAACCAACACCAACACTTTCAAAAACACTTTCAAAACATTTTCCAAACATGAAATATTTTCAAAAGATCAACACTTTGTATACGTTCTTACGAACAAGAACTATTACAAAGTTTGCCTAAACGATGACGCCTTTTCAAAATACTTTAAAAAACAACAGAAAGCACATTTTCAAACAAAAGCAAGTGATCTAGCAAGCAACTAAGAGCCCATAGATAACTATGGATGAAAAGGGTGCTAACACCTTCCCTTTTCATAATCTACCCCCCGAACTCAAGAAATAATCTCAAAGTTCTTTCCTGTTCTTTTCAGCCTTTCCTTTTGGATAAAAGAAAAGTCGGTGGTGACTCTTGCTAACCACAATATTTGTGATAAAACGCAAAATACCATAGTCAATTCTCCCACCGTATCATAGAACTGGCGACTCTGCTAGGGAAAACTTAAAAGTGGGGTTACCTTAGGGCTAGATAACCTTTACTTGCTTTCATTGTTTGATTTGATTGCTTTACATTTTGGTTCCTTGTTTGGGCTTGTTCTAATCCTCTACCCGGATTTGGGATACCTTATAGGTAAGTAGCAATACATTGTGGAAACTGTGCGGGGTATACCGATATGGTCTAAGCAATAGCTATGTTAGTGTGACATATTTGTGGGTACCTGTAGCCCTTGAATAGTCAAGGAGAATACGGGGCCGCTATGTGGTGTCATGAAGCAGTAACTGACTTTAGAACTTTTACTTGACCATCTTTGGCCATTAGGAAATAGTGAGACAACCGGATTTGGTGCAGTTCGAAGTTGGTTGATACTCGATACTACACTCATTGAGGTTTGACTTCTTGGGATATTTTGGTCGCCATTAAAGAGGCTCGTGCTGAAACCATGCCCAATAAGAAAGATCAGTGATATTGAGATCCCTTAGAACCCGGTTACTATTTCCAGGTCAGGTTTTAATCCAACTAAACTTCAAGAGGGTACTTACCTATAAGACTCCATGAAAGCTTAAACCTAAGGACTTGTTTGTCTTGTGTGTATATGCTTACTTGTACATAACATCATAAACATCATAACATCATACTCATTCTCACTAACCATTTCAAGGATTTTTGGGATTTATATTTGTTCTGTTTTGTAGGACATGTCTTCTATTTGCAGGAAAACCATTCAAGTCAATCTCGTAAGAATTCCTTCCCAACTCAAAGAGCTAGCATCGAGGGTCCCTGAGAACTCTTCATTCACCGAAATACATGATTGCCTCCTAATATTGGTTACCTCTAGCATAAATGAAAATACGATGAAGGTATTGTTCTAGTTCTTTGATCCTCTACACCATTGCTTCACTTTTCCGATTATCAACTTGTGCCAACTTTAGAAGAATTCTCCCAACTCTTAAGGATTCCGATTCTCAATCAACTGCCTTTCAACGGTACGGAAAGAGATCCAAGACTTGAAGAGATTACTCGAGCACTGCACTTGCAACAATCTGATATCACAACTAATTGGGAAACAAGGATTGGTGTCAAGGGTTTCTTAGCCAAGTTCTTATTTTAGAAAGCTCAAGATTGTTAGAACTCTTTGTACTTACAAGATTTTGAGGAAATCTTGGCCCTTCTCAACTATGGGATGGTTTTGTTCCCAAACCCTGATCAACTCATAGATGTCAATGCTGTCAAAATATTCATGTCTCATAATCCGGTTCCTACCTTGTTGGGAGATATCCTACATTATCTCCACACCCGCACTATGAGGAAGAGAGTAGCCCTCATGCGTTGCACTCCTCTCTTTGCCAGATGGTTTATTTCACATATTCCCTGATCTGTGTTAAAGAACGAGCAAGGTTTGAGGTGGTCCCATAGGTTGATGATGCTCAGACATTAAAATATCCATTGGTGTTCTCGATCCTTGGAGAATGTTACTATCATCGACCATTGTGGGGAATTCCTTAATGTTCCTTTGCTTGGCATTAGAGGAGGTATCACTTAAAACCCCTGCTTAGCCTTACGCCAGTTTGGATATGCCTGAAGGGATGGTCCACATGAGATGCTCATCCAAGGAGTGGTATTCGACTACGAGAGCGACGATCAAGGTTACCGCCAGAGGTTTATACGAGCTTGGAGGATGGTAAACAAGGTGGATAGAAAGACGCTGAGACACAAGAATTCCATTCCCCTCGAGCCTTACCTTAAGTGGGTACGAGCTCGTGCTCAGAAACTTATGATTCCTTATCCTTCCATCTTACTAGTCATCATGGAACCCGTGGTTGAAGGAAATGTCCCATACACTGGCCTCCATCTAGACATGCCTACCTCTCTTAAAGACTTGCAAAAGAGTTGGATTCAGCTAAAGGAGGAATGAGATACCTTCGAAGCTCAATTCTACACTAGTGAGAAGAGAGTCTTGGTGCTTACAAAGCAACTACAAGAAGAGTAAAGTGTGAATGCCTACATTGCACCGAAGAGGATGCGCTTGGTCTTTCTATCTTAGGGAGTTATTTTGTAAGCCCAAGGGGCATGTTGTAATCTTTTCAAACTAATTAATGAAAATTGAAGTTTATTCATGCTTTTCTCTATGCAAATTTAGATCTCATGAATCCTTGAAATCATCTGCATATATATCTTCCATGCATCATAACATGACAGGTTTTCATACAACAGGTTTCCTTATCTTTCTGCTGTTTATTTCAGCAAGATGGGTCTAGATAAAACTTTGAAGGATCTTTAGGTACAAAACTCTCAATTCCAAGAGACTCTACTGGCCCTAGCCAAGGGGAAGCAATATATGATGGCATTGTTGGCAGTAAAGAAGAAATCCAAGAAGACATCCCTGGTCAACATGGGAAGAAGGTTCAAAGAGTCGGTTCGTCAGATCCTGGTAGTGGAAGACTCATTTGAAGAGGACGAGAATCAGATTTGTGAGGTTAAGAGTATCCGGGATGACTGTGTTAATGATCAAGCGTACGATGATGATTATTTTGACGAGCAGTATCCACCCGCCGATATCAAATACAAGAAATTAGAAGATAGGTTGAAGGCTGTTGAAATCCAAGTTGTCCCTGGTTTAGCTTTTGATGATTTGAGATTGATCTTTAGGGTTGTTATTCCCCATAAATTCAGAATACCATTCTTTGCAAAGTACGATGGAGTCTTTTGTCTAAAACTCCACTTGAAATCTTATATGCGCAAGATACAGCCACACACTGCTGATAAGAAACTATGGGTTCACTTTTCTAAGAGAGCTTATCCGGAATGCAACTAGAATGATTCTACCAGTTAGATGGTTCCCGCATTAATACTTGGGAAGACTTAGCTACCGCCTTCTACCATCAGTACCAGTATAACGCCGACTTGGCGCCAACAAGAGTTCAGTTGCAAGATATGACGATGGGAAAGAATGATGGATTTAAAGAATATGTGTTGTACCCCAAAATTTGCCCTCCCATATTCCTCAAGACATGTCAAGAATAATCTTCAAGTTGCTCAAGTTGGCTCAAGAGTTGGACAGTCTAATCACCTCCTAAGGCAGTCAATTCAAAATTAGGGTTTTGTGTTGCATCAAGGTCCTTACATCCAAATGGCCTCAATTTCTTACCAATGTCTTAATATGTTCTTAAGTCCATCCATGTCAAATTTCAAGCCTTGCAGAGAAAGTTTGGTCAGTCAATTGCTCAAGAGGCCCAAAAATCGACTGTGCTAGGACAAAAGTCAACTGTGTCCCAAATACAGTCAAACCTTAAGATTTTTTGTCAACATTCTCATTTTGAAGGATAATTCATCATTTGATCAAGGGTTGATCATGATTCATCAAGGATTGCTCAAGATTCATCAAGATTCAAAAGTTGCTAAATTAGGGTTTTGTAGGAAAAGTCAACTCAACTTTGACCAAGCCTAACTTTCTCATACTTTATGATAAATGACCCATCCAAAGCTCATTTTGAATAGGATGCAATTTCATATAATCCATCTTCACACCCCAAGATCAAGAAATGCTCTCACAAAAAGTTACAAATTTGGACATTATAGGTCATTTTTAAATGTCAACAAAAACACCTTTTTTTCCAAAGCTTATAACTTGAGCATAGAACATCAAAATTAGATGAGACCAAAAGGGTTGATTAGAGAACATCTCAAGGTTTCTAAAAAGTCCAAGAACACCTCCAAAAGTTCAAAATTGAAGAAGTTATGCATTGTTGAAGTTGGGCATTTTTCCAAAATTGCCAAAAGTCAACTATCCTCAAAACTCCAATTTTTGACAAAAGGGCCCACTTTTTCCACTTGATTTGGTCTTGTCATGCCACACATGTGTCCCATATTTAGTTTCATGACAAAACATTTATTTTTCTATTTTATTTATTTTTTATTGATTTAATTTATTTTAAATCTATATTAATTCAAATAAAATCCAAAAATTAATGAAATGGTATCTTTGTGATTTGTACAACTTGCATATATCATATAACACATAATCAAACTCGTATATTGGCTTTTTGTGCACAAAAATCAGATCTTGCCTATATTTGGAAACATGGTTATGGTGATCAAGATCAAATCCTAATTCTTCAATGCACATGGATATTGGCCCATATTTTGACCTAGAATCATTCTATTATATGCAAGCAAGCCACACAAACCTAGAACACACATAGAAGACTGCAGAAACGGCCAGAAGAATTGGATAAAAAAGCTTGAAAACCTTGAATCTGAAATTGCACTTAGAGACCTTTTCAGGATCAAACAAAGGTTCCAATCGCTTCCTTGGACCTCACTGAAGCAGTACTAATCATTATTGCGTGCTCTCTTGCCTCCAAAAGCCCTGTAAGTATCGCTCTGAACCGCCATATTCATTGAATCGTAAAGCTTCCATCTTGCATCCATTCTTTAAAATAATGGCATATTTGAATTCCTTACATCATTTGCAAAATTTCTGTATTATTCAATTTCATTATTATGCCCAATATCACAAAACACCATGGTAGATCGTTTTAGGGTTCTTTCAGGGGTTTTCATTACAGGATAAATTAGTCAATGAAAGGACCATGGTTGGAACCAGGGCGGAGAGGCGAGCAGAACCATGCCTTTAGTTTGCATTTTAGTGGCTCGTAGTGGATTTTGAGGTAGCACGATGTGTAGCTACGGACAATCGTCCGTTGGTATAGGTAAAGGACTTTTAGCCATAGTCCCCATGACAGGGATGATAACATGGCGTGGCCAGATTGGCTTGTTTGAAGTTTAGCGCGTTTTTTTTCTTATTTTCAATGTATTAATTAATTTGTCCATATATTATTTGTTTTGCATTATTATAACGAATGAACAAGCCAGTTGGAGTGGTTGAGCGTGCAGGCATATGAGCAATGGGACCTGGGTTCGAATCCCAGGTCCCCCAAAACTTTGTTCTATTTTTTCTTCAGATATTCAGGCGCAGCATTCCAAGTGTGGACTATCATATGTCCTCAGATCTCAATGTGCCAAGTGGCTTCAAGCTAGATCCAAAGGCCAGAATTATTGATCCACCATGGATTCAAGTCAATACATGCATATGAGACTGGAAAAGTCAACAAGGGCCAACATTCTGGGCCTAGAATTATGCTGACCATACTCCCAAATCAAGCCCAGCACCCCCTTTGGTTTATTCTTTTTCTTTTCTATATTTCTTTTATTAAATTTGTTTTTATTATTTTTATTTGTTAATTAACCAATTAATAATTTTTCATAAAAAAATCAGAAACAACAAAAAATATTTTCTTTAATTCCATTAATTTTATTATTTATTTTGTAAATAACAATTAATCAATTTATTTAGTTTAAATAGGTTTAATGATGACATTTTTGCAATAAATTAAAATTGATTTAGAATTAGGGTTTTGACATATTTTTAATCACTTTTATTTTATTTCCTTAAATAATAAAAAACCCAAAAAATATTTTATTTAATTAATCAATATTTAGTTTAGGTTTAATTCCATTTTAATTCAAAAAGGACAAAAATATGCTTTATTGAATAAAAAGGGTCAAAACCCTAGGACGCTCCGATTCAATTTTTCTCGCGCGAATTATTTTTGATCAATATTGTAACTGTTTCGAGGATGTAATAATTTTTAACTTAGGACTTTATTTATTTATTTATCGCTTTTATTTACTTTTAGCAATTTAATTTTCAAGGGTTTGTTTTTGGCGATGTAAATACCCGACGCCTTGTAATAGCTTAGATTTATTTTCCGCAATTTAATTTCCGCAACCATTAACTGTTAGATGTTTGAATAATAGGCTATGCATGACAAGATTAATCCTTAATTTAAAATCAACTGTAGCTCACCATTAACATGTACAAAGATAGATGAACTGAAAAACAATACACTCGCACATGCCACTCTTAGGGTACGCCTCACTTGGTTGCCTCGAACGTGGTCATTGAGTATAGGAAGTTTTAGAGGTCGCCCTCTTGTCCAAAGATCAAAGTTGCCTCGAAACGGTTGCCTCGGATAAAAATGATCTAAGACATTAGGGTTACCGCTAAGGCGTCCTAACATTGCTTTAGTGACCACACGTCCCTTAATCGAATTGACCTGAAAACTCCAATGACGATGCTACCTACTCCTCAATAGTGGGATAGCATTGTCTAAAGGACATTTGCACAGTTTAATTCCTTTTTGAGTAGATAGATGTTCTTAAGTACTTGCTCCTTTTAAAAAAACAAAACAAAACTTTTCGCACTTACACCCCTTTTCAAACAAAAAACTCTTTTCAAACCTACAAACACAAAGAAAAGCAAAACTTTTGAAAACATAGTGAGCAAGTACCTAAGAGCCCATGGATAACCACGGATAGAAAGGGTGCTAACACCTTCCCTTTCTATAATCTACCTCCCGAACCCGAGAAATATCTCAAAAAAGGAATTTTTCTGTGCTTTTGTCCTTTCCTTGTTGGATAAAATAAAAGACGGTGGCGACTCTTGCTTACCGCGATATTTTGCGAAAACAAACACAAACGCGAACCAGCATCCCAAAACAGTCAGTTCTCGTTCCCATCAATCACAATATGCACAAAAGTGGAGAGACCTCGCCAGTAGGGTTCAACCACCTTTGACTGATAGGGAGCACATTGACATGTTTATGGGAACTTTATCTGGTCCTTTCTCTTATTTTTTGGTTGACTGCTCTTCTTCTGGTTTCACCGAGCTAATCTTAACCGGTGAAAGAGTTGAAAGCGGCATCAAAAGTGGGAAGATCTCTGTGGCATCTGCCTCCACTTCCAATCCTGTCAAGAAACTATTTCCTGCAAAGAAGGAAATCAATGTTGTGTATGGGGAAAGGACCCGTACCAAGAAGAATGGTCATCCATCTGTAAATGTTGTATGAATCTCCAATCCAACTCCTACTCCACGACCATCTGCTAATCACCAACATTTTGAAACTCCGAGAAGACAATTTACGAGGTTAGGCATGTCATTATCTCAAGCCTTACAACACTTCCTCAAGGCTGATTTGGTGACATTGCACGATCCTCCTGCCAACCCTGATACCTCTTCACAAAAGTATAATTTGAAAGCTAAATGTGCTTACCATTCAAGTAGCCCAAGGCATGAGACTGACTAATGTTGGGCCTTGAAGAACAAAATCCAAGATTTGATCGATAACAAGACTATCGAGTTTGATCCTCCTCTAACTCCGAATGTAATCACCGCGCCTATGCTGAAGCATGGCAAGGGTGTTAATGCTGTTGAAGATATAATTTTAATTGACTCTGTTGAAGACTTGACCACTCCGCTGAATATCATAAAAAAGAACTTGTTGAAATCTGGGATTTTCCCTGGCTGTGTAAAAGACTGTGTTTGCTGTACTAAATAACTCAATGGATGTGAATGGCTAAAGAAAGGAATTTAACGCCTAATGGATAGCAAAAAGATCCTATTTGAGAAGACCCCACCTGCCAAAAGTTTGACTAAAAAATGTGAAGATCTCTCCATTATTACCATCTCAAACAAGCCTCTTAGGATCACCTCTAAAGGTCCTATTAGGATTTCAAATGAATTAACTGTTGCTCCCTTAATAATTACCAATTCCCTATTCTTCAAACAAGGCAGTGCCATGGAACTATGATGCTGAGGTGTTTTATCATGGGATTAAACATGACGCTTGGATCGAAGATGGAAAAGCTGATGATGTTGATAACATAACTGGTTCAAGCAAAGTAACCAGAATTGGAAGAATATTTTCACCCAATATATCACTACCAGTTATTACAAAGGCGGCCATCCGCATTACTGTTGCCAAGCCAAGTACTGATACAAGGGGGAAGGAGAAGGTTGTTGAGCCTGTCGTGACTGAAATACCCACAAAGGACGTTGCTGATGGAGAACCTTCCGCTCGTGAGATGGATGAGATCTTGAAGATCATAAAAAGGAGCGACTTCAAGATTCTGGAACAGTTGGGGCAAACCCCTTCTAAGATTTCAATGTTGTCATTGCTGCTTTGTTTCGATGCCCATGCTCGGACATTAATCAAATTCCTGAAAAAGGATCATGTCCCCCATGAGACCACAAAGGACCAATTTGAGAATTGCGTGGCTAGCGTGACGGCTGATAATATCTTGGGATTTTCAGATGCTGACCTAACACCGCTTGGGAAGAACCACAATAAAGCTCTACATATTTTTGTCGAGTGCAAAGGGACTACCTTAGCACATGTACTGGTCGGCACTCATTCTTATCTAAACGTACTACCCAAGGGGGTGTTAGACCGTCTTGACTATGAAGGTTTAGTCTTGAAACCCAGTGATATCATCGTGAGGGACTTCGATGGATCAAAAAGGAATGTTCATGGAGAAGTAGATCTTCCAATCAAGGTGGGTTCCCAAATCTTCAATTCCACCTTCTACATCATGGATATATGTCCTGCCTATTCTTGTCTGTTAGGTCGCCCGTGGATCCATAAAGTTGGGGCAGTAACCTCAACTCTCCATCAAAAGCTTAAATATCCTATCAAGGGAATAATTGTCACTATCTGTGGTGAGGAAGAGTTTATGGTGAGCCACCTCAACTCGTTCAAATACGTAGAGGTGGATGGAGAATTCATTAAGACCCTGTGTCAAGTCGTTGAAGTTGTGCCACCGATGGATGCTGCTAACAAATGTTCCTCTGATGAGTCCAAAGTTGTTAAAGTCGTGCCGAAGATGGTTTCAGTCAAAGATGCTCGTGCTGCAATTGAAGAAGGAAGTTGTGATACTTGGGGGAAACTCCTATATATCCCATTCAAAGCGGACAAGTTTGGTTTGGGCTTCACCGTTAAAGCTCGGAAGGAAGTGAGGCGTGCTCGTGCAGGAAAGCCACCTCTTCGCATTGGAAGCCATGAAGTTAATGTTGTGGGTGATTCAGATGAAGAAGCTGCATTTGAAGATTGGGTGTATCCAACTACAACAAAGCTGAAGAATTGGAATACCAAGGACTTTGTGCCCATCTCTTTCATTGAGGAGTAATCTACTTGTTTATTACTTTTTATTGAATTTAAGAATTGTAAGTGTTTAGTTATTGGCATGTATTTTTGGTAAAACCAGATGTGTGAATGTCATGACTAATGTCATAACATTCTGGGTTATTAGGTACTTTATGCAGAAAAAGAATGGCATACAGTAGCTGCTATTTATGAGTGTGTATCTGAGCATTTTGCAAAGATCACATTTATTACTTTCTACCAAAATCAGTAAACAGGATTTATGTTGTCATAACAAATGTTAAGACATCCTGTACTGATCTAACAGTTATGCAGTTTGGTTAATTCTGAGATTTTTCAGGAATTTGGTTCATACATTCCAGAACAGAATCTCACGTGGACTTTAGGTTAACCTAGCTCAACCCTAATCTGGTTGATAAAGTCTTGTGACCAAGTCTTGAGGTTAACCCTAATTAACCCTAGCTTTTCGTGGAAGCCCTAACTGAAGAAACAGCTGCATATATATTCAACAGGAAAGCTGATTGGAATTTAACTCTTTGACATAAGAACAACTTGGGGCTGTATAGTTTTAACTACTGTAATCCAAGCAAGTATCATTGTGATAAGTGACTTGGAATAGGTTTTGATTGTAAGGGTTGTGTATCACTCAAAGCTTTGAAGCAAGAGTGTTTGTGTCTCTTGACTAAAGCTTTGAAGCAAGGTCAAGTTAGGTTTATGTATCACTCAAAGCTTTGAAGCAAGAGTGTTTATGTTACTTGATTAAAAGCTGTGAAGCAAAATCAAGTGTATGTTCTGAAGAGTGTCTTCATTAATTCATTAGTCAATTGTTTAGTATCACTGCTGTGATTGAGGGGGAGTGAGTAGGAACTCAGGTTTAAGTTGAACTTAGATTGAAGTTGCATTGGGTAGGTATTAAGTGACGGAGATAAACTGGTTGGTTTATTCCTGAATTAATATATCTTATAGTGGATTTCCTCCCTGGCTTGGTATCCCCCAGAGTAGGTGTTGTTTCACACTGAGCTGGGTAAACAATTGACTGTGTTATTTACTGTTTTTCTATTTACTGTCTTATAGAAAGTCAGATACGGTGTCATAACATTCACTGTGACATTCAGTATCTGCTGCCAGAATTTCAATTGGCATCAGAGCAGGCACCCTGCCTGTCTTACTGGGTGAGATCTAGGGATATCACTTTCTGGAGCTATGGACAAAGAATGAGTTTTTGGAAACAGACCACCCATTCTGGATGGATCAAATTATGACTACTGGAAACCTCATATGATTGCCTTCTTAAAATCACTGGACAAAAAGGCTTGGAGAGCTGCTGACAAAGGATGGAACCATCCCACCATAACTGAGAAAGATGGGACAATCAGTCTGAAGCCTGAGGAAGAATGGAGCAAAGAAGAAGATGAGTTAGCCCTGGGTAATTCCAAAGCTTTAAATGCCTTGTTCAATGGAATTGATAGAAACATATTCAGACTAGTACATCAATGTGAACTGGCCAAGAAAGTGTGGGACACTCTCAAAACTACCCATGAGGGCACATCCAAAGTAAAAATGTCAAGGCTTCAGATGCTGACTACCAAGTTTGAGAACCTAAGGATGATGGAAGATGAAACCATTCATGAGTTTCACATGAACATCTTGGAGATTGCCAACACCTCAGGAGCATTGGGAGAAAAGATGTCAGAAGAAAAACTGGTGAGAAAGATTCTCAGATCCTTGCCTAAAAGATTTGCAATGAAGGTAACTGCTATAGAGGAAGCCCAGGATATCAGCAAGTTAAAGGTGGATGAACTCATTGGGTCTCTTCAGACTTTGGAGATGGGGATCAGTGACAATGTTGACAAGAAAAACAAAAGCATATCACTTGTATCCAACACTAAAGATGAAAACAAGGAGGATGAAGAAGAAAATATTTCAGAAGCTATAGCCATGCTTGGAAGACAATTCAACAAACTCATCAAGAGAATGGATCCAAAGTCAAGGTCAAATGTTAAGAACATCCCTTCTGACATTAACAGATCTTATGACTCCAGCAGAAGACCAAAGTCTGAAGAGAAGGGAAATCAAGGCAGAAGAATTCAATGCCATGGATGTGAAGGATATGGGCATATTCGAGCTGAATGTCCTACCTTTCTTAAGAAACAAAAGAAAGGAATGTCTGTTACCTGGTCTGACTGTGATTCAGAAAGTAATTCTGAAGAAGAATCTGCCAAACTAGTTACTGCACTAACTGGTGTTTGTACCTCTGAAAGTGACACTAGTGATGAGGAAGTGACATTTGAAGAACTGGCTGATACCTACAAGAAATTATGTATCAGAAGTGCTGAAGTCTGTCTGCAAAATGAGAGACAAACAAAACTCATAATAAAGTTGGAGGCTGAAAAAAGGGCAGACATTGAAACTATAAGTCATCTAGAAGGGGAAGTTCAAATGCTGAACTCAAAACTGAACCAGATGACCAAATCTGTCAAGATGCTGACAAATGGAACTGACAAATTGGAAGAAATCCTTCAGGTTGGACAAAATATGGGAAACAAGTCTGGTCTAGGATTTGTGGCAGCAAAGAAATCTGGCGCAGACAAGAAGATCAGGCCTGATAAACAAATGTCAAAGCAGATGTCACAACATAGCACTCAACATCGGGAACAGAGAAATATGAAGAAAAAGTACCAAAGATGGAGATGTTATCATTGTGGGAGGTTTGGTCACATAAAGCCACTCTGCTTCAGATTGTATGGATACCCTAATCATAACCCAGGTGTCAAACCTAAGTCTAACAAGGTACCACATACTCCACAGTGGAAGAAAAAGGCTACTGCTCTGATAGCCCACACCTCCCTTAGAGTCTCTGCAAAGGAAGACTGGTACTTTGACAGTGGGTGTTCTAAGCACATGACTGGAATCAAGAACCTTCTCAATAATGTTAAACCTCACACCACTAGTTATGTGACCTTTGGAGATGGTGATAGAGGAGAAATCAAATGAGTTTGTAATTTGGACTGCCCTGGAGTTCCAAATCTAAATGAAGTACTATTGGTAAAAGGCCTGGCTGCTAATCTCATTAGTATCAGTCAATTATGTGATCTAGGATTCAAGGTCAACTTCTCAAAATCTGAATGTCTTGTAACTAATGAAAAACAAGAAGTTGTAATGAAAGGAGTCAGATCTAAAGACAACTGTTACTTGTGGGAGCCTGAGAACACTAATTACTCCATTGTGTGTTCTATTGCCAAAGAAGAAAAAGAGGTGAAACCGTGGCACCAAAAACTTGGCCATCTTCATCTAAGAGGAATGAAAAGGATTATATCCATGGAGGCAGTTAGAGGGATTCCAAGACTGCAAATTGATGAAGGGAGAGTGTGTGGTGAATGTCAGGTTGGTAAGCAAACTAGGATGTCACATCCAAAGTCAAGACATCTGACCACCTCTAAGGTTCTAGAACTTCTACATATGGATCTGATGGGACCAATGCATGTGGAAAGTCTCGGTGGAAAAAGATATGCCTATGTTGTTGTGGATGATTTTTCCAGATTCACCTGGATTAACTTCATTAGGGAGAAATCTGATGTATTTGAAGTTTTTAAAGAACTGTGCAAAAGAATTCAAAGAGAAAAAGAAGGGTGTATTGTCAGAATCAGAAGTGATCATGGCAAGGAATTTGAAAACAGTAAGTTCAATGAGTTCTGTTCCTCAGAAGGAATTAGTCATGAATTCTCTTCTCCTATAACTCCTCAACAAAATGGAGTTGTAGAAAGGAAAAATAGGACCATACAGGAATCTTCCAGAGCTATGATACATGCCAAAAGACTTCCTATTCATTTTTGGGCTGAAGCTATGAATACAGCCTGTTATGTCCATAACAGAGTCACTTTGAGAAAGGGAACCTCATCTACCATTTATGAACTCTGGAAAGGAAGAAAGCCAAATGTGAAGTACTTCCATGTATTTGGTAGCAAATGCTATATTCTGGCAGATCGTGAACAAAGGAGAAAGCTGGACCCTAAAAGTGATGAAGGTATATTTCTAGGATACTCCTCCAACAACAGAGCTTATAGGGTATTCAATTCCAGGACCAAAGTCATGATGGAATCAATAAATGTCATTGTTGATGATTATCATGAAGAAACAGATGTCCCTTGTAATGTTGAGACATTCTTTGAGACTTCAACTCAACAGAATGACCTACCTAACACCACTACATCAGACTCTGAATCCAAGGAAGCTAGCAAAATCCCTTCCATCAGAATTCAGAAAGATCATCCTAAAGAACTCATCATAGGGGATCCTAACAGTGGAGTCATTACAAGATCTAGAGAAATCATTTCAAACTCTTGCTTTGTGTCTAAAATTGAACCAAGAAATGTTAAGGAGGCTTTAACTGATGAATATTGGATTGGTGCAATGCAAGATGAATTGAACCAATTTAAGCAACATGAAGTTTGGGAGTTAGTTCCTAGACCAGAGGGAACAAACATCATTGGCACAAAATGGATATACAAGAACAAATCAGATGCTGAAGGAGTTGTCACTAGGAATAAGGCAAGACTTGTTTCCCAAGGATACACTCAAGTTGAAGGGGTTGATTTTGATGAGACCTTTGCCCCTATAGCCAGACTGGAATCTATCAGACTCCTATTGGGAATTGCCTGTCTCCTGAAGTTCAAGTTATTTCAGATGGATGTAAAAAGTGCCTTCCTAAATGGGTACTTAAATGAGGAAGTTTATGTGGAACAGCCTAAAGGTTTTGTGGATCCAAACCACCCTGATCATGTCTACAAATTGAGGAAAGCTCTATATGGCCTGAAACAAGCTTCTAGAGCATGGTATGACAGGTTAACAAAATTTCTCTCAGACAAAGGATACAGAAAAGGAGGCTTGGATAAAACCCTCTTTGTCAAAAATGAAGGAGGGAAGTTAATGGTAGCTCAAATATATGTTGATGACATAGTGTTTGGGGGAATGTCAGATCAAATGGTGAAAGATTTTGCTGACCAGATGCAGGCTGAATTCGAAATGAGTCTCATGGGAGAACTGACTTATTTTCTTGGACTGCAAGTCTCACGGATGGAGGACTCAATTTTTCTATCTCAAAGCAAGTATGCAAAGAACATTGTCAAGAAGTTTGGTATGGAGAATGCCAGTCATAAAAGGACTCCTGCACCTACTCATTTAAAGCTATCCAAAGATTCAAGTGGGGTTAAGGTGGACCAAAGCCTGTACAGAAGCATGATAGGAATTCTGCTGTACTTAACAGCCAGCAGACCTGACATTGCTTTTGCAGTTGGAGTTTGTGCAAGATACCAAGCTGATCCTAAAGTCAATCATATCAACCAAGTGAAGAGAATTTTGAAGTATGTAAGTGGAACTTACAACTATGGCTTGCTGTACTCTCATGGTTGTGAACCAACTCTGACTGGTTATTGTGATGCTGACTGGGTTGGAGGTGCTGATGATAGAAAAAGAACCTCTGGAGGATGTTTCTTCTTAGGAAATAATCTGGTCTCCTGGCTCAGCAAGAAACAGAACTGTGTGTCTCTCTCTACTGCTGAAGCTGAATACATTGCAGCTAGTAGTAGCTGTTCTCAAATGATCTGGATGAAGCAGATGCTTACTGAGTATAATGTCACACAAGATGTTATGACATTGTACTGTGACAATCTGAGTACAATCAACATTTCCAAGAACCCTATTCAGCATAACAGGACCAAGCATATTGACATTAGACATCACTTTATCAGAGACCTTGTAGAGGAGAAGACGATTAAACTGGAACATGTTGCCACTGAGCTACAGCTGGCTGACATTTTTACCAAGGCACTTGATGCAAATCAATTTGAAAATTTGAGGGGCAAGTTGGGTATTTGCCAACATGAGGAATTGTAGCAATTAATTTTGCTTAAAACAAGGGTTGAAGGAGTTTTGTTTGTTAAGTCTATTTTGATTGGGTTAATCATATGTTTTCCCATTTCTTTCAAAATTATTAAGAAGTTGAATAGACACTCTTTTACCTCCTTCCTCTCTCGGTTCTACAACAAATCCCATTCTCTCAATCAAAGATTTCTCTCTCGTTGCTACTGGTTTTCTAAGACTATCAAAATGTCTCAAACATCATCCTCATCCAAGACGACTGTTTCATCCTCATCCTCTGATCGAGATTCCCGGGCAATCACATCATGCATGGATTCTGAAGTCCTGGAGATTACTCCTCTTAGAGTAATGGCAACTAACCCCTCTAAGGTTAAAAAGCTGAGAACAAGGCATGCAGGAAGGTCTCAAGCTACTTCATCCGGTAATCCCTCTCAACCTTCATCTTCTGTTCCAAATAGGGAAGGCTCGGCTTATGTTCATCAAGCAATCGCTAGGCTTGTTACAAGAATTCTGAGTGAGAACCACTCTGTACCTGGGATTTCAGTTCCATTAAATCAAGAATCAGCAAGTCCAAATGTTGAAATAAATCCAGATGTCTCTGAGAATGTTGAGACACCAAATGACAACACTCAGAAATCATCTGAAAATCTTGATGATATTCAGAACCCTTCAGAGAAGAATGTTGAACCACCGGTTATTGATGTGGATGAAGACTACTCAGACAATGACCTAATTGCAAATATCAACCCTAGCATAGCTAGGAGAATGATGAACAGAAAAGGCAAGCAGGATGCTGCAAAATGTCTGACCAAAGAGAAGACTGCTGATGTTGCTCACAAGAAAACCAGGTCTGAAGGCAAGACTGGTGTAGAAACTGTGAAGACTGGACTGTCGAAAGGGAAGGTGAAAACCCGAGTACATGCTGGGAGTCTCTCAAAGCCTGTGAGACAACCAATAGCAAAGAAGAGGAAAGAGCCCGAAGCTTCTGATTCTGATGAGGAATCAGAATTTGAAATTGATGCTGAAGACATTCCTCTCAGAAGGAAACTCCCTTCCAGCAAAATGGCTAAAGTTCCTGAAGTCCCCACTGACAACATTTCATTTCACCACCCTGAAAATGCCAACAGATGGAAGTATGTTTGCTTGAAAAGAATAGCCTTGGAAAGAGAACTGAACAATGGTGCCATGGATTGTAAGGAGATCATGGACCTAATCAAAGTTGCTGGACTAATGAATACTGTGGTAAAGTTTACCAAATGCTATGAAAATCTTGTCAAGGAATTCATAGTGAATTTGTCTGATGAATATGTTGATGGAAGGTTAGCTGACTTTGAATGTGTCTATGTAAGAGGAATAAAGGTTAATTTCTCCCCCTCTGAAATTAACAAATTCCTTGGAAGACCAAATGAGGCTTGCCCTGAACTAGAGGTTACTGACAATGAAGTATGCCAAACCATCACTGCAAGACAAGTCAAGTGCTGGCCCTTAAAAGGCAAGCTGAATGCTAGCAAGCTAAGCATGAAATTTGCCATCCTTCACAAGATCGGTGCAACCAACTGGGTTCCTACCAATCATAAATCAACCATCTCCACAGGATTGGGGAGATTCATTTATGTTGTTGGAACCAGGACTGAATTTGACTATGGCAGGTATATCTTTGATCAAACTTTAAAACATGCTGGAAGCTATGCTGTTAAAGGCCCTATTGCCTTTCCCTCCCTCCTATGTGGTATTGTCCTTGCTCAGTATCTAGACATTCTGGTGGAAAGAGATATTGTATGCAAAAGAGCCCCTGCTCTTGGGTTGCACTATAAGCTATTTCAGGGATCTCATGTTCCTGACATTGTCATGACATCAGCTGAGACATCAACTGTAAAAACTCAGTCCAAGACATCTGATGTTATAGTTGTGCTGAAGGAAACCTGCAAAGAGCTGGAGACAAGGAAAAAGACTCTTGAGAACCTAATTGCCAGATTAGAACAGGAGGAGACTGAAGGACAAATAAGGGAAGAGGATGTTGCTGAAGATCAGCTCAATGCTGAAGAAAGTGCCTCCTCTGAAGATGACAATGCTTAAAGTTTGGTGGAGTTGTCAAGCTTGCTGCTGGTTCCTGTTGCTGCAAGTGATTTCAGATTTTTTTTGTTTTTTATGACTGTATAACATATAAATACATGTATCTTTGGCCTATTTGTGGCTAAAGAGGGGGAGATATTTTGTGTTAATTACTTGGTAGATATTATTTTTTCTGCAGACATATTCATTCTGCTGCTCTTTATTCTCTGATTGCTTAGGGGTTTTAGCCAAAAATTTGCCAAAGGGGGAGTTTGTAAGTGTTTAGTTATTGGCATGTATTTTTGATAAAACCAGATGTGTGAATGTCATGACTAATGTCATAACATTCAGGGTTATTAGGTACTTTATGCAGAAAAAGAATGGCATACAGTAGCTGCTATTTATGAGTGTGTATCTGAGCATTCTGCAAAGATCACATTTATTACTTTCTACCAAAATCAGTAAACAGGATTTATGTTGTCATAACAAATGTTAAGACATCTTGTACTGATCTAACAGTTATGCAGTTTGGTTCATTCTGAGATTTTTCAGGAATTTGGTTTATACATTCCAGAACAGAATCTCACGTGGACTTTAGGTTAACCTAGCTCAACCCTAATCTGGTTGATAAAGTCTTGTGACCAAGTCTTGAAGTTAACCCTAATTAACCCTAGCTTTTCGTGGAAGCCCTAACTGAAGAAACAACTGCATATATATTCAACAGGAAAGCTGATTGGAATTTAACTCTTTGACAGAAGAACAACTTGGGGCTGTATAGTTTTAACTACTGTAATCCAAGCAAGTATCATTGTGATAAGTGACTTGGAATAGGTTTTGATTGTAAGGGTTGTGTATCACTCAAAGCTTTGAAGCAAGAGTGTTTGTGTCTCTTGACTAAAGCTTTGAAGCAAGGTCAAGTTAGGTTTATGTATCACTCAAAGCTTTGAAGCAAGAGTGTTTGTGTTACTTGATTAAAAGCTGTGAAGCAAAATCAAGTGTATGTTCTGAAGAGTGTCTTCATTAATTCATTAGTCAATTGTTTAGTATCACTGCTGTGATTGAGGGGGAGTGAGTAGGAACTCAGGTTTAAGTTGAACTTAGATTGAAGTTGCATTGGGTAGGTCTTAAGTGACGGAGATAAACTGGTTGGTTTATTCCTGAATTAATATCTCTTATAGTGGATTTCCTCCCTGGCTTGGTAGCCCCCAGAGTAGGTGTTGTTTCACACTGAATTGGGTAAACAATTGACTGTGTTATTTACTGTTTTTCTATTTACTGTCTTATAGAAAGTCAGATACGGTGTCATAACATTCACTGTGACATTGAGTATCTGCTGCCAGAATTTCAAGAACATTTTGTCTGTAATATTTAACAATGACTTTTAAGCCATGTGCCTGGCCCAGGGCACTTTGGTCCATTTGTCAAGGGTTTTATTTATGTTCATCTAATCATATAATCATTCAATACAAATTATTGGACTCTTTTGCATTCAAATCTTTGTGTTCATTGTCTTTCTTTCAAATACATTTTGCAAAATATCCATGTATCTTACATGCACACACATACACACACTCTTGCAGGTCCTCATCCACTCTGGATCTTATTGCCAATGACTCTACTATTGCTGACTATGACTTCAAATGTCCAATTAACCAAGACAAAGACAAAGGTGAGGAATATTGTGATATACCGGGAGAATTAGCCAGACTTCTATTACAAGAGGAAAAAGCTATTCAGTCGCACGAAGAGTCAGTTGAAGTCATCAATCTGGGTACTGAGGCAGACGAGAAAGAAATCAAGATTGGTGCTAACTTAGAAGATAGTGTCAAGAGCAGGTTGGTTCAAATGTTGCATGATTATTTGGAAGTATTTGCTTGGTCTTATGAAGATATGTCAGGGTTAGATATCGACATCGTAGTTCATCGTCTGCCGATAAAAGAAGATTGTCCTCCTGTCAAACAAAAGGTTCATCGTATGAGGCCTGATATGTCTGAAAAGATTAAAGCTGAAGTGATGAAACAATTTGATGCAGGGTTCCTAGTTGTGACATCTTATCTCCAATGGATAAAATAAAAGTCGGTGGCGACTCTTGCTAACCGGAACATTTGTGATAAAACGCAAAACACCCAAGTCAGTTCTCCCATCGTATCACCATAAGGTTTTCCCTGTTTGTCGTAAGATGTGTTTGGATAAATTTGGGGAACACGTGATTCATGAAAGGGAGCTTCCAGGCTTCAAATACTGACATGACCTTGTTAGGGATGTCTTGTTTGATATATTCTGACCTGTCAGAGTATCTGTGAAGAAAGAGGTGCCGGTGAATTTTTTTTACTAACCCAATTGAGGGGAGATTGACACTTAGGCCAGCAGATGTTTTGGTGTACAGGTGGGTAGGAGGGAAACATGCTTGTGTGGACTTGACGGGAGTTTCTCCACTGGTGGGTTTGAGAGATGGTGGTTTTATTGTGGGACATGCAGCTCTTAAAGCTGCTTCTAGTAAAGTGATCAAACATGAGAAAGCATGTTCTGAAAATCAACATGTTTTTATACCATTTGCCTTTGACACTTTTGGTTTTCTAGCACCAGAAGCAGTTGATCTTTTATAGAGGTTTCAAAGGGTTATGAATAACAATGTTGTATCTCCTAGATCTATTGATGTAGTTTTTAAGACGATTGGTTTTGTGATCCAAAAAGAAATAGCGACACAATTTGTTGCTCGCTTGTCTTCTATTTCTATATTGACCTAATTTTTCATGATTAATATAAGTCTTTAATCGTATAGTATTTAATGTTATAAATATAAAAAAAATTATTAAATTTTATTTATTAATATTTTTAGTATTATTTATAAGTTTTTAATTATGTTAAATCATTACCTATTGAACTTCGATTTGATCCCGATCAAACCTTTAAACCTTAAACCCCTATTTATACCGGTTCAATACTTTAAAGCTTAAACCCCCTGTTTATATCAGTTCAATACCCAGTCCAATTTTAATTATTTTGGTTTAACATATACCACACTCTCTTAGTTTGACCAACATAAAATATTTTTTTCTTAATGAGTAGATATTTTTATTATTTTTATTTTCTTGTCTTATTCAATGAATATATATATATATATATATATATATATATATATATATATATATATATATATATATATATATATATATATATATATATATATATATATATATATATATATATATATATATATATATATATATATATATATATATATATATATATATATAATTAGGGGTGTTTATTGGCTAGAGTAAATCCAAATCAAATCAAAATTCAAATTAATGTATGGTGTTTAAGTTGGACATTTTTTTATTCGTGCAAAAATCAAATCAACTTAATAAATTTGATGTTAATTGGTTCAAACAACAAATTATTAAAATTCTACTTACAAATATCTCTATACTATCCAACCATATTAATTTATAGAATTTATATTTAATGCTTGATTTATAACCATTATACTATTATTAGACAATTGCAGCGTGATACTATAATAAAATTTATACATACAAGAAAGTAACTTTTTAATGTTTTCAATGGCAGTAAATATAAGAAACATTATTTTCTTAAATATATTGAATTGCTTCGAATTTATTGATTTTATTTTAATATTCTTTTACATTTAAATATAATTAAATCAGATATATTTTTATTAAGTGGAACAAATATAATTACAAATACATCTAAAAGTAGGATGAAATGGATCTGATCCGCTGCCTTGCATACAAGTTCCGTGACCTTTATAAGTTTGAGAGCACCATGCTTTGCACGCTTCAAGAAGACATTGACCTTCACGATATGCGATACACTCTCTTGCCATGACTACACCATTTTTCATTGCGATGAATGACAAGAACAAAATTATCATATAACAAATTAATTAGAAATATAAAAGTCGCGATGAAAAAATTATATTTTTTTAAGCAATACAGCATGGAGAACTATTATTTTCAAAAAATAAATAAATATTATTTATCAATTTTTAATTTGTGAGTCGAGAATTTGAATACATAACCTTATTATAATTCAAATTGAAAGCCTCATGTCAAATCACTAATGATGATAACACTATTATAAGGACTCATATATTATTTGAGAAAAAAATATTAAATCAAAATGATAAGGAATCAAAGACATGCCTTACAAATTCTAAAATTAAAATATGAAAAATTTACTATAATTTTGTGTAAATTATTTAGTTATTAGACTAGAAATCCATATATGAGATGAACATGTTCACTCAGCTTAATGAACAGTATCAAACGCACACATATATATTGTATAAAACTTAATTTGCTTACCTGAAAAAATGAAGACAAGAAAGATAGTTAACGTGAAGGAATATTGAGCCATTTCAAATAGCTTAAAAACTTAAAACAATGAAAATATTTATGTTGGTGTTAAACTAGTTCTAAGAGTTTATATAGAACAAGAATTTCAAAAGAATATAATTTAGAAAAGGAGAAATAATATATATATTGGTTAGTGACTTAAGTGCTTCCTCATCTTAGATGGCACCTTAAAAAATAGTTTTGAAAAAAATTATGTTTGGTGATTATACTTTTAAAAAGTGTTTTAAAATTGTAAATATTATAATATTGTTATTAATGAAAATTGTGTCACTTTTCCTTGTTTTTTATTTTTTTATTTTCAAACCTAAAAACTAATACATTTAAAACTAATTTTAATTTTTAAAACTCTTAAATAGAGAACAGCTTTCAAAAATGATTTTGTAAAATTAGAGTATGTTATTATTTTCATATTTGAAAAATTAAAATATAATTTTAAAAAACCAAATCAATCAGACACTAATATTTTTTTGATCGTAATTATTGTTCTTTTATATATATATATATATATATATATATTATATATATATATATATATATATATATATATATATATATATATATATATATATATATATATATATATATATATATATATATATATATATATATATATATATATATATATATATATATATATATTATATATATATATATATATATATATATATATATATATATATATATATATATATATATATATATATATATATATATATATATATATATATATATATATATATATATATATATATATATATATATATATATATATATATATATATATATATATATATGTATATATATATATATATATGTATATATATATATAAATTTGTTTGGTTGTGTTCTTTAGGCAGAGTGAACATATATTACCTTATATAATAATAACAATATATGAAAATTGGGTGTTAAATCTTTTGAAAGAATTACATTGTTTCATATTGAACTATTTATATAAAATTTTAATTCTCTTATGTTAAGATATAAATAATCAATGTATTTAAGGTCAAATATTTGTAATTTTAGATATTATCATATGTCCAAATTTCTAATTTAATAATCAAACAATTTACTTAATTAAAGAAAGTTTTAAAAATATTATTGTAATTTTATAGTTTATAAGTTGGGTCTTTGTTTCATAGTTATCTTAATATAAGTAATTTAAAATTTTAAAATTAAAATTTAAAATTAAAAAAAATTAGGTCAATATAGAAATAGAAGGTAAATAGGCAATAAGTTGCGCATCTATTTCTTTTTGGATCGCAAAATCAATCTTCTTAAAAATTATATTCATAGACTTGGGACATACGACATTGTTATTCATAAGTCTTTGAACTCTGTAAAAGATCAACTGCTTCTGGTGCTAGGAAATCAAATGTGTCAAATGCAAATAGTCTAAAAATATGTTGATTTTCAGAACACATTTTTTCATGTTTCACCATTTTACTGAAAGCAGCTTTGAGAGTTGCATGTCCCATAGTAAAACTACCACCCCTCAAACCCACTAGTGGAGAAACTCCCGTCAAATCCATATAAGCATGTTTCCCTCCTATCCACCCGTACACCAAAACATCAGTTGACCTAAGTGTCGATCTCTTCTTAAGTGGGTCTATCAAAAAATTCACAGACACTTATTTCTTCAAATATACTCTGACACATCAGAAGATATCAAATAAGACATCCCTAACAAGGTAATATCGATATTTGAAGTCTGGAAGCTCCATGCAATGAATCGTGTGTGCCCCAAATGTATCCAGATATTCCTTACAACAAAAAGGGAAAACATCATCAGTAGAAAATAAAGGAATCATAAGATGGTATCTTAAGATAGTACGATATTCCACCGGTGACATATGTTGGTCTAACTCATCAATAAGAATAGCAAGGAGAAAATCTTGAGCATATGCGGCTTGCAAACAACCAAAAACTTCCTTATGTCTTGTAGTCATGTCAAACTTCACATCCATATCCTTAACAATTTTATTAAAAATAACACTCGACAAAATATGTTACGCTTTAGAAGGGACTGTGTCTTTACTAATAAAATTGTCTTTAAATATTTTATCGATATTTATAAAATTGATATCATACATGATTTATTTTATAGCTGGTTGTTTTAAAATTGTAAATATTGTAAAATTTTCATTAATGAAAAGTGTACAACTTTTATTTGTTTTTTCTCTTTCCAATTTTCAAAACTTAAAATAAAAAAATTTACATCTATTTTAATTTTTTAATTTTTTAATTTTTAAAATTCTTAAATAGAGAATAGTTTTTGAAAAAAAATTATAAAATTAAACTACCAATCAAATTTTATTCTTAAAACTTAAAAATTTGAAAATAAATTTACAAAAGCAAATCAAATAGACACTAGTATTTCTTCATCCTAATTATTGTTCTGGTCTTATTTTTTTTAACTATACTAATTTTTATAGTTTTTTTCGTATATGTGTAATGGTCATGTTCATTAGGCTAAATAGACATGTATTACGTTATATAATGATAACAATATATGAAAATTATATGAAAATCATATTGTTAGATAATAAAATCCTGCAAGTAGTTCAAGTTAAAAGCAAACAAGTCACACAAACAGCCTTAGGTTTAGGCTTGCGGGTAGTACCCTTTTGAAGTTGGATAGGTTTAACCTGTCCTATAATAGTAACCGGGTTCTAAGGGATCTCAATATCACCGATCTTTCCCCCAAATTTTGTTTCGATAGACAATTGACTTGCCACTAAACAAAACTCAAGAGTCAAACCTCAATGAGTGTAGCATCGAGTATCAACCGACTTTGGGTTTACACCAAAGATAGCTATCTCACTACGTCCTAAAAAGCCAAGTTGGTCAATTAAGGGTCTAAGGTCAGTTGACACTTTATGATACCACGCAGCGGCCCCATATTCTCCTTGATTACTCAAGGGATACCGATACACACCAAAGTATCGCATCAACTTAGCTACTGTTTCAACCGTGTCGGTATATCCCGCACAGCTCCCTCACAGTTTATTGCTACTTACCTAAAAGGAATTCCCCGATCCGAGTTTAGGATCCAAACAACCCAAACAGATACCCTTAAAAGTAAATCAAACAAGACAAGACAAAAAAGCAATTAAAATGACCTAGATCCTAAGGTAAACCCCACTTTATAAATCATGTCCCTAGTAGAGTCGTCAGTTCTGTAATACAGTGGCAGAACCGACTGTTATATACTAGTTTTGCGTTTGCATTCGCAAATATGCGGTAAGCAAGATTCGCCATCGTCTTTTATTTTATCCAACAAAGGAAAGGTAAAAAAAGAACAGAAAAAAACCTTTTTCGAGAGTTTTCTGAGTAAGGGGGTAGATTATAGAAAGGGAAGGTATTAGCACCCTTTCTATCCGTCGTTTTCCATGGGCTCTTAAGCACTTTGCTCATTTTGAAATTGCTTTATGCGTGTGTTTTGAAAAAAAATTGTTTTACTTCGTGATAACTCTTGTTTCTGTCCTCAAGAGTGTGACGAAGTTGTTTTTGAAAACTGTTTTGAAAGTGTTTGTGTGAAATTTTTTTGAGATTTTTAAGCAATTACCTAGGAAATATCTACTTACTCGGAAAAAAAAGTTGTTCGTTTTTTCTCATTTCCTTTAGACAACGCTATCCTACTATTAAGGAGTAGGTAGCCCCATCGTTGGAGTTTAAGGGACAATCATAAGGGACATTTTTACAGTCACAAAAGCAATGGTTAGGAAACTTTAGTAATTACCCTAAAGTCCTAAAGATATTTTCGAGGCAACATTCGAATGGGTCATTTTGATCTTTTTTTGGACTGGAGGGTGACCACTAAAACTCCCTATGCCTCATGATCGTTTACCGAAGGCAACCGAAGTGGTGATACCCTAGGGGTGCGTATGTGCGAGTGTATTTGATTTCAGATATATTAGTCTTTGTGTTTAGTTTTCTAGCGATTGATTTTATCTTGTTCATGCAATCCTATTAGCCATACATCTAACAGTTAATATATGTACAAAAATATAAAGTGCAGAAATGTAAATTCCTACGCTATTACATGGCTTCGGGGAGAGGGATTTAATTAAAAGTCCAAAACCGGGAGAAATATAAAGGAAAACAATAAAAATGCCTTATAGTTTGGCTGCATTGATATGTACAGGAATATAAAAGTGCAAAAGAAGAAAATGCGCGCGAAATAGGAAAATGCATAAAGGAAACTCTTTGATGTTTTTTGAATTAGTTTTAAGAAAAGAAAAGGCATATTTTTTTGTTTGGTTTTTAATTTACGAAAATATTAAATTAAAGTCTAATTAATAACATAAAATAAACCTAATTAATATTTTTTTGATTTTTGAATATTAAAGAAAATAAGAATTATGAAATATAAAACCTAGTTCTACTTAATCATTACTTTAGGAAAATATTAACTAATTAATTAATTAATTAATGATCTAATTAAAAAAAGTTAATTATTATTTTTGTGATTTTTTGGGTTTTAAGGTTAATTAATAAAAATAAAATCAAAAGAAGAAATAAAACATAAAGAATAGAACAAAAAAAACAAAATAAATGGGCTTGTATCCTGCGCTATGAGCACAAAATGCAGATCGTGTCCTAGCTCTGGCATGATTGAATTTCAGGCTCAAACCTTGTGATTCTCACGCCCAAACCTCATAGTTTTAGGTCCTGTGTGTGATCGGTGGATCTGGAACTGACTGTTTAACGCTGGTTCGCGAAATGTCGCGGAAGCAAGAGTCGCCACCGTCTTTTATTTTCTCCAATAGGAAAGGACAAAAGCACAGAAAAATTCCTTTAAAGAGATTGCTCTCGGTTCGGGAGGTAGGTTATAGAAAGGGAAGGTGTTAGCACCCTTTCTATCCATGGTTATCCATGGGCTCTTAGATACTTGCTCAATGTGTTTTCAAAATGGTTTGTTTGCTTTTCAATTGTGGGTTTAAAAAAGTTTCTTTGAGAAATTTCAGTTCGACTCATACGTCAGAGTGTTTGAAAAGTTTGTTTTGAAAGCTTTTGAAAATGTGTCAGTGTGAAAAGTCTTTTTGAGTTTGTTTTGAGATTAGAGCAAGTATCCTTGAGAACCTACCTACCCTAAGGAATTCGTCTGTGTAAGAGTCCTTTAAAGTAGTGCCATCCCACCATTGAGAGGTAGGTAGCACCACCGTTGGAGGTGTTCGGGTCAATTCGATTTTAGGGATATGGTGATCACCAGAGCAATGGGAAGACACCTTAGAAGCTACCCTCATGCCAGGTTCCCGGATCATGAGGACTTACTAAGACGTTTTCTACTCGACGACCACCTTTCGAGGCAAGGCAACAGTGAGGCGTACCCTAGGGGTGGTGTGTGCGAATTGTGTGTCATGTTTCAGTTTATTTGTCTTGTCATGTTTGTTGTGTTCTACGCTTGATTTTAATTTGTCCATTCATTCTTGCATGCATATTAAGAGTTATAAAATTTGCGGGAAAAAATAAATCTAAGGCTATTACAAAGGCGCGGGTCCACATCGCCAAAATTAAACCGGACCCGATTTAGCGGAAAAATAGATAAAGCGAAGAAATAAAGTGCGAAAAGTAAAATTACATGGCTTAGGGACAATTACATAATTATATAAACGATAAAAGTAAATGCGCGAAATAAAGGAATTAAACAAAACTAGGGCGTTGGACCCTTTTACAAACAATTAAAACTAATGATGAATTACAAATTAAATGATTAAATGTTTTTTGGTATTTTGTGTTTTTTTGTTTTAATGAAAAAAAAGGAAATTAATTGAAATTAAATTAGACGGCAAACCCTAATTCTAATATTTTTATTTATTATGAAAGAATTAAAATATGACCTAAATTAAACCTAATTCATTTATGTACAATTTAATTTATGAAAATAAAATAATAAATAAATAATATTGTTATTCTGAAAAAAAACGGGAAAAATATTAAAAGGAATAAAAAAAAATTAATTAACCTAATTCTATTTTGTTGGATTTTTATTATGGAAAAAAAAAATATAAATTAAACCTAATTTGAAATTAGTTTATTTACATGCTAATAAAATAATTATAATAAAATAAATATTATTTTTGGTCTTTTTCTGATTTTTATAATGTTTTTATATTTTATAGAAAAAATTAATTAATTAATTAAAGCAATAAAAATAATATAATACAATAATTAAAACAACAAAAAGAAAAGAAAATCAAACCAGGGTGGGGTGTTGCCCCAAATAAGGAGGTATAGGCCTGGTAATTTAAGGCCCATTAAGCTTTGCCATATGCTGACTTTTTGGATTGGGTATGATGCGTTTGACTCAAGTCTATGGTGTACTTTCAATATTAGCCCTTGATCTGAGACCCTCAGGCATATGTACGCTTAGATGAGAAGGACGTATGGTACGTGCACAGTCCTGGAGCTACATGGGATTTACAATTGAAAAATAATATAGGATTTGGCCAGACCTGGGACTTGAACCCAGGTCTTGAAGGTCACATGCCTTAGTCCCTGCCAGCTGAGCTACGCAAATTCATTTAATATATAATAAACAATAAAGAATATAATAATAATGCGTTAGCTGTTTTGGAATTTCGCGCGAATTTCAAACTGTCCAATGGTTGATGGACACGTCTTCGTCTCCTTCCCCACCCTGTAAAACAAAACTCAAAGGGAACGGTTTTTTTAGCGTGGTTTAAAGAGGGATTCAAGAAAATAGCGAATAGAGATATATGAAACATAAATTCATCGCGAGTATGCATTCATCTTCGTCTTGGTGCGCTGAACTCAACCATGGTATCCATTGGTCCTGATTTTTCCTATATAGAAAATCCCTAATTCGAGTTCCTGAAAACCCTAACTTTTGGCAATGGCATCATCGTATATAGTCAATGAAAATACAATTAAATACCACAGTTAGTTTTAGAATTTCACAAAGAATAAGAATCAACAAGCAAAATTCATGAAAGATGCTTAGAATATGATATGCGTTCAAGAATTTTATGCTATACAGTCCAAAGCCTCGTTACCAATTCTTGAGGTTTTTGCTGTTGTTAATGATTGGAATACGTTCAGAATTGTCCAAGGAAGCTATTGCAATTGGTTTGGTGCCTTAAATCACCCTATAACCTTGATTTCAGAATCCAACTTTTGGAGAATTTTTTGCAAGTTTGTAATGAGGTTCTGAGCGCAGCTTCTTGTCTAATCCTATTAGGTTTGTGATGCTGAGTATGTATAGAACATGTTAGGTCAAAAACTTTGCACAAAATCTCAAACATTCATGGTTTCACATATTTGATTTTGGAAAATCTTTTTCATATCTTTTCATGTGCAACTTGGTTCAAATCTGATCAAATCTTATCAAAACTTGCCATAATCCATTAAGCACGAAATATTGACATTATAATGTGCATAAAAAGATTTTTTAGGTTAAGGTTTATATTTTTCATGAATTAAAATCATTTAAATGAATATAAATTAATATTAATTCAAATAAATAATTAAAAAATATGAGAATACTTCCCTTTGGGCCTAATGGTCGTGCATAGGCTTGGCATGAAGAAATTTGGAAGGAAAATAGGCCCATTTGCATTTTTAAGCCTTTTGCATCAATGTTGACTTTTCAAAATTTCCAAAAATTTCCCAACTTTCACAAGGCATAACTTGGTCAATTTTTAAGCTTTTTACATGTTCTTGGACATTTTGGAAAGGTCTTTGAGTCCTTTAACCAATGCCTTTGGTCCCATGTCATTTTGATTTACCAATCTCAAGTTATGGCCTTTGACTTAAAGTCACTTTTTGTTGACTTTTGAAAATGACCTATAATGTTGAAATTGATAACTTTTTGTGAGAGCATTTCTTGGACTTGGAACATGAAGATGAATTGTAGGAAATGTCTTTCTCTTCAAAATGAGCTTTGGATGGAATTTTTCTGATAATCCATGTGAAAGTTATGCCCTGGTCAATTTCAGTTGACTTTTTCAGCTGTCCAAATATAGCAACTTTTGCATCTTTGATGATTTCTGAGCCAAATTTTGAGAATCATGATCAAGCATTGATCAAATGATGTTTGTGGCTTCAAAATGATGTGTTGACCAAAAATTTGAACTTTTGACTGCCAAATGACCATTTTGCCCCTACAGTTGACTGTAGTGCAATCTAGGGTTTTGACTGTGCAATCTTGAGCTGAATGCCTTGAAACTTGACATGAAGACACTTGACCATCTTTGTAGGCATATGAGACTTGATTGGGCCTTTGAAAAGTTCATTTTCTTGACCAGAACTCAAACCCTAGTTTTGACTGTCTAGGAGACAGTTGAGCTGCACAACCCTTGGGGAATTTTGTGACCTTGATTTTGACAATTCTTGATGAATATGGGAGGGCAAATTTTGGGGTACAACAGTTGCCCCTGTTCAATCTTTTTATACTTGAGGATGCAGATTGGCTGACGTGCCTTTCGTAATCCGAGGGTAGAAGACGATTGAACACTAAAGTGCCCAGAAATTTGCGCTCACATAATAGCAATGATGAAGAGGGAATGGGCTTATAGATGCCATTTGGATGTTGCTTGGATAGGATGATGGGCTTATAGATGCCATCTGGATGCTGATTGCGTAAGAGATTCCTTCGCGAGAACCTGCATGCCTGCAAAACAGAAAAATGAGTACCTGACACGTCGCAGGAGCTGATTTTAGATGTTTGGTATATATGTGTCCTGACTGGTTACAGGAGCTGGGTCTGGAGCTTCAAACGCTGATGAATGAACCAGGGATGGTTACTGCCTTAACATGAATGATAAGTGAACCTTGGACGATTTTAACTTCAACAACGCTCGTTGCGAAAATCTTGGTGAGGATTACCATCTTCGTAGTGTCAGGAAGAGAACCAAAGGATATTATAATCTCAAAGGGAGCCACCTCACTCACCGTTGGAGAGGGAACTATAGGAAATTGTAATCTGGAAGGGAACATCACCTCACTCGCCGTTGGAGAGGGGACCATAAGAGAATATCACCTCACGCTCATGCCGGAGAGGGAAACATCTGAAGAAGGAATTACCACCTCACACGCCGTTGGAGAGGGGACCATAAGAGAATATCACCTCACGCTCATGCCGGAGAGGAAAACATCTTGAAAAAGGAATTACCACCTCACGCTCACCGTCGGAGAGGGGACCACAAAAGACTATCACCTCACGCTCATCGTCGGAGAGGAAAACATCTTGAAAAAGGAATTACCACCTCACGCTCACCGTCGGAGAGGGGACCACAAAAGACTATCACCTCACGCTCATCGTCGGAGAGGAAAACATCTTGAAAAAGGAATTACCACCTCACGCTCACCGTCGGAGAGGGGACCACAAAAGACTATCACCTCACGCTCATCGTCGGAGAGGAAAACATCTTGAAAAAGGAATTACCACCTCACGCTCACCGTCGGAGAGGGGACCACAAAAGACTATCACCTCACGCTCATCGTCGGAGAGGAAAACATCTTGAAAAAGGAATTACCACCTCACGCTCACCGTCGGAGAGGGGACCACAAAAGACTATCACCTCACGCTCATCGTCGGAGAGGAAAACATCTTGAAAAAGGAATTACCACCTCACGCTCACCGTCGGAGAGGGGACCATAAGAAACTTTAACTTCAACAACGCTCGTTGAGGAAAAATCTTGGTGACCTCAACAACGCTCGTTGAGGAAATCTTGGGTGACTTTATCTTCAACAACGCTCGTTGAGAAAAGTCTTGGTGTCTTTTTACTGGGATAAGAATCAGGGAGGTCTTGGGGACGACTTAACTGAACCGGTCTAGGTCTTGAAATATCATTGAGAATTTGAACTGCATCTTTCCTGAAAGGTAAAGGTCAGTCATATGCGATGCATGATATAGATCAAGCAATGATGTTCTCAACATAAAGGAGATTTGTATGATGTAGTGCGTTATGCATGCTATGATGATGTATGTGATGATTCATGTATGTTTTCGTCTAGGAAGATAAATCTTTGACAGGTGCCGGGAAGTCATATCCTGGGCTGATGTTGAGGAAGAGCTTTTGCTTCCGCTGTGGACGATTGTTGCAAGAATACTGGTAGGAGAAGATAACTCCGTTGAGGAATGAAACTTGTCAAATGAAATAATTCTGCGGGAGAAAAGACACTCTAGTGATCATGCTGGGGAGTGCTACTCTGTGGGGGTAGCGATGCTTTGCTGAGTTGATGAAGATAACTCCGCTGGGGATATCCTTGTTGTCGGAAGTGTTGATAGACTTCGCTGGGGGTAGGAAGATATTTTGCCGAAGACGCTCTTTCCGTGGCTTTTGGCTGAGGATAACCCAGTTATATCCTATTGAGGAAATAACTCTTTAAATAAAGCCGGGACGGCGCGTTCGTGCTCTGCGAGGGGATAAGCTTCCAGAATCTACTGGGGATAAGCTTACTGCTTGAGGGATATGACTTCCAACTTTGTTGGTGAAGCTGGATTGGACTCTTCTGGGGAGTTTGATATGCTGGGGAAGTGATTCCTTTGAATATTGAGATACCGCCGGGGAACAATCTTTAGACCAAGACTGCCGGGGATGCTTGTTAAGAACGCGTGCTGCTGGGGGGGTATTGAGATCTACAGGAGGATACTCAATTTCCTTGATATTTGATGATTTGCTCGGAGAAGAATGTATTGTTTTGTTGAACCACTCTCTGGGGAATTAAGATACACTTGGCCGTGTTCTTTAGCTGAACCTACCTCGTTACCTTGGAGGATAGAACAATTAGACTGCTCAGACAACTCTTTATTGCCCCTGTTTCTGAGGTGGGAGAGGAAGACCTGCGAGGCGCTGATAGTTGTTGATGGACCAACCTTCTTCTGGTAGGCAGGTGACAAGATGACAGGACATAGTCGTACGCTTTGATCCCTAACTTTTGCCTGGACTGCCCTTTCGGGTTTTCAGTCCACCGGGATACCCCTTTTTGCCCAAGCCGCCTTTTCAGGTTTTCGACTTGCCGGGTGTACATATTTTTTCGTTTCATCCCTTCATTTTGCCCGAACCCTTTTGGTTCGCCGGGAAGACCTTATTTTTGCCTAGGTATGTCAACCTAGCGGGTCTTTGATTTTGCGTAGTATCTTTTCGACTATGCCCACGCTTTTAGAATGTAGGGAAGTGCCCCTGGCTGCTTGTGTTTTGTCACCAGAAGATGTTTGATCAGGCGAGATTCGTTGTTGAAATGCCCCAAGTGACTCAGGTGGAGGTTTGCCCCAGGCTATCTGGCCCTTTGAGAGATTCTCCGAATCTTGACTGGATTGCCCCAGATGACGGACCATGATTAGGTCGTGCCCTTTGATTGGAGATGCTCTTGTTCACTAGGTATTTCTCGTGCGAATTTTCCTGCTGTTCAAACGAAAAGTCATATGCAAACAAAGTTATGTCAAAAACGCAAGGCTTATGTCTGTCTCGAAGATTTTGAAAATGCGTCTTTTCATAAAACAAGTGAATGTTTGTAAAACGTGATGTCAACTCCGTATTTACCGTAGGCCTTCAGGAGTCAGGATACCTTTCGTGACAGTATGCTTTCGAACTAACCCATGCTTCAGCTAGGACTTTTTAGGGTTATAACGTGGCCTGGTTCACGGTTTAAGAAACAAAGGATAAAGGCTCAAATTTTATTTGTACCCACCCGCTCTTCGTGATGTTCTTCAAACCTAAGCTCAGTTGATCATACGTTAGACCTTGTTTGAGTCTTTGCTCTGATTTTCCAGTGATGGTTCGGATATTGATGATTTCTTTTGAATAGGCAGTCATTTTTTTGCTTTGGTTGAGGGTTTGTGAGACCTCTTTCTTGATTTTTATTATCCCTTTCTTTTTTTGCCTGAACTGTTTCCTTTTGGAATTACAGTCAGCGGGATGCCCCAGTTTCAGAAGTCCCCTTTGTCGGTTTAGACTTTTTGGGCTTTTCATTTATGAATTTTGATGGTGACTGCCTGTCCTTTTGATTGTTCTGAACCATCACTGTCTTTGTTCGTTTTGTAAAGATCTCTTTGGTGCCATTCGTTATGCACTTAGATCAACTGAGAAGACTACCCTGCCCCAGGTTATGATTAAGGGTTTCAATTTTCGAAAATAAAACTCCTACTTCTTTGGCTCTGATGGGTTGACGAGGGATTATCATCCTTATAACTCCAGTGTTTAGGAATTGAAACAATGCCTGTACCTCATCAGCGGGGTTTGTTCAAAAGCATACTGTAAAGATCGTGGTATCGTTTTCGTCATCCTCCCTCAAGAGGCTTAGAATTATTAATTGAGAGTTGACATCAGAAAAAATATGAAAACAGTTTGCATATAGTGAACGCGAATATATTGATTCAGAAATAGACATAAGCGATGCATTAATGGAATAACAATGTTTTAACATGAATAAATGTTTAAACGGTCAAAAGAAAGAAACACAGCTTGAACATTCGAATGAACAAAAAGTTTCCTAGTCTCGGAGTTTGTCACTTCAACTGATGAGCCTTGGAGGAATGGTAGAAAAATTCAACCTGTCCATCTTGTGTGAACTCCACTGTCCCTTCATCGATCAGGTTCTGGATTTTGTTCCTCAGCTCCCAACATTCATTGGTGTCATGTCCTGGGCTAGCAGAGTGGTAGGCACACCTCTTATTGGGGTCATAGGCAGGAGATGCTGTGTTGGGGTTCCGGGGATGAGCCTTTAATGTGATCAGATTCAACCTCAATAGGCGTTGCAAAGCTTGAAACAGCGACATGTTGAGCTGGGTGAATTGCCTCCTGGGCTTGTCTGGCTGAACTCGGCGAGGTTGGTGTTGAATTTGTGGCACTGGAGTCATTTGAGGAGCTTTCCCCTTATCCTCTTGTCTCGAGGATGATTGGATGATGAATGGCTTTTTACCCTCAGATGTTTGCCCCAGTAGGTTACCCTGAAGCAGTTGGTTGAAGAGAAACCAGAGTTCCTCTTGTCTTTGAACTAGGCGGTGAATGATATTCCTCTGTCCCAGCATCTGGGCTTTCATAGCATCCATCTCAGCTTGTAGGTGTTCCAACTTTCCATCCTCAGCATTGCCCCTGGCGGAGGGCTCTGTGAGAAGTATCCTTAGCTCCTCCTCCCCCTTGGATAGATTCAGGAGGATTTCCCCGAACCGAGTCTCTTGAGCAAGAAAGTCCTGGTTGTCTTGTGGGCAAGCCATTGCTGAAATAAACAGCGAGAAGGGTGAGTGACCTGCAGAAGGGATACCTGTAATGCAATGACGTGTATGATATGCATGCAATGTTTTCAAGGACCTCGCAGGGTAAACAAGAAACTTGTTAGCATTGGAAACCGGTGACTTGACTGAAAGCACTTCATATTGTTGGGAGTCCTTCTTCAAGGGTCAAAGGCTCACCATATCCAGTGGGTCATAGCCCCTGACTTTAATCATCATGTCTGGTTTTGATTTCCAAACAACCTTGGTCAAGGGAACCTTCTTCAGGAGTCAGAGCTCACCATATCAAGTGGGTCATAGCCTCTGACGACCTTAGCTGGAGGAAAATAAATCCTCTTTGCCCCTTGCTGGGCAGTTGGTTCATCATGACCTGCATCATAAGCCCTTGAGATCCTTGAAATGGGTTAGGATGTATGCAATGGTATGATGTCATGATGCACGGGGTAATGTAGGTAACCCTGTTATGAGTCCCAATTAAGGACTGCGAACCCAAAACCTGCAAGAAACTTGATAAACTTGTTATGAGGCCTGGTTAAGGACTAAAACAAACCCTGCAAGAAATTTGATAAACTTGTTATGAGTCCTGGTTAAGGACTAAAACAAACCCTGCAAGAAATTTGGTTAACCCTGTCATGAGTCCTAGTTAAGGACTATAAACAAGACCTGCAAGAAATTAGTTCACCCTGTTATAAGTCCCAATTAAGGACTATGAACAGAACCTGCAAGACATTCGGTAAACTTTGTTATGAGTCCTAATTAAGGACTATAAACCAAACCTGCAAGAACTCAAGGGTTAGACAACAAGCATGCGAATAGTCAAGTACGAAGGCACACACGTCACACAAAGAGCCCTTAGAGTTTAGGCCAGCATGGGGTCTAGGTATTACCCTTTTGAAGTTGGTGGGTTCAACCTGTCCTATCAAAGTAACCGGGTTCTAAGGTTCCCAATATCACGAGATTGCTTTCATTGTTCATCGTTTCGATTTAGCCACTGAACTGGCAACCGAAATATTCCAGGAAAGCAACCCTCAATTGAGTGTAGTATCGAGTATCAACCAACCTCGGACTGCACCAAAGTCAGTTATCTCACTACCCTAAAGAGGCCAAGATAGTTCAATTAAGGTTCCTAAGGTCTGTTGATGCTTCACGATACCACGCGGAGGCCCCGTACTCTCCTTGACTGAACTCAAGGGTTACCGGTACACACCAAAGTGCCACATCAACGTAGCAGACTGTTTCAACCATGTCGGTATACCCCGCACAGTTCCCTCACAGCCTTGTTGCTACTTTCTAAGAAAGGTATCCCCCAGATCCGGGTTAGGATCTATAGAACTCCCAAGCAACCCACAATAATAAAGCAAGCAAAGAAGACAATTGAAAACACAGTGATCTTAATCCTAAGGTACACCTCACTTTAAGTTAAGTCCCCAGCAGAGTCGCCAGTTCTGTGATCGGTGGATCTGGAACTGACTGTTTAACGCTGGTTCGCGAAATGTCGCGGAAGCAAGAGTCGCCACCGTCTTTTATTTTCTCCAATAGGAAAGGACAAAAGCACAGAAAAATTCCTTTAAAGAGATTGCTCTCGGTTCGGGAGGTAGGTTATAGAAAGGGAAGGTGTTAGCACCCTTTCTATCCATGGTTATCCATGGGCTCTTAGATACTTGCTCAATGTGTTTTCAAAATGGTTTGTTTGCTTTTCAATTGTGGGTTTAAAAAAGTTTCTTTGAGAAATTTCAGTTCGACTCATACGTCAGAGTGTTTGAAAAGTTTGTTTTGAAAGCTTTTGAAAATGTGTCAGTGTGAAAAGTCTTTTTGAGTTTGTTTTGAGATTAGAGCAAGTATCCTTGAGAACCTACCTACCCTAAGGAATTCGTCTGTGTAAGAGTCCTTTAAAGTAGTGCCATCCCACCATTGAGAGGTAGGTAGCACCACCGTTGGAGGTGTTCGGGTCAATTCGATTTTAGGGATATGGTGATCACCAGAGCAATGGGAAGACACCTTAGAAGCTACCCTCATGCCAGGTTCCCGGATCATGAGGACTTACTAAGACGTTTTCTACTCGACGACCACCTTTCGAGGCAAGGCAACAGTGAGGCGTACCCTAGGGGTGGTGTGTGCGAATTGTGTGTCATGTTTCAGTTTATTTGTCTTGTCATGTTTGTTGTGTTCTACGCTTGATTTTAATTTGTCCATTCATTCTTGCATGCATATTAAGAGTTATATATTTGCGGGAAAAAATAAATCTAAGGCTATTACAAAGGCGCGGGTCCACATCGCCAAAATTAAACCGGACCCGATTTAGCGGAAAAATAGATAAAGCGAAGAAATAAAGTGCGAAAAGTAAAATTACATGGCTTAGGGACAATTACATAATTATATAAACGATAAAAGTAAATGCGCGAAATAAAGGAATTAAACAAAACTAGGGCGTTGGACCCTTTTACAAACAATTAAAACTAATGATGAATTACAAATTAAATGATTAAATGTTTTTTGGTATTTTGTGTTTTTTTGTTTTAATGAAAAAAAAGGAAATTAATTGAAATTAAATTAGACGGCAAACCCTAATTCTAATATTTTTATTTATTATGAAAGAATTAAAATATGACCTAAATTAAACCTAATTCATTTATGTACAATTTAATTTATGAAAATAAAATAATAAATAAATAATATTGTTATTCTGAAAAAAAACGGGAAAAATATTAAAAGGAATAAAAAAAAATTAATTAACCTAATTCTATTTTGTTGGATTTTTATTATGGAAAAAAAAAATATAAATTAAACCTAATTTGAAATTAGTTTATTTACATGCTAATAAAATAATTATAATAAAATAAATATTATTTTTGGTCTTTTTCTGATTTTTATAATGTTTTTATATTTTATAGAAAAAATAAATTAATTAATTAAAGCAATAAAAATAATATAATACAATAATTAAAACAACAAAAAGAAAAGAAAATCAAACCAGGGTGGGGTGTTGCCCCAAATAAGGAGGTATAGGCCTGGTAATTTAAGGCCCATTAAGCTTTGCCATATGCTGACTTTTTGGATTGGGTATGATGCGTTTGACTCAAGTCTATGGTGTACTTTCAATATTAGCCCTTGATCTGAGACCCTCAGGCATATGTACGCTTAGATGAGAAGGACGTATGGTACGTGCACAGTCCTGGAGCTACATGGGATTTACAATTGAAAAATAATATAGGATTTGGCCAGACCTGGGACTTGAACCCAGGTCTTGAAGGTCACATGCCTTAGTCCCTGCCAGCTGAGCTACGCAAATTCATTTAATATATAATAAACAATAAAGAATATAATAATAATGCGTTAGCTGTTTTGGAATTTCGCGCGAATTTCAAACTGTCCAATGGTTGATGGACACGTCTTCGTCTCCTTCCCCACCCTGTAAAACAAAACTCAAAGGGAACGGTTTTTTTAGCGTGGTTTAAAGAGGGATTCAAGAAAATAGCGAATAGAGATATATGAAACATAAATTCATCGCGAGTATGCATTCATCTTCGTCTTGGTGCGCTGAACTCAACCATGGTATCCATTGGTCCTGATTTTTCCTATATAGAAAATCCCTAATTCGAGTTCCTGAAAACCCTAACTTTTGGCAATGGCATCATCGTATATAGTCAATGAAAATACAATTAAATACCACAGTTAGTTTTAGAATTTCACAAAGAATAAGAATCAACAAGCAAAATTCATGAAAGATGCTTAGAATATGATATGCGTTCAAGAATTTTATGCTATACAGTCCAAAGCCTCGTTACCAATTCTTGAGGTTTTTGCTGTTGTTAATGATTGGAATACGTTCAGAATTGTCCAAGGAAGCTATTGCAATTGGTTTGGTGCCTTAAATCACCCTATAACCTTGATTTCAGAATCCAACTTTTGGAGAATTTTTTGCAAGTTTGTAATGAGGTTCTGAGCGCAGCTTCTTGTCTAATCCTATTAGGTTTGTGATGCTGAGTATGTATAGAACATGTTAGGTCAAAAACTTTGCACAAAATCTCAAACATTCATGGTTTCACATATTTGATTTTGGAAAATCTTTTTCATATCTTTTCATGTGCAACTTGGTTCAAATCTGATCAAATCTTATCAAAACTTGCCATAATCCATTAAGCACGAAATATTGACATTATAATGTGCATAAAAAGATTTTTTAGGTTAAGGTTTATATTTTTCATGAATTAAAATCATTTAAATGAATATAAATTAATATTAATTCAAATAAATAATTAAAAAATATGAGAATACTTCCCTTTGGGCCTAATGGTCGTGCATAGGCTTGGCATGAAGAAATTTGGAAGGAAAATAGGCCCATTTGCATTTTTAAGCCTTTTGCATCAATGTTGACTTTTCAAAATTTCCAAAAATTTCCCAACTTTCACAAGGCATAACTTGGTCAATTTTTAAGCTTTTTACATGTTCTTGGACATTTTGGAAAGTTCTTTGAGTCCTTTAACCAATGCCTTTGGTCCCATGTCATTTTGATTTACCAATCTCAAGTTATGGCCTTTGACTTAAAGTCACTTTTTGTTGACTTTTGAAAATGACCTATAATGTTGAAATTGATAACTTTTTGTGAGAGCATTTCTTGGACTTGGAACATGAAGATGAATTGTAGGAAATGTCTTTCTCTTCAAAATGAGCTTTGGATGGAATTTTTCTGATAATCCATGTGAAAGTTATGCCCTGGTCAATTTCAGTTGACTTTTTCAGCTGTCCAAATATAGCAACTTTTGCATCTTTGATGATTTCTGAGCCAAATTTTGAGAATCATGATCAAGCATTGATCAAATGATGTTTGTGGCTTCAAAATGATGTGTTGACCAAAAATTTGAACTTTTGACTGCCAAATGACCATTTTGCCCCTACAGTTGACTGTAGTGCAATCTAGGGTTTTGACTGTGCAATCTTGAGCTGAATGCCTTGAAACTTGACATGAAGACACTTGACCATCTTTGTAGGCATATGAGACTTGATTGGGCCTTTGAAAAGTTCATTTGCTTGACCAGAACTCAAACCCTAGTTTTGACTGTCTAGGAGACAGTTGAGCTGCACAACCCTTGGGGAATTTTGTGACCTTGATTTTGACAATTCTTGATGAATATGGGAGGGCAAATTTTGGGGTACAACACTGTGCAACATTCAAACAAACCAAGGCATTAAAA
Organism: Vicia faba; assembly: GCA_948472305.1. Lineage (NCBI taxonomy): Eukaryota > Viridiplantae > Streptophyta > Magnoliopsida > Fabales > Fabaceae > Vicia > Vicia faba. The sequence continues at coordinate 8,891,886 of OX451737.1, forward strand.
TATACAGATAAATGAAATTCGAATTAAATTTTTTACCAAATACACAGGTTCGGATATGTATTGTTCTTGGTCGTGCAAGGGCCTAGGGATGGCCTGGATCAATTCCTGGGAATGTTGAGAGAATGACTATAGTGTTAGTTTGCCACGAAACAGCTTGTAAGTGCGGTTGCAAATTTTTGACGAATTTATGAAAATGGAGAGTTTGAGAGAGGGCTTCTGTAGCGTGGTAAGTGTCTTTTTTCCTTTCTTTTTTTATGCTTGAAAATGGTCCAATATATATAGGAGGGAAGGAATGAATGGTATTGAATGCAAAATCCATGCCATAATGCCTTGTAATGAAGTATTGATATAATATTCAAAAACTTGCCAAATTGATGTTTTAAAGAACCACAATGCAAAATTTGAAAACTTGCCCAAAATGACTTTTGCACCATTTCTTGAAGGGGATGAACCTGAACATCATTTTCTGTGTGGCTTGGGCCCTTGTTCAAGATAATTCCAAGCCCATTTGTGCTATACACCTCCCTTTGTTATTTAAACCACTTATTTCATATTTTATTGAAAATAAATCCAAATAAATGGAAAATAAATGGATAAAAAGTAAGGCCACAAGGGGAAGAGCTTATGGGTCCTATAACATGCCATGGAGAAGTATAAAACTCAAAGAAATGAGTTAATGCCTTGAAAACTCAACTTTGCTCGATGTAGGATTTTTGAATTTTCCAAACATTTTCCAACTTGGGAAAACAATAACTTGCTCAATTTGTATCCCAAGGAGATGATATTGGGCTTTTTGGAAAGCTCAAGATGTATACTTAAATCCCTCTTTTGATAATTTTTGCATTTGAAGATGTTATCTTGATGTAAAAGGTCTAGACAAAAAGTGTCTTTTGTTGACTTTCTGAAAATGACATGTAATGTATGAGCTTGCAACTTTCAAATGGTGCACTTATTGAACTTGAAGATAAAAGATGGATTGTAGGGAATTGTATTCTCTTCAAGATGGGCTTTGGTTGGGGCCAAATGGACAAAGCATGAGAAAGTTATTCCTAGTCAAAGTTTAGTTGACTTTTCCTATTGAAACCCTAATTTTGCAAATTTGAATTTTGATGAATTAAGAGCATTTCTTGAGGAATCATGGTCAAACATTTATCAAATGATGATTATCACTTCAAAATGATGTTTTTGACAAAAAATCTTGAAGTTTGACTGTATATAGGCCACAATTGACTTTTGACCTAGTATAGTTGATTTTCAGGCATTTGGGCAATTGACTATGCAAACTTGTTCTGCAAGGCATGAAATTTGTCATGAACATTCTTGGAGGCATAATAGGACCATGGAAAGAAATTTAATTCTTTGGAGTTGACACATCCTGATTCAAATGGAAACCCTAGTTGGGGGTTCATTGCCTTAGGAGGAGAATTTATCTGATCAATTGTTGGGCATTCTTGGGCAAGTTGAGGACCTCAATAGGAATGTGTTGAGTAAAATGAGAGGGAAAATTTAGGGTACAACAAGGAGGTATCTTGAAAAATGGGTGGGAAAATTTTGGGGTATAACACATGTCTGTCAGATATCAAACAGAGACCAAGTTGTGGAGCCACATGTGTTCGGAGATTTTTTAGAAAGAAACTCCAAGCACCACTAGAGTCTCCCTCGACTAGATCAAAGGAAATTGGGAAAATGTTGTTGTTGACATCTTGTGCAACTTCCATCAGTAGCATGCCTTTGTATTTCCCATACAACCATGTTCCATCTATTTGAATAATAGGTTTTCAGGACGCAAACCCTGTGGTGCAAGGTTGAAAAGCCCAGAACAGTCGACTGAATATTCCATTTCTGTTGACAGAAGTACCATCTGGGGAATACGTCGGAAATGTTTCCATAATATAAACAATTTCAGGAGAATGCGTCTGAAGTGTATCCAGTTAGTGCGATAGTTCTTTGTATGACTTCTCCCAGTTTCCATATACCTTTTCAATCGCCTTGAACTTTTCTACTTTTAAATTATTTATTTTTTACGTTTTCATTATTCTTATTAATTTTTATCCACAATTTATCTGGAGACCATATTTGGGTTTGGACCATGAACCCAACCCCGAGGATGCAACATTTTAGAATGCAAAGACTTCAATCATACGGTTCAACATTGTGGAGATGCACCATAATGACTGTGTCAAGATGCAGTTCAGAATGCATCAAGAGATACCATGCGATCTAACTTGTTTGTCACCCTGGAATCTCAAAAGGGTCGAAACCCAATGGGGTCTTACTAATTGGAAATATTTTTCTCCATAATGGTGTAATATGTGGCATAGGCGTCACCAACATGTCTTACAATTCCCCATTTTCCTCAACCAGGATAATATGTGACACACAAATAAGTATTTTGATTGGTACATATTGGTTACTAACCCAGAAATGCACGTGTCTTACCTGAGGTGTTTGATCGATCCACGAACACAATGGGCATAAACCTCAAATCCCCAACAAGAAACTCAACACACATCAACCTTCCACCAAACACCATGATGATACAGATCCACAAACACCCAACCACAATCATCACCTCAATACCAATACACCGATATACCCTACACCCAATCTCAATCCAAATCTCAATACCAATACACCCACATGCCTCACACACAATTCCAGTATTCTGAACATCTCGATATGGGCCCCTCATCATCTCACCTTAGCCCAGATCTAGGCTTTCCTGAAGAATATGACCCAACCGATCCAACTTACCATCAACCACCATATCACCATAGCACCCAACAATCACAATACCAAACACCCCAAGATTCATTTTTTTACTCCCCTTACTCAAATGACCAGTTCTATCGACCATCCACGGAACCCCGCCCCCCCACAAAGACGACCAAACTTTGAGGGCATGGGTAACCGACTGTACCAAAACGTATCTTCCACATATGGTTATCTGACATATTTCATGGATCCTAAACGCATTGACTTCACCGAGCCATCGACCCAACTGTAATAGGAAAATCGACGAAACCCACCACGAGTTAGGCGAGGACGCGGGTGCGGAACTACGGGTCGTTAACGAGTTCCGGGGGACAACCAAATAATATGCAACGGTTTTTTTCATTATGTAATCATTCATTTTATTATTGAAAAATTGAACTTTCATTAAGCTATATCGTTTAGTTATTGTCTCTTATTTAAAATAGAAAGCAAAATAAAATTGGGAGTTAAAAGCACTTAGGTGCCATCTAAGATGGCTTAGGACAAACACGTTGCACCTATGTGCAATCTCACTTGGCACCTCCATATAAAAATAAAGAGGATACAACGTCTGAGTTGCCTCCTCTATTTAAGTGTTTTATGAAATATGGGTATTTGCGTAATTTTCTCTGAAACATGGTTATTTATGTACCTTTTTTCAATACCTTGTTATTGCTATAAAAAATTCAGATATGACGACAAGCTCATCTTTTTATTGTTTTCATAAGTGCTTTACAAGTAGGGTTACAACTTAAGCGGGCTTGGATCAACTTGGGTCAAATATAATTTTTATTTTGGGCCAAATATATATATATATATATATATATATATATATATATATATATATATATATATATATATATATATATATATATATATATATATATATATATATATATATATATATATATATATATATATATATATATATATATATATATATATATATATATATATATATATATAACAGATATATTTTTTCTCTCTGGGTAATTAAAACGTACAATAAGACAACAAGACAACATGGCGAAATGCTATTTCGCTGCTATCTGCCATGTGTTTGATAAAATTCCCCAACTAAATATCCTTTGTATTAAGTAGAGGAGAAGCACAATTTTGCATTGTCTAATGGTTTCTACTCAAATAGGTGGTTACATTGTCCACTTCGAGGATTCCATTGTTGCCCCGATAGTAGAGATGAGAGCAAAGATATTTTTTGTTTGGTGTCTCGTCTTAAGATGGTACACCTATGTAGTGACGAACGAAAAAATGTCATACGAAATGCGATTGAGAATAATTGTAATTTATTTACAGTATTGGAAGAGTCTTTAAGGGTGATTGAGCAATGGCTATGAGGAAAGTGTATGAGAATTCATGCCATGAGTCGAGCATGTCATCATCCCGATGGTCTTGTTCATGCCACTCATGTGATAGAAGGGGTCCAAATCAGATTATGGGTATTGTTAAATCACCATTCTCAACTGACTCTGATAACCTTAAAGCAAACGAGGAGCTTGTTTTAGATGCAAGGTTGTTAGAAAAGATTCTTATCGCACCTATTTTCAGTGTGAAGAGTATATCTCTAAGTCGCCGTCTTGCTTTCTCGTAAACATTGAAAGATGCTCTTTACAAGGTGGTTGCTGATCCGGGATCAGTAGGTGCACGGGTTCAGTTGTTACTTCTCCCTTGTTGCATATTACAGGTGGTTAAGTCTCAGAATAGGCGACATCACAGGTATAGAAATCAGAAGTCCTTGCAGTAACACCATATTTTAGAGTGTTTAGCTACTTGGAGAGACACTGATGGTCTTGTCAAAATAGTTGATAGTGCAACCTAACACATGGGCTTGAACACCCTGAAACACTCTCAAACTCCCTCAAATTAGAAATTGCCCAAAAACTCCATTATTGGATAATTTCTAACTTTGAACTTCAAATTTCCATTTTCCTTGTGCGTTCTTTAGCCTTTTAGTTCCTAAAGCTTCCTTGAATCAAATACAAACCATCCCTGCCCCTGTTACACAACTGTAACTCCATTTCCACCATCCTCCTTAACCAAAAATAGAGCATTGCAGTTGGACTTCTCCAGGCCATTTCAGCCACTCTCAACTCAAGCTAAGCATTGCATTAGCTTCCTAGAGCCTCAAGGAAGCTAACCTGATCATTGCAGCACCTTGAATCAAGCTCAAACTCATTTCATGATTTCCGGTTTTGAGGTATTTTTCTTGAACTTCTATCTTCTCATTTAGGCATTGTTAGGCTTATATTTGTGAAGATAAAATGTAGACATCATTGCCATGAAACTAAACATGTCCATAGATTTCATTTATGTTTCTTGAGTAGAGAGAATTTTGAGTTTGAACCTCTAAATATATTTAGGTCAGAATTTGGTACTGTTAGAAATTCATGCTCATCTTTGAGAATTAGCTTAAGTTATTTACATATTCATAATCGTGAGGAAATTTCTAACAAGTTTGATGTTGGAAGTTTTGTGAATGGATGAGAAATGAATGAGTTACAGGTTCTCTGACTGGAGGTTGAAGATGAATTTCATTCAGAACTTGATTTATATCATATATTTATTGTTTTGTTTATATGAACGGATGTATAGCCACCCCAGTGCTAAAGCGCGCGCCTGTTAACCTTTCAGACCTGGATTCGAGTCTCAGTGATACCCTTTTGTGTATTTTTCACATTTTTTACTTCTTTTTTTGTTTTCAGCCAGCGTTGGGCCCCCAACACTGGGCCTGCTTATTTTCTGCTTCCTCTAACCCTTCCTTACTTTTACACCCCTGGCCCATTTTTCTTTTTTTTCTTCTTTTTTTCCCTTTTTTTATTTCATTATATTTTTATTTTCTTTAATATTTTTATTATTATTAATATTATTTTTATTTTTACGAATAAAAAATCCAAAAATATTTTATTTATTATTTACACTTATTTATTTTTATTTTCTTCATAAAAACAAAAAGACTAAAAAACATTTTTCTTAAAACAAATTAATTTTTTTCTTAAATAATTAATATTTAGATAATTAGGTATAATTATTATGTTATCCTCTTGTAAATTAAAATTAATTTAGAACTTAGGTTTATTTTAATTGATTAATTTTCATATTATTTTTATTAAGTTAAAACCTTTTCACAAAAAAACCTAAAAAACATTTTTTTCAACTTTATTTCTTTCTTAATTAATTTATATTTAAGTTTTGTTTAATTTTTAATTAATCATCTCTCTTAATTAGGTCAAAACCCCCTTTCATGAAAACCAAACAAAATCATTTATTTTTCTATTTTGCATTTGTATATTATCTATTCAATTTTTGTACATTTATTCAATATGGTTGTAATAGATACTTAGGTTTAATTTTCTTGCAAATCCTCATTTGTAAATTTGTATACCCCCTTCCCTAATGATGTAATAGCTTAGTATTTTCACTTTCTGTAATTCATCGCTTTATATAAATGCTAGTAAATTAGGGTTTGTATGGAAAGATTAAAATTAACAAGTAGCAAACTCTAATCCAAGATAAACAAGCATGTAAATCAAACATGTTTGCACACTTGCACCCTTAGGGTAATTGAGCTTTGTTGCCTTACAAAAATGGCCATGTTATGCATGTGGGATATCTTAGCCAAAACCAATAAAAAATACAAGATCATAGTCCCTCGATGACGCTATCAATGTTGCCTTTCTAAATAATATTAGTCCATCAAGAGAAAATGCTAAGATATCTCACAACATTGCTATCATGGCTATACGATGACTCACGCCCGTCTCTTTACATCCAAAGATAAGGCTTCTTACCAATCAATGGTAAGATAACCATATCAAAGGAAGGAAGAAATGAACAAATACTTTTGAGTAAGTAGATTGTTCCTAGTTGCTTGCTCATTTTTTCAAACATCCTTGCTAATTTTCAAAACCAACACCAACACTTTCAAAAACATTTTCAAAACATTTTCCAAACATGAAACATTTTATAAAGATCAATACTTTGTATACGTTCTTACGAACAAGAACTATTACAAAGTTTGCCTAAACGATGACGCCTTTTCAAAATACTTTAAAAAACAACAGAAAGCACATTTTCAAACAAAAGTGATCTAGCAAGCAACTAAGAGTCCATAGATAACTATGGATGAAAAGGGTGCTAACACCTTTCCTTTTCATAATCTACCCCCCGAACTCAAGAAATAATCTCAAAGGTCTTTCCTGTTGTTTTCAGCCTTTCCTTTTGGATAAAAGAAAAGTCGGTGGCGACTCTTGCTAACCACAACATTTGCGATAAAACGCAAAATACCCAAGTCAGTTCTCCCACCGTATCATAGAATTGGCGACTCTGCTTGGGAAAACTTAAAAGTGGGGTTACCTTAGGGATAGATAACCTTTACTTGCATTCATTGTTTGATTTGTTTGCTTTACATTTTGGTTCCTTGTTTGGGCTTGTTCTAATCCTCTACCCGGATTTGGGATACCTTATAGGTAAGTAGCAATACATTGTGGAAACTGTGTGGGGTATACCGATATGGTCTAAGCAATAGCTACGCTAGTGTGACATATTTGTGGGTACTGGTAGCCCTTGAATAGTCAAGGAGAATACGGGGCCGCTATGTGGTGTCATGAAGCACTAATTGACTTTAGAACCTTTACTTGACCAACTTTGGCCATTAGGAAATAGTGAGACAACCGGATTTGGTGCAGTCTGAAGTTGGTTGATACTCGATACTACACTCATTGAGGTTTGACTTCTTGGGATATTTTGGTCTCCATTAAAGAGGCTCACGCTGAAACCATGCCCAACAAGACAGATCAGTGATATTGAGATCCCTTAGAACCTGGTTACTATTTCCAGGTCAGGTTTTAAGCCAACTAAACTTCAAGAGGGTACTTACCTATAAGACTTCATGCAAGCTTAAACCTAAGGACTTGTTTGTCTTGTGTGTATATGCTTACTTGTACATAACATCATAAACATCATAACATCATACTCATTCTCACTAACCATTTCAAGGATTTTTTGCATTTATATTTGTTCTGTTTTGTAGGACATGTCTTCTATTCGCAGGAAAACCATTCAAGTCTGTTGTACCCCAAAATTTTCCCTCCCATATTCTTCAAGGTTTGCTAAGAGCATGCTTCAAAATCTCCCAAGGGTTGCACAGTCCAATTGCCTCCTAACAGTCAAAAATTAGGGTTTTGGTTCTTGCAAAGAAGTTGAAGTTTCCAAGGGCCCAAACAAGTCCCACATGCCTATAAACATTGTCAAGCATCCTTATGCCAAGTTTCAATACTCACAGCATCAAATTGCACAGTCAAAAACCCTAATTGCTTCACAGTCAACTGCATGGGCAAAATGGTCATTTGACAGTCAAAAGTCAAAATTTTTGGTCAACATCTTATTTTGAAGCCACAAACATCATTTGATCAATTCTTGATCATGATTCTCAAGGCATGGCTCAAAAAATCTCAAGATGCAAAAGTTTCTATTTTTGGACAACTGGAAAAGTCAACTGCAAATTGACCAAGGCATAACTCCCACATGGTTTATCAGAAAAATTCCATCCAAAGCTCATTTTGAAGAGAATGACATTTCCTACAACTCATCTTCAAACTTCAAGTCCAAGAAATGCTCTCACAAAAAGTTATCAATCTCAACATTATAGGTCATTTTCAAAAGTCAACAAAAAGGCACTTTAAGTCAAAGACCATAACTTGAGATTGGTAAATCAAAATGACATGGGACCAAAGGCATTGGTTAGAGGACTTCAATAAATTTCCAAAATGTCCAAGAACATGATCAAAGATTAAAAATTGAGCAAGATATGCCTTTTGGAAGTTGGGAAATTTTTGGGAATTTTGAAAAGTCAACTTTGTTTCAAATGCCTCAAAATTGCTAATGGGCCTCAATTTCTTCCATGAATCATTACCCAAAAGCTATGCACGACCCATTAAGCTAAAAGGGAGTTATTTTCTTATTTTTAATTAATTAATTGAATTTTTAATACTATTAATTCATTTAATTAAAATTAAATATGAGAAAAATACTAAATCATGTGTTTCAAATCTTTTTGTGCAACATATTCTCCCATTATGAACTCAATATTTCGTGTGCCTTCTCAAGAGACCAAATCTTCCAAAATAGGCAAGTTTCCATGGCAAAAAGGATTGGAAAAGATTATGCAAAATCAAATATTCAAAGCATTGATTCAAGGACTTTGGGCTTGGTTTTTCTAACCTAATTCCATCTACATACATATGCAAACATAACCCTAATGCTAGAGACACAGAAGCTGCGCAGAAGAGAAAGAACAAACTTGCATTTTTTTGACAAAAAGTGAGAAACTGTTTTCATAGCTAGAGCTTGTTTCAAAGATCAAAAAGCATTCCAATACAACCCTGACACTACCAGGAAGCTGTTCCAATCAAAACCATGCCTCCATACTCAAGGAATTGGTAGATTGAAGTCTCACTTTTCATGAAATTTTCCATATTCGTGTTTGCATTTTCATGCATTATTAATGTCTTTTAATGATTGATTTATACTAACGTGGTGATTCTGAAGCTAATGGCACAATTCAATTGAAGAATGGCTGCATAAATAGGAATTCACCATGGATGTCCTCTAGGGTTTCAGAAGTTTTGATTTAGGGGTTTCCTCATCTGGAAAAATTGGATGACCAAATTGATACCATTAAACTCGTGACATTCTGACGAATTGAATCCACACCTCGCGCCCTTTTTATTTTTAACCATGCTCTAATCGCTATTATTGCAGGTTTGGGTTAGTGGGGGTTTAAAACCCCCGCTATGTGATATTAGTTACAGGCAAATGGAGAAGAAGATGCTGGCGTGACTTGATGTGGTTGGATGATTCAAATTTAGCGCGTTTTTATTTTGACTTCAGGCAACTAGCGCTTTTTCACATATGTTATTCATGTTCCATAATAATATCAAACATATGCGTTGGCTCAGTTGGCTAATGCGCTGGCATGCAGGCACTGGGACCTGGGTTCGATTCCCAGGTCCCCCATATTCTCTATAATTTTGCTTGTAACGTGTTCAGGTATTGCTTCTCATATAAAGTCCACCATACACGTCCATGTTGATGCCTGCCAAATGTCCATGAATTTCAATCTGAAGGTCACCACAGGAAGACTACCATACGCGCTAGTCAAAGGATCCACACGTAATTACAAAAAGTCAAACAAGGCCTGGAATTGAGTGGGCCAAACTGCTTCAACAACACCTCCAAATTGGGTCTGAATACCCCCCTTGTTTGTATTTTCTTTCTCTCTTTTTTCTCTTTTTATTTATTTTAATTATTTTAATTGTTTCTTTTAATTCACAAAATAATTTTCAAAATACAAAAAAAATCAGAAATCACAAAAAACAAAAAATATGTTTTGTTTAATATTTAAGTCATTAATATTTTTGTAAATAAATTTTAATAATCAACTTAGGTTAATTTAGGTTTTCAATTTTAATATTTTCCTAACAACTAAAAATGTAGAAATTAGGTTTTTTAGCATTTTTATTCTCTTTTCTTAATAAATAACTTTTTCTCCTTATTATTATTATTAATTATTAATTTATTTTGTAAATACTCATGTAATTAAATAATTAGGATGAATTAGGTCAAAACTTAAATATTTTCTTTAACAATTAAAAATGATTTAGAACTAGGGTTTTATTTAATTTCTAATTCCAATTAATTTTCTTTATTTCCATTAAATACAAAAAACTTCAAAAATAATTTCCTTTCTTTATTTAATCATTAATTAACTTTTAATTTCATTTAATTTCTTTAAAGGGGCCAACGCCCTCGCACTCTCGATTCTAATTTCTTTTTCGCGCGTTTATTCTTATGTTTCTTGTAAATGTTATGTAATTGCTCAAAGCCTTGTAATAGTAATTAGGACCTTTACTTTCCGCATTTTTATTTAAATAGGGTCTTTGTTAATTTGGCGATGTATAGACCCGCGCCTTGTAATAGCGTAGGACCTTTATTTTCCGCCTTTTAATTTCCGCACCTTTAAACTGCTAATCACATGAAAGAATGAATGGCCCAAATAAAATCAAAGCGTAGCTCACCCAATGCATGACAAGATAAAACATAACTGAAAACAATACACAAATTCACACACCACTCTTAGGGTACGCCTCACTGTTGCCTTGCCCCTCGAAACGTGGTTGTCGAGTATAGGACGTTTTAGTAAGTCCTTATGCCCATGAACATGGCATAAGGGTAGCTTCTAAGGTGTCCTACTGTTGCTCCGGTGACCACACTGTCCCTACAAACGAATTGACCCGAACACCTCCAACGGTGGTGCTACCTACCTCCCAATGGTGGGATGGCACTACCTTAAGGACATTTACACAGCCTAATTCCTTAGGGTAGGTAGATGACTCGTAGATACTTGCTCTAATTCAAAACAAATCAAAACTTCTTTTCACACCGACACTTTTCAAAAAGCTTTCAAAACAATTTTTCAAACACTCTTAAGGACTGATACAAGAGTCGATCTGAAACTTTCAAAGAAACTTTTTCAAACTCACCCACATTTGAAAAGCAAACACTTTTGAAAACACAATGAGCAAGTATCTAAGAGCCCATGGATAACCATGGATAGAAAGGGTGCTAACACCTTCCCTTTCTATAAATCTACCTCCCGAACCGAGAAACAATCTCATAAGGAATTTTTCTGTGCTTTTGTCCTTTCCTTGTTGGAGAAAATAAAAGACGGTGGCGACTCTTGCTTACCGCGACATTTCGCGAACCAGCGTTAAACAATAAGTTCCAGATCCATCGATCACAGAACTGGCGACTCTGCTGGGGAAACTTAAAGTGAGGTGTACCTTAGGACTAAGATCATTTGTGTTTTCAATTGTTGTGCTTGTTTGCTTTATTATTGTGGGTTGCATCGGAGTTACATAGATCCTAACCCGGATCTGGGAATACCCTGTTAGGTAGCATAAGCTGTGAGGGAACTGTCCGGCATAGACCGACACGGGTGAAGCAGTGGCTACGTTGGTGTGGCACCTTGGTCTGTACCGATATCCATTGTGTTGCAACGAGGAGAATATGGGTCTTCTGAGGAGTCGTTAAGCACCAACCGACCTTAGAACCTTAAATGACCCAACTTGGCCAATAGAACGGTAGCAGTATGCTACGCCCATTGAGGCTAAACTCTCGTGATGGTTCTGGCTGCAAGAAAAGATTGCGATGCTGGAGTTATGACCGATTGAGGATAGTCAGTGATATTGGGATCCTCTAGAATCCGGTTACTTCTGATAGGACAGGTCTTAACCAACGAAACTGAAAGAGGGTAGTACCTAAACTTCATGCTGGCCTAAACTCTAAGGGTTGTCTTGTGTGACTTGTGTGCCTTCAAACTTGACTACTTGTTGTTTACCTTGGGTTTTGGTAAACAACCGCTGATCCTCCAAATGGTTACTTATTTGGTTACTCGCAGGATCGATCAGATTGATCCTAGGACATAGGTTGATTTTGAAGTTTGATTAAATTGGATAAGGCTTTAAATAAAGAGGCTTCAAGTAAATTGCATGAAGGAAAGACTTGGTAAAATAAACAAGGATTAAAGTAAAAGGCTTCGACAGGAATGTAAAGAGGAAAGCAAGTAAATTGCTGGAAAAGTAAATGACTTTGATTAATAAAATTGGTGTTTCACACATACATTTCTCAACAATTCTTTCTCACACGCTGGGTACTCGAATCTATATGAGTGACTTTGTATAGAATTGTGAACACACGCGAGAAACTATATGTCTACTACTATTTATACTAAAACATCCCAAGTAACCGTCGGGTAGTTACACTGCCTCGAGATGATTACACTTGGCACGTTCTCCACGTTCGACGCTCCAGATCCTTGCACGTTTGCACGTGGTAACCGCTGGAAACCGTTTTCCCTCCAAAAGCTTGAATTTCAAACTGCTCCACTCTGAACCATCGAACACTTTCGTCGAGAGACATCTTCGACGAGAAACTCCTTCGACGTCGAAGGCAACCAACTTCTCCCTTGGAAGAAATCTTCTAAGTACTTTGCCATCTTTCGACGGGCATTTCGACAAACTTAGCCAGTCGAAAACATCTTTCAGCTTTAATGGCTGACATCAACAAAACAAAGGTGTCGAATTTAGGAGCCAACACTTGTACACTTGTTATCTAACAACACGAGTTTCTTGCAGGTTTTGTTTACAGTCCTTAATTTGGGCTCATAATAGGGTTTACTTACATCACTCCACGCATAGCATAACATCATACCATCATACCATTGCATACATCCTGCATAAGGACTAACCCATTTCAAGGATCTCGAGGGTCTGTGATGCAGGTCATGATAAACCAATGGTCTAGCAAGGGGTAAAGGGGATTTATTTTCCTCTAGCCAAGGGTGTCAGGGGCTATGACCCACTCGATATGGTGAGCCTTGACTCTTGAAGAAGGACTCTCAACAATAGGCAGTTCCTTCAATCAAGCTACAAATTCAAATGCTAACAATTTTCTTGTTTACCCCGCGAGATCCTTGAAAACATTGCATGCATATATATACATCATTGCATTACAGGTCACTTACCTTCTTCGCTGTTTATTTCAGCAATGGCTTCCCAACAAGATAACCAGGGTCTTCATGCTCAAGAGACTCAGTTCAGGGAGATCTTTCTAAGCCTATCCAAGGGACAAGAAGAGTTAAGGACACTCCTCATGGGGAATCGGGCCAAGCAAAACCCCGAAGATGACAAGGAAGAACGACTGAAATGTCTACAAGCTGAGGTAGACACATTGAAAACCCAGATGCTGGGGCAAAGGGCTCTCATCCAAGGTTTAGCTCGAGAGCAAGAAGAGTTGAAGACCATGGTCAGTCAACTCCATCAAGACAGATACAACATGAAGCAACCAGTCCAAGTCAGGGACCAAGTCATTAATCAGCCTCCAAGAAGTCAAAGGTTTGGGCCTCTCCAAGCTGCTACTACTTCACGGGTCCAACAACGACCTCGCCAAGAACAACAGGCTGATCAGAGCAAGCCAGATAAGCCTAAAAGGCAGTTCACCAAGCTCAATGTGTCACCGTCTCAAGCTTTACAACAATTGTTGAGGTTGAATCTTGTGACGCTAAGGGACCCTCCTAAGAATCTCAACACAACATCCCTAAAGTACAATCCTGAGGAAAGATGTGCATACCACTCTGACAGTCCAGGACATGACACCGACGACTGCTGGGCTTTGAAGAATAAGATCCAAGACCTGATTAATGAAAGAGCTGTGGATTTCACCCAAATGGGTCAGGCTGAATGCTCCTGCCATCCCTACAAGATGCACCAGTCGAAGTAACAAGCCCTGAGACTAGAAGACTTTTGTTCATTAGAATTTTTCAAGTTGTGATTTTCTTTTGATTGTTCAAACATTTATTCATGTTAAACATTGTTATTTCATTAATGCACTACACATGTCTGTTTTGAAGTAATTATTTCGTATTCACTATTTAAAATTGCTTTCATTTTTTGTGATGTTCAATGCTTGATTAATAATTCTAAGCCTCTTGAGGGAGGATGACAAAAACGATACCGCAATCTACAGTATGCTTTTGAACAGACCCCGCTGATGAGGTACAGGCATTGTTTCAATCCCTAAACACTGGAGTTATAAGGAAGATAATCCCTCGTCAACCCCTTTGAGCCAAAGAAGTAGGAGTTTTTCTTTTCGAAAATTAAAACCCTTTATCATAACCTGGGGCAGAGTAGTTCTCTCAGTTGATCCAAGTGCATAACAAATGGAACCAAAGAGGTCCTTACAAAAAAAAAAAGAAGACAGTGATGATTTCGAATAATCATAAGGATAGGCAGTCATTATATCTCAAAAATAAAAACCCATTAAGTCAAAACCTATGAAGGAGACTTACCAAACTGGGGCATCCCGCTGACTGTAATTCCAAAAAGAAACAGTTCAGGCAAAAACAGGGATAATGAAAGAAAAAGAAAGAGGTCTTAGAAACCCTAAACCAAACAAAAATGACTACCTATTCAAATAAACGTTCAACATCCGAACCACACTGGAATTTCAGAGCAAAGACTCAAACAAGGTCTAACGCACGATCAGCTGAGTTTAGGTTTGAAGAACATCACGAAGAGCGGGTGGGTACAAATAATTTGAGCCTTTATCCTTTGTTTCTTAAACTGTGAACCAGGCCACGTTATAACCCTTAAAAAGTCCTAGCTGAAGCATGGGTTAGTTCGAAAGCATACTGTTACAAAAGGTATCCTGACTCCTTAAGGCTTGCTGTGAAATACTGAGTTGACATCACGTTTTACAAAAAATCATTTGTTTTATTAAAAAAAACTGCATTTTCAAAATCTTCGAGACAGACATAAGTTTTGCATTTCTAATATAACATTGCTTGCATATGACTATTTGTTTGAGCAGCATAGAAGTTCGCACGACGAATATCTAATGAATAAAAACACTTCCAACCAGCTTGGGGCAAATCTCCGCCTGAGTCACTTGGGGCATTGGTCATAAATTCCAGCGACGAATATTGCATGATCAAACATCTCCTGATGGCATGGCAACACAACACAACAACAGGGGCACCTCCCTACATCCTGAGAGCATGGACATAGTCGGAAAAAATACTACGCAAAATCAAAGACCCGCTAGGTTGACGCACCTAGGCAAAAATAAGGGCTTCCCGGCGAACCAAAAGGGTTCGGGCAAAATAAGGGATGAAAATGAAAAATTTGTACACCCGGCAAGTCGAAAACCTGAAAAGGCGTCTTGGGCAAAAATGGGTATCCCGGTGGACTGAAAACCCGAAAGGGCGGTCCAGGCAAAAGTTAGGGATCAAAGCGTACGACTATGTCCCGTCATTTTGTCACTTGCCTACCAGAAGAAGATTTGTCAAATCGGCAGTCCTCAAGCACCTCTACAGGTACCTTCTCCCCACAGAAATTGGGGCAATAAGAGTCGCCCAAACTGTACAGCTGCTTTCCTCCAGGTGTAAGGTAGATTCAGTTGAAGAATTTGACCAAGATGCCTCCACTCCCCTCAGAGTAAGTCAAGACTCAACAATACTCTCCCTGAGAAGAGTTGGTCTCCCACAAGACCTACAAGGCACAGTATCTCCGGCAAGTCAACAACGCTCTCCCCAAGCAGAGTTAGCCTACAGTCAGCCTTACGGAAGTTGGGTATCCCTAGAAGATCTCAATATTCCCCAGCGGAGTATACAGACATTCCTAACAAGCATCCCCGGCAATCTTAATATAAGATTGTTCCCTGGCGGAATACAGACACTTCAGTGGAGCCACTTTCCCAGTGCATATAAAAAATTTCCCCAGGAAAGTCCAGTCCAAAAGCCTCTCCAGGAAAGCGGAATCCATCTCCCCAGCAGGAAGCTTATCCCCAGTAGATTTTGGAAGCTTCCCCCCTGAAGAGCACGAACGCGTCTCCCGGCTTTATTCAAAGGTTATTTCCCCACCAGGATATAACAGGGTTATCCTCAGCCAATAACCAAGGAAAGATCGTTCCCGACGAAGTCTTCCTATCCCCCAGCGGAGTTCATCATATTCTCCAACAAAACTCAACAATGGTATCCCCAATGGAGTTCTTATTCATCTCAGCGAAGCACCTCTCCTCCCACAGAGTATTGTTCCCCAGCAAGATCGCTAGAGTAGTTATTCCCCGCAGAGTAATCTCTTCATCAAGTTTAATCCCTAACGGAGTCATCTTCTCCTACCGGTTCATTCTTGCAATCTTCATCTCCAGCAGAAACGAAGAACTCTCTTCAACCATCAGTCAAGGATTTAACTCCCGGCATTCGTCAAGGATATATTTTCCTAGACGAAAATACATTCAAAAACATCACGTACATCATGATACATGCATAAACGCATCATATCTTACAATCTCATTTATGTTGAGAACATCATTGCTCGATCCATGGCATGCATTACATACGACTGACTTTTACATTTTAGGAAAGATCCAGTTAAGTTCTCAGTTATTCCAAGACCTTGCCTGGTTCAGTTAAATCGACTCCTAAAGATTTTTCTGATGTCGATCCAGTCAAAGGCCTTCTCTGGTCCAGTTAAATCGATTCCTAAAGATTTTCCTGATGAAGACCCAGTTGAAGATTCCAAGACCTTGCCTGGTTCAGTTAAATCGACTCCTAAAGATTTTTCTGATGCCGATCCAGTCAAAGGCCTTCTCTGGTCCAGTTAAATCGATTCCTAAAGATTTTCTTGATGAAGACCCAGTTGAAGATTCCAAGACCTTGCCTGGTTCAGTTAAATCGACTCCTAAAGATTTTTCTGATGCCGATCCAGTCAAAGGCCTTCTCTGGTCCAGTTAAATCGATTCCTAAAGATTTTCCTGATGAAGACCCAGTTGAAGATTCCAAGACCTTGCCTGGTTCAGTTAAATCAACTCCTAAAGATTTTTCTGATGCCGATCCAGTCAAAGGCCTTCTCTGGTCCAGTTAAATCGATTGCTAAAGATTTTCCTGATGAAGACCCAGTTGAAGATTCCAAGACCTTGCCTGGTTCAGTTAAATCGACTCCTAAAGATTTTTCTGATGCCGATCCAGTCAAAGGCCTTCTCTGGTCCAGTTAAATCGATTCCTAAAGATTTTCCTGATGAAGACCCAGTTGAAGATTCCAAGACCTTGCCTGGTTCAGTTAAATCGACTCCTAAAGATTTTTCTGATGCCGATCCAGTCAAAGGCCTTCTCTGGTCCAGTTAAATCGATTCCTAAAGATTTTCCTGATGAAGACCCAGTTGAAGATTCCAAGACCTTGCCTGGTTCAGTTAAATCAACTCCTAAAGATTTTTCTGATGCCGATCCAGTCAAAGGCCTTCTCTGGTCCAGTTAAATCGATTCCTAAAGATTTTCCTGATGAAGACCCAGTTGAAGATTCCAAGACCTTGTCTGGTTCAGTTAAATCAACTCCTAAAGATTTTTCTGATGCCGATCCAGTCAAAGGCCTTCTCTGGTCCAGTTAAATCGATTCCTAAAGATTTTCCTGATGAGGACCCAGTTGAAGATTCAAAGACCTCTCTGATACAACTCGTCGTTATAGACACTCGTCGCTATAGACACTCGTCGTTATAGACACTCGTCGTTATAGACACTCGTCGTTATAGACACTCGTCATTATAGACACTCGTCGTTATAGACACTCGTCGTTATAGACACTCGTCGTTATAGACACTCGTCGTTATAGACACTCGTCGTTATAGACACTCGTCGTTATAGACACTCGTTGTTATAGACACTCGTCGTTATAGACACTCGTCGTTATAGACACTCGTCGTTATAGACACTCGTCGTTATAGATACTCGTCGTCATAGACACTCGTCGTTATAGACACCCGTCGATAAAGACCACCCGTCCATGGAAATAACCTGTCAGTAGAGACAACTCACCAACCTTTCTGAATTCCAGACTCGATTCCTGTATCCTGCCGGGGCACGTCTGAAGAGTTTAAAGATTCGATTCCTGTATCCAGCCAGGGCGCATCTACATAAGGAGCTTTTAAGGTCAACTCTTGTAACAGGCCAGGTAATTATCTTTCTTTTTCAGGTACGCAAGTTCTCGCTAAGGAATCTCTTACGCGATCGACAACCTCCCGATGGCATCTATAAGCCCGTCCTCCTACCCATCAGTCTACAAATGGCATATGTAAGCCCATTCCCATCATCATGTTGCTGACACTCGACTATGTGAGCGCAAATTTCTAGGCACTCTAGTGTTCAATCATCTTCTACCCTCGGATTACGAAAGGCACGTTAGCCAATCTACATCCTCAGGTCTAAGAAGATTGAACAGGGGCAACTGTTGTACCCCAAAATTTGCCCTCCCATATTCTTCAAGGTTTGCTAAGAGCATGCTTCAAAATCTCCCAAGGGTTGCACAGTCCAATTGCCTCCTAACAGTCAAAAATTAGGGTTTTGGTTCTGGCAAAGAAGTTGAAGTTTCCAAGGGCCCAAAAAAGGCCCACATGCCTATAAACATTGTCAAGCATCCTTATGCCAAGTTTCAAGACTCACAGAATCAAATTGCACAGTCAAAAACCCTAATTGCTTCACAGTCAACTGTAGGGGCAAAATGGTCATTTGACAGTCAAAAGTCAAATTTTTTGGTCAACATATTATTTTGAAGCCACAAACATCATTTGATCAATTCTTGATCATGATTCTCAAGGCATGGCTCAAAAAGTCTCAAGATGCAAAAGTTTCTATTTTTGGACAGCTGGAAAAGTCAACTGCAAATTGACCAAGGCATAACTCCCACATGGTTTATCAGAAAAATTCCATCCAAAGCTCATTTTGAAGAGAATGACATTACCTACAACTCATCTTCACACTTCAAGTCCAATAAATGATCTCACAAAAAGTTATCAATCTCAACATTATAGGCCATTTTCAAAAGTCAACAAAAAGGCACTTTAAGTCAAAGGCCATAACTTGAGATTGGTAAATCAAAATGACATGGGACCAAAGGCATTGGTTAGAGGACTTCAAGACATTTCCAAAATGTCCAAGAACATGATCAAAGCTTAACAATTGAGCAAGATATGCCTTGTGGAAGTTGGGAAATTTTTGGGAATTTTGAAAAGTCAACTTTGTTTCAAATGCCTCAAAATTGCTAATGGGCCTCAATTTTTTCCATGAATCATTACCCAAAAGCTATGCACGACCCATTAAGCTAAAAGGGAGTTATTTTCTTATTTTTAATTAATTAATTGAATTTTTAATACTATTAATTCATTTAATTAAAATTAAATATGAGAAAAATACTAAATCATGTGTTTCAAATCTTTTTGTGCAGCATATTCTCCCATTATGAACTCAATATTTCGTGTGCCTTCTCAAGAGACCAAATCTTCCAAAATAGGCAAGTTTCCATGGCAAAAAGGATTGGAAAAGATTATGCAAAATCAAATATTCAAAGCATTGATTCAAGAACTTTGGGCTTGGTTTTTCTAACCTAATTCCATCTACATACATATGCAAACATAACCCTAATGCTAGAGACACAGAAGCTGCGCAGAAGAGAAAGAACAAACTTGCATTTTTTTTGACAAAAAGTGAGAAACTGTTTTCATAGCTAGAGCTTGTTTCAAAGATCAAAAAGCATTCCAATACAATCCTGACACTACCAGGAAGCTGTTCCAATCAAAACCACGCCTCCATACTCAAGGAATTGGTAGATTGAAGTCTCACTTTTCATGAAATTTTCCATATTCGTGTTTGCATTTTCATGCATTATTAATGTCTTTTAATGATTGATTTATACTAACATGATGATTCTGAAGCTAATGGCACAATTCAATTGAAGAATGGCTGCATAAATAGGAATTCACCATGGATGTCCTCTAGGGTTTCAGAAGTTTTGATTTAGGGGTTTCCTCATCTGGAAAAATTGGATGACCAAATTGATACCATTAAACTCGTGACATTCTGACGAATTAAATCCACACCTCGCGCCCTTTTTCTTTTTAACCATGCTCTAATCGCTATTATTGCAGGTTTGGGTTAGTGGGGGTTTAAAACCCCCGCTATGTGATATTAGTTACAGGCAAATGGAGAAGAAGATGCTGGCGTGGCTTGATGTGGTTGGATGATTCAAATTTAGCGCGTTTTTATTTTGACTTCAAGCCACTAGCGCTTTTTCACATATGTTATTCACGTTCCATAATAATATCAAACATATGCGTTGGCTCAGTTGGCTAATGCGCTGGCATGCAGGCACTGGGACCTGGGTTCGATTCCCAGGTCCCCCATATTCTCTATAATTTTTCTTGTAACGTGTTCAGGTATTGCTTCTCATATAAAGTCCACCATACACGTCCACGCTGATGCCTGCCAAATGTCCATGAATTTCAATCTGAAGGTCACCACAAGAAGACTACCATACGCGCTAGTCAAAGGATCCACACGTAATTACAAAAAGTCAAACAAGGCCTGGAATTGAGTGGGTCAAACTGCTTCAACAACACCTCCAAATTGGGTCTGAATACCCCCCTTGTTTGTATTTTCTTTCTCTCTTTTTTCTCTTTTTATTTATTTTAATTATTTTAATTGTTTCTTTTAATTCACAAAATAATTTTCATAATACAAAAAAATCAGAAATCACAAAAAACAAAAAATATGTTTTGTTTAATATTTAAGTCATTAATATTTTTGTAAATAAATTTTAATAATCAACTTAGGTTAATTTAGGTTTTCAATTTTAATATTTTCCTAACAACTAAAAATGTAGAAATTAGGTTTTTAGCATTTTTATTCTCTTTTCTTAATAAATAACTTTTTCTCCTTATTATTATTATTAATTATTAATTTATTTTGTAAATACTCATGTAATTAAATAATTAGGATGAATTAGGTCAAAACTTAAATATTTTCTTTAACAATTAAAAATGATTTAGAACTAGGGTTTTATTTAATTTCTAATTCCAATTAATTTTCTTTATTTCCATTAAATACAAAAAACATCAAAAATAATTTCCTTTCTTTATTTAATCATTAATTAACTTTTAATTTCATTTAATTTCTTTAAAGGGGCCAACGCCCTCGCACTCTCGATTCTAATTTCTTTTTCGCGCGTTTATTCTTATGTTTCTTGTAAATGTTATGTAATTGCTCAAAGCCTTGTAATAGTAATTAGGACCTTTACTTTCCGCATTTTTATTCAAATCGGGTCTTTGTTAATTTGGCGATGTATAGACCCGCGCCTTGTAATAGCGTAGGACCTTTATTTTCCGCCTTTTAATTTCCGCACCTTTAAACTGCTAATCACATGAAAGAATGAATGGCCCAAATAAAATCAAAGCGTAGCTCACCCAATGCATGACAAGATAAAACATAACTGAAAACAATACACAAATTCACACACCACTCTTAGGGTACGCCTCACTGTTGCCTTGCCCCTCGAAACGTGGTCGTCGAGTATAGGACGTTTTAGTAAGTCCTTATGTCCATGAACATGGCATAAGGGTAGCTTCTAAGGTGTCCTATTGTTGCTCCGGTGACCATACTGTCCCTACAAACGAATTGACCCGAACACCTCCAACGGTGGTGCTACCTACCTCCCAATGGTGGGATGGCACTACCTTAAGGACATTTACACAGCCTAATTCCTTAGGGTAGGTAGATGACTCGTAGATACTTGCTCTAATTCAAAACAAATCAAAACTTCTTTTCACACCGACACTTTTCAAAAAGCTTTCAAAACAATTTTTCAAACACTCTTGAGGACTGATACAAGAGTCGATCTGAAACTTTCAAAGAAACTTTTTCAAACTCACCCACATTTGAAAAGCAAACACTTTTGAAAACACAATGAGCAAGTATCTAAGAGCCCATGGATAACCATGGATAGAAAGGGTGCTAACACCTTCCCTTTCTATAAATCTACCTCCCGAACCGAGAAACAATCTCATAAGGAATTTTTCTGTGCTTTTGTCCTTTCCTTGTTGGAGAAAATAAAAGACGGTGGCGACTCTTGCTTACCGCGACATTTCGCGAACCAGCGTTAAACAGTCAGTTCCAGATCCACCGATCACAAAGTCAATCTCGTAAGAATTCCTTCCCAACTCAAAGAGCTAGCATCAAGGGTCCATGAGAACTCTTCATTCACCGAAATACATGATTGCCTCCTAAACTTGGTTACCTCTAGCATAAATGAAGATACGATGAAGGTACTGTTCCAGTTCTTTGATCCTCTACACCATTGCTTCACTTTTACCAATTATCAACTTGTGCCAACTCTAGAAGAATTCTCCCAACTCTTAAGGATTCTCATTCTCAATCAACTGCCTTTCAACGGTACGGAAAGAGATCCAAGACCTGAAGAGATTGCTCGAGCACTACACTTGCAACAATCTGATATCACAACTAATTGGGAAACAAGGAGTGGTGTCAAGGGTTTCTTAGCCAAGTTCTTATTTTAGAAAGCTCAAGACTGTTGGAACTCTTTGTACTTACAAGATTTTGAGGAAATCTTGGCTATTCTCAACTATGGGATGGTTTTGTTCCCAAACCCTGATCAACTCATAGATGTCAATGCTGTCAAAATATTTATGTCTCATAATCCGGTTCCTACCTTGTTGGGAAATATCCTACATTGTCTCCAAACCCGCACTATGAGAAAGAGAGGAGCCCTCATGTGTTGCACTCCTCTCTTGGCCAGATGGTTTATTTCACATCTTCCCTGATCTGTGTTAAAGAACGAGCAAGGTTTGAGGTGGTCCCATAGGTTGATGATGCTCAGACATTAAAATATCCATTGGTGTTTGTTGTACCCCGAAATTTGCCCTATCTTTCTTCAGGAAATCATCTTGGATTTTCAAGGTCCCTCTGAAACAAATCCAAGTCCTAAGTTATCATTTTTTGCCCAAGCAGACCATTTACAAGAGCAAGATGATCACACAAGCTCTAAAGACAACGCTTTTATCTTGAGAAAAAAATTAAATTCTAAACACTTGGAATGTTTCTCTAAAAAAAATGAGTGTTTAAGGAAAAATCAGCGTTTCAGAACTTCTGGACCAATTCCGGATAAAAATGGTCAGAAGTTGTCGGCTTGGCTCAGCGTAGTCAGAAGTTGGCTCTTCAGCAGCTACATCAGCTCAATCAGAAGTTGTAAATGTGGTTCAATATGTAAGCCTCAGACAGAACATGACTCTTTCAGCAGTTACGCAAGCTCAGTCAGAATTTGCTAAAGGAATGCAAAAGAAGCATGGAAGTCTGAAGGCTCTATCAGAACATGCTGAAATCAGAAGATGAAAAGGTCAGAAGAGTGGGTGTTACACTGATACAGAATCTCTAAGCCCAGGAGGTCCAGAAGCAAATCCAAGGAACGTATCAGAAAATCAGGAGAATCCCCAGAACTTACTAAGACAACAGGAAGCCAAGGCCAGAGCATGGTTTACGCTGTTCTTTTTGAAACAGAACTGCTGATTCAACGTTGGTTTCCATTACCAGAATATTGATGTTGATAGGTCTTATCACCATTTAATGCTCATTAATGCTTCCAACCACTCCTGAACATTCATCCAAGTAATCCCTTCACGTGTGGCTTGGAAAACGCCTTTATGCAGATTCTGGCATGGGTCTACACGCCACCGCCCACTTAAGAGGTCACTTCTCTCCAATCCACGCCTGCTGCTGCAGCCTAGGCTGAAGGCTATCTATTATCACAACTTCCCAGGAATTTCTGTCAAAGAACAATTCAAACTCGGTTGGCGCTTTAATGTTCAAGGCACCCACAAGAACTTTGCCTATAAATAGAGAGTCATTGTCCACTGCAAAAGGGCGTTCAAGAAACACAAAAATTGCTAAGAGAGAAACAGAAACCCTTAGCAAGATAGTGTTCTGAAACTCTGCCAAAATCTCCAGTTGTTTCATAACTTTGAATTTCTCATCTTCAAACTTTATCCAATACCCAGTTTTCTGTGTGAACTAAAAAACCTCTTTTCAAACTTCTGACCCTACATACGCATACACCTTCACCTGCCTTTTTCAAAAAAAGAATCTGTCCAGAACACCACCAGAGCCAAAAGCTAGCTTTCACCCACAGACTTTTCCAACAGCCAGGTAAGCACCTGCTGACCTTCATCACGCTGCTAAGCATCATCAGCTGTGCATACTCAAATAAACATAATGTAAATATCATGTTGTTGCTGTTTATATTCTGAGGATTTTCATACCTCAGAACGTTCTGAGCCAGTGTAGGACTTGCCTGTGACCTTGTTGGTTCTGCCCTCTGAAACATTTTGACATTTGCTGGATCTGTTCCAAATATGTTTCCTGTTTTGTGGAATAACAACAAAATTGCAGATGTTCTGATTAGTACAGGGAAAAGCCAAGTGCTGACTTTGACGTTAGCACATCTGAAGCCTGTTTTGCTGTCAATGATATCAGAACCTCTGAGAGTTATTACCTTTCCAGCAGAATCAGAACTTCTGGTCTCTCCACTAACAAACTTTTGTCTTGCAGCGCAGGGGGGTCAGAACTTCTGATTTCTCCACTAACAAACTTCTGTCTTGCAGCGCAGGGGGGTCAGAACTTCTAATTTCCCCACTAACAGGGTTCTGTTTTGCAGGTGCCAGAGTCAAAAGTTCTGACTCATACATTTTAACCAAGAGGTTGATCATCTGGCAGCGGATCTGAGTCAGAACTTCTGATGACCTCTCAGCAGCGCGCTGGCTCCCTCTCTCTCTCTCTCTATATCTTGTTTTTTGCTATTTTCTTTTTTGTCTATTTTTCTCGTTGAACCCCCCATGTATAAATGTGTATCCCCATCCCCTAATTGTTGTAATAGCGTAGGATTTTATATTTCCGCTTCTTATTGCTAGTAATTAGGACATGTATGGCAAGATAAAATCAATGAAATAGAAAATCCTAATTCAAAGAAAAAACTCTTGTATGCAATAAAACACACTTGCACACTAACACCCCTAGGGTTACATCCACTTGTTGCCTTTCAAAATTGGGCCATATTGCATGTTAGGTCTCTTTGGGCAAAACAAACAATTCAAATGATCGTAGTCCCTCGATGACGCTTTCGAAAGTTGCCTAAAAAATGATCAAGTCCCTTAAAGAAAAAAGTTGCCCAAAGATACTTGGCACCATTGCAATTATGGTCTAAACGATGACCCGCGCCCGTCCCTCTCACATCCTAACACAAGATTGTCCACCAAATACAATGGTGGAACAAAATTGTTAAAAGGGTTAAAACATAGCAATAATCTTTGAGAAAATTAGGGTAGATAGCTCTTGGTTACTTGCCAATTTGCAAAACAAAACACTTGCCTATTTTTTTCAAAACAACACATCACAATACACTTTCAAAACAAACTTTCAAAAACATTGAAAACTTTTTCAAAAGACATACACCTTTGTATACATCCCAACATGGATCATTACAAAGGTTGCCACCACATTGGCCTCTTTTCAAAATATTTTCAAAACCCACACACAAAGCACCATTTCAAACAATTGAAAATCAAGGCAAGTTGATCTAAGCAAGTAACTAAGAGCCCATGGATAACCATGGATAGAAAGGGTGCTAATACCTTCCCTTTCTATAATCTACTCCCCGAACCCAAGAAAACATCTCAAAGGTTTTTGCTGTGCTTTTTAACCTTTCCTTAGGATAAAATAAAAAGTCGGTGGCGACTCTTGCTCAACCAAAACATTTGCGAAAACAAACGCAAAACCTCAAGTCAGTTCTCCCACCGTATCACAGAACTGGCGACTCTGCTGGGGAGTATTGTTGAAAGTGGGGTTACCTTAGGGTTTAGATCACCTTTACTTTCTTGCTTTGATTGACTTGATTGCTTTATCTTTTGGGTTCTTGTTTGGGTTTGTTGTAAATCCTACACCCGGATTTGGGGCACCTTCTTAGGTAAATAGCAAAAAACTGTGAGGGAACTGTGCGGGGTATACCGACATGGTTGAAGCAGTAAGCTATGTTAGTGTGACATATTTGTGATTACCGGTAACCCTTGAGTTCAATCAAGGAGAGTACGGGGCCGCTGAGTGATGTCGTGAAGCACTAACGAACTCTTAGAACCTTAATTGACCATCTTAGCCTTTTTAGGGGTAGTGAGATGACCGACTTTGGTGCAGTCCGAAGTTGGTAGATACTCGATGCTACACTCATTTGAGGGTTGTTTTCTTGGAATATTTTGGTCGCCAGTAAGTGGCTAAACTGAAACGATGAACACAGAAAACAATCCAATGATATTGAGCTCCTTAGAACCCAGTTTCTATTTTAGGACAGGATGAGCCAACTAACTTCAAGAGGGTACTTACCTAAACCCCATGCAAGCCTAAACCTAAGGACTTGTTTGCTTTGTGTGAATATGTTTGTCTGTATATACACTCACTTGCTTTTTTGCATACATGTACATAACATCATAACATCATACCATAGCATTTTCAATAACCATTTCAAGGATCTCGAAGGTTCTTTTGATGCAGGGTTACGTTGAACCAGACGTCTACCAAGGGGCAAGAGGTTTCTCCTCTAACCAATGCCAACCAAAGATCAAGTGCAACAACTTGAATCAGTGGCCATGACCCACTCGACATGGTGAGCTTGATTCTCGTGGAAAGACATCCACCGATACAAAGTTCTCCAATCAAAGATCAAGTGCAACAACTTGAATCGGTGGCTATGACCCACTAGACATGGTGAGCTTGATTCTCGTGGAAAGACATCCACCGGTGCAAAGTTCTCCAATCAAAAATCAAGTGCAACAACTTGAATCAGTGGCCATGACCCACTCGACATGGTGAGCTTGATTCTCGTGGAAAGACATCCACCGGTGCAAAGTTCTCCAATCAAAAATCAAGTGCAACAACTTGAATCAGTGGCCATGACCCACTCGACATGGTGAGCTTGATTCTCGTGGAAAGACATCCGCCGGTGCAAAGTTCTCCAATCCAAGAACAAAGTTCAACCTCTAACATTTTCTTGTGTTTACCCCAAGAGATCCTTGAAAGCATGCATCCACATATCATGCATTGCATCTTAACGATCTTTCCTTTTTCAGGTTTCCTTACTCTCCTGCTGTTTATTTCAGTAAGGGATGGCTCTAGAAAGGTCTGTCAAAGACATCCAAGACCAGACTGCTCAGCTGAAGGAAATGTTCCTGAACTTGTCTCTAGGGCAAGAAGAGATGAAAGCTCTCCTCACAAAGGGCTTGGAGAATTCAAACAATGCCAGGAGTGATCAGCTTGCGGAGCTGCAGTTTGATTTGACAACATTGAGGACCCAAGTGATGGGACAGTTGGTGGGCCAGATGGCTCTCATCCAAGACCTATCTCAAAGACAAGAGGAACTCAGGGTTCTTGTCCGCCAACTGCTTCCAAACAACCAATTGGGGCAAACATCTGAGGTTGAAGAGCAGGTCCTCGCTCAGCCTCCATCCCCTTAAGAAGACAAGGGGAAAGCTCCTTCGCTTGCTTCAGGATCACAAGCCCATCAACAACCTCGCCAACGTCAACGGGGTAATCGGCGTAAGCTAGAAACGTCGGGAAGACAGTTCACGGAGACTGAAATACCATCATTCTTCATACTGAAGCGCCTGTTGGAGGTCAACCTGCTTACCTTAAGGGATCCTCCTCAGAAGCTCAATACCTCCTCTCCTAACTATCGTCCCGACGCATTTTGTGTTTACCACTCCTACAGCCCGGGACACGACACCAATGACTGTTGGGCCTTGAAGAACAAGATTCAAGATCTGATCGACATTGGAGTGCTGGAATTCATGCCAGACGGCGAGATGAAAATCTTCCATTAAGGAGTTCTCCACCTGGAGTGATAAAGCTCAAGCTGAAAGACTTTTGCTTCATTTTGAATTTTCAAAGTTGTATTTTCTTTTGTTGTCAAACAATTATCAGTTGATGTTAAACTCTGTTTTCATTAATGCATTGCATATGTTTGTCTTGAATTCATCCATCATTTCACTACTCTTATGCTTTTCTTTATGATATCTAACTCTTGATAAAAAGTTGCAAGCCTTTAGAGGGAGGATGACGAAACAATACCACGAGCTCATACAGTATGCTTTTGAACAGACCTTGCTGATGATGTACAGGCATTTCTTTCAATTCCCAAACACTGGAGTTATAAGGAAGATAATCCCTAGTCAACCCCTTCGAGCCAAAGAAGTAGGAGTTTTCTGTTCTGAACGATCAAAACCTTTGATATAAACCTGGGGCAGGGTAGTATCTCAGTTAATTTAAGAGAAAAACGTGCATTGAAGTCGCAAACTCTCAGTTCGTAACACAACGGACGACGTCAAAAAAAAAAGCATTCCTTTGGAATCAAAAGACAAGGGTGGTTCCCTATCACATAGGCAGTCAATCTCTCAAAAGAGAAAAGCCCACCAAGCCAAAACCTATAAAGGAGGCTTAAGAAAGCTGGGGCATCCCGCTGACTGTAATCTCGAAAAATGGGAACAGTCAGGCAAAAGTTAGGGATAACAAATCAAAATCAAAATAGTGAGGTCATTACAAAATCCTCAACAACATGAAAAATGTTGAAAAAGAAAAAAGGAGATGATGACTGTTTCCCCAAATTCAACTGGTGAACCATCGCCCAAAAGTAGTTCCAAACTCAAAACAGAGTGTGACGCACAATTAACTGAGCTTAGGTATGAAGAACATCACGAAGAGCGGGTGGGTACAAATATACTTTGAGCCTTTATCCTTTGTTTCTTAAAACCGTGAACCAAGCCACGTTACAACCCTTCAAAAGTCCTAATTGAAGCATGGGTTAGTTCGAAAGCATATTGTTACAAAAGGTATCCTGACTCCTGTAAGGCTTTGCTCTAAATCTTGTGTTGATCTGTCTTATAAAAAGTTTTCTGCTAAAAATGCATTTTTCAAAACTTCGAGACAAACATAAACTTTGCATTGCTTGAATATCACTGTCTGCATTTGGCTTTTTGTTTGACAGCGAAGAATTTCATACAACGAATGTTCGGAGGAACGAAAACTCTCTCAGTGAACAGAATCACTTCAAAAGGACGACACTTCCATTACAAATCTCCTATCAATAAGGGGCATGACATGGCACCATCCAGTTAACCTGGGGCAGTCCAGTCAAGGTTTCGACAGATCTTTCAAAATTCAATTAACCTGGGGCAGTCCAGTCAAGATTTCAAGAAATCTCTCAATTCGCAGATTAATCTGATTCAAGACTCATCATCACTTGGGGCATTCGAATGTCAAAAGTGTTCAATCATTCCTTTACCACCTGTTGGAAATTACAACCGCCAGCAAATCAACTATCAGAATTCCAGATTCGATTCCTGTATCCAGCCAGGGCGTATCTGTTGACGACTATTTCCAGACTCGATTCCTGTATCTAGCCAGGGTACGTCTGAAGAGTTTGAAGATTCGATTCCTGTATCCAGCCAGGGCATATCTGTTGATGACTATTTCCAGACTCGATTCCTATATCTAGCCAGGGCACGTCTGAAGAGTTTGAAGATTCGATTCCTGTATCCAGCCAAGGCATATATGTTGACGACTATTTCTAGACTCGATTCCTGTATCTAGCCAGGGCACGTCTGAAGAGTTTGAAGATTCGATTCCTGTATCTAGCCAGGGCATATCTGTTGACGACTATTTCCAGACTCGATTCCTGTATCTAGCTAGGGCACGTCTGAAGAGTTTGAAGATTCGATTCCTGTATCCAGCCAGGGCATATCTGTTGACGACTATTTCTAGACTCGATTCCTGTATCTAGTCAGGGCATGTCTGAAGAGTTTAAAGATTCGATTCCTGTATCCAGCCAAGGCATATCTATTGACGACTATTTCTAGACTCGATTCCTGTATCTAGCCAGGGCACGTCTGAAGAGTTTGAAGATTCGATTCCTGTATCCAGCCAGGGCATATCCGTTGACGACTATTTCCAGACTCGATTCCTGTATCTAGCCAGGGCACGTCTGAAGAGTTTGAAGATTCGATTCCTGTATCCAGCCAGGGCATATCTGTTGACGACTATTTCCAGACTCGATTCCTGTATCTAGCCAGGGCACGTCTGAAGAGTTTGAAGATTCGATTCCTGTATCCAGCCAGGGCATATCTGTTGATGACTATTTCCAGACTCGATTCCTGTATCTAGCCAGGGCACGTCTGAAGAGTTTGAAGATTCGATTCCTGTATCCAGCCAGGGCATATCTGTTGACGACTATTTCCAGACTCGATTCCTGTATCCAGCCAGGGCATATCTGTTGACGACTATTTCCAGACTCGATTCCTGTATCTAGCCAGGGCACGTCTGAAGAGTTTGAAGATTCGATTCCTGTATCCAGCCAGGGCATATCTGTTGACGACTATTTCCAGACTCGATTCCTGTATCTAGCCAGGGCACGTCTGAAGAGTTTGAAGATTCGATTCCTGTATCCAGCCAGGGCATATCTGTTGACGACTATTTCCAGACTCGATTCCTGTATCTAGCCAGGGCACGTCTGAAGAGTTTAAAGATTCGATTCCTGTATCCAGCCACGGCATATCTGTTGACGACTATTTCCAAACTCGATTCCTGCATCTAGCCAGGGCACGTCTGAAGAGTTTGAAGATTCGATTCCTGTATCCAGCCAGGGCATATCTGTTGACGACTATTTCCAGACTCGATTCCTGTATCCAGCCAGGGCACATCTGAAGAGATTGAAGATCAACACCTGTAACAAGCCATGGAACCATCTTTCTTTCTCAGGTCAGAGATCAACACCTGTAACAAGCCAGGACAATATCTCCTTGACCAACTTTTCTTAAGTTCCAGATCAACACCTGTAACAAGCCAGGAAAATATTTGTGAACGCCCGATTGTGGATTAACACCTGTAACAAGCCAGGAAATTATCTACATCACCACTTGGGGCATTCGAATGTCAAAAGTGTTTAAAAACCCGATGCAGTTTTTACACGGACTCATCATCAGGAAATCCTACACAGATCTCCTCAAAACAGGAAGTCCCCAGTAGTTTGGCATACAACCCAAGCTTCTGATTCCCCCAACAGTGGTCCCAAGACTTCTCATTTTTCAACAATCAAGGATTCTTGCCCTCCACAGCAGCAGCCATGGAATTGTTCTCCCCGGCAGTAGTCAAGATTCTTTTATCTTCAGCCATCCAGGATTCATTTATCCTCAGCAAGATAGCTCATCAGCTTACATGCGCATTCATTAAATTCATATCATAAACATTGGTGTAACATACATTGCATCACGCATAATGACATTGCATAACAACTAACCCTTTACCTTTTCAGGTAAGATCAGTCGACAGACAAAGATCATTTTCCGAGATTCATCCAGAAGTAGTTCAGATGTGACCCAGACACGGCGACATTCTGATACTTATTCCAGATTCACTTAGATGCAGTTTTACACGGACGCATCATCAGGAAACCCTACACCGGTTCCTCTTCAACTTCAAGACTTCTGAAAACAGTTTACGGATTCTTCCCAACAACGGATGTTAATCTATCGCTTGTTCAGATGCAACTTTTGAAAACAGTTTACAGTCTCTTCCCAACAACGAATGTTGCTCTATTGCTTATTCAACCTCAAGACTTCTGAAAACAGTTTACGGATTCTTCCCAACAACGGATGTTAATCTATCGCTTGTTCAGATGCAACTTTTGAAAACAGTTTACGGATTCTTCCCAACAACGGATGTTAATCTATTGCTTATTCAATCTCAACTCCTGAAGACAGTTCACGGATTCTCCAGACATGGATGTCAATCTATTGCTTATTCAGACCCCCAGTTCAGAGATGTTCCAAAACATGAATACCTTTCTGATACTCGTCCACTCACCGGTGACATACAGTTCAACATTTCCAAATGGCATCTTTAAGCCCATTCTCAGATGGCATCTCTAAGCCCATCCCCCGACAAGATTCTATCGCATCAGATGGCATCTTTAAGCCCATCACCAAATGGCATCTATAAGCCCATTCCCGACAAGGTTCGGTCACATCTCCAGATGGCATCTATAAGTCCATCTATCTTTCCACCATCTCTCCAAATGGCATCTATGAGCCCATTCCCGCCATCACATTGCTGATACTCTACTATGCGAGTGCAAATTTCCGGGCACTCTAGTGTCCAATCTCCTTTTACCTTCGAGTCGCGAAAGGCAAAATTGCCAATCTAACTCTTCAGGTTCAAGAAGATTGAACAGGGGCAAATGTTGTACCCCGAAATTTTCCCTCTCTTTCTTCAGGAAATCATCTTAAATTTTCAAGGTCCCTTTGAAACAAATCCAAGTCCTGAGTTATCATTTTTTGCCCAAGCAGACCATTTACAAGAGCAAGATGATCACACAAGCTCTAAAGACAACGCTTTTATCTTGAGAAAAAAATTAAATTCTAAACACTTGGAATGTTTCTCTAAAAAAAATGAGTGTTTAAGAAAAATCAGCGTTTCAGAACTTCTGGACCAATTCCGGATAAAAACGGTCAGAAGTTGCAGGCTTGGCTCAGCGTAGTCAGAAGTTGGCTCTTCAGCAGCTACATCAGCTCAATCAGAAGTTGTAAACGTGGTTCAATATGTAAGCCTCAGAAAGAACATGACTCTTTCAGCAGTTACGCAAGCTCAGTCAGAATTTTCTAAAGGAATGCAAAAGAAGCAGGGAAGTCTGAAGGCTATATCAGAACATGCTGAAATCAGAAGATGAAAAGGTCAGAAGAGTGGGTGTTACACTGATACAGAATCTCTAAGCCCAGGAGGTCCAGAAGCAAATCCAAGGAACGTATCAGAAAATCAGGAGAATCCCCAGAACTTACTAAGACAACAGGAAGCCAAGGCCAGAGCATGGTTTACGCTGTTCTTTTTGAAACAGAACTGCTGATTCAACGTTGGTTTCCATTACCAGAATATTGATGTTGATAGGTCTTATCACCATTTAATGCTCATTAATGCTTCCAACCACTCCTGAACATTCATCCAAGTAATCCCTTCACGTGTGGCTTGGAAAACGCCTTTATGCAGATTCTGGCATGGGTCTACACGCCACCGCCCACTTAAGAGGTCACTTCTCTCCAATCCACGCCTGCTGCTGCAGCCTAGGCTGAAGGCTATCTATTATCACAACTTCCCAGGAATTTCTGTCAAAGAACAATTCAAACTCGGTTGGCGCTTTAATGTTCAAGGCACCCACAAGAACTTTGCCTATAAATAGAGAGTCATTGTCCACTGCAAAAGGGCGTTCAAGAAACACAAAAATTGCTAAGAGAGAAACAGAAACCCTTAGCAAGATAGTGTTCTGAAACTCTGCCAAAATCTCCAGTTGTTTCATAACTTTGAATTTCTCATCTTCAAACTTTATCCAATACCCAGTTTTCTGTGTGAACTAAAAAACCTCTTTTCAAACTTCTGACCCTACATACGCATACACCTTCACCTGCCTTTTTCAAAAAAAGAATCTGTCCAGAACACCACCAGAGCCAAAAGCTAGCTTTCACCCACAGACTTTTCCAACAGCCAGGTAAGCACCTGCTGACCTTCATCACGCTGCTAAGCATCATCAGCTGTGCATACTCAAATAAACATAATGTAAATATCATGTTGTTGCTGTTTATATTCTGAGGATTTTCATACCTCAGAACGTTCTGAGCCAGTGTAGGACTTGCCTGTGACCTTGTTGGTTCTGCCCTCTGAAACATTTTGACATTTGCTGGATCTGTTCCAAATATGTTTCCTGTTTTGTGGAATAACAACAAAATTGCAGATGTTCTGATTTGTACAGGGAAAAGCCAAGTGCTGACTTTGACGTTAGCACATTTGAAGCCTGTTTTGCTGTCAATGATATCAGAACCTCTGAGAGTTATTACCTTTCCAGCAGAATCAGAACTTCTGGTCTCTCCACTAACAAACTTCTGTCTTGCAGCGCAGGGGGGTCAGAACTTCTGATTTCTCCACTAACAAACTTCTGTCTTGCAGCGCAGGGGGGTCAGAACTTCTGATTTCCCCACTAACAGGGTTCTGTTTTGCAGGTGCCAGAGTCAGAAGTTCTGACTCATACAGTTTAACCAAGAGGTTGATCATCTGGCAGCGGATCTGAGTCAGAACTTCTGATGACCTCTCAGCAGCGCGCTGGCTCCCTCTCTCTCTCTCTCTATATATCTTGTTTTTTGCTATTTTCTTTTTTGTCTATTTTTCTCGTTGAACCCCCCATGTACAAATGTGTATCCCCATCCCCTAATTGTTGCAATAGCGTAGGATTTTATATTTCCGCTTCTTATTGCTAGTAATTAGGACGTGTATGGCAAGACAAAATAAATGAAATAGAAAATCCTAATTCAAAGAAAAAACTCTTGTATGCAATAAAACACACTTGCACACTAACACCCCTAGGGTTACATCCACTTGTTGCCTTTCAAAATTGGGCCATATTGCATGTTAGGTCTCTTTGGGCAAAACAAACAATTCAAATGATCATAGTCCCTCGATGACGCTTTCGAAAGTTGCCTAAAAAATGATCAAGTCCCTTAAAGAAAAAAATTGCCCAAAGATACTTGGCACCATTGCAATTATGGTCTAAACGATGACCCGCGCCCGTCCTTCTCACATCCTAACACAAGATTGTCCACCAAATACAATGGTGGAACAAAATTGTTAAAAGGGTTAAAACATAGCAATAATCTTTGAGAAAATTAGGGTAGATAGCTCTTGGTTACTTGCCAATTTGCAAAACAAAACACTTGCCTATTTTTTTCAAAACAACACATCACAATACACTTTCAAAACAAACTTTCAAAAACATTGAAAAAATTTTCAAAAGACATACACCTTTGTATGCATCCCAACATGGATCATTACAAAGGTTGCCACCACATTGGCCTCTTTTCAAAATATTTTCAAAACCCACACACAAAGCACCATTTCAAACAATTGAAAATCAAGGCAAGTTGATCTAAGCAAGTAACTAAGAGCCCATGGATAACCATGGATAGAAAGGGTGCTAATACCTTCCCTTTCTATAATCTACTCCCCGAACCCAAGAAAACATCTCAAAGGTTTTTGCTGTGCTTTTTAAACTTTCCTTAGGATAAAATAAAAAGTCGGTGGCGACTCTTGCTCAACCAAAACATTTGCGAAAACAAACGCAAAACCTCAAGTCAGTTCTCCCACCGTATCACAGTGTTCTCGATCCTTGGAGAATGTTACTATCATCGACCGTTGTGGGGAATTACTTAATGTTCCTTTGCTTGGCATTAGAGGAGGTATCTCTTACAACCCCTGCTTAGCCTTACATCAGTTTGGATATGCCCGAAGGGATGGTCCACATGAGATCCTCATCCAAGGAGTGGTATTCGACTACGAGAGCGATGATCAAGGTTACCGCCAAAGGTTTATACGAGCTTGGAGGATGGTAAACAAGGTGGATAGAAAGACGTTGGGACACAATAATTCCATTCCCCTCGAGCCTTACCTTAAGTGGGTACGAGCTCGTGCTCATAAACTTGTGATGCCTTATCCTTCCATCTTACTAGTCATCATGGAACCTGTAGTTGAAGGAGATGTCCCATACACTGTCCTCCATCTAGACATGCCAACCTCTCTTGAAGACTTGCAAAAGAGTTGGATTCAGCTAAAGGAGGAATGAGATACATTTGAAGCTCAATTCTACACTAGTGAGAAGAGAGTCTTGGTGCTTACAAAGCAACTACAAGAAGAGTAAAGCGTGGATGCCTACATTGCACCGAAGAGGATGCGCTTGGTATTTCTATCTTAGGGAGTTATTTTGTAAGCCCAAGGGGCATGTTGTAATCTTTTCAAACTAATTAATGAAAATTTACGTTTATTCATGTTTTTGTATATGCAAATTTAGATCTCATGAATCCTTGAAATCATTTGCATATACATCTTCCATGCATCATAACATGACAGGTTTTCATACAACAGGTTTCCTTATCTTTCTGCTGTTTATTTCAGCAAGATGGATCTAGAGAAAACTGTGAAGGATCTTCAGGCACAACACTCTCAATTCCAAGAGACTCTACTAGCCCTAGCCAAGGGGCAGCAAGATATGATGGCATTGTTGGCAGTTAAGAAGAAATCCAAGAAGAGAGCCCTGGTATACATGGGCAGAAGGTTCAAAGAGTCGGTTCGTCAGATCCTGGTAGTGGAAGACTCATTTGAAGAGGACGAGAATTAGATTGGTGAGGTTAAGAGTATCTAGGATCACTGTGTTAATGATCAAGTGTCTGATGATGATTATTTTGACGAGCAGTATCCACCCGCCGATATCAAATACAAGAAATTAGAAGACAGGTTGAAGGCTGTTGAAATCCAAGTTGTACCTAGTTTATATTTTGATGATTTGAGATTGATCTTTGGGGTTGTTATTCCCCATAAATTCAAAATACCAGTCTTTGCAAAGTACGATGGAGTATCTTGTCTAAAACTCCACTTGAAATCTTATATGCGCAAGATACAGCCGCACACTGTTGATAAGAAACTATGGGTTCACTTTTCCAAGAGAGCTTAGCCAGAACGCAACTAGAATGGTTCTACCAGTTAGATGGTTCCCGCATCAATACTTGGGAAGACTTAGCTACCGCCTTCTACCATCAGTACCAGTATAACACCGACTTGGCGCCAACAAGAGTTCAGTTGCAAGATATGACCATGGGAAAGAATGAAGGATTTAAAGAATATGCACAAAAGTGGAGAGACCTCGCCAGTAGGGTTCAACAACCTTTGACTGATAGGGAGCACATTGACATGTTTATGGGCACTTTATCTGGTCCTTTCTTTAATTTGTTGGTTGACTACTCTTCTTCTGGTTTCACCGAGCTAATCTTAACCGGTGAAAGAGTTGAAAGCGGCATCAAAAGTGGGAAGATCTATGTGGCATCTTCCTCCACTTCCAATCCTGTCAAGAAACTATTTCCTACAAAGAAGGAAATCAATGTTGTGTATGGGGCAAGGGCCCGTACCAAGAAGAATTGTCATCCATCTGTAAATGTTGTCTGAATCTCCAATCCAACTCCTACTCCAAGACCATCTGCTAATCACCAACGTTTTGAAACTCCGAGAAGACAATTTACGAGGTTAGGCATGTCATTATCTCAAGTTACAACACTTGCTCAAGGCTAATTTGGTGACATTGCACGATCCTCCTGCCAACCCTGATACCTCTTCACAAAAGTATAATTCAAATGCTAAATGTTCTTACCATTCAAGTAGCCCAAGGCATGAGACTGACCAATGTTGGGCCTTGAAGAATAAAATCCAGGATTTGATCGATAACAAGACTATCGAGTTTGATCCTCCTCTAACTCTGAATGTAATAACTGTGCCTATGCTGAAGCATGGCAAGGGTGTTAGTGTTGTTGAAGATATAATTTTAATTGACTCTGTTGAAGACTTGACCACTCCGCTGAATATCATCAAAAAGAATCTGTTGAAATCTGGGATTTTCCCTGGCTGTGTAAAAGACTGTGTTTGCTGTACTAAATAACTCAATGGATGCGAATGGCCGAAGAAAGGCATTT
Source organism: Vicia faba (assembly GCA_948472305.1). Classification (NCBI taxonomy): domain Eukaryota; kingdom Viridiplantae; phylum Streptophyta; class Magnoliopsida; order Fabales; family Fabaceae; genus Vicia; species Vicia faba. The sequence goes on from OX451737.1 coordinate 8,929,689, forward strand.
AAAGCCTAATGGATAGAAACAAGATCCTATTTGAGAAGAGCCCACCTGCCAAAAGTTTGACTAAAAAATGTGAAGATCTCTCCATTATTACCATCTCAAACAAGCCTCTTAGGATCACCTCCAAAGGTCCTATTAGGATTTCAAATGAATTAACTGTTTCTCCCTTAATAATTACCAATCCCGGACCAATTCCCTATTCTTCAAACAAGGCAGTGCCATGGAACTATGGTTCTGAGGTGTTTTATCATGGGATTAAATAAGACGCTTGGATCGAAGATGGAAAAGATGATGATGTTGATAACATAACTGGTTCAAGCAAAGTAACCAGAACTGGGAGAATATTTTCACCCAATATATCACCACCAGTTGTTACAAAGGCGCCCATCCGCATTACTGCTGTCAAGCCAAGTACTGATACAAGGGGAAGGAGAAGGTTGTTGAGCAAGTCGTGACTGAAATACCCACAAAGGACGTTGCTGATGGAGAACCTTCCGCTCATGAGATGGATGAGATCTTGAAGATCATAAAAAGGAGCGACTTCAAGATTGTGGAACAGTTGGGGAAAACCCCTTCTAAGATTTCAATGTTGTCATTGCTGCTTTGTTTCGATGCCCATGCTCGGACATTAATCAAATTCCTGAAAAAGGCTCATGTCCCCCATGAGACCACAAAGGACCAATTTGAGAATTGCGTGGCTAGCCTGACGGTTGATAATATCTTGGGATTTTCAGATGCTGACCTAACACCGCTTGGGAAGAACCACAATAAAGATCTACATGTTTTTGTCGAGTACAAAGGGACTACCTTAGCACATGTGTTGGTCGACACTCGTTCTTATCTAAACGTACTACTCAAGGGGGTGTAAGACCGTCTTAACTGTGAAGGTTTAGTCTTAAAACCCAGTGATATCATCGTGAGGAACTTCGATGGATCAAAAAGGACTGTTCATGGAGAAGTAGATCTTCCAATCAAGGTGGGTTCCCAAATCTTCAATTCCACCTTCTACATCATGGATATATGTCCTGCCTATTCTTGTCTGTTGGGTCGCCCGTGGATCCATAAAGTTGGGGCAGTAATCTAAACTCTCCATCAAAAGCTTAAATATCCTATCAAGGGAATAATTGTCATTGTCTGTGGTGAGGAAGAGTTTATGGTGAGCCACCTCAACTCGTTCAAATACGTAGAGATGGATGGAGAATTCATTGAGACCCCGTGTCAAGCCTTTGAAGTTGTGCCACCGATGGATGCTGCTACCAAATGTTCCTCTGATGAGTCCAAAGCTGTTAAAGCCGTGCCGAAGATGGTTTCAGTCAAAGATGCTCGTGCTGCAATTGAAGAAGGAAGTTGTGATACTTGGGGGAAACTCCTCTATATCCCATTCAAATCGGACAAGTTTGGTTTGGGCTTCACCGTTAAAGCTCGGAAGGAAGTGAGGCATGCTCGTGCAGGAAAGCCACCTCTCCGCATTGGAAGCCATGAAGTTAATGTTGTGGGTGATTCAGATGAAGAAGCTACATTTGAAGATTGGGTGTATCCAACTACAACGGAGCTGAAGAATTGGAATACCAAGGACTTTGTGCCCATCTCCTTCATTGAGAAGTAATCTACTTGTTTATTACTTTTTATTGAATTCAAGAACATTTTGTCTGTAATTTTTAACAATGACTTTTAAGCCATGTGCCTGGCCCGGGGCATTTTGGTCCATTTGTCAAGGGTTTTATTTATGTTCATCTAATCATATGATCATTCAATAAAAATCATTGGACTCTTTTGCATTCAAATCTTTGTGTCCATTGTCTTTCTTTCAAATACATTTTGCAAAATAGCCATGTATCTTACATGCACACACATACACACACTCTTGCAGGTCCTCATCCACTCTGGATCTTATTGCCAATGACTCTACTATTTATGACTATGACTTCAAATGTCCAATTAACCAAGCCAAAGACAAAGGTGAGGAATATTGTGATATACCGGGAGAACTAGCCAAACTTCTATTACAAGAGGAAAAAGTTATTCAGCCACACAAAGAGTCAGTTGAAGTCATCAATCTGGGTACTGAGGCAGACAAGAAAGAAATCAAGATTAGTGCTAACTTAGAAGATAGTGTTAAGAGAAGGTTGGTTCAAATGTTGCATGATTATTTGGAAGTATTTGCTTGGTCTTATGAAGATATGTCAGGGTTGGATACCGACATCATAGTTCATCGTCTGCCGACAAAAGAAGATTGTCCTCCTGTCAAACAAAAGGTTTGTCGTATGAGGCCTAATATGTCTAAAAAGATCAAAGCTGAAGTGATGAAACGATTTGATGTAGGGTTCCTAGTTGTGACATCCTATCCCCAATGGGTTACCAATGTGGTGTCAGTGCCAAAGAAAGATGGAAAAGTTCGCATGTGCGCAGACTATAGAGATCTGAATAGGGAAAGCCCCAAGGATGATTTCCCTCTCCCTCACATTGACGTCTTGGTCGATAATACTGCTCAGCATAAAGTCTTCCCTTTCATGGATAGTTTCTACGGCTATAATTAGATAAGGATGACTCTCGAATACATGGAGAAGACAACTTTCGTTACGCAATGGGGCATCTTTTGCTACAAGGTCATGCCGTTCGGATGGAAGAATGCAGGGGCAACATATGAAAGGGCTATGGTAGCTTTGTTTCATGATAAGACCCATCATGAAATAGAGGTATATGTGGATGATATGATTTCCAGATCACAAACTGAAGAGGAACATCTCTATCACATGTACAAACTATTCGAGAGGATGAAAAAGTACAAGTTGAGGTTGAACCCTAACAAGTGCACATTTGGAGTACGATCTGGAAAGCTTCTAGATTTTGTTGTCAGCAATAAAGACATTGAAGTTAATCATACCAAGTTAAAGGCCATCCAGGAAATTCCAGTCCCTCACTCTGAAAAGGAAGTTAGAGGATTCTTGGGTCGTCTCAATTACATCACCCGCTTCATATCTCACTTGACTGCTACTTGTGAGCCAATCTTCAAACTCTTGAAGAAAGACCAGGTAGTTAGATGGAATGATGAATGCCAAGCTGCCTCCGACAAAATCAAATAATATCTACAAGAACCTCCTATTCTCATGCCTCTAGTTGAAGGAAGACCCTTGATCATGTACTTGACAATACTAAATAACTCTATGGGGTGTGTTTTGGGCCAACATGATGAGTCTGGCCGAAAAGAGCATGATATTTATTACCTGAGCAAAAAGTTTACCGACTTTGAAACTAGATATTCACTGCTCGTGAAAACTTTTTGCACTCTGGAATGGGCTGCTCACCGGCTAAGACAATATATGTTGACTCATACCACTCTGTTGATTTCTAAGATGGACCCAATCAAGTACATCTTCAAGAAACCTGCCCTTTCCGGACGGATAGCAAGATGGCAAATGATTTTGACTGAGTATGACATTTAATACACGACACAAAAGGCTATCAAAGGAAGCGTACTAGCCGATCATTTGGCCCATCAAGCTGTTGATGATTATCAGTCTATGAACTTCGACTTCCCATATGAGAACATCATGCTGGTGACCGATTGTGTGAAACCTGGACCATATGACGGGCCTGAACAAGGATCCCGATGGACTATGGTCTTCGATGGGCTTCCAACGCCTTGGGTAACGGAATTGGTGCTGTGATCATCTCTCCTGAAGGTTGCCACACTCCTTTCACTTCCAGATTATGCTTCGATTGCACGAACAACATGGCCGAATACGAAGCGTGCATTTTGGGTCAGAGGGCTGCCATCGATTTGACGATCAAGCATTTGAATATGTTTGGGGATTCTGATCTAGTGAAAAGCCAAGTAAAAGGAGAATGGGACACTAAACACCCTAATCTCATCCCTTACAAGGAACTTGTGCTATCCATGATTCCCTACTTTGAAGAGATTGCCTTTAGAGCACTTCTCTAGGGAAGAAAATCAGTTCCCTGACGCCTTGGCTACCATGTCTTCAATGTTCAAGGTCATATGGGACAACGTAGCCACTATGATTACAATTGAAAGATTGATGAACCTACACACTGCTGTGAGCTTAACACTAACGCAGAAAAGCCATGGTACCATGAGGTGATGAGATATCTCGAAGCACAAGACTATCCCGAGGGAACATCCATCAATGACATAAAGTTCTTATGAAGATTTGCAGCCAAATTATTCCTAACTAACGAAATTTTGTACAAGCGCAACCATGAATCTACTCTAATCCGATGTGTGGATAAGAAGGAGGTAGAGGAAATCATAGAAGACATGCACGATGGTCTCTTTGGTACTCATTCAAGCGGAAATACAATGGCTAAAAAGATCTTGAGAGTTGGTTACTATTGGTCAACAATGGAGATTGATTGCCATAAACATTCAAGAACTTGTCACAAATGCCAAATCTATGCTGACAAGGTCCATGTGCCTCCTATCCCTCTGAATGTCACGACCGCTCCGTGGCCATTTGCAATGTGGGGCATTGATATGATTGAAGAAATCAAGCCCACCACTTCCAATGGACATCACTTAATTTTGGTCGCTATTGATTATTTCACCAAATGGGTCGAAGCCGCCTCGTTTACCTCAGTCACCAAGAATATGGTAGCCAGATTCATCAGACACAACCTCACCTGCCGTTATGGTATCCCCAAAAGGATCATCACCGATAATGGGACTAACCTCAACAATGCTATGATTACTGAGCTTTGTACTCAGTTTAAGATCAAGCATCACAATTATTCTCCATATAGACCTAAAATGAATGGTGCAGTCGAAGCATCCAACAAAAATATCAAGAAGATTATGCAGAAGATGGTGGAAACCTATAAGGACTGGCGTGGGATGTTACCGTTTGCTCTTCACGGCTATCGCACGTCAGCTAGAACATCAACCGGGGAAACTCCCTTTTCACTAGTCTATGGCATGGAAGTTGTTTTGCCAGTGGAAGTTTATATTCCCTCACTAAGGATTATGAATGAGGTCGGCTTAGGCGAAGACGAGTGGATTCAGACGAGGTTGGATCAGCTGAACTTGATCGATGAAAAGCTATTGGCTGCTGTTTGTCATGGTTAGACGTACCAAAAACATATGATCAAGGCTTTCAACAAAAAGATCAAGCCTCGAGTATATCAAGATGGTGACTTGGTGATAAAGCGCATCATTCTGCCACGAGGCGACCCCAGAGGCAAATGGACTCCCACCTATGAAGGAGCATTTGTTGTCAAGAGAGTGTTCTCTGACGGTGCCATGATGCTGACTACCATGGATGGTGAAGACTTTCCACATCCTATAAACGCGGACATAGTTAAAAAATACTACGCATAAGAGACTCGCTAGGTTAACACACCTAAGAAAAATAAGGGCATCCCGACAAACCAAAAGGTTTAGGCAAAAATTAGGGATATATGCAAAAGATTTGTGCACCCGACAAGTTGAAAACCCGAAAGGGAGACTTGGGCAAAAATGGGTATCCTGGTGGGCTGAAATCCCGAAAGGGAGGTCCAGGAAAAAATTAAGGATTGAAAGCGTATGACTATGTCCCGTGGAATCACCACAATCAACTTTATCACCAAGGTCCGAGTTCAAACGGTCCAAGATCAATCCAATCAACTTATGTCAACGACAAGGGGCATTCGAAGACATTGTGGCAATAGTAGAGTAGGAAGGCAATGAGATTATTTCACATGGCTATTTGTTTTTGTTTTCATTTTTTTTTTCCTTTCGACAATTTCCTCTTACTATGATCTCCGTCTCTTTGTACAAAAATGCCTATTCACGGGCAAAATATCAATACAAATATACTTTGAAGTGCAAACTTTTTGTCTTTGTTTTGAATACAAATTTGTCCAATGACTAAAATTGAACAAACATATGAATATGAACATAATTAAAATTGTTTGGAACATATGACCTAAGCAGTAACAAACACCTCTTTAATGTATATGGAATATCCCCACAGAGTTATTTCATTAACATCATCCTCAACAAAGTTACCCACAAAGTCTCTTTGCATAGGTTGATCTCCAGCCAGAGTCTCAATCTCTTGGAAGCTCTCTCCCTAGCTAAGTTGATCCTACAAGTAGAAGCCTTGTGAACATCTTCCTCAAAGAACTCACTTCGCCAGCAGTTCATCAAGTATTCATCAACAGGGTTTATTTCCCAAACATACAACAATCAAGGAACCCCAAAATTCCCCAGCTTAGTCTATCCTCCCCAGCCGAGTCTGTATTCCCCCGAAATAGTCTATCTTCCCCAGATGAGCCTGTTATCCCCAAATGGAGCCTATCCTCCCCAAGTTGAGCCTGAATTCCCCAACTAAGTTTATCCTCTCCAGCTTGAGTTTGTCTTTCAAACTATTGCAAATCATAGGGCCACGACCCCTAATCCCCAGTGAAGTCGTCAACAAAACCTTTACTATCTCCAAAAGATACTATGAAGCCTGGACCCGACCAGATATTAGTACAATTTTTCAAGTTACTATGGAGCCTGGACCCGGCCAGATAATAGTAAACTTCTCAAAGTCACTATAGATCCTGAACCCGACCAGATAATATTGAAAGCCTTTCAGATACTATGAAGCCTGTGCCCGACCAGATATTGCTACAACTTTCAAGCTTACTATGAAACCTAGACCCGACCAGATAATAGTTTAACTCTTCAAAATATAGAAGAACCTGGACTCAACCAGACCAAGGTTTAACTTCTTTTCCCCAGTAGATTTTACCTCTACCCCAACAAGTTATTGCGAATCCTGGATCCGACCAGATAGCAATTCCCTTCAGAAATTCATTGTGAAACCTGGAATCCGACCAGATAATAACTAAATACCCAAGAAGTTTATTGGGAAACCTAGACCCGACCAGATAACAATTAACCTCATCCACCTCAGAAATCTGCAAAGCCTGGTATGATCGGTGGATCTGGAACTGACTGTTTAAAGCTGGTTCGCGAAATGTCGCGGAAGCAAGAGTCGCCACCGTCTTTTATTTTCTCCAAATGGAAAGGACAAAAGCACAGAAAAATTCCTTAAAGAGATTGCTCTCGGTTCGGGAGGTAGGTTATAGAAAGGGAAGGTGTTAGCACCCTTTCTATCCATGGTTATCCATGGGCTCTTAGATACTTGCTCATTGTGTTTTCAAAAATGGTTTGTTTGCTTTTCAACTGTGGGTTTTAAAAAGTTTCTTTGAAAACTCCAGTTCGACTCTTGTATCGGTCCTCAAGAGTGTCTGAAAAATTGCTTTCGAAAGCTTTTTGAAAAGATGTCGGTGTGAAAAGTATTTTTGATTTGTTTTTTTGAAATTAGAGCAAGTATCTAGAGTCGTCTACCTACCCTAAGGAATTCGTCTGTGTAAATGTCCTTTACAGTAGTGCCATCCCACCATTGAGAGGTAGGTAGCACCACCGTTGGAGGTGTTCGGGTCAATTCGAGGTTCGGGACATGGTGATCACCGGAGCAATGGGAAGACACCTTAGAAGCTACCCTTATGCCAGGTTCCCGGATCATGAGGACTTACTAAGACATCCTCTACTCGACGATCACCTTTCGAGGCAAGGCAACAGTGAGGCGTACCCTAGGGGTGGTGTGTGATTTGTGTGTCATGTTCAGATATTTTCGTCTTGTCATGTCATAGGTGATCTAGCGTTTGTTTTTATTTTTGTCATTCATTCTTGCATGCCATTATTAACAGTTAAAAAGTTGCGGAAATTAAAAGTTCTAAACTATTACAAAGGCGCGGGTCCACATCGCAAAATTAAATCCAGGACCCGATTTGACAGAAAATAAAGAAGTAATGTGCGAGAAATATAAATTGTCCGAGTTACATGGCTTTGGGAGAATTACATCAATATTATACGAAATAAAATAAAATGCGCGAATTAAATTAAAATTGAAAGCGAGGGCGTTGGACCCTTTTTAATGAAATTAAATTATATTATTAAATTAATGAAATTAAAAGGAAAAAGAAATTATTTTTGAGGTTTTTTTGGTATTTATGATTTTTTATGTGAATTAAATGAAATTTAAACCTAATTCTAGCTATTTTTTAATTTATTAAGAAAATATGAAAATTACCTAAAATTAGACCTAATTAATTAACGCAATTTGATTTATAAAAAAAAGTAATATTAAATAATTAATTATGGTGAGGAAAAAAAGATAAAAGAAAAAGTAATTATAATAATTAACCTAATTCTACAAGTTTTTAATTTATTAAGAAAAGATATTAAAATTAACCCTAAATTTAAATCTAATTAATTAGTGAGATTTATTTACAAAAATATTAATTAAATAAATATTATTTTTTATGACTTTTCTGTTTTTTACTATTTTTTATATTTTATGAAAATAAGTTAAATTAAAGGAATTAATTAAAAAAAAGAAATAATTGAAATAAATAAAATAAGGAAAAGAAAGAAAATACAATACCTTTGGGGGTTTCTGTCCCCAACTGGAGGTAAAGCCCTAGCAATTCTGGCCCATTAAGCTCTGGCCCTATTGACTTTTTGGCTAGCGTGTAGGTGCGTTGACTGCAGCATATCATAGGCCTCAGATCTTGGCCCTTGGATGGAGATTGTGGGACGTGTGGCACGTTTGAGTGGGGAGCGTATGGTGATCTTCAGGGCATGAGCTACATGAGAACATAATTAGGAGAAAAATATAAGGGAAAGGGATGGGGACCTGGGATTCGAACCCAGGTCCCAGGGATTACCATACACATGCCTTGCCAACTGCTCCAACTACGCTTTTTGTTTATAATATAACTAATAAATAATATGAAATAAAACAAGAATTAGTGGACAGATTAGCGCGAAAATTCAAATACTCCAATCGTTGCCTTACACATCACCGTCTTCTTCCTCGTTTTGTTTTTTTCCTGAAACATAAAAAGGTTAGCGGGGGTTTTAAACCCCCCCAAAATGCCATCTTTTCAATAATAGCGAATAGCCCATGTGGTCACATAAATTAGGCGCGAGGGGTGTGTTGTATTCGTCCCAGCTCTCTGATTTCAACCATGGCATTGAGGTTCTCTAATTTTACAGTATTTAGAAACGCCTAATTTGAAAGTCCTGTAACCCTAGCGTCCTTTAATGGTGATTCTTCATACAACGCGTAAAAACTCAATTAAAGCACACAGTTAGCTTTAGAATCAATCAATGAGTACAAATCAAGAATCAAAATGCATGGATATGGCCTGAATAATAAAACACGATTATGCAAAAAGAAGAACACAGTCTGACTTATAATTACCAATTCTTGATGTTTCAAGCTATGATTTTGATCCAGGCACCTTCCTTGATGTCTCAGCAAGACAATGGAACAATTATTTTGGCTTGAATTGCACTAGAACCTAGTTTTCAGTTTTGGAATTTCTTGTCAAAAACTCAAACTTGGTTATGGATGTATGGCGCAGCTTAGAGGTCCTGAGGAGTATGGTTTGCATGAGTATATATGTGTGAGTGATTAGGGTTCAAAATTTGGTCCAAAGAATCAATGAATTGATGATAAAATATTTGCTTTCCATGCCATAATTTTTTCAATCTTTTTCAAGCTAATTTGATTCAAATCATGTCCAATCACCATGATTCTTTCCAAATCTGATCATGCACGAAATATTGAGTGTATTCCATGCATAAAAAGATTTAAAAACTTAGGTTTAGTATTTTCCACATATTTATTTTAATTAAATGAATTATTAGCATTTAAAAATTCAAATAAATAAATAAAAATGATGAAAAACTTCCCTTTGGGCCAAATGGTCGTGCACATGCCTTGGATAATGATTCTTGGAAGAAAAAGAGGCCCATTAGCATTTTTAAGACATTTGAAGCAAAGTTGACTTTTCAAAATATCCAAAAATTTCCCAACTTCCACAAGGCATATCTTGCTCAATTATAAGCTTTGCTCATGTTCTTGGACATTTTGGAAAGGTCTTGAAGTCCTCTAACCAATGCCTTTGGTCCCATATCATTTTGATTTATCAATCTCAAGTTATGGCCTTTGACTTAAAGTCCCTTTTTGTTGACTTTTGAAAATGACCTATAATGTTGAAATTGATAACTTTTTGTGAGAGCATTTCTTGGACTTGAAGTGTGAAGAGGAGTTGTAGGAAATGTCATTTTCTTCAAAATGAGCTTTGGATGGAATTTTTCTGATAATCCATGTGGAAGTTATGCCTTGGTCAAGTTACAGTTGACTTTTTCAACTGTCCAAATATGGAAACTTTGGCATCTTGAGACTTTTTGAGCCAAGCTTTGAGAATCATGATCAAGCATTGATCAAATGATGTTTGTGGCTTCAAAATGAGATGTTGACCAAAATTTTGAACTTTTGACTGTCAAATGACCATTTTGCCCCTACACTTGACTGTAGTGCAATTAGGGTTTTTGACTGTGCAATTTTGTGTTGTAAGTCTTGAAACTTGGTATGATGATGCTTGACCATGTTTATAAGCATGTGGGACTTTATTGGACCCTTGGAAACTTCATTTTCTTTGTCAGAACCAAAGCCCTAGTTTTTGACTGTTAGGAGGTCCTTGAACTGTACAACCCTTGGGGAGATTTTGAAGCTTTGACTTTGCAATTCTTGAAGAATATGGGAGGGCAAATTTTGGGGTACAACAGTTGCCCCTGTTCAATCTTCTTAGACCTGAGGATGCAGATTGGCTGACGTGCCTTTCGTAATCCGAAGGTGGAAGATGATTGAACACTAGAGTGCCTAGAAATTTGCGCTCACATAGTAGTGTGATGTGGAATGGGCTTATAGATGCCATTTGGAGATTGATGGATAGGATGATGGGCTTATAGATGCCATGCTAAGAGGTGATGGATGGTGGATGGGCTTATAGATTCCATCTGGATGTTGATCGCGTAAGAGATTCCTTAGCGAGAACTTGCGTACCCGCAGAAGAAAATGATTACCTGACCTGTTACAGGAGCTGGTCTTCAGACTCTTTGTATAGATGTGTCCTGACTGGTTACAGGAGCTGGTCTTCAGACTCTTTGTATAGATGTGTCCTGACTGGTTACAGGAGTTGGATCTGGAGCTTCAAACGGTGATGAATGAACCAGGGATGGTTACTACCTCAACAGGAACGGTTAGAGAACCTTGGACGATTTCAACCTCAACAGTAACGCTGAGAGAACCTTGGGGACGATTACTACCTCCGCAGTAACGGGGAGAGAACCATAGGCGACTTCAACCTCAACAGTATCATTGAGAGAATCTTGGACGACTTCAACCTCAACAGTAACGCTGAGAGAATCTGGGGCGATTACAACCTCAACAGTAATCATTGAGAGAATCTTGGGTGACTTCAACCTCAACAGTAATCATTGAGAGAATCTTGGGCGACTTCAACCTCAACAGTAATCATTGAGAGAATCTTGGGTATCTTCTACTGAGTCTTCATCAGGAAAATCTGTTAGGGGTCGATTTAGCTGGACTAGAGAAGGCCTTGGACTGGATAAGAAACAGAAAAATCTTAGGGTCGATTTAACTGAACCGGTCTAGGTCTTGAAATCTTCAACTGGATAAGAAACAGGGAGATCTTAGGGTCGATCTGACTGAACCAGAGAAGGCCTTTGACTGGATAAGAAACAGAAAAATCTTAGGGTCGATTTAACTGAACCGGTCTAGGTCTTGAGATCTTCAACTGGATAAGAAACAGGGAGATCTTAGGGTCGACCTGACTGAACCAGAGAAGGACTTGAATATAGCTGAGAACTTAACTGGATCTTTCCTGAAAGGTAAAGGTCAGTCATATGCAATGCATGATATGGATCAAGCAATGATGTTCTCAACATAAATGAGATTTGTAAGATGTGATGTGTATATGCATGCTATAATGTATGAAAATGTGATGTTTATGAATGTATGTTTTTCGTCTAGGAAAGTAGATCCTTGACGGGTGCCGGGAAGTCACTCCTGGGCTGATGTTGAAGAATAGATTTTTGCTTCCGCTGGGGATGATAGTTGCAAGAATACCGATAGGAGAAGATAACTCCGTTGGGGAATAAGCTTGGCGAATGGATTACTCTGCAGGGAGAAAAGTACTCTAGCGATCTTGCTGGGAAGCAATACTCAGTGGGGAGAGAGGTACTTTGTTGAGTTGTTGATAATAACTTGCTGGGGATACCCTTGTTGTGTTGGAAGTGTTAATAGACTTCGCTGGGGGTAAGAAGACTTCGTCGAGAACGATCTTTTGGTGGCTTTTGGCTGAGGATAACCCAGTTATATCCTGGTAAGGAAATAACTCTTTGAATAAAGCCGGGAGACGCGTTTGTGTTCTGCGAGGATAAGCTTCCAGAATCTACTGGGGATAAACTTACTGCTTGGGGAGATGGATTCCAACTTTCCTGGGGAAACTGGATTGGACTCTCCTGGGGAAGTTTTGAACTGTACCGGGGAGGTGACTCCTTTGAATGTTTGATATACCGCCGGGGAACAATCTTTAGATCAAGACTGCCGGGGATGCTTGTTAAGAATATATGTACTGCTGGGGAATATTGAGATCTGCTGGAGGATACTCAACTTCCTTAAGGTTGATAATATAGCTTGGCTTAAGGAGAGTATACTGCTTGCTGGCTCACTCTCTGGGGAATTAAGATATCGGGTTATGTTCTTCAGCTGAACCTACCTTGGTACCTTAGTGGATAGAACAATTAGAGGGTTTGGACAACTCTTTATTGCCCCTGTTTCTAATGTTACCTGTAATTAATCCTTTGTTTCGCATTCAAATATTCATAAGTTAGCAAATTATTGTCAATGCATATATCACAAATTGAACCTTGGACGTTCTTCGCAAAACAAAACAGAAAAAGGAAAAATAATTGGCAATTTTAACTGAAAAAGTATATTTGTATTGATTTCTGAATTTGCCTGTAAAATAGGCGTTTTATGTACAAGAGGCTGACGTCCTAGTAAGAGAACGCCGCCGATCAAAAAAGTTTATACAAATTTTGTACAAGAGAAAATAAAACAGCTGTGTGAAATGAATGATCCCACTGGGTTTCAACTCTGCTATTTCCTTTATATCTCCGAGCGTCTCATCACTTGATGACCTTGGTTGAAGATGAAGCTGACTGATCGATGCCGTCTGAACTTGATGTAGATATCAGATTCTGGATGCAAAGTGATCCAATGAGACATAGTATTACGCTTTATCCCTAACTTTGCCTGGACCGCCCTTTCGGGTTTTCAGTCCACCGGGATACCCATTTTTGCCCAAGCCGCCTTTTCAGGTTTTCGACTTGCCGGGTGTACAGATTTTTTTCATTTCATCCCTTCATTTTGCCCGAACCCTTTTGGTTCGCCGGGAAGCCCTAATTTTTGCCTAGGCATGTCAGCCTAGCGGGTCTTTTTTCATGCGTAGTATCTTTTTACTATGTCTATATTGGCGGGGTGAGGAAGGTCGTCACCATCCATGTTGGTTAGAATCATGGCTCCTCCTGAGAACACATGTTTAACCACAAATGGCCCTTCGTACGTAGGGGTCCATTTTCCCCTTGGATCACTCTGAGGAAGGATGATTCGCTTGATTACCAGATCCCCAACTTGATATTCTTGTGGTCTGACCTTTTTGTTAAATGCCCTGATCATCCGTTTTTGGTACGTCTGACCATGACAAATAGCAGCAAGTCTTTTTTCGTCAATAAGGTTTAACTGATCAAGTCGTGTCTGGATCTAATCATCTTCGCTCAGATCTGCATCCTTCATTATCCGGAGAGAGGGTATCTGCACTTCGATCGGTAAGACTGCCTCCATGCCGTAGACCAAGGAGAAAGGAGTTGCCCCGGTTGACGTCCTGGCTGAGGTACGGTACCCATGTAGAGCGAACGGTAACATCTCGTGCCAATCTTTATAAGTCACTGTCATCTTCTGCACGATTTTCTTAATGTTCTTATTTGCTGCTTCTACAGCCCCATTCATCTTCGGTCTGTAAGGAGAAGAGTTGTGGTGCTGTATCTTGAACTGTTCGCAGAGCTCAGTGATCATCTTATTATTGAGATTGGTACCGTTGTCTGTAATGATTCTTTCAGGGACGCCGTATCGACAGATCAGATTGTGCCGAATGAACCGTGCCACAACAGTCTTGGTTACCGTGGCGTAGGAAGCTGCCTCAACCCACTTTGTGAAGTAATCAATCGCTACCAGGATGAAGCGATGCCTGTTAGATGCCGTAGGTTTAATCTCACCGATCATGTCTATGCCCCACATTGCAAACGGCCAAGGCGCAGTCAGAACATTCAAAGGAACTGGAGGAACATGCACCTTGTCAGCATATATCTGGCATTTGTGGCATGTCCGAGAATGTTGGTAGCAGTCAGCTTCCATTGTGGACCAGAAATACCCTGCCCGAAGGATTTTCTTTGCCATAGTATGTCCACTGGAATGTGTTCCAAATGTCCCTTCATGTAGCTCTTCCATGATCCTTTCTGCTTCTGTCTTATCCACACAACGCAGTAAGGTCGAATCATGGTTTCGCTTGTACAAGATACCGTTGCTAAGGAAGAACTTCGCTGCAAACCTTCTCAGAAACTTTTTGTCGTTGACAGACACACCTTCAGGGTATTCCTGAGCTTCCAAGTATCTCTTCACCTCATGGTACCAAGGCTTCTCAGTCACCAATTCAGTCTCGAGATCACAACAGTATGCCGGTTCGTCCAGTTTCCAGATGATGATCCGGGGAGCCTCATTATCCCATTTGACCTTGAACATAGAAGACATTGTAGCTAACGCGTCCGCCAGCTGATTCTCCTCTCTTGGGAAATGTTCAAAGGTTATCTCTGTGAAGTGGGGGATCAAGGTCAACACACATTCTCTGTAAGGAATAAGATTCGGATGTTTCGTATCCCACTCGCCTTTGATTTGATTGATCACGAGAGCGAAATCTCTGAAGACACTCAGAAACTTGATCCTTAGGTCGATCGCAGCTTGAAGACCCATAATGCACGCCTCATACTCCGCCATGTTGTTGGTGCAGTTGAAACATAGTCGGGCAGTGAGTGGAGTATGAGTGCCTTGAGGTGATATGATTATAGCGCCGATACCGTTACCCAAAGCATTGGAGGCTCCGTCAAAGTGCATAGACCATCGGGATCCTTCCTCAGGTCCTTCATCTGGTCCAGGTACTTCACAATCAGTCACTATCATGATGCTTTCGTCCGGAAACTCAAAGTTCATTGACTGATAATCGTCTACTGCCTGATGTGCCAAGTGGTCTGCCAATACACTTCCCTTGATGGCTTTCTGGGTCGTGTACTGAATGTCGTATTCTGTCGAGATCATTTCCCATCTTGCTATTCTCCCAGACAGAGCAGGCTTTTCAAATATGTACTTTATAGGATCTATCTTTGAGATCAACAAGGTAGTGTGAGTCAGCATATACTGTCTCAGCCGGCGAGCAGCCCATACCAAAGCGCAGCAAGTTTTCTCAAGCAGTGAGTATCGGGTCTCACAGTCGGTAAACTTTTTGCTAAGGTAATAAATGGCATGCTCTTTTCGGCCAGACTCGTCATGCTGTCCCAGCACACACCCCATTGAGTTGTCAAGTACTGTCAGGTATAGTATCAGAGGTCTCCCTTCGACTGGTGGCATAAGAATGGGTGGTTCTTGGAGATACTCTTTGATTTTGTCAAAAGCAACCTGACATTCATCATTCCAACGTACTACCTGATCTTTCTTCAGCATCTTGAAGATTGGTTCACAAGTAGCAGTTAGGTGTGAGATGAATCGAGCAATGTAATTCAGGCGTCCTAAAAAGCCTCTGACCTCTTTCTCTGTCCTAGGAACTGACATCTCTTGAATAGCTTTAACTTTGGCAGGGTCCACTTGAATACCCTTATCACTTACAACGAAGCCTAGCAACTTCCCAGATCTTACCCCGAAGGTGCACTTGTTCGGGTTCAACCTCAGCTTGTACAGTTTCAGACGGTCAAACAATTTTTGCAGATGATCTAGGTGTTCTTCCTCAGCCTGGGACCTTGCGATCATGTCGTCAACATATACTTCTATCTCATGATGGATCATGTCATGAAATAAAGCAACCATGGCACGTTGGTAGGTTGCCCCAGCGTTCTTCAGTCCAAAAGGCATGACCTTGTAGCAGAAGGTGCCCCACTGAGAACAAATGTAGTCTTTTCCATGTCTTCAGGAGCCATCTTGATCTGATTGTAACCTGAAAAACCATCCATGAAAGAGAACACCTTATGTTGAGCTGTATTGTCAACAAGGACATCAATGTGAGGTAGGGGGAAGTCATCCTTGGGGCTGGCCCTGTTCAGATCCCTGTAATCAACACACATTCTGACCTTACCGTCCTTCTTTGGTACCGGTACCACATTAGCAACCCACTGAGGGTAAGAAGTCACTGCGAGAAACCCGGCATCAAACTGTTTCATAACCTCGGCTTTGATCTTCTCAGACATCTCTGGACGCATACGGCGGACCTTTTGCTTAACCGGAGGGCAGTCTTCCTTAGTAGGCAAGTGATGGACCACAATATCGGTATCCAACCCGGGCATGTCTTCGTAGGACCAGGCAAAGATCTCCATATAATCATGTAGCATCTGAGTCAACCGTTGCTTCACGCTGAGCTCTAGGTTGGCACCAATCTTTACCTCTTTCCTCTCTGCCTCAGTACCCAAGTTTATTATTTCCACTGGCTCTTCATGTGGTTGAATTGCCCTCTCTTCCTGGAGTAACAGTCTTGCGAGCTCGCCAGGCACTTCGCAATCATCTTCACCTTCGTCTTCGGCTAAGTTGATCGGATTTTCGAAGTCATAACTGGCAGTAGCAGAGTCGTTACCAGTGAGATCCAGAGTGGATTGAAACCTGTATGAGTGAGTGTGTGTAAATACAACTGTTTTGAAATATATAAAGGAAGGAAAGAAAGAAAAGGAGCATAAGATTTGAAATGCGAGAAAACGTCCAAGATCTTTATTCATGATATATGAAATGACAATTTATATGCCCTCACAAATGAAGCCAACGGTACCCCGGGTAAGCCACCGGGCCATAGAGTTTTTAATTGTTTATTACAAATAACAAAACAAAGAAGTTTATTACTGCGTAACAAAAGTAACAGGAGTATGGTCTTTAGCAATCCAATTGGTCAATCCGCCATCAGTTGTCGGGTAGATCCAGCTATTGAACTCAGCTTCATCCACTTCATTATCCTCCCCAACAGCATTCACTCCTGGATTGGTAATGAGCACAGGAGGTCTTCTGGTCTTTGCCTTCCGCATAGCTTTCTGTCCCTCTGCAGTAAAACCCAGTCCGAACTTGTCAGTTTTCTGTTTAAAATCAGGGAGCCTGCCCCAGTTAGCACATTCACCTTTCTGAATCACGGCCCGGGCATCCTTTAGGGAAGCCATCTTCAAAGGAACATCCTCTTCGACCACTGTTTCTGCTGCTGCTGAAATTGGAAGTACCTCTTCGAAATGCTGAAAGGGGGTTTCAATAAACTCCCCGTCCATCTCAATGTACCTGAAGGAATTCAAATGGCTCACCATATACTCCTCCTCTCCCTGCACAGTGACAATCTTCCCTCTGACAGGGTATTTTAGCTTCTGGTGCAAGGTAGAGGTCACTGCCCCAGCTTTGTGGATCCAAGGTCGACCCAGTAGACAAGAATACGATGGACGGATATCCATCACATAGAAAGTAGAGTCAAATACTTGAGAACCCACACAAATAGGAATGTCAACCTCTCCATGAACCATCCTCTTGGAACCGTCGAAGGCTCTGACGATAATATTGCTAGGCTTCAGCTCCAGGCCTTCACAATCCAAACGGTCCAAGGCTTTCTTGGGTAGCACATTTAGGGAAGAGCCGGTGTCCACCAACACGTGTGCCAGAGTAGTGCCCCTGCATTCGATAGAGACATGCAGGGCGTCATTGTGGTCCCTTCCCTTGGCAGTAAGGTCAGCATCTGAGAAACCCAAACTGTTGTCCGCTGTCAGATTTGCTACGCAATCAGTGAACTGAACTCCAGATGTTTCCTGTGGCACATGGGCCGTCTTGAGAAATGAAATTAAGGCCTTAGCATGGGCCTCTGAGCACAATAGCAAGGAGAGCATGGAGATCTTGGAGGGCGTATGCCCCAGCTGTTCCACAACATTAAAGTCGTTCTTCTTGATTATTTTTAGGATTTCCTCCATCTCTTGTTGGGAGGCCTCAGCAGTTACAGGTTTTGGTGCCTCCATCCGGGCAGGCTCATCTTCAATCCCTTTGCCCCGAGCATTAGATGACTCGGCAGCAGGGGAAACAACTTGATCAGAAACAGGAACAAGTACACTTGTAGGTGTTATAGTAAGGGGTCTTCGAATAGCTGGCGGTGCAATGTCAGGCGAGAAGAGCCTGCCACTGCGGGTAACCTTTGCTGGACCAGTGATATTGCTGATACTGGTGCCAGTGTTGAATTCTTGCTTGATTCCATTCACATACACATCTGCCCCATAGTGCCAGGGGACAGCTTTATCAGATTCGTAGGGGAGAGGCCCCAGAACAGTAATAACAATAGGTGCGACAGTCATGATTTGAACAGGCTTCCTTGGGAGAGCCCTGATTGGATTGTTGAAGATTGTAACAACAACAACTTCTTCTATCGGAACCAACTGAACATCGGACTTCTTAAACAGAATCTCTTTGCTGTCCATTAGGCTTTGGATGCCCAACTTCAGCAAAGGACAACCAGATAGGGAAACAGCACAGAACAGGCAACCCTCACTGCAACCCGGAAATAAACCGGCCAGCAGTAGGTTCCTCTTGACAGTCATTAAGGGAGTAGCCACATCATCCACAGAAACGGCGTATACATCTTCATCGACAGCATTTACTCCATGTTGGGGCATAGGAGCAGTTACCACATTCGGCCTCTCAGGCGCTTCAAACTGTATCTCTTTTGCATCAATAAGGTCTTGTACCTTATTCCTCAAGGCCCAACAGTCATCAGTGGAATGTCCCGGGCTATCGGAGTGATAAGCACAGCGCGCATTTGGGTTGTATTTGGGAGAGGCAGTGTTCACAACTTTTGGGGCCTCCCTGACAGTCACTCAATTGGTGGATAGCAACTGCGACAAGATTTGCGATAGGGTCATACTCAAACGGGTAAACTCTCTCCGGGGTCTTTCAGCCCTTGGTGGATTGGTTTGCCGAGGAGCGGCAGCAGGCTTGGCAATCATCACCGCATTGACAGATTGGCAGCGCTCAGATTTCTCTTGTTTTCTGGACCCGTATACAACACTGGCCTCCTTTTTGAAGGGTTTCTTCTCAGAACTCGACGATGCACCCTTCGGAATCTTACCAGACTTCAACCCAACCTCTATTCTCTCTCCAGTCAGAATAAGATCAGTAAACCCTGCAGATGAGTTACCGATAAGATGGTTGAAAAATGGCCCAGATAGGGTCCCCAAGAACATGTCTACCAACTCCCGATCAGTCAACGGAGGCTGCACCCTGCCAGCCAGATCCCTCCACTTCTGTGCGTACTCCTTAAAACCTTCACTTGAACCTAACGACATACCCTGGAGTTGGGTACGTGTAGGGGCAAGGTCGGCATTATATTGATATTGCTTATAGAAAGCAGTAGCCAACTCCTCCCAGTTACGAACCTTGGTCCCATCCAGCTGATAGAACCATTCGAGATGAGTCCCTGAAAGACTCTCCTGGAAGAAGTGGATCCACAAATTTTTGTCCACTGAGTACGGTTGAATCTTCCGCACATACGATCTGAGGTGTAGCTTGGGACAAGACGCCCCGTCATATTTGGTAAAGGATGGTGCTTTGAACTTATGGGGAATGATCACACCAGTAGACAAACCCAAGTCTCCGAAATCCAGCCCAGGAACTTGTTGGATCTCCATAGCACTCAGCCTGTCTTCCAACTGCTTGTATCTGTCTTCTGCAGGAGGATATTGCTCTTCATCAAAATCAGTCTCGTTGTCGGAGACCACCGGACTAGGACCTTTTTCCCCTTGGGGAGTACCCTTGCCTATAGAAGAACCCGCCTCTTCATTCTGTAGAGTGTTGCCAAACCTTCGGCCCGTGTTGAAAAGAACAGTTCTTCTCTTCTTCTTCTTTTCCTTCTTCAGGAGCAGAGCCTTCAGCTCTTCTTGGCCCTGAGCCAAACCCATGATTAGTTCCTGAAATTGCGCATTCTGCGCCTGAAGAGCCTTGATGGACATCTCGGTTGATGATGAGTCAGGATTCATGATGCTGAAATAAACAGCGAAGAACGGTAAGCAACCTGAAAAGAAGAAAACCTGTTATGCACATGATGAATGATATGTGTTTATGCAATGCATTCAAGGGTTCGAAAGTTCAAATTTGTTGTAGACAAAAAAGGAACACACGTTGTTATTAAGGAAATAATTGTTTGGTACATCAGAGCCTCCTGGGCAAAATAATACAAAAGCAAATTAATCCCAAAAGACACTACGCATCCTCTTTGGAGCTATGTAGGTGTTGAGATTCCTCTCCTCATGCAATAGGCGGGTGAGCTCTAAGACATTCTTTTCACTAGCATGTAGACTGGTCTCAAGAGAATTCCGTTCTTCCTTAAGCTGGATCCAGCTCTTCTGCATCTCTTTCCAGGATGTGGGCATATCAGGATGCTGAATGGTGTAGGACACTTCTCCTTCCAAGACTGGCTCTTTGATTACTGGGAGCATATGAGGATAAGGCATTACTAACTTCTGGGAGCGGGCGCGTACCCACTTGAGATAAGGTTCCAACGGGATGGAGTTCCTGTGCCCCAGTGTCTTGCTGTCTATCCTACTGGGCATCCTCCAAGCTCTGATAAATCTCTGGCGAAGTTCTTGAGTATCGTTGTCGAAGTCAAAAACTATGTTAGGAATTAACATGTCATGAGGACCATCCCTCCGAGCATAACCAAACTGTCTCCAAGCCAGGCATGGGCTGTAGGTAATACCTCCTCTGATTCCAAGTAAATGAACATTAGGGTACTCCCCGCAGCGATCAATGATAGTGACATCCTCTCTGGACCTAGGGCACCAATGTATATCTGCATGTGTGAGAGTCATCAACCGTTGTGACCACCTCAAACCCCGCTCGTTCTTCAGAACTGATTGTGGAAGGTGCGAAATAAACCACCTTCCCAGGAGAGGAGTGCAGCACATAAGAACACCTCTTTTTCTCATGGTTCGAGTGTAACATGAGTGAAGGATGTCCCCCAGCAACGTAGGTATAGGATTCCTAGTCATGAAGATCTGGACAACACTGATATCTATAAGTTGATCTGGGTTAGGGAACAACACCAAACCATAGACAAGGAGGGCCACAACTTCTTCAAAAGCTTGTAAGTCAAGAGAGTTCCAACATTCATGGGCCTTTTCAAACAGAAACCTGGCTAAGAACCCTTTGATACCACTTCTAACTTCCCAATGTCCCTTGAGATCAGATGATTGTAGGTGCAAGGCTTTAGCAATCTCTTCAAGTTTGGGTTCCTTTTCCGTACCGTTGTAGGGTAGTTGATCAAGGATAGGGATCTTCAGGAGCCGGGAGAACTCCTCCAATGTAGGTACCAACTGATAGTCCAAGAAGGTGAAACAGTGATGCAGAGGGTCAAAGAACTGGAATAGGACCTTTATCATATCTTCCTCAATGTTGGTGTTGACCAAGATGATGAGTCTTCCATGTCTTTCACTGAATGAAGAGCTCTCGGGAATCCTGGATATAAGTTCCTTAAGCTGAGGAGGGATCCTTACAAGACTGATTTGAATTGTCTTTCTGCGAACAGTTTCCATATCCTACAAAACAAGAACAAAGATGAAGATTCGAACCCCTGAAATGGTTAGTCAATGCATATGATGCTGGATGATGTCATGATACTATGATTAAACACACCACAGATATTTACAAAGACAAACATGTAAGGCACACAAGGCACACAAGACAAGCCCTTAGAGTTCAAGGCCAGCATGGGGTCTGGGTATTACCCTCTTGCAGTTGGTGGGCTCAACCTGTCCTATTAGAAGTAACCGGGTTCTAAGGGTCCCAATATCACGGGATTTCTTTCATTGTTCATCGTTTCGATTTAGCCACTGAACTGGCGACCGAAATATTCCAGGAAAGCAACCCTCAATTGAGTGTAGTATCGAGTATCAACCAACCTCGGACTGCACCAAAGTCAGTTATCTCACTACCCTAAAGAGGCCAAGATAGTTCAATTAAGGTTCCTAAGGTCTTTTGATGCTTCATGACACCACGCGGAGGCCCCGTACTCTCCTTGACTGAACTCAAGGGTTACCGGTACACACCAAAGTGCCACATCAACGTAGCAGACTGTTTCAACCATGTCGGTATACCCCGCACAGTTCCCTCACAGCCTTGTTGCTACTTTCTAAGAAGGTATCCCCAGATCCAGGTTAGGATCTATAGAACTCCCAAGCAACCCATAATTTAAAGCAAGCAAAGAAAGCAATTGAAAACACAGTTATGAACTATCCCTAAGGTACACCTCACTTTATAAAGATTTCCCCAGCAGAGTCGCCAGTTCTGTGATCGGTGGATCTGGAACTGACTGTTTAAAGCTGGTTCGCGAAATGTCGCGGAAGCAAGAGTCGCCACCGTCTTTTATTTTCTCCAAATGGAAAGGACAAAAGCACAGAAAAATTCCTTAAAGAGATTGCTCTCGGTTCGGGAGGTAGGTTATAGAAAGGGAAGGTGTTAGCACCCTTTCTATCCATGGTTATCCATGGGCTCTTAGATACTTGCTCATTGTGTTTTCAAAAATGGTTTGTTTGCTTTTTAACTGTGGGTTTTAAAAAGTTTCTTTGAAAACTCCAGTTCGACTCTTGTATCGGTCCTCAAGAGTGTTTGAAAAATTGCTTTCGAAAGCTTTTTGAAAAGGTGTCGGTGTGAAAAGTATTTTTGATTTGTTTTTTTGAAATTAGAGCAAGTATCTAGAGTCGTCTACCTACCCTAAGGAATTCGTCTGTGTAAATGTCCTTTACAGTAGTGCCATCCCACCATTGAGAGGTAGGTAGCACCACCATTGGAGGTGTTCGGGTCAATTCGAGGTTCGGGACATGGTGATCACCGGAGCAATGGGAAGACACCTTAGAAGCTACCCTCATGCCAGGTTCCCGGATCATGAGGACTTACTAAGACATCCTCTACTCGACGATCACCTTTCGAGGCAAGGCAACAATGAGGCGTACCCTAGGGGTGGTGTATGATTTGTGTGTCATGTTCAGATATTTTCGTCTTGTCATGTCATAGGTGATCTAGCGTTTGTTTTTATTTTTGTCATTCATTCTTGCATGCCATTATTAACAGTTAAAAAGTTACGGAAATTAAAAGTTCTAAACTATTACAAAGGCGCGGGTCCACATCGCCAAATTAAATCCAGGACCCGATTTGACAGAAAATAAAGAAGTAATGTGCGAGAAATATAAACTGTCCGTGTTACATGGCTTTGGGAGAATTACATCAATATTATACGAAATAAAATAAAATGTGCGAATTAAATTAAAATTGAAAGCGAGGGCGTTGGACCCTTTTTAATGAAATTAAATTAATGAAATTAAAAGGAAAAAGAAATTATTTTTGAGGTTTTTTGGTATTTATGATTTTTTATGTGAATTAAATGAAATTTAAACCTAATTCTAGCTATTTTTTAATTTATTAAGAAAATATGAAAATTACCTAAAATTAGACCTAATTAATTAATGCAATTTGATTTATAAAAAAAAGTAATATTAAATAATTAATTATGGTGAGGAAAAAAAGATAAAAGAAAAAGTAATTATAATAATTAACCTAATTCTACAAGTTTTTAATTTATTAAGAAAAGATATTAAAATTAACCCTAAATTTAAATCTAATTAATTAGTGAGATTTATTTACAAAAATATTAATTAAATAAATATTATTTTTTATGACTTTTCTGTTTTTTACTATTTTTTATATTTTATGAAAATAAGTTAAATTAAAGGAATTAATTAAAAAAAAAGAAATAATTGAAATAAATAAAATAAGGAAAAGAAAGAAAATACAATACCTTGGGGGGTTTCTGTCCCCAACTGGAGGTAAAGCCCTAGCAATTCTGGCCCATTAAGCCCTGGCCCTATTGACTTTTTGGCTAGCGTGTAGGTGCGTTGACTGCAGCATATCATAGGCCTCAGATCTTGGCCCTTGGATGGAGATTGTGGGATGTGTGGCACGTTTGAGTGGGGAGCGTATGGTGATCTTCAGGGCATGAGCTACATGAGAACATAATTAGGAGAAAAATATAAGGGAAAGGGAGGGGGACCTGGGATTCGAACCCAGGTCCCAGGGATTACCATACACATGCCTTGCCAACTGCTCCAACTACGCTTTTTGTTTATAATATAACTAATAAATAATATGAAATAAAACAAGAATTAGTGGACAGATTAGCGCGAAAATTCAAATACTCCAATCGTTGCCTTACACATCACCGTCTTCTTCCTCGTTTTGTTTTTTTCCTGAAACATAAAAAGGTTAGCGGGGGTTTTAAACCCCCCCAAAATGCCATCTTTTCAATAATAGCGAATAGCCCATGTGGTCACATAAATTAGGCACGGGGGGTGTGTTGTATTCGTCCCAGCTCCCTGATTTCAACCATGGCATTGAGGTTCTCTAATTTTACAGTATTTAGAAACGCCTAATTTGAAAGTCCTGTAACCCCAGCGTCCTTTAATGGTGATTCTTCATACAACGCGTAAAAACTCAATTAAAGCACACAGTTAGCTTTAGAATCAATCAATGAGTACAAATCAAGAATCAAAATGCATGGATATGGCCTGAATAATAAAACACGATTATGCAAAAAGAAGAACACAGTCTGACTTATAATTACCAATTCTTGATGTTTCAAGCTATGATTTTGATCCAGGCACCTTCCTTGATGTCTCAGCAAGACAATGGAACAATTATTATGGCTTGAATCGCACTAGAACCTAGTTTTCAGTTTTGGAATTTCTTGTCAAAAACTCAAACTTGGTTATGGATGTATGGCGCAGCTTAGAGGTCCTGAGGAGTAGGGTTTGCATGAGTATATATGTGTGAGTGATTAGGGTTCAAAATTTGGTCCAAAGAATCAATGAATTGATGAGAAAATATTTGATTTCCATGCCATAATTTTTTCAATCTTTTTCAAGCTAATTTGATTCAAATCATGTCCAATCACCATGATTCTTTCCAAATCTGATCATGCACGAAATATTGAGTGTATTCCATGCATAAAAAGATTTAAAAACTTAGGTTTAATATTTTCCACATATTTATTTTAATTAAATGAATTATTAGCATTTAAAAATTCAAATAAATAAATAAAAATGATGAAAAACTTCCCTTTGGGCCAAATGGTCGTGCACATGCCTTGGATAATGATTCTTGGAAGAAAAAGAGGCCCATTAGCATTTTTAAGACATTTGAAGCAAAGTTGACTTTTCAAAATATCCAAAAATTTCCCAACTTCCACAAGGCATATCTTGCTCAATATTTAAGCTTTGCTCATGTTCTTGGACATTTTGGAAAGGTCTTGAAGTCCTCTAACCAATGCCTTTGGTCCCATATACTTTTGATTTACCAATCTCAAGTTATGGCCTTTGACTTAAAGTCCCTTTTGTTGACTTTTGAAAATGACCTATAATGTTGAAATTGATAACTTTTTGTGAGAGCATTTCTTGGACTTGAAGTGTGAAGAGGAGTTGTAGGAAATGTCATTTTCTTCAAAATGAGCTTTGGATGGAATTTTTATGATAATCCATGTGGAAGTTATGCCTTGGTCAAGTTACAGTTGACTTTTTCAACTGTCCAAATATGGAAACTTTGGCATCTTGAGACTTTTTGAGCCAAGCTTTGAGAATCATGATCAAGCATTGATCAAATGATGTTTGTGGCTTCAAAATGAGATGTTGACCAAAAATTTGAACTTTTGACTGTCAAATGATCATTTTGCCCCTACAGTTGACTGTAGTGCAATTAGGGTTTTTGACTGTGCAATTTTGTGTTGTAAGTCTTGAAACTTGGTATGATGATGCTTGACCATGTTTATAAGCATGTGGGACTTGATTGGACCCTTGGAAACTTCATTTTCTTTGTCAGAACCAAAGCCCTGGTTTTTGACTGTTAGGAGGTCCTTGAATTGTACAACCCTTGGGGAGATTTTGAAGCTTTGACTTTGCAATTCTTGAAGAATATGGGAGGGCAAATTTTGGGGTACAACACCTGGATCCGACCAGATATCAGTTTTCAAGCAAGTTACTATGAAGCTTGGACCCGACCAGATAATAGTATGACTTTTCAAAAACTATGAAGCCTGGACCCGACCAGATAATAGTTACCACTTCAGGTTACTATGAAGCCTGGACCCGACCAGATATCAGTTCAACTTCATCCCTTCTAGTAAGTTATTGCAAATCCTAAAATCCGACCAGATAATAGTTAACTTCCTTATCCCCATCAAGTTTGTTGTGAAGCCTGGATCCGACCAAATAACAATTCAATTTCAAGAATTTTTCTGCAAAGCTTGGAATCCGACCAGATAACAATTAATTTATTTCTTCCCAAGTAAGTTACTGTGAAGCCTGGATCCGACCAGATAGAAGTTGACTTCCTCATCCTCAGCAATTTGTGAAGCCTGGATCCGACCAGATAACAGTTGACATTCAAGAGATTTTCCCTAGCGGAAGCATCCTTTCAACAAAGTTTGAAGATATTTATACTCTTCATTCCCAACAGCAATCTGGGATTCAGCTTCCCAAAACTCCTCAACAGCAGTCAGGGATTTATTTTTTTCGGACAGACATACATCTCACATTCATACATCATAGCATATACATACAAAATGCACTTAGCGTGATCTCATTCATCTTGTGAACATCATGCATACATCTGCATTTAACTAACCCTTTTTCACAGGTAAAACATCAAGTCTTAGTATAAATTGACCAAATATTTGTGCTGATACTTCTTCCAATATTTACCATCATTCCTCCAAATGGAATCTATAAGTACATTCCCAATACATCTTCGAGTGCAAATTTCTGGGCACTCTAGTGTTCAATCATCTTTCACCTTCAAGCCACGAATGAAGGATCCACCAATCTAACTCTTCAGGTTTAAGAAGATTGAACAGGGGCAGTTGTTGTACCCCAAATTTTTTCAAAAGATCAACACTTTGTATACGTTTTTACGAACAAGAACTATTACAAAGTTTGCCTAAACGATGGTGCCTTTTCAAAATACTTTCAAAAACCACACAAAGCATATTTTCAAATAAAAGCAAGTGATCTAGCAAGCAACTAAGAGCCCATAGATAACTATGGATGAAAAGGCTGCTAACACCTTCCCTTTTCATAATCTACCCCCCGAACTCAAGAAATAATCTCAAAGGTCTTTCCTGTTCTTTTCAGCCTTTCCTTTTGGATAAAAGAAAAGTCTGTGGCGACTCTTTCTAACCGTAACATTTGCGTTTAAACACAAAACACCCAAGTCAGTTCTCCCATCGTATCACCATAAGGGTTTCCCTGTTTGTCGTAAGGTGTGTTTGGATAAATTTGGGGAACACGTGATTCATGATAGGGAGCTTCCAGGCTTCAAATACTGACATGACCTTGTTAGGGATGTCTTGTTTGATATATTCTAACCTATTGGAGTATCTGTGAAGAAAGAGGTGCCGGTGAATTTTTTTTACTAACTCAATTGAGGGGAGATCGACACTTAGGCCAGAAAATGTTTTGGTCTACGGGTGGGTAGGAGGGAAACATGCTTGTATGGACTTGACGAGAGTTTCTCCACTGGTAGATTTGAGATATGGTGGTTTTATTGTGGGACATGCAGCTCTCAAAGCTGCTTCTAGTAAAGTGATCAAACATGAGAAAGCATGTTCTGAAAATCAACATGTTTTTATATCATTTGCCTTTGACACTTTTGGTTTTCTAGCACCAGAAGCAGTTGATCTTTTATAGAGGTTTCAAAGGGTTATGAATAACAATGTTGTATCTCCTAGATCTATTGATGTAGTTTTTAAGAGGATTGGTTTTGCGATCCAAAAAAGAATAGCGATGCAATTTGTTGCTCGCTTGTCTTCTATTTCTGTATTGACCTAATTTTTCATGATTAATATAAGTCTTTGATCGTATAGTATTTAATGTTATAAATATAAAAAAATTATTAAATTTAGTTATTAATATTTTTAGTATTATTTATAAGTTTTTAATTATGTTAAATCATTACCTATTGAACCTCGATTTGATCCCGATCAAACCTTTAAACCTTAAACCCCTATTTATACCGGTTCAATACTTTAAACCTTAAACCCCCTGTTTATATCGGTTCAATACCCAGTCCAATTTTAATTATTTTGGTTTAACATATACCACACTCTCTTACTTTGACCAGCATAAAATATTTTTTCTTAATGAGTAGTTTTATTTTATTTTTATTTTCTTGTCTTATTCAATGAATATATATATATATATATATATATATATATATATATATATATATATATATATATATATATATATATATATATATATATATATATATATATATATATATATATATATATATATATATATATATATATATATATATATATATATATATATATATATATATATATATATATATATATATATATATATATATATATATATATATATATATATATATATATATATATATATATATATATAATTAAGGGTGTTTATTGGTTAGAGTAAATCCAAATCAAATCAAAATTCAAATTAAAGTATGGTGTTTAAGTTGGGCATTTTTTTATTCGAGCAAAAATCAAATCAATTTAATAAATTTGATGTTAATTGGTTCAAACAACAAATTATTAAAATTCTACTTACAAATATCTCAATACTATCCAACCATATTAATTTGTATAATTTATATTCAATGCTTAATTTATAACCATTATATTATTATTAGACCGATGTAGCGTGGAACTATAATAAAATTTATACATACAAGAAAGTAACTTTTTAATGTTTTCAATGGCAGTAAATATAAGAAACATTCTTTTCTTAAATATATTGAATTGCTTCGAATTTATCGATTTTATTTTAATATTCTTTTACATTTAAATATAATTAAATCAGATATATTTTTATTAAGTGGAACAAATATAATTACAAATACATCTAAAAGTAGGATGCAATGGATCTGATCCGCTGCCTTGCATACAAGTTCCGTGACCTTTATAAGTTTGAGAGCACCATACTTTGCACGCTTCAAGAAGACATTGACCTTCACGATATGCGATACACTCTCTTGCTATGACTACACCATTTTTCATTGCGATGACTGATGACAAGAACAAAATTATCATATAACAAATTAATTAGAAATATAAAAGTCGCGATGAAAAAATTATATTTTTTTAAGTAATACGACATGGAGAATTATTATTTTCAAAAAATAAATAAATATTATTTATCAATTGTTAATTTGTGAATCGAGAATTTGAATACATAACCTTATTATAACTCAAATTGAAAGCCTCATGTCAAATCACTAATGATGATATCACTATTATAAGGACTCATATATTATTTGAGAAAAAAATATTAAATCAAAATGATAAGGAATTAAAGACATGCCTTACAAATTCTAAAATTAAAATATGAAAAATTTACTTTAATTTTGCGTAAATTATTTAGTTATTAGACTAGAAATCCATATATGAGATGAACATGTTCACTCAGCTTAATGAACAGTATCAAACGCACACATATATATATTGCATAAAATTTAATATAAAAATTTGCTTACCTGAAAAAATAAAGACAAGAAAGATAGTTAACGTGAAGGAATATTGAGCCATTTCAAATAGCTTAAAAACTTAAAACAATGGAAATATTTATGTTGGTGTTAAACTAGTTCTAAGAGTTTATATAGAACAAGAATTTCAAAAGAATATAATTTAGAAAAGGAGAAATAATATATATATATATATATATATATATATATATATATATATATATATATATATATATATATATATATATATATATATATATATATATATATATATATATATATATATATATATATATATATATATATATATATATATATATATATATATATATATATATATATATATATATATATATATATATATATATTGGTTAGTGACTTAAGTGCTTCTTCATCTTAGATGGCACCTTAAAAAATAGTTTTGAAAAAAATTATGTTTGGTGATTATACTTTTAAAAAGTGTTTTAAAATTGTAAATATTATAATATTGTTATTAATGAAAATTGTGTCACTTTTCCTTGTTTTTTATTTTTTAATTTTCAAACCTAAAAACTAATACATTTAAAACTAATTTTAATTTTTAAAACTCTTAAATAGAGAACAACTTTCAAAAAATGGTTTTGTAAAATTAGACTATGTTATTATTTTCATATTTGAAAAATTAAAAAATAATTTTAAAAAACCAAATCAATCAGACATTAATATTTTTTTGATCGTATATATATATATATATATATATATATATATATATATATATATATATATATATATATATATATATATATATATATATATATATATATAATATATATATATATATATATATATATATATATATATATATATATATATATATATATATATGTATATATATATATATATATATATATATATATATATATATATATATATATATATATATATATATATGTATATATATATGTATATATATATATATAATTGGTCGAGTTCTTTAGGCAGAGTGAACATATATTACCTTATATAATAATAACAATATATGAAAATTGGGTGTTAAATCTTTTGAAAGAATTACATTGTTTCATATTGAACTATTTATATAAATATTTAATTCTCTTAAGTTAAGATATAAATAATCAATGTATTTAAAGTCAAATATTTGTAATTTTAGATATCATCATAGGTCCAAATTTCTAGTTTAATAATCAAACAATTTACATAATTAAAGAAAGTTTTAAAAATATTATTGTAATTTTATAGTTTATAAGTTGGGTCTTTGTTTCACAGTTATCTTAATATGAGTAATTTAAAAATTTAAAATAAAATTCTAAATTAAAAAAAAAAATAGGCCAATATAGAAATAGAAGGTAAATAGGCAACAAGTTGCGCAACTATTTCTTTTTGGATCGCAAAAATCAATCCTCTTAAAAATTATATTCATAGACTTGGGAGATACGACATTGTTATTTATAAGTCTTTGAACTCTGTAAAATATCAACTGCTTCTGGTGCTAGGAAATCAAATGTGTCAAATGCAAATAGTCTAATAATATGTTGATATTCAGAACACCTTTTTTCATGTTTGACCATTTTACTGGAAGCAGCTTTGAGAGTTACATGTCCCATAGTAAAACTACCACCCCTCCAATCCACTAGTAGAGAAACTCCCGTCAAATCCATATAAGCACGTTTCCCTCCTATCCACCCGTACACCAAAACATTTGTTGACCTAAGTGTCGATCTCTTCTTAAGTGGGTCTATCAAAAAATTCACAGACGCTTATTTCTTCAAAGATACTCTGACACATCAGAATATATCAAATAAGACATCCCTAACAAGGTAATATCGATATTTGAAGTCTGGAAGCTCCATGCAATGAATCGTGTGTGCCTCAAATGTATCCAGATATTCCTTACAACAAAAAGGAAAAACATCATCAGTAGAAAATAAAGGAATCATAAGATGGTATCTTAAGATAGTACGATATTCCACGGTGATATATGTTAGTCTAACTCATCAATAAGAATAGCAAGGAAAAAATCTTGAGCATATGCGGCTTGCAAACAACCAAAAACTTCTTTATGTCTTGTAGTCATGTCAAACTTCACATCCATATCCTTAACAATTTTATTAAAAATGACACTCGACAAAATATGTTGTGCTTTAGAAGGGACAGTGTCTTTACTAATAAAATTGTCTTTAAATATTTTATCGATATTTATAAAATTGATATCATACATGGTTTATTTTATAGCTGGTTGTTTTAAAATTGTAAATATTGTAAAATTTTCATTAATGAAAAGTGTACAACTTTTATTTGTTTTTTCTCTTTCCAATTTTCAAAACTTAAAATAAAAAAATTTACATCTGTTTTAATTTTTTAATTTTTAAAATTCTTAAATAGAGAATAGTTTTTGAAAAAAATTATAAAATTAAACTACCAATCAAATTTTATTCTTAAAACTTAAAAATTTGAAAATAAATTTACAAAAGCAAATCAAACAGACACTAGTATTTCTTCATCCTAATTATTGTTCTGGTCTTATTTTTTGTAACTATACTAATTTTTATAGTTTTTTCTTATATGTGTAATGGTCATGTTCATTAGGCTAAGTAGACATGTATTACGTTATATAATGATAACAATATACGACATATATGAAAATTATATGAAAATTGGGTGTTAAATCTTTTGAAAGAAATACATTATTTCACATTGAGTTATTTATATAATTTTTTAACACTCTTAAAGTTAAGATATTAATATTCAATGTTTTTAAAGCCAAATATTTGTAATTTTAGATATCATCACATGTACAAATTTTCAAGTTTAATAATCAATCAATTTACACAAAATTAAAGCAAATTTTAAAAATAATATTGTGATTTTATAATTTGTAAGTTGGGTCTTTTTTTTCTTTCTCGATTATCTTAATATTAATATTTTTTTCTAATAATTTATGGGTTTTTTATAAGATTAATATCATAGCTGGTTGATTTTATAGTGGGTTATCAATTTAAATTATGATAAGATCATAAATTCAAATCATTAACGCGCAAAACAATAACTCATAAATAGCATTTACATTTTTAAACTATAATTAGTTATACAATATTGTTTAATGGAATATATTTTTTCCACACAACTTTTATTTTTATGGTTAATATGGTAATTATGTTCTCTCTTTTTTAGAATCATAACAATGACAAATGATTAAAACATGATAACAAAGTGTCATAATCTATGAAGGTCAATGCCTCCTTAAAATATGTGGGGCATACTTCTATCAAACTTGTAAGAATCACAAAATTTGTGTATAAGTTGGTGGAGATCCTTTCATTCTATTTTTAAATTTATTTGCGCATATATACTATTACATATTTGATATATACTAAGGGGTTATTAATAGCGTTTATTTGTAATAGGCTATTAAATAGTTTACCTTAAAAACCTATAATAGTGTTTTTATCTTGAGTGCTATTATATATTAATAGATAAAATATTCTTCTCGCCTATAATAACGTTTTAACTAAAATGCTATCATAAGTTGGAAAAAATAAATTAAAAAAAGATGTTTGGATCTATGATAGCGTTTTACCAAAAGCGCTATTATAAATAGAGTTAAATAAAATAATAAAAGTATAATTTTGCGTGTCAATTATATTCGAACTCGAGACCTTCACTACTTAAATTTATTCTGCAACTATAATAGCCCTCTAACAAAAGTGCTATCTTAAATAGAGATAATTAAAAAAAAAAAGAAAAAAATAGCTTATGATACCAAAAGGAGTTGAACTCAGAAGCCCATGGCTTCCAAAAATTTAGTTCTCCGTTGCGCTATTAAACCAATATGTTAAATTTTTTAAATATATTATTATAAAACAAAAACGAAATTACATGGAGAAAAACATTTAAAGGAAACACATATTCCTTGAGTCAAAACACTTTGCGCGTTATTTCATCTACTTTTCTACAAAATAAAGTTTTCACTCCTTTGCCAACAAATCAGTGCAATTACAGAAGAGATTTGGTTTTTCTTCTTTCAATTCGAAATCCATTTCCATTGAGTCTTTAATTTGTTGTGTGTCGATCTCCTCCGGGAATCCTAAAACTCATTGATTTGTTTTATCATCTCCTTGAAATTCTAAAACACCATTTGAATAAAAAATCATAGTGTATATCCGTGATTCAAATAAAAAATTTATAGTGTATATACGTGATTCGATTCAAATCAGTCATATTTTATGCTTCCTGATTCGAATCAATTATTGAAAATATCATATTTCCACATGTTTTTCATGATTTTATCAATCCAATTCTAAGGATAACACACAAAATGAAACCTTAATATTGCTAATAGGTTAGAACAAGTCATGAATCAAATGCATCAAGATCTAGGGTACTATCATGGTAACTTCTCTTACAATAATTCATATGGTTCATAATGATCAAAGGGGTATCTAATCTAATCAGATTTTTCATGCATGATCATGGGTATATGTATGATTTAAGAGAAAATACAGTCATGAACACATGATTTCTATGCAACAATGATCCCAAACATATGCATAACAACATTCACCCAAAACCACACTTTGATCAAAACCCCAGAGTTCTCTAAATCCCCCATTGTGCGTTATTTTTTAGTGTTCCCACTAAGGATGGGTAAAATTGCCTTCAATAGATGTCGTGGAGACCGAACTCGTGTAATTTCCCTCTAATGATTGATATCATTATAATACATAAGTATTCATGGGTAAGACATATTTTCCCTTAGCTTCACATGTACTCTAGTTGTTAGCTACTTCGAGAGTATGCATAGACTATATAAGTGGAAAATTGGTGACCAATGATAATGTCTTTCATAATTATTACGAATTACTTACTTAGCTTCACAGGCATCCTAGTCTCAACTTCTTAGCTTCTATGATTCATCTCAGACGTGATAGTAGTAAATCCTGATTTCATGTTAACGACTAACAACTAATGACTAAATTTAGGATTAAAGGTTGATGTTCCGCTAGAGCCACACTGATTTATATGACCTTTTTTGACTTAGTGGACTCCTAAGATAGGAGAATCCCACTGAGATAATTGTATATCATCCCATCTTACTATCATGATTACATATACTCAATAAGGTGCTATACATAAGGAAAAGGTGACTTGAAGATATCACAATGACAACCTTTTTTTAGTATAGTTATTTCTTCCGTTGTACCTTTTTTAATATTGCATTTTCAATTTTGGTTACATTTTTGTACTATTTTGGCATGTCTTGTATGTGTCACAACACAAAAAATACCCAAGCGTATTGCACGCTCGAAATACAAAAGAGTCACCATAGAACTTTATTTATTCAAATAGGAAATGAAAAATATCGATAAAATACACGGAAGAAAAGAAAATGGTCATCACAACCATATTAGGGTTCATGAGCCAATTATGCAAGGGGAAGATATTAGCACCCCTCACATTCGTTGTACTCAACAACACCCATTTAGTTAGTTTTGCAATTTAGTGTTAGCGTGATGTCTACTTGCGATCTTCTAATTATTATGCGAGAAAAATGAAAGAAAGGTTTATTTTAGGTTTTTTATTATTGTGCTCGACAAAATATCAAAACTCTGTACCTACGTATTCCTAGGTGCAATGGGAAAACAGAGCCTCGTAGTTCATGGTAAAAGACCACAAATATGTTGGTTGATGAACGATGTTAGGGTCTCACTCTAACGGTTACCAGTTGGTTGTCTGCGCTCGCGGGGGAGGCGTAAGCATTTGTTTATGTCACGGTAGAATGAATAAACATGATCTTTGTGAAAAGGTTTTCGAAGTTGCACGGGGAAGAAAAATATAGTTTGATTGGTGTTGTACCCCAAAATTTTCCCTCTCATTTCTCAAAGAATCACCATGGATCCTCAAGTTTGCTTCCATCCAATTCCAAGCCTTGAATTATCAATTTTCAAATAAAATCACTCACAAGGGCAAAATGGTCATTAGCATACTGAAACGTCAAACTTTGACTTTCAAATAAAATCAAGTTTCAACAATTATATTTCATCAAAACATGAAATTGGTTCATCAAAAAATCAGAAGTCAGAAATTACTTTGAAAAAAATGAAATTTCTAAGCATTTAGAAAATTTTCTAAGTGTTAAGAGAATATGATACTTCAGAACTTCTGAGCCAGCCTCCACGCAAGTGCAGTCAGAAGTTGCAAACACGGTTCAGAACATGATGCTTCAATCAGAACATGTAGAAGCGATGCTATTTGTTCAGAACATGATGCTTCAATCAGAACATGTAGAAGCAATGCTCTTTGGTCAGAACATGATGCTTCAATCAGAAGATGTAGAAGCGATGCTCTTTGGTCAGAACATTGATTCTTCAGTATATGAAGGCTAGGTTCAACGTTCCTTCAGGACATGCTGGAGCAAAAAGATACAAAGATCAGAAGTTGGATGTTCATTCTGAATTATGCTGAGACTGAACCTCTGATCCAGAATTAAGCAATGATGTAGAATCTCACATTGCAGGATTTCTGGGTTGATCAATCGCATCATCATTTAATGCTCATTTAATGCTCACAACCACTTATGGGTCTTTGTTCAAAGGATTTCTCCATGCGTGGAATAGAAGCACCTTTACTGTCTTGGAAAAGCAAACTCTTGTACAAAAGTGTGCTGGGCCCATGCGTTAATTTTGCTTTGGAAGATACTTTTCCTTAATTCCTGCTTACAATTCTAGTTTAGGCACGGCTAAAAGCTGCTGACCACCTTACTTTGTGCTTTGTGCCATACTTGTTTGAACTTTCTTCAAGAACAAGGAAGCACCCTAGCATGTGATGGTTGTACTCTCCAAGCTACACGATCTTTGCCTATAAATTGAAAGATATTGGAAACTGTAAAAGGGTCGAAAACTTGAGAAAGAACAACCTTGAACCCCTGCAAAATTTCCAAGAGTCCAAAAGATTGTAAGCACAAAAATACAAAACCTTAGCATTTGATTCCTGCATCAAAACTCCATTTTTTCTCAAGTGTTTCTTGACCAAAACTACCCAAACAGTTTCTGATATATATATATATATATATATATATATATATATATATATATATATATATATATATATATATATATATATATATATATATATATATATATATATATATATATATATATATATATATATATATATATATATTCAAAAACCATCCTAACTTCTGTAGCCAAGTTGTAATACCCTCTCCATCCACCTCCACCTCAAAGAAGTCAGAACATCACCCTTGGGTTGTTCCAGAAATTGAAAACTTCCATCCTGCTGAGTACGTGAAGAAGGGGCTCAGAACATCACCAGAATTCAGGACCAACCTCCAGTTCACAGAATCTTTCCAGCTGCAAGGTAAGCTTCTGCTGACTCTTATCACATTACTTAAGCATTACCGAATTTGCATGTTCAAAAATACAATGTAGACATCATGTTTCTGATGTTGTACATATTCCGAGGCTTCACGTGTTTATCTGCCTAAGTATGGAATAAATCAGTTCAGAACTTCTGGAAGAAATTAGGACTCAGAATAAGGATTAGAAAATTCACGCTTGCCTCTGATTTATAGTTCTGATATTTCTTGTTTCTGAAATGCTATGAAACCTTCCATAACTGTCATATGCGTATCTTCTGTCTTGTTAGAAAATGACTAAGTTGCAGATGTTCTGACTAGCATGAAGGGGGAGATCAAGTTCTGTCAGTGGCATCAGAACTTCTGAAAACTCTTGTGTCCTCAGCAAATCTAAAACTTCTGACCCTCCCTATTTCTATTAATGTTTGTTTCTGTTTATGCAGCAAGTTAGAGTCAGAACTTCTGACCTCCTCCTTTCAGCAGTTGCGCTGATTCTGTTTTCTTCCCTTTTATTATTTTTACCATCACTTTTATTTTTCATTAATAAAAAAGACCAAAAATATTTTCTTAAACAAATTTATTTATTTTCTTAAACGAAACAAACATTTTACATTTCCTGTACATTCTTATCAATTCAATATGGTTGTAATAGATAATTAGGACTTAAATTCCTTGCAATCCCCATTTGTAAATTTGTACACTCCATCCCTCTAATGATTGTAATAGCGTAGAATCTTTAATTTCCGCACTTTTACTATTTTCATATACTGTTAGTAATTAGGGTGTGCATGGCAAGACTAAAACCAATGTTCAGCAAACCCTAATTCAAGACAAAATTATGCATGTAAATAAAACACATTTGCACACTTACACCCTTAGGGTAATTCCACTTGTTGCCTTACAAAATGGCCATGTTATGCATGTGGGATGTCTTAGCACAAACAAATCGAAAAATACAAGATCATAGTCTCTCGATGACGCTATCAAAGTTGCCTTTCAAAATGATCTTAGTCCCTAAAAGAAAATGCTAAGTCATCTCACAACATTGCTATCGTAGTTATACGATGACCCATGTCCGTCCCTTCACATCCAACGATGAGGCTTCTTACCAAATCAATGGTAAGATAGTCACACCTAAAGGAGAAGGAAAAGCACGTTTAAGACCTTTTGAGTAGGTAGGTTCACTCTCAGTTACTCGCTTGCTCACAATAAAAACACTTTATACACCCACACTTTCACTTTGAAACATTTTCGAAAGACAACGCTTTGTATGCGTTCTTATAGAAACGAGAACCATTATAAAGACACCTTTTCAAAATCACTTTCAAAAACATATCTCACAAACACCTCTTTGAACTATTTTCGAAACAAACACTTTGTACGCGTTCTTATAGAAACGAGAACCATTACGAAGTTCCATTTTCAAAATAATTTCAAAAACCACACCACAAGCACATTCAAACAAAAAGCAAGTGATCTAGCGAGTAACTAAGAGCCCATGGAAAACCATGGATGAAAAGGGTGCTAATACCTTCCCTTTTCATAATCTACCCCCCGAACTCAAGAAAACATCTCTAAAGGTCTTTCCTGTGCTTTTTCACCTTTCCTTTTGGATAAAAGAAAAGTCGGTAGCGACTCTTGCTAAACCGCAACATTTGTAAACACAAACACAAAACCTCAAGTCAGTTCTCCCACCGTATCACAATTGGTTAAGTTTCTTTTAAGGGACACAAGTGTCAAATGACCAAGTGTCAAATGTCAAGGGATGCAAGGGACACTTTAGGAAAAGGTAGGACATATGTCCAACTCCGTTTATCTCGTTTATTGAAAAATACAGTGAGACGAGTTTATTCATAACTCCTTAACATAAGGTGAGTATCAAATGACCAACCTATATAACTTGTATTCGTATACTCGAAAGAAAGGTAGGATATACATCCAACTCTCTCATTTACCATTTATGGAGTTGAATAAAATCTCTTAATTAACAAATTTTAATTGGATCGTAAATATTTGAATGGCCAAGCTATACAACTTGTATCCAAAAATTTGAGAAAAAGATAGGACATATGTCCAGCTTGTTCGTTCAGTCCATTTATTATGAAAAAGATTTTGCACGCATTTGATTTAGAAATCGAGAGAAAAATACTTAGTGTTGACCAAGAGTTTGCATCGTATACGATTGAATTTATATTGAAAAAAGAAACTTGACATTCGATCAAGCGTTTTTGTTTTTTTTTAAATGAGTTGATTTTAGTTAACTAATC
This sequence comes from Vicia faba, assembly GCA_948472305.1. Lineage (NCBI taxonomy): Eukaryota > Viridiplantae > Streptophyta > Magnoliopsida > Fabales > Fabaceae > Vicia > Vicia faba. The sequence goes on from OX451737.1 coordinate 8,969,105, forward strand.
TTGATGGATTTTAATCTAAAGTTAATTATATTATCTAAAGTATAATTAAATAAAGAGACAAAGATAACATCATATAAAATAAAAAAGGATCATGCTATTATAATAATAATAATAATAATAATAATAATAATAATAATAATAATAATAATAATAATAATAATAATAATAATAATAATAATATAATAATAATAGTAATAATAATAAGAAGAACAAAGGAAAAAAAATAAAGAAATAGAAATAAACAACAATGGGCCAAACAAAATAAAAAGGAACTAAATCCCAATGAAAGAAAAAAGGTTAGAAAGAAAAAACGCATGGGTGCTAAGAAGAATCAACGAAGGCCCATGTCTGTTCCATCCTAGATCAAAGGCAACATGGTTGACTCAATAGGAATCATAGGATGATACTACTGAGGAGTCAAAGCATAATCAAAGGTTAAAGGTGTGTCCATGCAAGGCTAATGGTGAGAAAACACCCATATGATCTAATATTGACTCAGAATAGTCAACCAATCTTGGGGCTTCATGGCATGCCACTTGTCTGAACATCAACAAAGGTGAGGTATAATACTAAAATGAGGAGGCCTTCACCATCCCTCATAACCTAACCCTTTTTCTCTCTCTCTAAGCTTCATTATCTCACAAACTCTCTAAAGCCTCACCCATAAACCAACACTGGCCACCACAAACCAAACTTATCTGCCTTAAAAGCCACCATGTTTCTCAGATTCTGGCCTCCACTAACCAAAATACTAAACCACCAACATGAACCCCATTCAAAATTTCCACATAAACACGATTCTCAATCCAAATCAAACAAAAAACTCTCCAAACCCTCAGATTGAACCACTAGGGTTTCAGAAACCCATTTTTTTCAAAGTCCAACATAATCAGCCCTAATCCCTACTCTAAATCACGATTAAAAAACACAAGCATAACAAATATCAAACACCAAGAAAGTAGGTTAATCAGAAGTAAAGATGACAACACACCAAGCTCAAACATGCTTCAATTTGTACAAGCGAACATATGCAAAGAAGACTAACTTCCATAAGTTACTAGAGGGATGAATCTACGAAGGTAAACCTTTGATACTCTTTCTCTTCTTCTCTATTATAATTTTTTGATTCTCTATGCTATTGCCTCGCTTTTTGTTGCTTCTACGTTGCTTGCTATGATTATTGTTTACTGTGCAATGTAGGTTTTGCTCACTTTTCTTAGATCTTCAGTGTAAAGCTCTGACAATGTTTTTAGGGTTTGAGCTTTGGTAGGGTTAATCAAAATTTGAGCAGAGGTTCAATGTTGTAGTGTTGATGATAAGTATTGAACAATGAGTATTTTATATAAGAAATGATAAGTGAGAATTATGTTATTGTTGGAGGGAAATGGTGAGATAAATTCGGTTTTAATTAGAGTGAATTAGGAGAATGAAATTAGAAATGTGAGACTGGGATTGTTCTTTGTGGTGATCCATGTGAAGGCTTGTTGAATTGAATGGATGAGATTTAGTAATCGTGTGTTTTTTGGATGAATTTAGTGAAATGAAATGTGAATTTGCTCTTGTTGAAATGTAATTGAAATGAATTTGAAGTTTGAATTTTCTTAAAAGTTTTTTATGAGCAAGTTTGTTATTTGTGTGGTGTAGTGGTTTGAATTGTATAAAATATTAAAACATTAGGAAGGTGAATATATAATTGTATAAAATATAGAAATGCATAAAATATAGAATTGTATACAATATTATTAATATTAATAGATATATAATTTATTATTATTATTATTATTATTATTATTATTATTATTATTATTATTATTGTTATTATTATTATTATTATTATTATTATTATATATTTTTTAAAAGTGGTAGCTGAACTTATACTATTATTACTACTTATTTATTAAATAAAGTATTTTAAAAGTTTATAATATTTAATGACAATATGAATTATAAAGGTAGTAAAAAATTTCAAATAATGTTACTTGTGATATAGATTATAAAACTTAATGATAAATTTATTTTCAGTTTTTTTAATGCAAAATTTAAATGAGTTACATTTAAAAGTAAGATAGATTTATATAAAATATTATAAAAAAGTGGAAGGTAAATATAGAAATTTATAAATTATAGAATAGTATAAATATAGAATTGTAAAATATTATTACTACTGTTAATATTAATTCATTTTTTTAATAGTGATAGCTGACTATTATATTATTATTATTATTACTAGTTTATTAAATTTAAAATTAATTTAATATTTTATAATATTTAATGATAATATAAATTATAAAGATAATAAATTTTTTTAAAGAATGTTAATTTTGATATAAATATAAAAAATTAATGACAATTTTTTTAGTTACACATTAAATTGTATAAAATATTAAATAGAAGAAATATAAATAGAATTACTTCAATGACTCTCTATTTACCGGTACATATTTTTCTTTCAAATAAAATAAACATTTTTTTATATGTACTTTAATATTTCATGAACATTAACCTTATTGAAGTTACTCTATTTATATTTCTTCTATTTATTTTATTTGACTCTTTAATTACTCTGTTATAAATTTCAATTATTTTGGAGTAAATAATTGCAATGAGGATTATTGTAGAAAACAAAAGAGTTTGTACTCATAAATTAGAAATCTAACGATGAATAAATCATTAGTATGTTTGACTCTGATATTTTAGATGTCGAATAGATATTTTAATATAGAGTAAATGAAGGTAAGTATATATTTATGTCATTAAGTTACAATTCAATATAAGACTTTGAAAAATCACTAAAGTTAAATTTTGTTGTAAGCCATTCATATATTGTTTCAACAATAAGTTTTAAAAGTTTATTGAATTATAAATTATTATTGTTGAAACTAGAATATATACATATAGAATTTAAGCTAAAGAATCACTAATCAAAGACATGACATATAAGGAATTTTAAATGATTATTGTCACTAAAGATGTCTTAGACTAGTGGGAGCCACTCCCTCTTTATATTTAATAATATTATTTTGATATTGATACAAAATTTATGTTAAGATTATCTGCATAAAGAATGTTTATAAGGTTATTTATGTTATAACCATTTATGTATCGTTTGTGTAAATATTGAATTCACAAACTTTAGTTTGATCTCAATAAAGACTTCAGTTGGATCAATTGGAAGTATACATGACTTAAGATCACATTGCATGAAATTTACATGCCCCTCATCCATATCGATCTATGTCATCAAGTATATTTATGTAGTAGTTGTCGGGGCTCCGTCACGTTATACGTTAGTGACGACAGACACTATGGTTCTATTATTGATGTATAAGGTAAACCAAATTATAAAGTTTAAATCTAAAGATTAATAGCATTCAGATGCGCTCCTAAGGAATTACAATATAAATATTAAAATATATTGGCCAAGTGGGAGATTGTTGGAATATTTTAATAATATAGTCTTATATTAGTATTCCAATAATTATGTGGTCAAATATATTTATTTAATTATATTAGCTATTTTATCAAATAAAATGCCTTAAATACTGATGTAATTAAATAATGTTAAAAGACTATTTAAATTTTATTTATGAATTATTTAATTAATTAATTAATTAAATAATCGGGTATGGACTCAAATATGAGTGGATGTCAGGATGACATAGTTGGGAATAATGGGAATCCTAATTGGCCATCATATTATATAAAGGCTATGGTCCCCAATATACCGTACACAAGCAAAATAATATCTTTTTTCCATCTGAAGAGTGTTCAAGGTATCAGGAGTACCGGTTGAGGAAGATCCACAAGCCAACAAGTGATTATAGTTATCATTACTAAAAGTTTTTCTTTATCTTGGATCTAGGTATTTCTGAAATCTCATATCTCATATACTAACATGTCGTGGATCCTATAATTATATACATGTTCATAACTATTTATCATATTCCGCACGAAAGTATAAGGTATAATATATAAAACATGTATATATGATTAATTGTTATTGAATTAATTCTAACAAGCCCCAAATGTATCCAAATATGCCTTACGACAAATAGGGTAAACCTCATCAATAGGAAATAAATGAATCATAAGGCGGTATCTTATGATAGTAAGATACTCCACCGGTGACATATGTTTACAGTTATTTCTGGTAAACAACCGCTAGTCCTCCAAACTATCAAATAATCTTAATGACTGTTATTTAATCTCTCTGGTAACTCGCAGGATCGACTAGATTGATCTTAGGATGTATTGGTCATTTGGATAACTCTCATTATAGAACTGGTATTCATGGTTGGTATTTAGAATGTTGTGTAGGTGTTTAACTTACTTCGATTACTCTATTAAAGATCTAATAACATGATCAAGTAAATGCGCGTGAAACTAAATTACATGAATAAAGTTCAATTGTAAAGACATATAAAACTGCAGAAAAGACAAGTAAATCACTTCGAAGCATAAAAACATGTAATGTAAAAGATTCGAAATATGAAGAAAGCGTTTAAATGCAAGAAAACAGTAAAATGACTTTAAATGAAAAAAGGTGTTCGAATGATAAAGGCATGAAGATGAAGGCATGAAATATACAAAAGTTTCTGAAATGTAAAGTATTTGAAATGGAAAGAAAACATTTAAATGTAAGGCATCAGTAAAAAGACTTCGAATGAAAATATTTTAATGCAAAGGCTTTTGAATGGTATTGACATGAAGATAGAGGAAAATACTAGAAATGATAAAGAGTTTTATTAATTCATAAACACTTGGTGTTATCATACGTACATTGCTCGTGCATTCGTTTCCCTAGCCATGTGGTATTTTGAATGTTTACTGAGTTTTTTGTACAATAGATATGACACACGAAATCCTAATGCTAAGACTTCTATTTATACTACTTCGACCATAACGGTCTTGCTATAAGATTCTGCCACGTTCAGAACATGCAAAGCAATGCCTCTCTCTAGCTTCCACGCGTCTTCGAATGCTCCAACGCATATATTTTAAATTTCGAACATTCCGCTTGCATTTGAATTTCAAATGTTTTGGCACTTCTTCGCTTCGAACGCATTTCTTGGACACAGCCTTGTTACCACTTCGAGACTTCTTTTGAAGATATCCTCATAACTGTCACTCGAAGCTCCAAGCTTTGATATGCCCATTCGAAGTACTGCTTCTATCATTTCGAAACATGACATCTTGCTTTATTCCAATCGAAACACCCAATTTGCTTTGCTTCGAACAATATCATCAAAATCTCCAGCCAACAAAATGCCCCTTTAAAATATGTATTTCGATTCCTTTGAGAAATACTTATTTTAAACATATACACAAGACTTTGATGCGACCTTTGAATCATCGTAACATTTATTGCATATGACTCCAGTCACGTCAATCATGACGCTTTTCAGATTCCTTAACCGCCTTGAACCATTTCACAGCATGGTGCAGTTACAAAACAATGATTATCATTTAACCACGCCTATTACCAATATTAACTTTACGCCACCTCCTTCTCAAACCAACCCACGACTACCACGTATCACGATCTTACTCAGTGGATGTTTAAACTTTCACACTATAAAAACCCATCAACTTAGTCTTTTTCTTTTCTTCCCACATTCTAAATCTTTTCTTCCTCTTTTCTCACCGAAACCCTAAAAAACTTCCAACATTCTTCAAACAATGTCTTCTTCAACTTCATCTCAACTGAAAAAAGCTTCCAAAAAGAAAGGAAAGAACACAGGAACCATAATGGAAAGCAAGGTTGGCACCTACCAAGGTCAATCTGTTCTTATTCCTCAGATGATCTCAAAAGAGAAGGAAATGCTCTATGCATCCCAGATACTAATTCCTACTAACGCCGCTGGCAAGAGGTTAGCTTTAATGGGCCCTCTTACAGTCTTTGAAATCTTAAAAGACACCAGAAAAATTTTCCCTGTTTGTTATAATTTTAAACCTCTGTTTAATAAAATGGACACCCCTAAGACAGTAGAGTCTTCTGATTCGACCACCGTGGAAAATCCAATCATTCCCCCTAAGGACCCTTTTGTGCTAGATTATGTAAAGAGTAACTTCAAACCATTTCGATCTTGCCCCACCTCCGACACAACTTATCACAACTGGTTTACTAAAGTAGAAGCTAAGAAATCCCAGCAATGGAAAGAATTAGGTATTTACAACTTGATTAAACTATCGAAACCAGGCTTTACCTATAGCCACCCATTATTATTCGCGTCCTTATATTTCTGGGACAGTACTTACAATACTTTCCATCTCCCTGGTGGAATGATTACACCCACCTTTTTTGACATAGCAGCCATTACTGGGTTATCACCAATAGGAGAAACCTATATTCCTGACAATGAAGAGCATTCGAGTATTATTGACTTCGAAGTCAAGCTAGCTAGCTTTTCAAAGTTCATCAGCCACTATCACACTGAAGGTGACAGTGTGTCAGATGTGGAACACATTGCTTTCCTTACCTTATGGTTGTCAAGGTATGTCTTTTGCAGCAGATCCCTACAGGTAGCCAGTAGGTTTATTCCTCTAGCTAGAGATTTACATGAGAATCAGAGGGTGTGTTTAAGCGAACTGCTACTAGTTGATCTTTACGAAAGTCTAAGATCAGCTGCTTCAAGTTTGAAATCCAACACCTCCAAAAACATCCTGCTAGCTGGCCCTTTCTGGTTACTCCAGTTATGGCTTAATGCCATGTTCGAACCTTCACTATCAACTGCCAATACTATTGCTGAACAAGATCCAGAAATAGCGGATAGAATCATCGAAGGCACTAGGCTGCGAAGACTTACCCCAAACGATGATAAGGATGACTTCAAAGTTCTCTTCTCAAAATATATCATGATTTTCTCCAAGAGGCATAAATTCGAAGAGACCATGGCGCCTTTTGCTTCAAGGACTCATGGACCATCATGGTTCACCATGGCTCTCTCAGAAGCAATCAAAAGCAAAGAAATCCAAAATGTATGGAAAGCCTTTTTGCTTCCCAGACTAATCTCCTCGCGAATTACTCCTGCTAAGAATCAAATCTTCCTTTTTGCTTATCAACCCAACTTCGTTTCGAGACAATTTGGCTTGTGCCAACTAATCCCTGAACCCCTATTCCAAACAGAAAGTGCCATCACCTCTGGGCGAACCTTCAAGGCAAGAGAAGCCAAACTACAGCAGGAACAATACCAAGGCTTCGCCCACTTTGAACTAATATCTTTCGAACCTACACACCTTACAGCAAAGGGGTTTCTGGAATGGTGGACAAAGTTCTATCAGTCTAATATGTTCGATACCCTCACTATTCAGCAGAAACTAACTGATGCGTTCGATGTGCAGGTACAATCCAAGAAAGGTATGTTCACTCATGCCAAAGAGATTAGGGATTTTCAAAATTATTTTGAAACTACTTATGATCCCACACACTTGGAATCCACTGTGCATCAAGCGGCTGAGACCTTGAAGGAAAAATTCAAAGAAAAAATTTCTAAGTTAAAAATTCCTTCATGGTTGTCACCTGAGGATAGGTATAGGTTGGCATTCGAAATGCATCCACCTAAATTTCCTAGATTACCTACCTCAGAACTGGCTCTGGCTTGGTTTCCTCCATACCCTTGGTGGTTCACTTGCAAAGAAATGTTCAAATATCTTCAAAAGAAACCAAAGCCATCTGAGACTGTGACATGGGCTCGACATTGGCTCCACGATTTCCCAGGACATCTTCGCTATGACCTTTCTGCCATGTCGATTAAATCTGATCAAGGCGCAGGTGCGAATGCTTGGGAAAATCCCAAATGTTTCTTACTTTCCACATTTTTAACTTTTGCCTTAATTGTTTCGATTTTCAGCCATCAGGATAAAGACTGCTGCTTCAAAGTTAAAAGAGGGAAGCACCTCTCAGGCATCTGTCGAAACCATTGATAATGTGACTCTATCCAAAGCAACAACAACAGCTGCAGCAACAACAACAACAACACCAGTAATAACCAGTGCTCCAACTCCACAGATAATCAATTAGCATTGCTGTTTCGAATACACTAATGTTCTCATGCTTTGTATCTAACTCATTGTTTAAATCTCTTCAGACTAACAAACTCCCTCCAACCACTCCAAAGAAAAGAAAAACAAACACTACTGGGGAAGACCCCAATGCTGGAGGGAATTTACCAGCTACTTCGAAAAAGAAGCAGAAGAAGGAAACTTTCAAAAGTGCTGTACCAACTAGTGTCTCTGGACTCGATTCCAGGGATGCTGCTCCCTCAACTAAATCCAAAATTCCACCTTCGACCTCCAACGTAATGTTGGAACGCATAGCTAGAAACCTCTCTTCTGAGAGTCCACAGGTAAATTGAACTTTAAATCTTTGACAAAATAATTATTCATTACCTTGGTGCATACTCTCAACATTCTTTTGCCTCTGCAGGACATTTTGAATCCAGCTCTTACCACTTCGACTTCACCATCAAAAACTGTTGCTCCGATCAACTCTTCTCCTCAAGGGGATTCCAGCAACCTTGTGCAGAACAAAGGTTCCTCCAATATGGAGGTCCTAACTTCAGAGCAGCAAGATGACCAGAGTACTTCTCCTCCTCTAAAAGAAACAAATGAAGCAACGCTTCATGAATCTGCAGAAACTTTACAAAAGACTTCTCTTCATAAGTCCCCTCTTGAAACCCTTCAAGAGGATCCAAAGGACATTCACGCTGAAGGAGAGAAAGCTGATTCTGATCAAAGAAACGAAGAATCTGCAGAGGAAGGGTCTGAGGAAGAAGATGCCAATGATGGTTCGACTGCTGGGACAGAGTCAGATGCAAATAGCAGCGAGAACGAAGATATCGAAGTAGTGGATTTGGATGATAATGAAGAAGACAATGAGCATGAAACGAATGAAGGTGACGGTGACGCGACCAATAAACCCATGGAAGTCGAAATGGATGTGACTCCCCTGCGCGTGGAACTCCCTCAACCGTCTCTATCCCGAATGACTGAAGAGGAGTTTGCTCTCCTGAGACGAAATGACCCTATTGGGTACATGAAGGCGAAGCTAGCTCAAAGGGATATTCCACCTGCTAGGGATGGGACAAGTTCGACTAGCCATCCGTTGCCCACAGATGATAGAATTGTACTTCTTAACAGGATTAGGAGAACAATTCTTGATGTGGATTTGTTCGAAGTGCTCAAACAGGATAGCACAGCTTGCTACACTATGAATGAGTTACTTACAAAAGTCAACCTTGCTACCTGCTCTTTGCCAGTTAGCACTATCTTGTTCGATCTTCAATCTCTGCTAGACAACGTGACTGGGTGCCTCTCCAAGATGAATTTGCTGCCAGAAAGGTTCAAGAAAAACGAACTGCAATGGATGCTGCTTATGAGCATGCTTCGAAATTCTCTCAAGAAGCTGAGGATCAAGCCATGCATCTAAAGCAAGCAAAAACTGATTATGAGGCTCGAGCTGAGTTCATCCTTCTTTGGGAAAGGCAAATTCAGGAACTTCAACAGAAGGTTAAAGAGGCTCAAGAATAACAATTAGCCTATGAAACCAATACTGCTGGCAACCAATTCGAAGAGCTCCTCAACAAAGGGCTTGCAGAAATGGAAAATGCAGAACAACTCAAGGGAGAAGTGGCTACCTTAGAGGGAGCAAGACGTTTTGCTCAACAAAGGCTTGAGTCTTTTCGAAGTACCTTTAACAGATTGAAGAATAATGTCTATTTCTAAATCTTAGTGTTGATTTGGTTGAAATTTGGTTTTTTGTTTGTAACATCTGAACAACGCCATTTTGGCAATCCCATATTACCATTTTGGCATTTTTATGATATTTTGATTACGTTGTTATTATTCGAATCTCCTGCCGGCGTGGCTTATATTTCTTTAAATATTTCCCATTAACCTTTAGGATACGTTTATCATCCATCAACTCTTCGATTTCATATGCATTGTTTGAAAATACCTTTATTATTCGAAAAGACCCTTCCCAATGAGGTGACCATTTACCTAACGTTTTATTTTTCTTGTCCATGGGCAATATGACTTTCCAGACTAAGTCATTAATAGTGAATGCTTTTCCCTTCACCCTTTTGTTATATGCCCTGGCCACTCTTTCCTTTTGTCTCATCAGGATTTCCAATGCATGCAATCTAACTTCGTCCAATTCTACTAACTCATTCATCATCATCTCCCAATATAATGCAGCTGGAATTTCGTTTTGTCTTTGAATTCGAACTGATTGTAGATGAATTTCTACTGGAAGAACTGCATCATGACCAAATGTGAGTTGGAAAGGCGTGGTGTTAGTAGCTTCTTTAGGAGATGTTCTACAGGCCCATAGTATTTGGTCCAGAGTTTTGTGCCAGTTCCTTGGCTTTTTTCCAATATGTTTCTTGATTAACCCTATTATCACTTTATTAGCTGCTTCGACCTGACCATTTGCTTGAGCATAATATGGCGTTGATGTTAGTAATCTAAACCCCATTTCTTGAGCAAATTCTTGCATCTTTCTACCAGTAAACACAGAACCTTGGTCTGTGGTTATGCTCTCTAGAAATCCGAACCTATAGATAATTTGTTTCTGTATGAACTCAATAATAGCCTCTTGATCAACAACTATTAATGGTATTGCTTCGATCCACTTGGTAAAATAATCTATTCCTACAAAGATATATTTCTGTCCTTTAGACGAAGCAGGATTTATTTCTCCTATTAAATCCAATGCCTATCCTCTAAATGGCCATGGTTTAATGATTGAATGCAACTCACTTGCAGGGGCATGTTGAATCCCTGCATGTTTCTGACATTCTTCACAACCTTTAGCAAAGTCTATACAATCTTTGAGCATGCTGGGCCAATACATGCCATATCGAAATAACAACCATTTCATTTTATGACCTGTTTGATGTGCCCCACATGCCCCATTGTGGACTTCTGACAATGCTAAGTATGCCTCACTTTCTCCTAGGCATTTCAGTAATACGCCTTCTTGGGTCTTTTTGAACAATTCGTTTCCCCTGAGGACATATGACAATGCTCTATATTTTATCTTCCTATCAACATTCAGAGTTGGATTTGTTAAATAACTCACAAGTGGACTTCGCCAATCTGCATCTGATAAAGTGTTTATGGCTAATATTTCGAATCCATGTTTCTCAGCATAACCCAATTTCATACTCTCTAGATCTGATGGTGTGAATCTAGTAGCCATAACTCTACCCCTTAATTCAACTAAATCCTCAAAGTTTCTGGCAGAAACTTTATAACCTGAAGCCAACTATGCTAAGTCATTTGCTTCTTGGTTTTCTATTCTTGGTATATGTTGAATATCCATGTATTCAAATTTTCTAAGTAGCCTGTTAACTATGACGAAGTATATCATCAGGTTTTCCTTTATGCATTTATACTCCTTTGTTATTTGCTTGACTACTAATTCTGAGTCTCCTTTAATTTCGACTCTAGTTGCCCCCAATTCCAACAAAGCTTCAAGTCCAACAATAAGCGCTTCGTACTCAGCTTCGTTGTTCGAGCAACAAGGACCATCTAATTTATACTTGAATTTTGTTGGAATTCCTTCAGGAGAAATTATAAGGACTCCAACACCACTTCCATTCTTGTGGGTCGAACCATCAAAGTATAATTTCCATGGTTGCATTTCAACATAACTCATGACAGTCTGTTCAACCAATGAATGGTCCACAATGAAATCAGAAATCACTTGGCCTTTCACAGATTTTAAAGGCATGAAAGTCAAAGAATATTATGTTAAGGCTAAAGCCCATTTACCAACTCTGCTATGCATTATTGGTTTTGAAAGCATGTGTTTAATGACATCGAAATGAGATGAAACATAAACATCAACAGGTTTTATATAATACTTGAGTTTCATACAAGAAAAGTACAAACAGAGACATAGCTTTTCTAAATTGCTATATCTAGTCTCTGCATCATTCAATACTCTACTTAAATAGTATATGGCTCTTTCGATGCCATTGCTATCTTCTTGTGCTAACATACTACCTATACTAACTTCAGAGGCAGATATGTACAATCTCATGGGCTTTCCCCATGAAGGTGGAGACAAGATGGGAGGCTGAGAGAGATATCTTTTTATCTTGTCAAATGCCTCCTGATGGGCTTCGTTCCACTCGAAGGCTTGGCCTTGCTTTAAACAAAGCAACGGAGAGAAAGCTTGGGTTCTTCCACTCAGATTCGAAATGAACCTTCTGAGAAAGTTAATCTTCCCTAGCAAAGATTGCAGCTCCCTTTTTGACGTAGGTGCTTTCGTCTCCATTATGGCTTTGGTCTTATTTTGGTTGATCTCAATTCCTTTCTTGTGAACCACAAAGCCAAGGAAATCTCCAGCCTGCACAAAGAATGCACATTTAAGGGGATTCATCTTTAAGCCATGTTTTCTCATTCGTTCGAATGATTGGCTCAAATGATGCAAATGGGTTTCTGTAGATATAGATTTGATGACTATATCATCAATATACACCTGCATAAAAGTTTCAATGAAATCATGGAAAATCAAATTCATTGCCCTTTGATAAGTTGCCCCAGCGTTTTTTAAACCAAAAGGAATCACCACCCATTCGTAGGTGCCTAAGGCTCCTGGGCAACGAAATGCTGTCTTGGCAACATCTTCTTCAGCAATAAAAATCTGATTATATCCAGAGTATCCGTCTAACATACTTAAATATTCGAATCCTGCAGCAGAGTCTACTAACATTTCTGCCACAGGCATGGAGTACTCATCTTTAGGGGTTGCAGTATTTAAATCCCTAAAACCTATGCAGATTCTCAAAGAACCATTTTTCTTAATAACAGGTACTATATTTGCTAACCATTCGACATACCTTGTGGTTCTGATGAATCTGCAACGCAGCAACCTTTCGATCTCAGCTTTGATCTTTGTGAGAACCGTTGGTGCGAATATTCTAGGAGTTTGCTTGATGGGCTTCTTGCCATCCTTGATTGGAAGTCTATGTTCCACCAACTCTCTCTTTAAACCAGGCATTTCGTCATAATCCCATGCGAAGCAATCTTTGTTTTTCCTGAGGACTTCGATCACTTCCTGCTTGAGGCCTGAGCTAAGTTTTGCACTTATGTAGGTTATTCTTTTCGTGTTCTCATCCTCTAAGTTCACTTCTTCGAGTGGATCCTGCGCCAACATTTTGGCATCTGAGTCTATGGGGTCCCTCTCGAAGCCTAAGGGTTCTTTATCATAGATGGCGTCCAGCCTTTGATCTATTTCGATTTCTTCAAAGGGCGAGCCTTTCGAGCTACCCCCATTTATTTCGTTCATCTTTACAGCCAGTTTATTTATTTCAGCCTCTAAGGCCGCCTTTGATTCGTTCTCAGCCATATAGGCCGAAATCCTTTCGAAAAAGGAAGACTCAGTCATGGGCAAGGTTGTCGAATTCCCAGCCTGCTGGCCGCCTTTGCATGTCTCCTTCGATTCCTTCATCTTCACTGATTATTCTTCTATCCCAATATATGCCATCATGGCGAAGGGTCATAAAGTAGTGTGCGTTCCTGGTTTCGTTGATTTCATCATTTGGGACACAAGGAGAAATCTTTGCCAGATGTTTGTCATAATTCCTCTTGTCAACTAAGTTGACTGCTGACATGAAGTAACTCTGGTCCGCTTCAATGTTTTCCACGATCCCATCTTCTCTCCATAAAACTAATCGCTGGTGCATTGACGAAGGAACTGCTCCTACGCCATGGATCCACTCTGTGATACGGTGGGAGAACTGACTATGGAGTTTTGCGTTTATTTTCGCAAATGTTTCGGTTGAGCAAGAGTCGCCACCGACTTTTTATTTTATCCTAAGGAAAGGTTTAAAAAGCACAGCAAAAACCTTTGAGATTTTTCTTGGGTTCGGGGAGTAGATTATAGAAAGGGAAGGTATTAGCACCCTTTCTATCCATGGTTATCCATGGGCTCTTAGGTACTTGCTTAGATCAACTTGCCTTGGTTTTCAATTGTTTGAAATGGTGCTTGGTGTGTGGTTTTGAAAATGTTTTGAAAAGATGCCTTGTATAGGCTACCCTTGTAACAATTCTTTACTCGAATGTTTTTACAAAAGGTGTTTTGTCTTTTAAAAAGATGTTTCAAGGTTTTTGAAAGTTGGTTTTGAAAATGTTTGTGAAGTGGGTTTTAAAAATAGGCAAGTGTTTTCTTTGCAAATTGGCAAGTACTTAAGAGTTATCTACCCTAAAGTTTTCTCAAAGATTTTTTGTTATGTTTTAAACCTTTTGACAATTTTGTTCCACCATTGCATTTGGTGGACAATCTTGTATTAGGAGGTGAAAAGGACGGGCGTGGGTCATCGTTTAGACCATAATTGCAATAGTGTTAAATGTCTTTGGGCAATTTTTTTCTTTAAAAGGGACTTGATCATTCACTTAGGCAACATTTTGAGGGACTATGATCATTTGATTGTTTGTTTTACCCAAAGAAATTCAACATGCAATATGGCCCAATTATTTGAAGGCAACAAAGTGGAATACCCTAGGGGTGCAAGTGTGAAATGTGTTGTCCACTTTCATGCTTATTTATCTTGAAATTAGGTCAAACTATTTTGTTCGTTTTATTCGCATACAAACCCTAATTCTAGCATGGTATGTTTAGAAAGCATTAAAGTGCGAAATTTAAATTCCTACACTATTACAACACAATAATATGGGGAGGGGGATACAAATGTTCAAATGAGGGATATTGGACAAGAAATTAAACCTAGCTATTACATCATTTTCTTTGAATATTTACAATACAAATAATTGCATAATTAAATGGAAATGAAATAAATATGCAAGATGTAAAAAGAATTTTTATATGTATGAAGAAGTATTATTTATGTAAAAATAAAAAAGAAATAAAAAGGTATTATTTTTTTGGAGTATTTTCATATTTAGGGCAAAACCCTAATTTTAATCAAAATGGTATTAGTTACTTAATATATATAATATTTACTATTTATATACAAAAAATAAAATAAAAATGAAGTATATTTGTAAAAAAAGTATTTTTTAGTATTAACTATTAATAAAATAAAAATATGTACACTTTTTGGTATTTTATCCTAAGTGCATTAATATATACATATTTATTTATACTATTTACAAAATATGTATTATATATATTAATTAATAATATTTAATATTTAATAAAAAAAGTATTTTTTCTATAAAATATTTTCAGGAGGTAAAAATAAGATAAAAGTGTATAAAAATATATTTGTACTATTTTAGTATTTTAAACAAAAAGTATATATTTATTTATTTATGTACAAGCTAAAAGAAAAAAAATCAAATAAATACCTAATAAATTCAAAAATGATGAGAAAAAATAAATGAGTCAATTAAAAAAAGAAAAAGTCAAAAAACATTAAAAATAAAGCAAATGGGCTCAGGAGGTTCAGAAGCAATTGTATGGTGTAAAAAGGAAAGTCAACATAAGCCCAGCCCATGAAGACCTTTCTTCAACCTCTGAACAACAATATTCAAAAAAACGCGCGCCCTGTTCTTCCATCCAAACATCCTGATTCTTTGATCTTTTGCACAAACTTTCAACACAAAAAATGTTAAGCATGGAACCACGATTCCAAATATATAAAGAACATCTCCTAACTCTCAGAAATGAGAGAGAATTTTAACAATCCCAAATCATAACCTAAGTTTTCTGCCATTTTCAAACCTTAAATTCTCACAGCTCAAGCAAAAGAAATGAAAAGTAAAAGCATGTACAGGTTCAGTGGCATGAGTAGAACATTGCTTATTCACAAACTTAGAGCTAATGATGCCTAATAAGAGAGATAGAAGTTCACCAAAATACCTGTTCAGTTGAAGTTCTATCTGGCAATGGGGGAGCTTTCAGTGCAAGATAATGGTTGGTATAGCTTCCTTGAGGTGTGGTGATGCTGTTCCAATATTTACTTTGCCTTGAGACACCTTGAATTGAGTTGTAGAACTTCAACTGCAAAATGAAAAAATGAAAATGGTGGAACTTGTTAGAGGAATTACAGGTCGTGTTTCAAGTCATGGTTAGCTTGCATAGATGCTAGGGAATGTGTGTGAACTGGTTTGGGCAAGAGAGCTTGAGGGAAATGGAAGATGGCCCCCAAACTGCAGGCCTGGCCCTGTTTTTGCAGTTTGAAGGTGATTCTGAGATCTGGAGTGTATGAGAGATGTTAGGGTCGTGTACTAGCTTGGTTATGATGTCCTGGATGTGTTTTACCAGTTTGCTTAAGTGTTTGTAAGCTGATATGAGAGTTGTGTTACAATATGCCAAGTTACTTACACTTTAAGCAACAAATGCCCAAGTTGTGTTCTAGGTCAGTAGAGGCCCCCTAATGAGCTTCATAATCTCTCCTTGATCAGAGTGTTTTGCTCATAATCTTGTGCCAATTAGATCTCATTTGTACTGCTTGGATTTTCAATTGGACATAAAGCTACCTTTTGCAAAAATGGAAGAAATGCTTTATCTATTTTGGGATTAATCCTATAGGCAATGCTTGAACACACAAAACAAGGTCTTGGCACAAAGGTTTTGCATTGAATTATTGAGTGTCAAAGGGTTTTAGGACCTGTAATTTAGCACAAACTATGCTGACTAGAAAATGGCCTAAGTTATGAACATGTTCATGATCAATTCAAAAGTGAGTTTTTGCCATATTGTGAAATTCGATTCTCTCAAGTTATGAGGTTGTTTGAGAAGTTCTTGGACATTTTGGAAAGCTTGGAATGTGTACTACAATCCATCTTTGAAATGCAAATTGAAATTCCAAGTGGAAGTGTATGGAAAATGGCATTGAATTTGGGTAGAAAACCTTGTCAAAATAGGTTAAAATTTCACTAAGTTAAGAATGGTTTAGTGCCCTTATTCAAAAATTTGTAACTTGAGATACAAGCCTCATTTGGGAAAACTTTGTGAATCAAAGTTGTAGATTATGCAACAAGCTACAACTTTCATGTTTTGACTTTTGTTTGAATCCAAATGGATCTTGGTGAGAAAGTGGGGCAAAGTTGGGAAAAAATTAGGGTTTTTCATAACTTAGAAAAATTCTAAGTTATGAAAAATTCTAATTTCTAACCCTAATTTGCATTTTGTGATTTCTTGATGAACAAGTTTCATGATTTGGCATGTTTTGATGAAAAATGAATCTTGACTCTTGATTTTGACCAAAAAGTCAAAGTTTGACTTTTCAGTGCACAGTCAAAATTGATCAATTGACTGGGAAATTCAACTGTCAATTTTGTGTACTTGGGATCTTTTGAGTTTGTTGAGCATGTCAAGATAATTCCATGGGGTCTTTGAGTCCATATGTGAGCTTGGTTTGCCATTGGCTAGGTCAAACAGTCAAAAATTGCCTTTGTTCAGTCAAAACCCTAAAAATGACCATTTTGCCCTTTTGGTGATCTGATCAAATTTCTTATGGAATTGTGATCCAAACTTGATCAAATGGTTCATATGAGTTCATAATGTTGATGTGGGTCAATTTCCATGAGGTTTGACTGTCAATTGGCCACAGTTGACTTTTTCCCCAATACAGTTGATTTCTAGGTCAACTGTCCAATTGACTGGGCAAAACTTGGAATCAAAACTTGAAACTTGATGAGGATAAACTTGGGAGTCCAATATGAAGCATGAAAGTCATCTTAGGAATTTTAGGTCAAAACATCTTTGTGCAAACACAAACCCTAATTTGGGTCAGCAGTGCAAGGAGAAGTTTTGAGCAGATGAAACCTTAACTGGACCTTGATCTTCAAGGGCTTCGTGATGAGAAATGTTGAGAAAATGGGAGGGAAAATTTTGGGGTACAACACACTCCCTTCCTAGTAACAAGTTGTAGTTGGCCTTGGCTTCGATCACCATGAACATGGTGGGCCTACAGCTTGAGCCTATCGTCAAGTCCAATTGAACCACCCTCAGTGTTTTGCCTACTTTCCCTTCATAATTGGATAGAACCATGTTGTGTGGCTTGATGTCTCCTTCGCGTATTTCTAACCTTTTCAGCATGAAGTGGGGTATTAAGTTGACTGCAGCGCCCCCATCCACTAGAACCTTATTTACACTATGGGCACCAACCTTTGCCCAAATAAATAATGGCTTCAGATGATTCTTCATAGCTGGTTCTGGATGCTCGAAGAACGCATTCTGCTCCTCGACAGCTCCACTATCCATCACGTAGTAGCACACAGGCCTGTGCTTCATCAGATCTATGGTATCTTCTTCCTCATACTCGTCAATTTCAGTTTTCTGTCCAAACTCACAAGGAAGCACAAATACCACGTTGCAATTGAGATTGAATGAAGACTCCCCCTCTGATTCGAAATTGTCCGTTAGCATATCTTCGTCTTCTTCTGGACCTGGAGTGTATTCCTTTGGATCATTTAATTGTACTTCAGAGAAGAGCCTCCTACTAACTGGGGGTTTGTCTTCAGTTTGATTTTTTGGTGTGGGTTTGTTGGTGCTAGATTCACCTTGATTTTTTGTTGAAGTTGCCCCTTTATTTGCCACAGCTTCCCTTTCAGCCTTTCGAATTCTCTGTTGCCTTCGCCACTGAGATCTTGACATGGGGTTTCTTCCTTTGTAGTTCTCTAATCTCACCTCTTCCCTCTTCGCTATGTTGAACTGTCTTCTATATGTCATAGCATGTCGTGCGTTTCGTTCATTGTTTCTCCATTTATCTTTGCCTTTGTCATTTCTGACTTGCAGCCATTTGTCTGTTGGCACTTCAGCAGGGATTTTGAATGCCACTCTTCGAGCGCCCTTGGGATGAGGACTATCAGGCCTTCGTTGATTGTATTTGCTATCGAAACGTGGGCCCATCTGAACAGTCTCTTGGTGGTTCCAGCAAGGGGCGAAAGGGATTGTTTTGAAGGCTCTGGCCATGCTTTGATCATACACAGCGGAACACCTTGGGCATATCAAGCACTTGGTTGCCCCTTTGTAGCAGCGAAGCACAAATTCCAGCAAACTTTCTCCAGCCTTAGGATAACACCTGAATAACTGGTTATCCTGGCGCCAATTGTTTCCAGTTCGCGCCCTTTGTACCCTCTCGAAGTTTGCAGCGATTCTCTGGTTGCAGAGGATACTGCACCTAGGGCATAGTATCATTCCTGTATCTCCTTTGTGGCACATCATGAGGTAATCCTTAAGGCTAGCATCTCCAGCATGATTATCCTCCATTTTATACTTTTCTTTTTCTAAGTATCTCTTCACCTCCTCCATTTCAGAACGAGGTCTCTCCATATCCACCATGTTTACCTCAACATCCTCCCCCTTAATGTCATCATCTCCCCATCCTGTAGGTTTTATATCTTCAATTTGGACCTTTGAACTCTCTGGGGCAGAATATTTGACCAAGTAGTCAAACTTTCCACTGGGTTCCCCTAAAGTATCCCATATTTCTTTCTGAGGGGAAGTTGGCTTCGTGATTTGGATTTTCTCCAATTCTAGCCTCAGGCCTTCAGTAACCTGTGTCAACTCTCGGTTTGGGTTTTCTTGGCCTTCAGTAGCCTGGATTTCTTTTGCAACAGCTAACGGTGCTGCTTCGATCGAAGTCTCTGGCTGCTTGTGGACGTCTTCAGTGACCCCCTTATTGACTTCGACTATCAACCAACTTTCATTTTCATTATCTTTCTCTCCTACTGGAGCGTCACTTTGGTCAGCTTCCACCATGTTAATTTCCCCAATGCACGCAGGCTCGGAGTAATTGGTGTCTACGACGTCCAAAGGATCTTCGTCTACTTTCATTTGGTCCCTGAAAAGAAAACACTGTGAGGTTTTGTGGCCTAGGAAACTATGATACTTGCAAAATCCTCTTTTCTTTCTTTGATCTAAAGGAGGTATTTTGACATTTGATGGCACAATGAGTTGGCCATCTTTGACAAGTAAATCAAAAATTTCATCACACTTAGTGACATAGAAGGTATAAACCTTCTTTGGGAATTTGTCACTTTTCTCATTTTCAACAATTTCTTTCCCTTTTGTGGGAACTAATAATTTGCAGGAGTAAGGTGGTGCCTGTTTTAATTCAGCGAGGTTGATTTCGACCTCTTCGAATTCGAATTCAGGATAATCTTTTGTTTCCTCAGTTCCAACATAGGAGATCCTTTCCTTCTTGTTATTTTTAAAGACTCTGGCCTTTTCGGCCTTTAGCCTTTCGACCTGTCGAACCCTATCGGCTAATTGGGCCATATCCCTCAAGTATTGAGTGTATAATTTCTTTCGAATAGAGTAATCCAGGCCGCCAGCAGCCATTTCGACTAACTCATGTTCAGGAACTACTGTAAAACATCTAGATTTCAAGAGCCCGAATCTATTCAAATAATCATCTATGGGTTCAGTGAACTTCCTCTTGACACTGGCTAGTTCCTTCAGACTTATTTTTTATTGTCCCATGTAGAACTGTTCATGGAATAATCTCTCCAAAAGAGCCCAAGTATCAATGGACCCAGGAGGCAAAGTGGTGAACCATGTGAAAGCGTTCTTAGTCAGGGAAATTGGGAAATATTTGATCCTAAGGTCTTCATTATTGGCTATATCTCCTGCTTCGGTTAGATACCTGGCTATGTGTTCGACTGTTGATTCATTGGTATCCCCAGCAAACTTTGTAAACTTAGGGACTTTATATCCCCTTGGTAAATCAGTGTGTATTATATAATCTAATATAGGGGAGGCATAATTTGGCCTTCTAATTCCTGTGTTGAGGCCATTCTGGGCTATGATCCTCTCTATCATGGTGGTTAAATTATTTTCTGCCAAGATGTTATCGTTTCGAATTCTATGAACGACTGCATCAGCATATTGATTTCGACCCACCATGACAACCCCTCTAGGTTGTTCTTCTCGAAACTCTGGGACTTCTAGCCTTTCGACCCTTGCCCCTGGTTCCATAATTTCCCTTTGTGGGCCTTGGATCATTGGGGCTTCTAGCCTTTGTGCCCTTGCCCAAAAATTAACCTCCTCTCTGGCTGGTCTATAGGGTGGGTCATTAGCAACTTGTTCTATAATAGGTACGTTCGCTCGAACTCCTGCCTGATTCTGCCTACGCCTCTCTGGGGGGAGCGAAGAAATCTGCTATTCGACTCATGTTATCTGCGTTTTCTCTGTTTGTCACAGTCATATTTTGTACTATTGGGGCAAATATCTCCTGCATAGTTTGTGCTAATACTCCTATCATATAATGGTTACTGTCATCCATTAATTGCCTAATAGCCAACTGGTTTTCTGTGGTTAAGATAGGCATTTCACTATAACCCACTGACCCTTGGTTATTTGTCATAAACTGATTTGCCCCAGACCCAGGCCCTAATTGTGGTGATGAATTCGATGTGGAATTGTGTAAGTCTGCCATAAAAGATGTTGGCATTCCATAAGAGGAATTTCTGGTTCTATTACCATCGAAACTGGGTGGTCTAGTTAGTGGGGTGACGAAATGGGTTTGTGTCCTTGATGGTGGGACGAATCCCCCAGGATAACCAATGGTTCCAGTATTTCCTAGGATCGAACTGTTAGTTGATATGCCACTTGTTCCATTAGTGGCTATATTACTGGTAGAGGATGCAACAGACTGTGCATTCAGAGGGATCACATTAGATGTTCTCATCGAGGCGGAGATATTAGTGCCTGTTGTATGTGGGGCATTTTGTTCCCCTTGTTGATTGTCAGAACTAGACATCTTGTTCAAACGTTTTCTTCTGGATAAGGGTTGGTTGCTATTGGTTATTCTACCATTTCTAAGGTTCATAAAACAAAAAACTTATCACTCAGAGAGTATTTTTACAATGGTTATGTCTCAACAATTTTTACTTTGTTCTAAATTCCGTAATGGCCAATGACGTGTCCCACCGGGTGTGCCAATTTGTTTACAGTTATTTCTGGTAAACAACCGCTAGTCCTCCAAACTATCAAATAATCTTAATGACTGTTATTTAATCTCTCTGGTAACTCGCAGGATCTACTAGATTGATCCTAGGATGTATTGGTCATTTGGATAACTCTCATTATAGAACTGGTGTTCATGGTTGGTATTTAGAATGTTGTGTAGGTGTTTAACTTACTTCGATTACTCTATTAAA
The DNA here is from genome assembly GCA_948472305.1 of Vicia faba. Taxonomy (NCBI): domain Eukaryota; kingdom Viridiplantae; phylum Streptophyta; class Magnoliopsida; order Fabales; family Fabaceae; genus Vicia; species Vicia faba. Next base: position 8,991,191 of record OX451737.1, read on the forward strand.
GATCTAATAACATGATCAAGTAAATGCGCGCGAAACTAAATTGCATGAATAAAGTTCAATTATAAAGACATATAAAACTGCAGAAAAGACAAGCAAATGACTTCGAAGCATAAAAACATGCAATGTAAAAGATTCTCTGGAATGTAAAAGATTCGAAATATGAAGAAAGCGTTTAAATGCAAGAAAACAGTAAAATGACTTTAAATGAAAAAAGGTGTTCGAATGATAAAGGCATGAAGATGAAGGCATGAAATATACAAAAGTTTTTGAAATGTAAAGTATTTGAAATGGAAAGAAAACATTTAAATGTAAGGCATCAGTAAAAAGACTTCGAATGAAAATATTTTAATGCAAAGGCTTTTGAATGGTATTGACATGAAGATAGAGGAAAATACTGGAAATGATAAAGAGTTTTATTAAATCATAAACACTTGGTGTTATCATACGTACATTGCTCGTGCATTCGTTTCCCTAGCCATGTGGTATTTTGAATGTTTACTGAGTTTTTTGTACAATAGATATGACACACGAAATCCTAATGCTAAGACTTCTATTTATACTACTTCGACCATAACGGTCTTGCTATAAGATTCTGCCACGTTCAGAACATGCAAAGCAATGCCTCTCTCTAGCTTCCATGCGTCTTCGAATTCTCCAGCGCGTATATTTTAAATTTCGAACATACCGCTTGCATTTGAATTTCAAATGTTTTGGCACTTCTTCGCTTCGAACGCATTTCTTGGACACAACCTTGTTACCACTTCGAGACTTCTTTTGAAGATATCCTCATAACTGTCACTCGAAGCTCCAAGCTTTGATATGCCCATTCGAAGTACTGCTTCTATCATTTCGAAACATGACATCTTGCTTTATTCCAATCGAAACACCCAATTTGCTTTGCTTCGAACAATATCATCAAAATCTTCAGCCAACACCCGCCAATAAGAATAGCAAGGAGAAAGTCTTAAGCATTTGCGGCTTGCAAACAATCAAAAACTGCCTTATGTCTTGTGGTCATGTCAAACACATCTATGTCCTTAACAATTTAACTAAAAAGGGCACTCGTCAAAACTTGTTGTACTTTAGGAGAGACGATGTCCTTACTAGTAAAGTTCTCAAGGTCAAAATCTGGAATCGCAACACTAATATTAATATTGTTTTCAAATAACTTATTGATTTTTATAAGATTGATATCATATGTGATTGATTTTATAGCTGATTGTTTTAAAATTTTAATTATTGTAAGATTTTCATTAATGAAAAATGTACCATTTTTTTTGGTTTTTCTCTTTCCAATTTCCAAAATTAAAAATAAAAAAATATAAATATATTTTAATTTTTTAATTTTTAAAACTCTTAAATAGAGAATAATTTTTAAAAATAATTATATAAAATTAAACTACCAATCAAATTTTATTTATAAAACTTCCAAATTAAAAAAATAATTTTACAAAAGAAAATCAAACAGAAACTAGTTTCTTCATCCTAATTATTTTTCTTGTCTTATTTTTTTGTAACTATATTAATTTTTATAGTTTTTTTTATATGTGTGTAATGGTTGTTCATTAGGCTAAGTGAACATGCATTACCTTATATAATGATAACAATATATGAAATATATGAATATTATATGTAATCTGGGTTAAATCTTTTGAAACAAATATGTTGTTTCACATTGAGCTATTTATATAACTTTTTAACTCTCTTAAGATGTTAATATTCAATGTTTTTAAAGTCAAATATTTGTAATTTTAGATATCATCGCATGACAAATTTTCAAGTTTAATAATCAATCAATGTCTCATTAAAGGCTATGGTAGGAAGAGTGAGACTCCTAGATGTATGATCCAACTTAACCTACAAAAGGCATACAATATGATTGACAGGAAAGCTTTTGAGACTATTCTACAAGAAATTGGTATTCCTGGTATTTTTATTAGGTGGATTATGCTTGCAGTCACTACTGTCTCATACAAATTTAATATCAATGGGAGATGTAGTAATATCATGCAAGCTAAGAGAAGTGTGAGGCAAGGGGATCCAATACCCCCCCCCCCCCCCCCCCCCCCCCCCCCCCTTACCTTTTTGTTATCATCATGGAATCTTTGAATAGGATTCTTTACAAGATGCAGCAAAACCATGATTTCAATCACCATGCGAAGTACGAGAAGCTCCAAATTACCCACTTGTCCTTTGCTAATAATGTTTTATTATTTTCCAAAGGAGATAGTACTTCTGTCGAGCTTATGATACAAGATTTTGTGAGATTTACTATGTCCACAGGTATGAGAATCAACCCTGCTAAGAGTAGAATACTTTTTGGGGGTGTTGATGAGAATACGAAGAGGAGTATCCTGCAACATACTTGTTTTGTTGAAGGTTCCTTGGCCTTCAAATATATGGGTGTTCCTTTGACTTGTAAAAGGCTTAATATTAATCATTATATGAGTTTGGTGGATAAAATTGTGGAGAGGATTAGGCACTAGAGCACTAAGTTGCTTAGTTATCCAGGTAGATTACATCTGCTCAACAGTGTTACTTTTGCTACAACTAATTATTGGATGCAATGCATGCCCTTGCCTCAGTTTGTGATAAAGAAAATTAATTTTATTTGTCGAATTTTCTTGTGGACGGGTGGTGTAGATAGTAGCAGAAAAAGTCCAGTGGCTTGGAGTACTGTCTGTAGACCTATTAAGCAGTGAGGTTTGAATATTATTGATTTGGGGACCTAGAATATGGTGGCTATGCTCAAGTTGTCATGGGATATATGCAATAAAGCTGATAGCATGTGGGTAAAGTGGGTGCACGCCTATTATTTCAAAAATAGGAATGTTATGGATCTAGATATTAATAGTGGGAGTTCTTGGATAATGAAAGTTGTGTTGAACCAAAGAGACAATATTAGTAAGGTTCTAAACTCACATGTTACGTGCTTCTAAACTCAAGTTTATGTTTATTGCAGGGTCTCAACAGGGGAAAGCAAGAGCAGCCAAATATTTTCAGAGATTTATAGTCAGGATTTTTATCATATAGAGCATGAAAGGGTGAGTTGAATGTAGGTAAAGAAACTGTAGGGATCCTGTTCATTATGTATATGGCTGTGAGAAAATTGTGGTCCCAGTATTGAAGTGGTAAATTAGCATGAGATAATAGTGTTAGTCTCATTTCATCTATAGCTCTATGCTTCCTCTCAATAGAGTCATTCTGATAAGAGGTATGAGGATAGGTGAGTCTATGAAACAAGCCTAGCTCAGTAAGATACTTTGTAAAGGGTCTAAATTCTCCTTCATAGTCAGATTGAGGTGACTTAATGGTTGTATGAAACTGTGTGTGCACATATGTAAATAATTTCTTGGAAGCATGTATTGCATCCGATTTTTGTTTAAGCAGATAGAACCATGTATATCTAGTTTTGGCATAAAAAAATGCTATATAATAGTTAAAACCAAAGACAAATGTAAAGGGGGAGGGTCCCCAGAGGTCAGTGTATATTAGCTCAAAAGATGTACTATAAGTATTTAATGACATATAAGAAGGTAGTTAGGATGCGGTGGGAGAACTAACTTGGTTGTTTTGCGTTTTATCGCAAATGTTGCGGTTAGCAAGAGTCGCCACTGACTTTTCTTTTATCCAAAAGGAAACGTGAAAAAGCACAAGAAAGACCTTTGAGATTGTTTCTTGAGTTCGGGGGGTAGATTATGAAAAGGGAAGGTATTAGCACCCTTTTCATCCATGGTTTTCCATGGGCTCTTAGTTACTTGCCAGATCACTTGCTTTTGTTTGAAAATGTGCTTTGTGTGATTTTTGAAAGTATTTTGAAAAGGCGCCATCATTTAGGAAAACTTTGTAATGATTCTCGTTCGTAAGAATGTATACAAAGTGTTGATCTTTTGAAAATGTTTTCAAGTTTGAAAGATGTTTTTTGAAAGTGTTGGTGTTTGTTTTGAAAATAGCAAGGATGTTTTGTTTTGAAAGTGAGCAAGTAACTAGGAACATTCTACCTACTCAAAAGTCTTTCATGTTTATTTCTTCTTTCCTTTGACATTGTTATCTTACCATTGATTTTGTAAGTAACCCTATCTTTGGATGTGAACAGGACGGGCGTGGGTCATCGTATAACCATGATTAGCAATGTTGCAAGGTATCTTAGCATCTTTCTTTAGGGACTAAGATCATTTTGAAAAGGCAACATAGATAGCGTCATCGAGGGACTATGATCTTGTATTTTTGCTTGTTTTTGCTAAGATACCTCACATGCATAATATGGCCATTTTGTAAAGCAACCAAGTGGTTTTTACCCTAGGGATGCTTGTGTGCAAGTGTATTGATTTTCATGCTTGATTTGTCTTTGATTAGGGTTTGCTAATTGATTGGTTTTAGTCTTTCCATACAAACCCTAATTACTAACATTTATATAAAGCGATAAAATACAAAAAGTAAAATTACTACGCTATTACATCATAAGGGGAGAGGGGTGTACAAATTTACAAATGGAAATTGCAAGAAAATTAAACCTAATTATCTATTACAACCATATTGAATATTGTACAAGATTGAAAATAAAATGCAAGAATATAAATGGAAAAAGAAATGATTTTTGTTGTTGTTTTTTATGAAAGGGGTTTTGTCTTGACCTAATTAAAGAAAATGATTAATTTAAATTAAATAAAATTAACCTAAACTAATTAAGAAAAGAAATTAATTTGAAAAGGATTTTAAGGGTTTTTTATGAAAAGGTTTTAAATTAATGAAATGAAGATTAATTAATTAAAATAACCTAAGTTCTAAATTAATTTTAACTAAGAAAATAAAATAATATATTAATTTAACCTAAGTCTAAAAAATAATTATTTAAGAAAAAGAAAATAAATTTATTTATTTTAAGAAAATGTTCTTTAGTCTTTTTTATTTTATGGAAAAAATAAAATACATAAGTATAAATAATAAATAAAAATAAATTTGGACTTTTTATGATTTTATGAAAATAATAGTAGTTAATAATAATAATAATAATAATAATAATAATAATAATAATAATAATAATAATAATAATAATAATAATAATAATAATAACAATAATAATAATGAAGAAAAGAAATAAAAACAAAAAATAAGAAAAAGAAAATTGGGCCAGGGGTGTTAAAAACAGTCAGAAGGGTGGAAGGCTAGCAAAAATTCCCAGGCCCAGAGGAGGAAGGCCCAAACGCTCATGGCTGGCAAAAAGGAAGAGAAAACATTGCAAAAATGAACAAAAGGCAGCGCTGGTCTCGAATCCGTGACCTTGAGATAAACGCGCGCTACCTTTTCCACTCGGGTGGCTGTACATCCGTTAACATAAGAAAAACAAAAAATACATAACATCAATCCAGTCCTGAAAATGACTTCATCTTCAACCTTCATCCAAAGGATCTGTAACTTGCTCATTTCTCAACCATTTGCAAAAATGTAAACATGAAAATTGCTCAATTTTGTCACACGAATTCAACCATATAAATATCATAAGCTATAAATCAAAGATGAATGAGAATTTCTAAAAGTACCAAATTTTGACCTAAATATTTCAGAAAGTTCAAACTCAAAATTCTCCTAGCTCAATCAAAATAAATGAAATCTATGGACATGTATAGTTTCAGGGCAATGATGTCTACATTTTATCTTCACAAATACAAGCCTAACAATGCCTAAATATGAAGATAGAAGTTCAAGAAAAATACCTCAAAACTGGAAATCGTGAAATGAATTTGAGCTTGTTTCAGGAAGTGGTGATGATCAGGTTAGCTTCCCTGGACCTCTAGGAAGCTAATGCAATGGCTGGCTTAAGCTGACGGTGGCTGAAATGGCCTGGAGAAGTCTAACTGCAATGCTTTGTTTTTGGCTATGCAAGTTGATGAAGATGATGTTACAGTATGCAAATAGGGACATGGATGGTTTGTGTATAATGCTAAGAAGATTTTGGAAGTGTTAAGCCAAGAAACGCACGAGTGGTTTTGAAGATTGAAGTTCAAAGTTAGAAATGCCACAAAAATGGAGGTTTTGTGCAATCTGAGTTTTCAGGGAGTTTGGGAGTATCTTCAATCGTGTGTTATGTTGCAATACACTTGTATAATTATATGGAAAAGGTTGGTGTACTTGAGGAGGTCAGAAACACAAGATATAAACTTATGGCTATGTTACTTGATTTTGAAGAAAAATGACAATATAGTTTCAAGGCATAGTACAAGTATGACCTGAGTTTATGGGAGGCTCTAGACATGTTGCTTTTTCATTTGACATTTCTTGTGATCAGAAGGAACAAGTGCAAAGCTCTATGCATTGACTTTGTGATTAAAGCTTCTTTACAAGAATGGAATGGTTACTTTGTGCCATAAATGGAAAATTTACTTGGATAATGCTTGAATCAAGTGGATAATAGCTCAAAAGCAAGTGTAATATTCTGATTATGGAGAGATATTGAGGTTTAGAGGCATGCAAAGCAATATTGTGCAGCATAGGTTTGAAATTGAATTCTTGTTCATCACAAAATGACTTGTATTTCAAGTTTGAAAACCCTAACTTCCTCTCTCCGATTCTCCCTGCTCAAGAATGATCTCAAGGAGTTCTTAGACATTTTGGAAAGCTTGTAATGTTCTATACAACCCCTATTTGAATCACTTTTGAAAATTCCCCTTGGAACTATATGAAAAAGTTCTATGAAGTTAGGTCAAAATCCTGACCAAAACTAGGGCAAAATTTCACTAAGTGTTCAATTTCAAAACCATGACTTTATGAATTAATAAATTGAGATCCAAGAATTTTTAGAAGAAGTTGTGTAAAGAAATGTTGTAGATATCATGGAGATCTACAACTTTCATGTTGAAAGTTTATTCAGAATCCTCTTGCATCATGGTGAAAAATTGGCTCAAAGTTATGAAAAAACATGAAGTTTTAAACACTTAGAAAAATTTCTAAGTTAGAAAACTTTGACTTTTCAAAATGAAATCTTGAATTTTTGATTTCTTGATGAATAAGTTTCATACTTTGACATGTTTTGATGAATTGTGATCTTTGACATTGGATTTTGACCAAAAAGTCAAAGTTTGACTTTTCAGTGTATAGTTGACTTTTGATCAGTTGACTGAAAATTCACTGTCAATCCAATTGATCTTGAGCAATGTTTTGGGTCATGCCATTAGGTCAAAATGATTCAATTGAACTCTTTAAATCATGCTTCAAACCAATTGATCATTTTCTAGGTCAAAAATAAGAAATTGCCCTTTTTCAGTCAAAACCCTAATTTTGACAATTTTGCCCTTTTGATGATTTGATCAAATTTCTTGAGGAATTATGGTCAAAACTTGATCAAATGATACATATTAGTTTATAATGTTGACTTGGATAAAAAATTATGAAGTTTGACTGTATATTGGCCATAGTTGACTTTTTCCCCAATACAACTGATTTTTAGGTCAACTGCTCAATTGACTGAGCAAAAGTGTGATCCAAGGCTTGAAACTTGACATGAGTAATCTTGGGGGTCCATAATTATCTATGAAAGTAATATGAAGCATTGAAAGTTCAATTATCCTTGTGCAATCTCAAACCCTAATTTTGGTCATCGGTGTTTAAGGAGGTGTCTTGAGCTGATCAACCCTAGTGCAGTCTTGAACCAAGAGAGATCTTTGTGAGAAAATATTTGATAAATGAGAGGGAAAATTTTGGGGTACAACAGCAGCCCTTGTTCAATCTTATTAAACCTGAAGAGTTAGATTGGCGGATCCGCCATTCGTGACTTGAAGGTGAAAGATGATTGAACACTAGAGTGCCCAAAAATTTGCACTCGAAGATGGATGGTGAATGTGATTATAGATGCCATTTGGAGGAATGTTGGTAAACACTGGAAGAATTATCAGCACAAACCTCTTGCTGATTTATACTAAAACTTGATGTCTTACCTGTGAGAAAAAGATTTAGTAAAACGCAGATGCCTGGATGATGTTCACCAGATGTGGTATTATGTTAAATGCATATGGTATATACATGCTATGATGTATGAATGTGATATGTATGTTTTTGTACGGGAAAATAAATCCCTGACTTCTGTTGAGGAAATTCTGGGGGGGGGGGTGAATCCCTGATTGCTGTTGGGGATGAAGAATATGCATATCTTCAAACTTTGTTTAAAGGATGCTTTCACTGGAGAATATCTCTTGAATGTCAGCTGTTATATGGTCGGATTCAGGCTTCACCATTTGCTGAGGATGAAGTAGTCAACTGCTATCTGGTCAGATCCAGGCTTCACGGAAACTCACTGGGGGAAGAGATGAATTAACTGTTATATGGTCGGATTCCAGGCTTTGCAGAAAATTTTCTTGAAATTGAAAAGTTATCTGGTCGGATCCAGGCTTCACAATAACTTGTTGGGGATACAAAATTTAACTGTTATCTGGTCGGATCCAGGCTTCACATTAACTTGAAGTGGTAACTACTATCTGGTCGGGTCCAGGTTTCATATGTTTTTGGAAAGTTGTATTATTATCTGGTCGGGTCCAGGTTTCATAATGTCTCTCTGGGGATCATAGTTAATTGTTATCTAGTCGGGCTCCAGGTTTGACAATAAACTGTTTGAAAAACTGTTATCTGGTCGGGTCCAGGCTTTGTCGATTTCTGATGTTGATGAGGTCAATTGCTATCTGGTCGGGTCCAGGCTTTACAATAAACTGTTTGGAGATTTAGTTGTTATCTGGTCGATTTCCAAGTTTCACAACAAATCTCTGAGGGTAATTGCTATCTGGTCGGATCCAGGCTTCACAACAACTTGCTTGAAAAGATGAAAATGAAAATTGATATCTGGTCGGATCCAAGTTTCATAGTAATTTGTTGGGGCAGAGACAAACTCTACTGGGGAAAAGAAGTTAAACCTTGGTCGGGTTGAGTCCAGGTTCTTCTATATCTTTGAAGAGTTAGACTATTATCTGGTCGGGTCCAGGTTTCATAGTACCTTGAAATTGAGATCAACGGTTATCTGGTCGGGTCCAGGTTTCAGATACTCAAATTGTTGTCTGGTCGGGTCCAGGTTTCAGCAATTGAAGAAGTCAAACTATTATCTGGTCGGGTCCAGGCTTCGATAATAACTTGAAGATTATGCTAATATCTGGTCGGGTCCAGGCTTCATAGTATCTTTTTGGAAATAGTAAAGGCTTTGCTGACGGCTTTATTGGGGATCAGGGGTTGTGGCCCTATGATTTGCAATAATCTGAAAGGAAAATTCAAACTGGAGAGTGTAGACTCAGTCGGGTAGGACAGACGCAGCTTGGGGAGGATACACTCAACTGGGGAGAATAGACTCCGCTTGGGGATAATAACCTTGGCTGGGGAAGATATATTCAATTGGGAAGACAGGCTCAGCTGGGGAACTTCGTGGTGTCTTGATTGTTGTATGTTGAGGGAAATTTGAACTCGGCTGGGGAGTTATGCTATCTCGTCGTTTGTTGGAGAAGATAGACTATGCCAGGGGAATATAGACTCGGTTGGGGAGGATGTACTCGGCTGGAGACTTTTGTGATTCCTCGATGATTGTTAGGGAAATAAAACCCGTTGGGGAAATAAAACTTGTTGAGGAGGTGAATTTATTTTAGGAAGAGATCCACGAGGCTTCAACTTGTAAAAATTGACTTAGCTGTAGAGAGACAGCTGTCAAGAGATTGAGACTCTGGTCGGGGATTATCCTATGCAATGAGACTTTGTAGGCAACTTCGTTGGGGAAAGGTTTATTGTAGTCGTCCTTGTGGGGATAATGATAATGAGATAACTCTATGGGGATATTTCTCATACATTAAAGAGATGCTTGTTTCTTCTTAGCAGGACACATGTGCCAAATAGTTTTAATTATGTTCATATGCATATGCTCATTTAATTTTAGTCATTGGACAAATTTGCATTCAAAACAAAGACATAAATTTTGAACTTCAAAGTATATTTGTATTGGTATTTTGCCCATGAATAGGCGTTTTTGTACAGAGAGACGGAGATCCTAGTAAGAGGAAATCGTCGAAAGGAAAACAAAATTGAGAATGAAAACATATAGCCATGTGAAATGATCTCATTTCCTTCCAACTCTACTATTGCCCCAATGTCTTCGAATGTCCCTTGCCGTTGACAGAAGTTGATTGGATTGATCTTGGACCGTTTGAACTCGGACCTTGGTTATAACATTGACTGTGTTGATTCCACGGGACATAGCCATACGCTTTTAATCCTTAACTTTTTCCTGGACCGCCCTTTCGGGTTTTCAGCCCACCAGGATACCCTTTTTTTCCCAAGTCGCCTTTTCGTGTTTTCAACTTGCCGGGTGTACAATCTTTTGCATATATCCCTAATTTTTGCCCAAACCTTTTGGTTTTCCGGGATGCCCTTATTTTTCCTAGGTGTGTCAACCTAGAGGGTCTCTTATGCGTAGTATTTTTTAACTATGTCCGCGTTTATAGGATGTGGGAAGTCTTCACCATCCATGGTAGTCAGCATCATGGCACCGCCAGAGAAAACTCTCTTGACAACAAATGGCACTTCATAGGTGGGAGTCCATTTGCCTCTGGGGTCGCCTTGTGGTAGAATGATGCGTTTTATCACCAAGTCACCATCTTGATATACTCGAGGCTTGATATTTTTGTTGAAAGGCTTGATCATCCGTTTTTGGTACGTCTGACCATGGCAAACAACAGCTAATTGTTTTTCGTCAATCAAGTTCAGCTGATCCAATCTCGTTTGAATCCACTCGTCTTCGCCTAGACCTGCCTCATTCATAATTCTCAGCGAGGGAATCTGAACTTCCATAGGCAAAACAGCTTCCATGCCATACACTAGAGAAAAGGGAGTTGCCCCAATTGATGTTCTAGCTGAAGTATGGTAGCCTTGTAGAGCAAACGGCAACATCTCATGCCAATCCTTATAGGTTACTACCATTTTCTACACAATCTTCTTGATATTTTTGTTGGCCGCTTCGACTGCGCCATTCATTTTCGGTCTATACGGAGAAGAATTGTGATACTTGATCTTAAATTGAGTGCAAAGCTCAGTGATCATAGCATTGTTGAGGTTAGTCCCATTATCGGTAGCGATAAGAATGAAGCGATGTCCATTGGAAGCGGTGGACTTGATCTCTCCAATCATGTCAATTCCCCGCATTGAAAATGGCCACAGAGCGGTCATGACATTCAGAGGGATAGGAGGCACATGGACCTTGTCAGCGTAGATTTGGCATTTGTAACAAGTTCTTGAATGTTAATGGCAACCAGTCTCCATTTTTGACCAATAGTAACCGACTCTTATGATTTTCTTAGCCATCGTATGTCCACTTGAGTGAGTACCGAAGAGACCATCATGCATGTCTTCCATGATTTCCTCTGCCTCCTTCTTGTCCACACATCAGAGTAGAGTTGAATCATGGTTGCGCTTGTACAATATCCCGTTACTTAGGAAGAATTTGGCTGTAAATCTTTGCAAGAACTTTCTATCATTGATAGATGCCCCCTCTGGACACTCTTGTGCTTTAAGGTATCTCAACACCTCATGGTACCATGGCTTTTCCACATCGGTGTCAAGCTCATAGCAATGTGCAGGTTCATCGAATCTTTCAATTGTTATCATAGGGACTTCGTTGTCCCATCTGACCTTGAACATTTAAGACATGGTTGCCAAAGCGTCATCCAACTGGTTTTCTTCCCTAGGGATGTGCTCAAAAGTGATCTCTTTGAAGTGAGGAATTAGGGATAGCACAAGTTCCTTGTAAGGGATAAAATTAGGGTGTTTAGGGTCCCAATCTCTTTTTACTTGGATGATCACTAGGACAGAATCCCCGACCACATCCAAATGCTTGATCCTTAAGTCAATACCAGCTTTCAGACCTAAAATGCATGCTTCATACTCAGCCATATTGATTGTGCAATCAAAGCATAGTCTGGCAGTGAAAGAAGTGTGGCAACCTTCAGGAGAGATGATCACAACACCAATTCTGTTGCCTAAAGCGTTGGAAGCCCCATCGAATACCATAGTCCATCGGGATCCTTGTTCAGGTCCATCATATGGTCTAGGTTTCGCACAGTCGGTTACCAGCATGATGTTCTCATCAGGGAAGTCGAAGTTCATTGGCTGATAATCATCCACAACTTGATGGGCCAAATGATCTGCTAGTACACTTCCTTTGATGGCCTTTTGAGTCGTGTATTGAATGTGATACTCAGTCAAGATCATTTGCCATCTGTCTATCCGTCCGGAAGGGGAAGGTTTCTCGAAGATGTACTTGATTGGGTCCATCTTAGAAATCAACAAAGTGGTATGAGTCAACATATACTGTCTTAGCCGGCGAGCAGCCCATGCCAGAGCGCAACAAGTTTTATCGAGCAGTGAATATATGGTTTCACAGTCGGTAAATGTTTTGCTCAGGTAATAAATAGCATGCTCTTTTTGGCCAGACTCGTCATGTTGGCCCAAAACACACCCCATAGAGTTCTCGAATACTGTCAAGTACATGATCAAGGGTCTTCCTTCAATTGGAAGCATCAGAATAGGAGGTTCTTGTAGATATTCTTTGATTTTGTTGAAGGCAGCTTGACATTCATCGTTCCATCTGACTACCTAATCTTTCTTCAAGAGTTTTAAGATTGTCTCACAAGTAGCAGTTAAGTGTGATATGAAGCGGGCAATATAATTGAGACGACCCAAGAATCCTCTGACTTCTTTTTCAGAATGAGGGACTGGAATTTCTTGGATGGCCTTTACCTTGGCAGGATCAACTTTAATGCCTTTATTGCTGACGACAAAACCTAGAATCTTTCCAGATCGTACTCCAAACATGCACTTGTTAGGGTTTAACCTCAGCTTGTACTTCTTCAGCCTCTCGAATAATTTGTACAGGTGATCGATATGTTCTTCTTCAATTTGTGATCTGGAAATCATATCATCCACATATACCTCTATCTCATGATGAATCATGTCATGAAATAAAGCTACCATAGCCCTTTGATATGTTGCCCCTGTATTCTTTAATCCGAACTACATGAACTTATAGCAGAAGGTGCCCCATTGCATAACGAAAGTAGTCTTCTCCATGTCTTCGGGAGCCATCCTTATTTGATTATAGCTTGAGAAGCCATCCATGAAAGGGAAAACTTTATACTGAGTAGTATTATCAACCAATACGTTAATGTATGGTAGAGGGAAGTCATCCTTGGGGCTTTCCCTATTCAGATCCCTATAGTCCACGCACATGCAAACTTTCCCGTCTTTCTTTGGCACTGGTACCGCATTGGCAACCCATTGAGGATAGGATGTCACAGCTAGGAACCCCGCATCAAATTGTTTCATCACCTCATCTTTGATCTTTTCAGACATATCAGGCCTTACGCGACGAACCTTTTTCTTAACAGAAGGGAAGTCTTCTCTTGTCGGCAGACGATGAACTACGATGTCAGTATCCAACCCAGGCATATCTTCATAAGACCAAGCAAATACTTTCACATAATCATGCAACATATGAACCAACCTGCTTTTGACACTGCTTTCCAAATTAGCGATGATCCTGGTTTCCTTCTTATCTGCCTCTGTACCCAGATTGATGACTTCAACTGACTCTTTGTGCGATTGAATAGCTTTTTCCTCTTATAATAGAAGTCTGGCTAGCTCTCCCGATATGTCACAATATTCCTTGCCTTCGTCTTCGGCTTGGTTGATAGGACATTCAAAGTTACAGTCGGCAATAGTAGAGTCATTGCTAATAGGATCCAGAGTGGATGTGGACCTGCAAGAGTGTGTGTGTGTGTGTGTGTGTGTGCATGTAAGATACATGGCTATTTTTTTTGAAAAATGTATTTGAAAGAAAGGGAAGACAATGAACACAAATATTTGAATGCAAAAGAGTCCAATGTACTAAATGATCATATTATTAGATGAACATAAATAAAACCCTTGACAAATGGACCAAAGTGCCCCGGGCCAGGAAAATGGCTGAAAAGTCATTATTAAAATATTACAGACAAAATGTTCCTGAATTGAAAGAAAAGCAATAACAAGTAGGTTACTCCTCAATGAAGGAGATGGGCACAAAGTCCTTTGTATGCCAATTCTTCAGCTCCATTGTAGTTGGATACACCCACTCTTCAAATGCAACTCCTTCTTCAGAACCACCCACGACGTTGACTTCTTGGCTTCCAATGCGGAGAGGTGGCTTTCCAGCACGAGCACGCCTCACTTCCTTTTGAGCTTTGATGGTGAAGCCCAAACCAAACTTGTACGCTTTAAATGGGATATCAAGGAGTTGCCCCCAAGTATCACATTTTCCTTCTTCAATTGTTGCGCGAGCATCCTTGACTGAGACCATCTTTGGCGTGGCCTTAACAGCTTTAGACTCATCAAAAGAACATTTGGTAGCAGCAATCATCAGTGGTACAACCTCAAAGGATTGACACAGGGTCTCAATGAATTCTCCATCCATCTCTACGTACTTGAAAGAGTTAAGGTGGCTCACCGTAAACTCTTCTTCTCTACAGACGGTGACTATTCTGCCCTTGACTGGATATTTGAGTTTCTGGTGGAGGGTTGAGGTTACTTCCCCAGCTTTATAGATCCACGGGAGACCTAACAGACAAGAATAGGAAGGAAGAATATCCATAATATAGAAGGTGGAGTTGAAGATTTGGGAGCCCATTTTGATTGGAAGATCTACTTCCCCATGAACGGTCCTCTTTGATCCGTCAAATGCCCTTACAATGATATCACTTGGCTTCAAGACTAAATCCTCACATTCAGAGAAGAACCAGTGTCGACTAGCACATGTGTTAAGGTAGTCCCTTTGCACTCGACATAAACATGTAAAGCTTTATTGTGATTCTTCCCAAGAGGTGTTAAGTCAGCATCTGAAAATCCCAAGCCATTATCAGCTGTCAGGTTAGCCACGCAATTATCAAATTGGTATGTTGTTGTCTCATGGGGGACATGATCCTTTTTCAGGAACTTGATTAATGTTCATGCATGGACATCGGAGCAAAGCAGCAATGACAACATTGAAATCTTAGAAGGGGTGTGCCCCAACTGTTCTACAATCTTGAAGTCGCTTCTTTTTATGATCTTTAAAATCCCGTCCATCTCGCGAGCAGAGGGTTCTTCATCAGCTACGTCCTTGGAGGGTACTTTAATCACATAAGGCTCAACAACCTTTTCCTTCCCTCTTATATCAGTACTTGGCTTGGCAGTAGTAATACAGATGGGCGTCCTTGTAACAACTGGTGGTGAGATATTGGGTGAAAATATTCTCCCAGTTCTAGTTACTTTGCTTGAGCCAGCTATGTTGCAAACATTGTCATCTTTTTCTTCTCCGATCCAGGCATCTTGTTTGATCCCATGATAGAACACCTCAGCACCGTAATTCCATGGTACCGCCTGATTTGAAGAATAGGTGTTGTACCCCAAAATTTTCCCTCTCATTTCGCAAAGAATCATCCTGAACCCTCAGGTTTGCTTCTATCAAGTTTCAAGTCTTAAATTACAACTTTTCAAGAAAATCATCCACAAGGGCAAAATGGTCAAAAGCATACTGAAAAGTCAAACATTGAATTTTAGATCAAAAATCAAGTTTCAACAATTATATTTCATCAAGACATGAAATTGGTTCATAAAAAATCAGAAGTCAGAAATTACTTTGGAAAAAATCAAATTTCTAAACATTTAGAAAATTTTCTAAGTGTTAAGAGAATATGATACTTCAGAACTTCTGAGCCAGCCTCCACGCAAGTGCAGTCAGAAGTTGCAAATATGGTTCATAACATAATTCTTCAATCAGAACATGACTCTTCAGCATATGCTTCGATCAGAGCATCACCCTTAGAGTTTCATTATGGTCTTCTTCGATCAAAACATCACAAATCCCCAAGACCTTGTTTGAATGGCCTGTTGCACTGCTATAGCACAGTCCTGCAACTAGCTGCCACAACACTCGAAATTGCTGTTGATCTAGTCAACGCCTGCATTTTTCTCAAACCCTATATTTGCACCAAATTAGCAAACAAAAATTGTGATTAAAAAGCAATGGAACAATATACCAAAAAGGTTTGAATCCCATTTCCCCCCCCCCCCCCCCCCCCCAAAACCACAGCAAACCCATATATAAATAATTGGCTCCATCACACGTTCAAGGGGCTAGCTTTTGGAGAGAGAGAATCATCAAAAGAGAGAAAAGAAAACTGTGAAACCTTCGTAAAAATCCAGAATTTTCAAACAGAACACCAAACCTTTGTTCTTCCCTTTGAATCAAAGAATTTAGCGTTTTCTCTTCTGTTGTTCTTGCTGACTCCAGAACATCTGAAGGAAACAATTCAAGTTCCAAGCACACGCTTCATATTCAAGGTAAGTCTTTCTGACTTTGCATCTTTTCATTCAGAACATCATTAAAATATGTAAATATCACAGTATTAATGTTGTCCATATCATTCCATAAGTAGAAAAACTATGGATCAAAACTTCTTGATTAGGGTTAGGCTCAGATTTAGGATTAGAACTTCTATAAACTGTTGTGCTTTTATCCTTCTGATTTGTTGTTTGTTAAGAACTGGATAAATTGTTGATGTGCTGATTAATATGAGGAAAGAGTTGAAATGTGGCACAGAACCTCTGATTTTCACTCACTAGTTTTGCACAACACAGAACTTATGAGTTCTCCTTACTGTTAAACACACTGAACTTCTAATGTTTCCACTTACTGTTTTAACACTCAGTACTTCTGATTTTCACATGCTGATAACACACTGAACTTCTGATGTTCACTCACTGTCTTAGCACAATACATGACTTCTGAGTTCTCCCCACTGTTTTAACACGTACAGAGCTTCTAAGATTTTCTCACTGTTCTCACATTTTTAACTTTAGCACGTAGTAACCCAGAACTTCTGTGTTTTCCCTCTAACATTTCTTGCAGGACCTCAGAGTGTATCAACTCAGAACTTCTGACTTCCTCTGATGTTTCTTGCTGAACCACAACGCGCCCGACATCAGAACTTCTGATCCCATTTGCTTTGCTTTCAGCAACATGCTGATTCTTTTCTCTCATTATTTTCCTTTTTTTAATCATTTTTAACATTAACATCTTTTTATTAATATAAAAAATCTATAAAAACATTTTCTTTTTTTTTATAAATAATTTATTTCTTTTTTAATTCATTAAGACAAAAAATCACTTTTAAAACAAGTCCATTTTACATTTCTTGTGTACTATTTCAATATGATTGTAATAGATAATTAGGACTTTAATTTCTTGCAATCCCCATTTGTAAATTTGTACACCCCATCCCCCTAATGATTGTAATAGCGTAGAATCTTTATTTTCCGCACTTTTATTGCTTTCATATATTGTTAGTAATTAGGGTGTGTATGGCAAGACATGAAATTGACAAGTAGATAACCCTAATCAAGACTAAAATGAATGCAATCAAACACACTATGCACACACACCCTTAGGGTAATCTCACTTGTTGCCTATCGGAAATTAGTCATGTCCCTCGAACATGGGCGTTTTAGCAAAAGACCCTCGATAAAAGATCGTAGTCCCTCGATGACCCTCGATGTTGCCTTCGGTAAACGATCTAGTCCCTAAAACGACATTGCTAAAACGTTCCATGGATTTCCTTCTATGACTATACAAACTTCCCATGCTCGTCCCTTCACATGCAACGATGGGGCTTCTTACCAAATCAATGGTAAGATAGCAACGTCTAAAGGAGGAAAAAGAATATTTAAGACCTTTGGAGTAGGTAGATTCGCTCTTAGTTGCTCGCTTGCTCACAATCAAACATTTTACACCAACACTTTCACATTAAAACTTTTTTTCGAAAGACAAAAAAACATTTTTTATACGTTCTTGTAGAGACGAGAACCATTACAAAAAACATCTTTTTAAAATCACTTCCTAAAACACATTCCACAAACACCTATTTGAATTATTTTTTGAAACAACACTTTGTATGCATTCTTATAGAGACGGGAACCATTGCAAAGATGTTTTCAAAATACTTTCAAAACCCACACGACAAGCACATTCAAACAAAATCAAGTGATCTAGCGAGTAACTAAGAGCCCATGGAAAACCATGGATGAAAATAGTGCTAACACCTTCCCTTTTCGTAATCTACCCCCCGAACCCGAGAAAACATTTCTAAAGTCTTTCCTGTCCTTTTCAGCCTTTCCTTATTGGATAATAGAAAAGTCGGCGGAGACTTTTGCTAACCGCAACATTCGCGATCAAACACGAAACAACCAAGTCAGTTCTCCCACCGTATCACAGAACTGGCGACTCTGCTGGGGATTATTCTAAAAGTAGGGGTTACCTTAGGGCTAAGATCACATTTACTTGCTTTCATTGTTTTACTTATATGCTTTACATTATGGTTCTTTGTTTTGGTTTGAATCCTCTACCCGGATTTCGGATACCTTATAGGTAAGTAGCAATACATTGTGGAAACTGTGCAGGGTATACTGACACGGTCTAAGCAATAGCTACTTTAGTGCGACATATATTATGGGTACCGGTAGCCCTTGAGTATTCAAGGAGAATATGGGGCCGCTGAGTAATGTCATGAAGCACTAATGAACTTTTAGAATCTTTACTTGACCAACTTGGCCATTAGGACGTAGTGAGATGACCGGCTTTGGTGCTGTCTGAAGTTGGTAGATACTCGATACTACACTCATTGAGGTTTGGTTTTTTGGGATATTTCGGTCGCCATTTAAGAGGCTTGCGCTGAAACAATGATCAAGGAAACAAACCAGTGATATTCAGCTCCTTAGAACCCGATTACTATTACTAGGACAGGTTTTAATCCAACTAAACTTTAAGAGGGTACTTACCTATGAGACTCCATGCAAGCCTAAACCTAAGGACTTGTTTGCTTTTATTGTGTATATTTTACTTGTACATAACATCATGAACATCATAACATCATACTCATACTCACTAACCATATCAAGGAGTTCTGGGATTTATCTTTGTTTCTGTTTTGTAGGACATGGATTCTCTTCGGAGTAAAACTATTCAAGTCAACCTTGTAAGGGTTCCCCCTCAACTTAAAGAGCTAGCTTCAAGGATTCCTGAAAACTCTCCATTCACTGAGAGACATGGTCGCTTACTAAGCTTGGTCACCTCCAACACATATGAAGACATGATGAAGGTGCTCTTTCAGTTCTTTGATCCTTTACACTATTGCTTCACATTTCCCGATTATCAACTTGTGCCTACTTTGGAAGAATTCTCCCGACTCTTGAAGATTCCCATACTCAATCAACTACCTTTCAACGGTACGGAAAGAGACCCAAATCTAAAAGAGATTGCTCAAGCTCTACACTTGTAATCATCTGATGTCACAACTCATTGGGAAACAAGGAGTGGTGTCAAGGGTTTCCTAGCAAAGTTCTTGTTTGAGAAAGCCCAAAACTGTTGGAACTCTTTGGATATACAAGCTTTTGAGGAAATTGTGGCTCTCCTCATCTATGGTATAGTTTTGTTTCCAAATCCTAACCAACTCATAGATATGAACACCGTAAAATCTTTATATCTCGCAACCCGGTGCCTAATTTTCTAGGGGACATCCTACACTCTTTTCACACTTGCACTATGAGGAAAAGAGGTATCCTTATGTGTTGCACTCCTCTCTTGGCAAGATGGTTTATTTCGCATCTTCCCCAATCTGTATTAAGAAATGAGCAAGGTTCAAGGTAGTCACAAAGGTTGATGACGCTCAAACATACAGACATCTATTGGTGTTCCCGATCTATAGAGAACGTTATCATTATCGACCATTGTGGAGAGTTCCCTAATGTCCCCTTACTTGGCATTAGGGGATGTATCACCTACAACCCCTGCTTAGCCTTAAGACAGTTTGGTTACGCCCGAAGGGATGGTCCACATGAGATGTTGATTCAAGGGTTAGTATTCGACTATGAAAGTGACAATCAAGGTCTTCGCCAGAGGTTTATCCGAGCATGGAGGATGTTGAACAAGGTAGATAGCAAGAAATTTGGGCACAAGAATTCCATCCCTCTTGAGCCTTACCTCAAATGGATACGAGCTCGCGCTTAAAGTCTTATGATGCCTTATCCCTCCATTCTCTCGATGATCATAGGGCCTGTTGCGGAAGGAGATGTTCCTTACACAATCCTATATCCTTACATGCCCACCTATCTTGAATACTTACAAAGATATTGGATACAGCTCAAGGGAGAGCGAGACACTTTTGAGGCTCAATTCTACGCTAGCGAGAAGAAGGTTTTGGAACTCACTAAGCAACTGCATAAGGAGCGGACTTTGAATTCCTACATCGCACCAAAGAGGATGCGCACAACCTTTTTATCTTAGAGTTTTTTATGTATTTTCGTGTAAGCCCAAAGAGGCATTGATGTACTCAAGCTTTAAATTATTAATATAACGTGTGTTTCCTTTTTGTCTAAAGCGAATTTGAATCTCTAAAATCCTTGAAATCATTGCATATGCATTTACCATTCATCATAACATAAGCAAGTTTCTTGCAACAAGTCTCCTCATCTTTCTACTATTTATTTCTGTAAGATGGATCTCGAGCAAACGGTGAAGGACCTCCAAGCATAAAATGCTCAGTTTCAACAGATGCTCTTAACTCTAGCCAAAGGACAAGAAAAGTTGAAGACCTTGCTAGTTGAAAAGAAAAAGAAGAAAAAAAAGAAAATAACCAGAGTTCTAAACATGGGAAGAAGATTCCAAGGGCAGACAAGAAGGACCTTAATGTTGTACCCTAATTTTTGCCCCTAAGATTCCTTCATCATACCATATTGATTAAATCACAACAAGATCAGATTAGGGCTTTTTGTTCTTCTCCCTATCTTTAGCCTTGCTCTTTTGAGGAGTTACCAAGCACCTTGACTTGTTTTATTTTGTGATCATGAATATTTTGCTTTGATTTTCTCTCTAATTAATAAAATGCAATGTTGGTTTGTCTTACTTGTTAAAAATGTAGGTAAAGGCAATGAGGTTTAGCAAGTTGCTTCATGGGTTCATGAGTTTATTTCCATGCCTTAGTCAATAGCTTGAGAAATTAAAACTTCACTATTGGAGTGATTTTGAAAGAAATGGCACGACAAGGATTATTTTGGTTCAACATATCTCAAAGTTATCAAAATTGATTCAAAAATACAAAAGGGTTGAGGGAAGAAGTTATCATGATTGAACAAGGTCTTGTTCCTATCGATCACAAGAGCATATTTATCTCTAATTTCAAGATATGGAGGTGGTTTTGGTGGCTATGAGTCCTCACCATCATCCTCAACAACTTCTATTCATAAAGGAAGAATATTGGCACAATAAGTTTGTTCAAACTTGTCAAAGTTCCTCAAAGCATTCTCTTGATCTAGAGGCTAAGGTTTTGAACTTCAAAGGAGCATATCTTGCTCATATTTTTTGTATTTTTGAGTGATTCCAAAGACATATTTCTCTTCAAAGAGTTACCAACAAATCACTTCAAAAGTTCCAAGGAGTTTCCATGTGGAAGGAACTTGGTGAAGAAGAAAAATTACAAGTCATCCAGATGAATCCCCAATGTTCCATATGTGACTTCAAATGGTCATAACTTGGTCAATTTTTGTCACCTTGAGCCCATTCGTTTTCCATGGTGATCCTAAAGATGTGTACTTAATGCCTTCTTTTATGTGAAAAGTGAGAAAATGGATGGAAGTTGCCTTAAGAATGCAAAAGATTATAGGTCATTTCATGATATTTGGCCAACTTCAACAAGTCATAACTTGCTCAATTTTTGGATATTTTGAGTGGTTCAAATTGCAAAATATCATTCAAGAGATTTACTTCGTTCCACCTTTTTTGGTCAAGAGCAAATTCTAAGTGGAAGGCCATGTTTGGATACAAAAGATTATAGGTCATTTTTAAAGAAGAATTTGAAATATTTCTAAGTATGGAAAGTCAACTCTTTTTCTTCAACTTTGACTCCATGTAACTTTCACCTTAAACATCCATTTGATTCCATTCCTTTTCCATTGCAAAGCTTGTAACATCATCTTTCCAAAGCATCAAGAATTATGCCCTAAGACCCCTTGAGTTGGAAATGCCATGGTTTTGAATTTGGTAGTTTGAAACTGAATTTTGTACAAAGTCAAGATTTTAAAATCTTTGTTTTGGCTTCTAATCACAATATTTCCACGCGTTTTTGTTTCTAATCATTTTTAGCAACTTGCCAGAAGTGATTAGCATTATGAAACACACGATTTGGCTGAGTTTTGATCAAGTTTGAGTCACACTTTCTCCATGATGCAAACCCACACGAATTCCCTCCAAAACACATCATTTGATATTCCTTTTGATCCCTTTTGCTTCCCTATAAATAGAGGGTCATCCCCCATTCAATTTCCCAAGCTTGGATATCCAGAATCACCCTGCCAATCTTGCTTCACAACCCAGAATTCAGCAACTTCGAAATCCATTCTCAAGCATTTTTCAATCCATTTTTTCCTCAATTCACCTTCCTTGATCTTCCCTGAAGCTAACCATATAATTACATTCAAGAATCATGCCTTATACTGTTCCATAGAAGTCCATTTTCAGAGCTCTACAACTCAACTTCAATAGGTAGATTCCTTCATCAATTCTTCAAAACTCTGATATCATTGTGTTGCTCTCATTGCCCTGGTTCTAGTCGCAACATTTACATTTCACTGGAAACACGTTTTGACCATGAATTTTCAAATCCCTTTTCAAAACTTTCCTTCCAAATTGCTTGAGCTACAATTTATATAAATTTGGCGCGAGGGTGTGGTTGTTTTCGTCTTGAAGAGACGAAGCAATTGGCATAGGTCTGAGCTTCTGATTTTACAGTTTGAGAGACCTGCAAATCACGTTGGCTGGAAGTTGAAGATGACCTACGTGTCATCTTCCAACCAATGATGGCGTGCCATTTGTATTTTTCAAAAATCTGATTTACTATTGATTATGTACATTATTCACTAATGACCATGATATGCACTGCGCGCCAGATCCCTTGGATTTGATTACTAACGCGTTTTGACTCTCATCCAATGGTCCACATATTTTACTTTTATTTTCTTTTTCTGATTTTTATATTTTTATTGTTTTAAATTTTAAAAAATCATAGAAAATTCATTTTTAGTTCAAAAAATCTGAAAAAATTATGAAAAATATTTTTGATTATTCTCTTTCTGATTTTTATTTTTTCACAATTTAATTTTGTGTTTTGGTATTTTTTTATAAATTTTACACTTATTTGATTTGTTTAAAATGTTTAAGAATTCTTTTATATATTTTTAAATTCTGAAAAAATTATAGTATGATCCAATGATATTGTGAAAAATATTGGTGACTTTATTTTATTTTTGTTTCTGACTTTACTATTTTTTACTATTTTTGTTTATTTTACTCATTTATTTTAATTTTAAAAAATAGTTTCTGACTTTTAAAAATTACCAAAATTTTTATAAAAATATTTGGATCCATTTCTGATTTTTCTATGGCCTTATTTTTCATTTCTTGATTAATTTGAACATAATTGATATTTTCCTCATTATTTTCCTTTTTTTAAAACATTTTAAAACCTTTTAATGTATATATTAAATATGATTTATTTTGTGATTATTTTCTGGCTGTCTTGAGTTGATTTTTTGATCATGACTTTATTAACATCATTGGATCTTGGGTGTTAAGTTCAACTCCACCAAGATGGATGAATGGTTTTAATAATAGTTTGATTAAATTTTTAATTCAAAAGTGGTTTATTCATCTTTTTGCCCTAATCCTCTTCATCTCATCCCCTTCTCATTGCACTAAATGTTGTTGGAGCATGATCTCTATATCATATCTCAAAACAAATGGTACATAGATTGCTATTGACCGACCTCAAAATAGGTGCGACTTCTATATAAGTCCACTTACGATTGCTTAACATATAGCTAAATTTTATCCCGATTCGAATAAATGATCATTCGTGGCCCAAACTTATGATTGCAAGCCCAAGTATGTTAATTTCATCTCTTTGATCCAATAACCTTGAGATTCATTATGTGGAGGCTTTGGTTCTATCAATCCTCTAATGGATCTACAACACCTTTGGTCAACGCGGATCACTTAAACATTATTGATCATTAAATGGTACTTATGAGAATTCCAAATGTATGATATACTTGACAAAAAGAAAATGCAACTTGTTGTGTGGAGGCTTTGGTTCTACCAATCCTCTAATGAGTTTCAAATGCAAGTTTCAAGATGGTCATCCAACTAACCACTAATTATTGACTTGTGTTGCACCCCAAAATTTGCCCTCCCATATCCATCAAGATTTGCCAAGTCAAGGTCACAAAATTCCCCAAGGGCTATGCAGTTCAACTGTCTCCTATACAGTCAAAACTAGGGTTTGTGTTCTGGTCAAGAAAATGAACTTTCCAAAGGCCCAACCAAGTCTCATATGCCTACAAATGTGGTCAAGCATCATCATGCCAAGTTTCAAGGCATTCAGCTCAAAATTGCACAGTCAAAACCCTAGATTGCACTACAGTCAACTGTAGGGGCAAAATGGTCATTTGACAGTCAAAAGTTCAAATTTTTGGTCAACACATCATTTTGAAGCCACAAACATCATTTGATCAATGCTTGATCATGATTCTCAAAATTTGGCTCAGAAATCATCAAAGATACAAAAGTTGCTATATTTGGACAGCTGAAAAAGTCAACTGAAATTGACCAGGGCATAACTTTCACATGGATTATCAGAAAAATCCCATCCAAAGCTCATTTTGAAGAGAAAGACATTTCCTACAATTCATCTTCATGTTCCAAGTCCAAGAAATGCTCTCACAAAAAGTTATCAATTCCAACATTATAGGTCATTTTCAAAAGTCAACAAAAAGGGACTTTAAGTCAAAGGCCATAACTTGAGATTGGTAAACCAAAATGACATGGGACCAAAGGCATTGGTTAGAGGACTCAAAGACCTTTCCAAAATGTCCAAGAACATGTGAAAAGCTTAAAAATTGACCAAGTTATGCCTTGTGGAAGTTGGGAAATTTTTAGGAATTTTGAAAAGTCAACTTTGATGCAAAAGGCCTAAAAATGCAAATGGGCCCAATTATCTTCCAAATTTCTTCATGCCAAGCCTATGCACGACCATTAGGCCCATAGGGAAGTATTTTCATATTTTTTAATTATTTATTTGAATTAATACTAATTTATATTCATTTAAATGATTTTAATATGTGAAAAATATAAAACCTAACCTAAAAAATCTTTTTATACACATTATAGGCTCAATATTTCGTGTGAAGGCAAATGAGGAAAGATTTGGGGTGATTGGATACAAATTGGCACAAAAGCCATGGAAAAGGATTCAAAAAGATTTCATGAAATCAAAGATTGAAAATCAATTATTGCTTTGGATTTTATTCAATATTTTTAACCTAATAGCTACCATATATGCTCAGCATCACAACCATAAGCCCTAGAGACTGCAGGCTGCGCTCAAAAGCTGATCATAAACTTGAAAATTTTCCAAGAATTCCAAAAACTGAATTCAGAGTTCAAGGGCGATTCAGACTCCAAAACCTATTCCAAAAGCTTCAGTGACAATCATAGAACACATCCCAATCAAGAACAACCATCAACACGCGTGGAACTGGTACCCCTGAGTCAAACCGTGTCACAAAATTTTCCAAAACGCATAGCATAATTCAAGCATTATTTTTCATTTTTATCTATGTATTCATGATCACAATGCTGTTTCTAAGCTAACCATGGTGTTTGATTTCATTTTTGTTGACCATACACGATTTCGCCATTGCTAGAATTTAGGGTTACAGGTTTCTGAAATTGGGGCTTTGGCGTAGAAGAAAAATCAGAGTCCAGGAGTACCATGGTTGGATTCAATACCTCAAGACGAATCAATCCAGACACTCGCGCCTAATTTCTGATCAACATAGCGCTATTCGCTATTTCTTTGAAGGTTGCCTAAAGCCACGCCCTAAAACCGTCGCCTATAGCCCTTATGTTTCAAAAAAAAAAGGAGAAAGAGGAAGACGATGTGCTGGCATGATATGGTTGGGTATTTTAAATTTTGCGCGCCTAATTACTAGTGCGTTTGGTTTTACCTTTTATTATTTATGCGTTATATTATGTTAATTAAAATCGAGTGGCTCAGTTGGCAGGTACTCATGCGTGCAACCCTTAAGACCTGGGTTCAAGTCCCAGGTCTGTACAAATCTCCATAATATTTTTCAATATCTATTCCTGTGCAGGCGCAATACTATGGTTCACCATACACCATCCTAATCCAGGCTTACACGCGTCCTACAAAGGCAAATCAGAGGCATAGATCCAAGGAACACCATAGATGCTGGTCAACGTGCTATACAAAATCCAGGAAAGTCAATAAAACTCAGGCTAAATGGGCCAGGCTTTTGGACCAACACCTCACAAATTGAGATCATACCCCCTTGGTTTGCCTCTCTTTTCATAATTTATTTTTTCTAATTATTATGTTATTTGTTGTTTTAATTAATTAACTTATTTTTCACAAAACATAAAAATATCACAAAAAATTCAGAAAAGACCAAAAAAATAGTATTTATTTTATTATAATTATTTTCTTAGCATGTAAACAAACTAATTTTAAATTAGGTTTAATTTATATTTTTTCATAAATAAAAAGCACCAAAAATAGAATTTAGGTTTAAAGTTCTTGTTATTTTTTTTTAGAATAATAATAATATTTATTTATTTTCATAAATTAAAATTGTATATAAATAACTTAGATTTAAATTAGGTTAAAACATAATATTTTCATAACAAATAAAAAAGACTAGGATTAGGGTTTGTCCTTTAATTCAATTTCCAATATTTCCTTTTCCTTTTAATAAATAAAAACACAAAAAATAACAAAAGCATTTAATCATTTAATTTTTAATTCTCATTAACTTTTTAATTATTTGCAAAAGGGTCCAACGCCCTAATTTCGTTAATTTCTTTATTTCTCGCGTTTACTTTATTATCGCTCATTATAATTTTGTAAATACCCCAAAGCCATGTAATTTAAGATTCTCGCACTTTTATTTATTCGCTTTATTTATTTTCCGCTAAATCGGGTCCGGTTTAATTTTGGCGATGTGGACCCGCGCCATTTGTAATAGTTTAGCTTTATTTCCGCAACTTTATAACTGTTAATCAAGCATGAAAGAATGAATGTCTAATAAAATCAAGCGTAGAACACGACAAACATGACAAGATAAATATCTGAAAACGACACACAATTCGCACACACCACCCCTAGGGTACGCCTCACTGTTGCCTTGCCTCGAAAGGTGATCGTCGAGTAGAGGACGTCTTAGTAAGTCCTCATGATCCGGGAACCTGGCATGAGGGTAGCTTCTAAGGTGTCTTCCCATTGCTCTGGTGATCACCATGTCCCTAAAATCGAATTGACCCGAACACCTCCAACGGTGGTGCTACCTACCTCTCAATGGTGGGATGGCACTACTTTTAAGGACATCTACACAGACGAATTCCTTAGGGTAGGTAGGTTCTCAAGGATACTTGCTCTAATCTCAAAACAAACTCAAAAAGACTTTTCACACCGACACTTTTCAAAAGCTTTCAAAGCAAACTTTTCAAACACTCTGACGTATGAGTCGATCTGGAACTTTTTTTCAGAAGAAACTTTTTAACCCACATCTGAAAAGCAAACACACAAATTGAAAACACATTGAGCAAGTACCTAAGAGCCCATGGATAACCATGGATAGAAAGGGTGCTAACACCTTCCCTTTCTATAACCCACCTCCCGAACCGAGAGCAATCTCTTTAAGGAATTTTTCTGTGCTTTTGTCCTTTCCGATTGGAGAAAATAAAAGACGGTGGCGACTCTTGCTTCCGCGACATTTCGCGAACCAGCGTTAAACAGTCAGTTCCAGATCCACCGATCACAGAACTGGCGACTCTGCTGGGGATACTCCTATAAAGTGAGGTGTACCTTAGGGTTAGTTCATAACTGTGTTCTCAATTGTATTGACTTGTCTGCTTTAAATTTGTGGGCTGCATGGGAGTTACATAGATCCTAACCCGGATCTGGGGATACCCTGTTTAGGTAGCATAATCTGTGAGGGACCTGTCCGGCGTATACCGACATGGGTGAAGCAGTGGCTACGTTGGTGTGGCGCCTTGGTCTGTACCGATATCCCTCGTGTTGAAACGGGGAGAATATGGGTCTTCCAAGGAGTCATTAAGCACCAACAGACCTTAGAACCTTAAATGACCCAACTTGGCCAATAGAAACAGTAGCGGTATGCTACGCCCATTGAGGCTAAACTCTCGTGATGGTTCTGGCCGCAAGAAAAGATTGCGATGCTGGAGTTATGACCGATTGAGGGTAGTCAGTGATATTGGGATCCTCTAGAACCCGGTTACTTCTGATAGGACAGGTCTTAACCAACAAACTGAAAGAGGGTACTACCTAGACCTCATGCTGGCCTAAACTCTAAGGGCACTTTTGTGTGACTTGTGTGCCTTTGTACTTGCCTACTTGCGTACTTGTTACCTGACACTTGTTTCTTGCAGGTCCTGTTTATAGTCCTTAACTAGGACTCATGACAAGGTTTACCAAATTTCTTGCAGGTTCTGTTTATAGTCCTTAACTAGGATTCATGACAGGGTTTACCTAATTTCTTGCAGGTCTTGTGTATAGTCCTTAACTAGGACTCATGACAGGGTTTACCTAATTTCTTGCAGGTGTTGTTTATAGTCCTTAACTAGGACTCATGACAGGGTTTGCCGAATTTCTTGCAGGGTCTGTTTATAGTCCTTAATTGGGACTCATAGCAGGGTTTACCTACATCATCCCATGCATAGCATGACATCATACCATTGCATACATCCTAACCCATTTCAAGGATCTCAAGGGCTTGTGATGCAGGTCATGATAAACCAATTACCCAGCAAGGGGCAAAGAGGATTTATTTTCCTCTAGCCAAGGGTGTCAGGGGCTATGACCCACTGGATATGGTGAGCCTTTGACCCTTGAAGAAGGACTCTCAACAATATGCAGTGCCTTCAGTCAAGCTACCGGTTCTCAACTCTAACAAGTTTCTCTGTTTACCCCGCGAGGTCCTTGAAAACATTGCATGCATATCATACATCTCATTGCATTGCAGGTATCCCTCTGACAGGTTGCTTACCCTTCTCCGCTGTTTATTTCAGCCGATCGTCATGAATCCTGAACCATCAGCCGAGCAGACTATCAAGGACCTCCAGGCTCAGAACGCCCAGTTCCAAGAGCTGATTATGAATCTGACTCAGGGGCAACAAGACCTGAAGGCTCTGCTTTTGAAGAAGGACAAGAAAAAGAAGAGGACTGTTCTGTTCAGCCCTAGACGCAGATCTGGGAATACACCGCAAGTTGAAACTGAGAGGACAACCCCATCTGTGGGAAAAAGCAGTCATCATGAGAGAGAGGTTCCCAGTCCAATGGTCTCCGACAACGAGACAGATTTTGATGAAGAGCAGTACCCTCCGGCTGAAGACAAGTACAAACAGTTGGAGGATAGGATGAAGGCTATGGAGGTGCAACAGGCACCTGGGCTGGATCTTGGAGATTTGGGTCTGTCAACTGGTGTGGTTATTCCCCGGAAATTCAAAGCACCATCCTTTACTAAGTATGACGGGGCGTCCTGTCCCAAGCTGCATCTAAGGTCCTATGTTCGGAAGATTCAGCCATATACGGTGGACAAAAACTTGTGGATCCACTTCTTCCAGGAGAGTCTTTCAGGGACTCATCTCGAATGGTTCTATCAGCTGGATGGGACCAAAGTTCGTAACTGGGAGGAGTTGGCAACTGCTTTCTATAAGCAGTACCAGTATAATGCCGACCTTGCCCCCACACGTACTCAACTCCAGGGTATGTCGTTAGGCGCAAGCGAAGGTTTTAAGGAGTACGCTCAGAAATGGAGGGATCTTGCTGGAAGGGTACAACCCCCACTGACTGATCGGGAGCTTGTGGATATGTTCTTGGGAACCTTGTCTGGTCCATTTTATAACCACCTGATTGGGAATTCGTCTGCTGGATTCACAGATCTTATATTGACTGGGGAGAGAATTGAAGCTGGCATCCGGTCTGGGAAAATTCAAGAGGCTATACCTTCTGATAAGAAGCCTCATCATGGAAAGAAGGAATCCAATGCTGTGCACGGTAAAAAGAGCCGTCATGAGGCAGGGGCAATCCAAATCTCTAATCCCGGACCTGCTCAACAAGGACAGGGGCAACAGCGCAAAGAGAAACGGCAGTATACCAAACTCAACATGTCGTTGGATCAAGCACTGCAACAACTGTTGAAGACAGGGCTGATCACCTTAAGGGCTCCTCTTCGGAATCCGAACACTTCTGCTCCCAACTATCATCCCAACGATAGGTGTGCATATCATTCAGATAGCCCGGGGCATACTACAGACAACTGCTGGCCTCTCAAGAATAAGATTCAAGATATGATCGACGCTGGAGAGATTCAGTTTGAAGTGCCAGAGACTCCGAACATAGTCACTGCTCCGTTGCCCAATCATTGAAGCCTTTTGTTTATTTGAATGTTTTGAGTTGTACTTTCCTTTGCTTATACAAACAATTAATGTCATAGCAAACTCTTTTATGTTATCAATGCATCGCATACGTCTGTTTTGGAAATTAATACAATTACTTTCATTATGTTCAAATATCTTTTCATATTTTTTCTGATGTCAACTCTCGGTTAATAACTCTGAGCCTCTTGAGGGAGGATGACGAAAACGATACCACAATCATTACAGTACGCTTTTGAACAGACCCCGCTGATGAGGTACAGGCATTGTTTCAATCCCTAAACACTGGAGTTATAAGGATGATAAACCCTCGTCAACCCCTTCGAGCCAAAGAAGTAGGAGTTTTATTTTCGAAAATCAAAACCCTTAATCATAACCTGGGGCAGGGTAGTCTCTCAGTTGATCCAAGTGCATGACGAATGGCACCAAAAAGTCTTTACAAAACGAAGAAAGACAGTGATGGTTCAGAACAATCAAAAGGACAAGCAGTCATCGTCAAAATTCATAAATGAAAAGCCCAAAAAGTCTAAACCTACAAAGGGGACTTATGAAACTGGGGCATCCCGCTGACTGTAATTCCAAAAAAGGAAACAGTTCAGGCAAAAAATAGGGATAACAAAATCAAAAAGAAAGAGGACATACAAACCCTCAACAAAAAAGAAATGACTGCCTATTCAAAACAAGTCATCAACATCTGAACCATTATTGGAATATCAAAGCAAAGACTCAAACAAGGTCTAACGTATGATCAACTGAGTTTAGGTTTGGAGAACATCACGAAGAGCGGGCGGGTACAAATAAAATTTGAGCCTTTACCCTTTGTTTCTTAAACCATGAACCAGACCACGTTATAACCCTCAAAAGTCCTAGCTGAAGCATGGGTTAGTTCGAAAGCATACTGTTACGAAAGGTATCCTGACTCCTGAAGGCTTATGGTAAAATAACGAGTTGACATCACGTTTTACAAACAATCACTTGTTTTATGAAAAAGAATGCATTTTTCAAAATCTTCGAGACAGACATAGACTTTGCATTTTTAACATAACTTTGTTTGCATATGACTTTTTGTTTGGACAGCAGGGAAAATTGCACAATGAAAGCCTAATGAACAGAAGCACCTCCAATCCAGGGGCAGACATGATTATTGTCCATCATCTGGGGCAATTAAGTCAAGATTCGGAGAATCTCTTAAAAGGCTAAAATAGCCTGGGGCAAATCTCCGCCTGAGTCACTTAGGGCGTTCAACAACGAATCGGGCCTGATCAAACACCTTCTGGTAACATGGCAACACTTTTAACAGGGGCAACTCCCTGCATTCTAAGAGCGTGGATATAGTCGAAAAGATACTACGCAAAATCAAAAACCCGCTAGGTTGACACACCTAGGCAAAAATAAGGGCTTCCCGGCGAACCAAAAGGGTTCGGGCAAAATGAAGGGATGAAATGAAAAAAACTCTGTACACCCGGCAAGTCGAAAACCTGAAAAGGCGGCTTGGGCAAAAATGGGTATCCCGGTGGACTGAAAACCCGAAAAGGGCGGTCCAGGCAAAAGTTAGGGATTAAAGCGTACGACTATGTCCCGTCTTCTTGTCATCTGTCTGCCAGAAGAAGGTTTATCTCTCAACAACTAGCAGCATCCCACAAGTGCATTCCCCATAGAAACTGGGGCAATAAAAGTTGGTCTGAGCAGTCTGATCGTGCTATCATCCAAGGTATCAGGGTAGATCCTGTTGAAGAACATAACCAGTACAGTTCAATACTTCCCCAGGATAGTCCAACCCAGCTTCCCCAGGAAAATTGGAATCCATATCCCCCAAGCAGTTAAGCTTATCCCCAGTAAATTCTGGAAGCTTATCCCTCGCGAAGCACGAACGCGTCTCCCGGCTTCATTCAAAGAGTTATTTCCTTAACAGGATATAACTGGGTTATCCTCAGCCAAAAGCCACGGAAAGAGCGTCGTCGACAAAGTCTTCCTACCCCAGCGAAGTCTATCAACACTTCCAATACAGCAGAGGTATCCTCAGCGAGTCATCCTCAACAAATCAGCAAAATCATCTCCCCACGGAGTATTTCTTCCCAGCATGGTCGCTAGAATATCTTTTTCTCCCCGCAGAATCCTCCATTTGCCAAGTTTATTCCCCAACGGAATTATCTTCTCCTACCGGTATACTTGCAGCTATCCTCCCCAGCGGAAGCAAAGCTTTTTTCAAACATCAGCCCAGGATGCGACTTCCCGGCACCCGTCAAGGATTTATTTTCCCTAGACAAAAACATACATTCATAAAACGTCACATCTTCGTACATTATAAGCATGCATATGCATCATATGGCACGAATCTCCTTAATTCTGAAAACATACAATTCATGTATCATGATTTTGCATACAATTATGTTTTGCCTTTCAAAAAAAAAAAAAAAAAAAAAGATCAATACAAAAATGATTATTATCAACTAATGCAATTCTTTCTAGATATAGTTTCAGATGTAAACCCAGCGATGGTGACGTTCTGATGCTGCTTCTAGATTTCCTTCTCGATATAGTTTCAGATGTAAACCCAGCGATGGTGACGTTCTGATACTGCTTCAAGATCTCCTTCTCGATATAGTTTCAGATATAAACCCAGCGATGGTGACGTTCTGATGCTGCTTCTAGATTTCCTTCTCGATATAGTTTCAGATGTAAACCCAGCGATGGTGACGTTCTGATACTGCTTCAAGATCTCCTTCTCGATATAGTTTCAGATATAAACCCAGCGATGGTGACGTTCTGATGCTGCTTCAAGATTTCCTTCTCGATATAGTTTCAGATGTAAACCCAGCGATGGTGACGTTCTGATACTGCTTCAAGATTTCCTTCTCGATATAGTTTCAGATGTAAACCCAGCGATGGTGACGTTCTGATACTGCTTCAAGATTTCCTTCTCGATATAGTTTCAGATGTAAACCCAGCGATGGTGACGTTCTGATACTGCTTCAAGATTTCCTTCTCGATATAGTTTCAGATGTAAACCCAGCGATGGTGACGTTCTGATGCTGCTTCAAGAATTCCTTCTCGATATAGTTCCAGATGTAAACCCAGCGATGGTGACATTCTGATGCTGCTTCCAGATTCCCTTCCAGATATAGTTCAGATGTAAACCAGATATGGTGACGTTCTGATACTGCTTCCCGAAGTCCTTTTCAGATGCTTCCCTCTCCGGCATGAGCGTGAGGTGATATTCTCTTATGGTTCCCTCTCCAACGGCGTGTGAGGTAGTAATCCCTTTTCTAGATGTTTCCCTCTCCAACGGTGTGTGAGGTAGTAATCCCTTCTTTGATATTCCCCTCTCCGACGATGAGTATGAGGTGATATTCTCCCTATGGTTCCCTCTCCAACGGTGTGTGAGGTAGTAATCCCTTTTCCAGATGTTTCCCTCTCCGACGATGAGTGTGAGGTGTTCATTCCTTTTAAACTATAATTACCTACGGTTCTCTTCCCAATATTGCAAAGATGGTAGTTCCCGCCAAGATTTTTCTCAACGAGCGTTGTTGAAGTTAAAGTCACACAAGGTTCTCTTATCATTCATGCTAAGGCAGTAACCATTCCTGGTTCATTCATCAGCGTTTGAAGCTCCAGACTCAGCTCCTGTAACCAGTCAGGACACATCAATACCAAACATCTAAGGTCAGCTCCTGCAACGTGTCAGGTACTCACTTTTTCTTTTGCAGGTATGCAGGTTCTCGCTAAGGAATCTCCTATCCGATCAACATCCAGATGGCATCTATAAGCCCATCATCCTATCCAGCAATCTCCAAATGGCATCTGTAAGCCCATTCCCCCATCACTACTATCATGTGAGCGCAAATTTCTGGGCACTCTAGTGTCCAATCATCTTCTACCCTCGGATTACGAAAGGCACGTCAGCCAATCTGCATCCTCAGGTCTAAGAAGATTGAACAGGGGCAACTGTTGCACCCCAAAATTTGCCCTCCCATATCCATCAAGATTTGCCAAGTCAAGGTCACAAAATTCCCCAAGGGCTATGCAGTTCAACTGTCTCCTATACAGTCAAAACTAGGGTTTGTGTTCTGGTCAAGAAAATGAACTTTCCAAAGGCCCAACCAAGTCTCATATGCCTACAAATGTGGTCAAGCATCATCATGCCAAGTTTCAAGGCATTCAGCTCAAAATTGCACAGTCAAAACCCTAGATTGCACTACAGTCAACTGTAGGGGCAAAATGGTCATTTGACAGTCAAAAGTTCAAATTTTTGGTCAACACATCATTTTGAAGCCACAAACATCATTTGATCAATGCTTGATCATGATTCTCAAAATTTGGCTCAGAAATCATCAAAGATACAAAAGTTGCTATATTTGGACAGCTGAAAAAGTCAACTGAAATTGACCAGGGCATAACTTTCACATGGATTATCAGAAAAATCCCATCCAAAGCTCATTTTGAAGAGAAAGACATTTCCTACAATTCATCTTCATGTTCCAAGTCCAAGAAATGCTCTCACAAAAAGTTATCAATTCCAACATTATAGGTCATTTTCAAAAGTCAACAAAAAGGGACTTTAAGTCAAAGGCCATAACTTGAGATTGGTAAACCAAAATGACATGGGACCAAAGGCATTGGTTAGAGGACTCAAAGACCTTTCCAAAATGTCCAAGAACATGTGAAAAGCTTAAAAATTGACCAAGTTATGCCTTGTGGAAGTTGGGAAATTTTTAGGAATTTTGAAAAGTCAACTTTGATGCAAAAGGCCTAAAAATGCAAATGGGCCCAATTATCTTCCAAATTTCTTCATGCCAAGCCTATGCACGACCATTAGGCCCATAGGGAAGTATTTTCATATTTTTTAATTATTTATTTGAATTAATACTAATTTATATTCATTTAAATGATTTTAATATGTGAAAAATATAAAACCTAACCTAAAAAATCTTTTTATACACATTATAGGCTCAATATTTCGTGTGAAGGCAAATGAGGAAAGATTTGGGGTGATTGGATACAAATTGGCACAAAAGCCATGGAAAAGGATTCAAAAAGATTTCATGAAATCAAAGATTGAAAATCAATTATTGCTTTGGATTTTATTCAATATTTTTAACCTAATAGCTACCATATATGCTCAGCATCACAACCATAAGCCCTAGAGACTGCAGGCTGCGCTCAAAAGCTGATCATAAACTTGAAAATTTTCCAAGAATTCCAAAAACTGAATTCAGAGTTCAAGGGCGATTCAGACTCCAAAACCTATTCCAAAAGCTTCAGTGACAATCATAGAACACATCCCAATCAAGAACAACCATCAACACGCGTGGAACTGGTACCCCTGAGTCAAACCGTGTCACAAAATTTTCCAAAACGCATAGCATAATTCAAGCATTATTTTTCATTTTTATCTATGTATTCATGATCACAATGCTGTTTCTAAGCTAACCATGGTGTTTGATTTCATTTTTGTTGACCATACACGATTTCGCCATTGCTAGAATTTAGGGTTACAGGTTTCTGAAATTGGGGCTTTGGCGTAGAAGAAAAATCAGAGTCCAGGAGTACCATGGTTGGATTCAATACCTCAAGACGAATCAATCCAGACACTCGCGCCTAATTTCTGATCAACATAGCGCTATTCGCTATTTCTTTGAAGGTTGCCTAAAGCCACGCCCTAAAACCGTCGCCTATAGCCCTTATGTTTCAAAAAAAAAAGGAGAAAGAGGAAGACGATGTGCTGGCATGATATGGTTGGGTATTTTAAATTTTGCGCGCCTAATTACTAGTGCGTTTGGTTTTACCTTTTATTATTTATGCGTTATATTATGTTAATTAAAATCGAGTGGCTCAGTTGGCAGGTACTCATGCGTGCAACCCTTAAGACCTGGGTTCAAGTCCCAGGTCTGTACAAATCTCCATAATATTTTTCAATATCTATTCCTGTGCAGGCGCAATACTATGGTTCACCATACACCATCCTAATCCAGGCTTACACGCGTCCTACAAAGGCAAATCAGAGGCATAGATCCAAGGAACACCATAGATGCTGGTCAACGTGCTATACAAAATCCAGGAAAGTCAATAAAACTCAGGCTAAATGGGCCAGGCTTTTGGACCAACACCTCACAAATTGAGATCATACCCCCTTGGTTTGCCTCTCTTTTCATAATTTATTTTTTCTAATTATTATGTTATTTGTTGTTTTAATTAATTAACTTATTTTTCACAAAACATAAAAATATCACAAAAAATTCAGAAAAGACCAAAAAAATAGTATTTATTTTATTATAATTATTTTCTTAGCATGTAAACAAACTAATTTTAAATTAGGTTTAATTTATATTTTTTCATAAATAAAAAGCACCAAAAATAGAATTTAGGTTTAAAGTTCTTGTTATTTTTTTTTAGAATAATAATAATATTTATTTATTTTCATAAATTAAAATTGTATATAAATAACTTAGATTTAAATTAGGTTAAAACATAATATTTTCATAACAAATAAAAAAGACTAGGATTAGGGTTTGTCCTTTAATTCAATTTCCAATATTTCCTTTTCCTTTTAATAAATAAAAACACAAAAAATAACAAAAGCATTTAATCATTTAATTTTTAATTCTCATTAACTTTTTAATTATTTGCAAAAGGGTCCAACGCCCTAATTTCGTTAATTTCTTTATTTCTCGCGTTTACTTTATTATCGCTCATTATAATTTTGTAAATACCCCAAAGCCATGTAATTTAAGATTCTCGCACTTTTATTTATTCGCTTTATTTATTTTCCGCTAAATCGGGTCCGGTTTAATTTTGGCGATGTGGACCCGCGCCATTTGTAATAGTTTAGCTTTATTTCCGCAACTTTATAACTGTTAATCAAGCATGAAAGAATGAATGTCTAATAAAATCAAGCGTAGAACACGACAAACATGACAAGATAAATATCTGAAAACGACACACAATTCGCACACACCACCCCTAGGGTACGCCTCACTGTTGCCTTGCCTCGAAAGGTGATCGTCGAGTAGAGGACGTCTTAGTAAGTCCTCATGATCCGGGAACCTGGCATGAGGGTAGCTTCTAAGGTGTCTTCCCATTGCTCTGGTGATCACCATGTCCCTAAAATCGAATTGACCCGAACACCTCCAACGGTGGTGCTACCTACCTCTCAATGGTGGGATGGCACTACTTTTAAGGACATCTACACAGACGAATTCCTTAGGGTAGGTAGGTTCTCAAGGATACTTGCTCTAATCTCAAAACAAACTCAAAAAGACTTTTCACACCGACACTTTTCAAAAGCTTTCAAAGCAAACTTTTCAAACACTCTGACGTATGAGTCGATCTGGAACTTTTTTTCAGAAGAAACTTTTTAACCCACATCTGAAAAGCAAACACACAAATTGAAAACACATTGAGCAAGTACCTAAGAGCCCATGGATAACCATGGATAGAAAGGGTGCTAACACCTTCCCTTTCTATAACCCACCTCCCGAACCGAGAGCAATCTCTTTAAGGAATTTTTCTGTGCTTTTGTCCTTTCCGATTGGAGAAAATAAAAGACGGTGGCGACTCTTGCTTCCGCGACATTTCGCGAACCAGCGTTAAACAGTCAGTTCCAGATCCACCGATCACAACTTGTTTTATCTTATGCTTTTTATTCTTTTTATGATTTATGTATTATTTATATTTTAGCATTTACATTTCATGCCATTTTCATTTTTGCTCATTTGAGCATTTATATTCTTGTTATTTTTACTTTGCTCACTTGAGCTTTTTCTTTTCTTTTCTTAAGATACTTAATAATCAACATAAACCCTAAAAAACTCTTAATGGTACTTGGACTATTTGGTTACTATCCTTGGCATTATGGAGCATGGGACTATTTCTTGGATTTAGGATTAGAAACCTTGGCCTATCTTGGAGACCTTGTGATCTTATCTGATTATTTTGTCTGGAGTTCTTGAGGTTTACCTCAAGACATTGGGTTGATTGTTTGTTTATTGTGTGCAGGTTTTATGATTACATTCTCTGTTTGTAATCTGGAATTCACCCGTATACAACCGTTACTCTACCCAATTTTTGTGAAGACTTAATACACTTGAAGAGGTCTAGTATCTTGGCTTGCTTAGTTTCAATCCAAAGAATGGGAATTTTATCTTGGCTCATAATGTCAAACTTTGGCTTCTTGTTGGTTAGACGGATCTTATCCTTAGCTTTTACCTTATTCTTTAGGATAGTCTCTTCTTCTCCTCCCATCTTCTTTAATTTAAAAAATATTCTCCCTCCTTTTGAAAAATCTTCTTATTTCTAAACTTGAAACACTTTCATAATAAACTTGGACTTAGATCCATGCATTTTCAAAATCTTTTCATAAATAAACTTCAATCAACTTAACAATACCTTGAAATTTTTGTTTGAAGACTAAAAGTTAACCAATATCATTTCAAACCATTTTACCACTTTGGCTTTTTATCTTTAAACTTTTCTCAAAATATTAGACTCTTGTCAATCCTTGTAGCGATGCAAACAACTATACTTATATAATATGTAGTAAAGTGAGATATTTTCCACTTGAGTGTTGAGTGAGGCATTGTTGATTTTAAGATCCAAGCCATATTCTCCACTTTGAGATGATACAAGTTCTCCTTTCTCATGATTGTGGGTAGTAAGTATGTTTTCCACACGGACAATGATGATGATCTCTGTTGTACCCCAAAATTTGCCCTCCCATATTCATCAAGAATTGTCAAAGTCAAGGTCACAAAATGCCCCAAGGGTTGTGCAGCTCAACTGTCTCCTAGACAGTCAAAACTAGGGTTTGAGTTCTGGTCAAGCAAATGAACTTTTCAAAGGCCCAATCAAGTCTCACATGCCTACAAAGATGGTCAAGTACCCTCATGTCAAGTTTCAAGGCATTCAGCTCAAGATTGCACAGTCAAAACCCTAGATTGCACTACAGTCAACTGTAGGGGCAAAATGGTCATTTGGCAGTCAAAAGTTCAAATTTTTGGTCAACATATCATTTTGAAGCCACAAACATCATTTGATCAATGCTTGATCATGATTCTAAAAATTTGGCTCAGAAATCATCAAAGATGCAAAAGTTGCTATATTTGGACAGCTGAAAAAGTCAACTGAAATTGACCAGGGCATAACTTTCACATGGATTATCAGAAAAATTCCATCCAAAGCTCATTTTGAAGAGAAAGACATTTCCTACAATTCATCTTCATGTTCCAAGTCCAAGAAATGCTCTCACAAAAAGTTATCAATTTCAACATTATAGGTCATTTTCAAAAGTCAACAAAAAGTGACTTTAAGTCAAAGGCCATAACTTGAGATTGGTAAATCAAAATGACATGGGACCAAAGGCATTGGTTAAAGGACTCAAAGACCTTTCCAAAATGTCCAAGAACATGTGAAAAGCTTAAAAATTGACCAAGTTATGCCTTGTGGAAGTTGGGAAATTTTTGGAAATTTTTGAAAGTCAACAATGATGCAAAAGGCCTAAAAATGCAAATGGGCCCAATTTTCTTCCAAGTTTCTTCATGCCAAGCCTATGCACGACCACTAAGCCCAAAGGGAAGCATTTTCATATTTTTTAATTATTTATTTGAATTAATATTAATTTATATTCATTTAAATTATTTTAATTCATGAAAAATATAATCTTAACCTAAAAAAATCTTTTTGTGCACATTCTAATCTCTACAAATCGTGCACATCTCAAATAGGCAAGTTTTGGTATGATTGGCACATGATTGAACAAAAACACCATGAAAAAAGATTTGAAAAGATCCATGAAATCAAATATCCAAAAATCATCAAAGCAATGGATTTGATTCAATCTTTTTAACCTAATTGCTTCCATATATGATCAACATCAGAACCCTAGTGCTCTAAGACAAAAAGCTGCGCATGAACAAGCATTACAACATTGAAAAATTCACAAAAAACTCAAACACTGAAATCTGGCTTAGAGGACGATTCAAGCTTGGATTTTTGTTTCAATAGCATCCTGAGACCTTCCTGAACCTTTCTCAATCAAAAACAACAACTCAAACGCCTTGAAACGGTATCTCTAAGTCAAACTGAACCAAGAAAATTTTGAATTCGCATAGCACGATTTAAGCATCCTCATGCATTTTTCTTTATGGATTATTGTTTGTCATGATGTTTCTATGCTAACCAATATGTTTGATTTCATTTTTGAGCAACATACGCGATTTCGCCATTAACAAGCATTAGGGTTTCACAGCTTTGAATTTAGGGGTTTCCAAATATAGCAAAATTGGACCTTATCAACCCCATGGATGTGTTCAGAGCGTAGAGACGAAGCAACCTGGACCCTCGCGAACAATTTATGAAGCACAGGGTGCTAATCGCTATTTTCCCATAGGCCTCTTTAAACCACGCTGTAAAAACCGTTGCCTTATGATTTTTATTTTCAGGCATATGGAAGAGACGAAGACGTGGTGGAATGTGATACGCTGGTTCAAATCAGCGCGCGCTTTTGCGTTGCTTAGTGGCCATTAACCAATTTGCCTTTTTTTGTTTATTTGCTATTGTATATCAATTGAATGCAAGTGGCACAGATGGCAGGTACACGCAAGGACAATCCACTAGACCTGGGTTCGAACCCCAGGTCTTACAAGTCTTCATATTATTTTTCCAAAGACACTCCCATGCGCTTCAGCAACGTAGGCATACCATGTGCCTCCATCATCAAGCCAGCCACGTACATCCCCACATCAAATCAAAGGCTCAGGATTGATACGTACCGTGGGCATAAGTCAACCTTGTGGCACATGAATTAGGAAAATCAACAGGCCATTGCTTAATGGGCCTTGAATTACCAGGCTTATACCTCCTTATTTGGGGCAACACCCCACCCTGGTTTGCCTTGTTATTATTTTTTATTCTTTCTTTAACTTTTCTTTTCTTTTATTTAATTATGCTTATTTAGTTAATTATTTTTAAAAATACAGAAACACACAAAAATCAGAAAAAATACAAAAAATATAATATTTATTTTATAATAATTATTTTTCATAAATAAATTAGAATATAAGTTGTTTAGTTTAATTAGGTTTTAATTTTAATTCTTTTTAATAAAAAATCCAAAACATGTAGAATTAGGTTAATTAATAGTTTTAATGTCTTTTTAATTTTTATTTCTCACAATACTATTTATTTATTATTTTTATTTTTATAATTAAAAATTGTACATAATAAATTTTAGGTTTAATTTAGACTATATTTAAATCTTTCATAACAAATAAAAAATACTAGAATTAGGGTTTGTCTTTTAATTTAATTTCCATTAATTTCTCTTCCTTGTTAAATCTAAAAAATACAAAATACCAAAAAACAATTTAATCTTTTAATTTTTAATTCTCATTAACTTTTAATTATTTGCAAAAGGGTCCAACGCCCTAATTTTGTTAATTTCTTTATTTCTCGCATTTATTTTATTATCGCTCATTATAATTTTGTAAATATCCCAAAGCCATGTAATTTAAATTTCTCGCACTTTTATTTATTCGCTTTATTTATTTTCCGCTAAATCGGGTCCGGTTTATTTTGGCGATGTGGACCCGCGCCATTTGTAATAGTCGTAGATTTATTTCCCGCAAATATTAACTGTTAACCAAGCATGAAAGAATGAATGTCTAATTAAAATCAAGCGTAGAACACGACAAACATGACAAGACAAATATCAAATGAAACATGACACACAATTCGCACACACCACCCCTAGGGTACGCCTCACTGTTGCCTTTCGAAAGGTGGTCGTCGAGTAGAAAACGTCTTAGTAAGTCCTCATGATCCGGGAACCTGGCATGAGGGTAGCTTCTAAGGTGTCTTCCCATTGCTCTGGTGATCACCACGTCCCTAAACTCGAATTGACCCGAACACCTCCAACGGTGGTGCTACCTACCTCTCAATGGTGGGATGGCACTACTTTTAAGGACATTTACACAAACGAATTCCTTAGGGTAGGTAGGTTCTCAAGGATACTTGCTCTAATCTCAAAACAAAACAAAAAGACTTTTCCCACTGACACATGTTCAAAAGCTTTCAAAACAATTTTTCAAACACTCTGACGTATGAGTCGATCTGAAATTTTTCAACGAAACTTTTTAAACCCACATTGAAAAGCACGCAAAACAATTTGAAAACACAATGAGCAAGTATCTAAGAGCCCATGGATAACCATGGATAGAAAGGGTGCTAACACCTTCCCTTTCTATAACCTACCTCCCGAACCGAGAGCAATCTCTTAAAAGGAATTTTTCTGTGCTTTTGTCCTTTCCTATTGGAGAAAATAAAAGACGGTGGCGACTCTTGCTTCCGCGACATTTCGCGAACCAGCGTTAAACAGTCAGTTCCAGATCCACCGATCACAGAACTGGCGACTCTGCTGGGGAATATTAAATAAAGTGAGGTTTACCTTAGGGCTAGCTTATAACTATGTTTTCAATTGTTTTCCTTGTGTGCTTTAAATTGTGGGTTGCTTGGGAGTTCTATAGGTCCTACACCCGGATCTGGGGGATACCTTTCTTAGAAAGTAGCAACAAGACTGTGAGGGAACTGTGCGGGGTATACCGACATGGTTGAAACAGTCTGCTACGTTGATGTGGCACTTTGGTGTGTAC
The DNA here is from genome assembly GCA_948472305.1 of Vicia faba. NCBI lineage: Eukaryota > Viridiplantae > Streptophyta > Magnoliopsida > Fabales > Fabaceae > Vicia > Vicia faba. Next base: position 9,034,445 of record OX451737.1, read on the forward strand.
CGGTAACCCTTGAGTTCAGTCAAGGAGAGTACGGGGCCTCCGCGTGGTGTCGTGAAGCATCAACAGACCTTAGGAACCTTAATTGAACTATCTTGGCCTCTTTAGGGTAGTGAGATAACTGACTTTGGTGCAGTCCGAGGTTGGTTGATACTCGATACTACGCTCAATTGAGGGTTGCTTTCCTGGAATATTTCGGTCGCCAGTTCAGTGGCTAAATCGAAACGATGAACAATGAAAGCAATCCCGTGATATTGGGAACCTTAGAACCCGGTTACTTTGATTAGGACAGGTATGAACCCACCAACTCAAGAGGGTACTACCCAGACCCCATGCTGGCCTTAAACCTTAAGGGCTTGTCTTGTGTGCCTTGTTTGCCCTACATGTTTGTCTTTGTAAATATCTGTGGTGTGTTTAATCATAGCATCATGACATCATCCAGCATCATATGCATTGACTAACCATTTCAGGGGTTCGAATTTTCATCTTTGTTCTTGTTTTGTAGGACATGGAAACTGCTCGTAGAAAGACAATTCAGGTCAATCTTGTAAGGATCCCTCCTCAGCTTAAGGAGCTTATATCCAGGATTCCCGAGAACTCTTCATTCAGTGACAGGCATGGAAGCCTCATCAGCTTGGTCAACACCAACATTGAGGAAGATATGATAAAGGTCTTGTTCCAATTCTTTGATCCCCTGCATCACTGCTTCACCTTCTTGGACTATCAGTTGGTACCTACATTGGAGGAGTTCTCCCGGCTCCTGAAGATCCCTATCCTTGATCAGCTACCTTTCAACGGTACAGAAAAGGAACCTAAGCTTGAAGAGATTGCTAAAGCCTTGCACCTGCAGTCATCTGACCTCAAGGGACATTGGGAAGTCAGAAGTGGTATCAAAGGGTTCTTAGCCAAGTTTCTGTTTGAAAAAGCCCTTGAATGTTGGAACTCCCTTGACTTGCAAGCTTTTGAAGAAGTGGTAGCCCTCCTTGTTTATGGTTTGGTACTGTTCCCTAATCCAGATCAGCTCATTGATATTAGTGCCGTTCAGATCTTTATGTCCAGGAATCCTATACCTACGTTGCTGGGGGACATCCTTCACTCATGTTACACTCGAACCATGAGAAAAAGAGGTGTCCTTATGTGTTGCACTCCTCTCCTGGGAAGGTGGTTTATTTCGCACCTTCCCCAATCAGTCCTGAAGAATGAGCGGGGTTTGAGATGGTCACAACGGTTGATGACTCTTACACATGCAGATATACATTGGTGCCCTAGATCCAGAGGAGATGTCACTATCATTGATCGTTGTGGGGAGTACCCTAATGTTCCTTTACTTGGAATCAGAGGAGGTATTACTTATAGCCCATGCCTGGCTTGGAGACAGTTTGGTTATGCTCGGAGGGATGGTCCTCATGACATGTTAATTCCCGACATAGTTTTTGACTTCGACAGTGATACTCAAGGACTTCGTCAGAGATTTATCAGAGCCTGGAGGATGCCTAGTAGGATAGACAGCAAGACACTGGGGCACAGGAACTCCATCCCTTTGGAGCCCTATCTCAAATGGGTACGCGCCCGCTCTCAGAAGTTAGTGATGCCTTATCCTCACATGCTCCCAGTAATCAAAGAACCTGTCTTGGAAGGGGAGGTGTCTCATGTTATTCAGCACCCTGATATGCCCACATCCTGGGAAGAGATGCAGAAGAGCTGGATCCAGCTTAAAGAAGAGCGGAATTCTCTTGAGACTAGTCTGCATGCCAGTGAAAAGAAAGTCTTGGAGCTCACCCGTCTGCTGCATGAGGAGAGGAACCTCAACACCTACATAGCTCCGAAGAGGATGCGCAGTGTATTTTGGGATTGACTTGTTTTTGTACTTTTTGCCCATGAGGCCTTGATGTATTAAACAATGATTTCATTAATGATAACGTGTGTTCTTTTCTTGTCTACAACGAATTTGAACTTTCGAACCCTTGAATGCATTGCATACGCATTTCATACATCATGTGCATAGCAGGTTTCTCCCTTTTCAGGTTGCTTACAGTTCTTCGCTGTTTATTTCAGCATCATGAATTCTGGATCTGAATCAACTGAGACTTCAATCAAGGCTCTCCAGGCGCAGAATGCGCAGTTTCAAGAGCTAATCCTGGGTCTAGCTAAAGGCCAAGAGGAACTGAAGACCATGCTCCTGAAGAAGGAGAAGAAGAAGAAAAGAAGAACTGTTCTATTCAACACGGGCCGAAGGTTGGGTAATACTCTACACAATGAAGAGGTTGCTTCTTCTGTTGGCAAGAGTCCTTCTCAGGCAGAAGCAAGGGTTCCTAGTCCGGTGGTCTCCGACAACGAGACAGATTTTGATGAAGAGCAGTACCCTCCTGAAGACAACAGATACAAACAACTGGAGGACAGGCTGAAAGCTATGGAGGTGCAACAGGCACCTGGGCTGGATTTCGGAGATCTGGGTTTGTCGACTGGTGTAATTATCCCGCACAAGTTCAAAGCTCCCACCTTCTCCAAGTATGACGGGGCATCCTGTCCCAAGCTGCATTTGAGGTCCTATGTTCGAAAGATTCAGCCGTACTCTGCGGACAAGAATCTATGGATCCACTTCTTCCAGGAGAGTCTTTCAGGGACTCATCTCGAATGGTTCTATCAGCTGGATGGGACTAAAGTTCGTAACTGGGAGGAGCTGGCTACTGCTTTCTATAAGCAGTATCAGTATAATGCCGACCTTGCCCCCACGCGTACCCAACTCCAGGGTATGTCGTTGGGCGTAAGCGAAGGTTTTAAAGAGTACGCGCAGAAGTGGAGAGATCTGGCTGGCAGGGTGCAGCCACCTTTGACTGATCGAGAGTTAGTGGACATGTTCTTGGGGACCCTATCTGGGCCATTCTTTAACCATCTCATTGGGAATTCTTCTGCTGGTTTCACTGATTTGATCTTAACTGGAGAGAGAATCGAAGCTGGGCTGAAATCGGGGAAGATTGCAAAGGCTGCATCGTCATCTGGGTCGGACAAGAAACCATTTAAGAAGGAGTCTAGTGCCGTGTATGGCTCTAGGAAATCAGAAAGACCTGATCGCCGCCAATCTGTCAGTGCGGTCATGATTGCTACGCCTGCTGCCGCTCCCCGGCCAAACAATCCCCAAAGGGCTGATAGACCTCGGAGAGAGTTTACCCGGTTAAGCATGACCCTATCGCAAATCCTGCCACAGTTACTATCCACCAATTTGGTGACTGTCAAGGAGGCGCCAAAGTTCTCAAACACTACCTCTCCTAAGTACAACCCGAATGCCCGTTGTGCTTACCATTCAGACAGCCCGGGGCATGCCACTGATGACTGTTGGGCGTTAAAGAATAAGGTGCAAGACCTTATCGATGCTAAAGAGATACAATTCGAGGCGCCTGCAAAGCCGAATGTAGTTACTGCCCCTATGCCTCAGCACGGGGTAAATGCTATCGATGAAGATGTTTATGCTGTTTCTGTGGATGATCTAGCCACTCCTTTAAAGATCATTAAGAAGAACCTACTGCAGGCCGGTCTATTTCCGGGTTGTAGTGAGGGTTGCCTGTTCTGTGTTGTGTCCCCGTCCGGTTGTCCCTTGCTAAAGTTAGGCATCCAAAGCTTAATGGATAGCAAGGAGATTTTATTCAAGAAGTCTGCTGTTCGTATGGTTCCGATGGAAGAAGTCTCTGTGGTGACTATCTTCAACAATCCGATCCCGGCTCTCCAGAAGAAGCCCATCCAAATTCTGACAGTTGCACCTGTCACTATCACTGTTCCTGGGCCCCTGCCCTATGTATCCAATAAAGCTGTCCCTTGGCACTATGGGGCAGATGTATATATAAACGGAGTTAAGCAAGAGCTCAACGCTGGCGCCAGCATCTGTGACATCACTGGCCCGGCCAAAGTTACCCGCAGTGGCAGACTCTTCTCGCCTGACATTGCGCCACCTGCTGCTAGAAGACCACTCCTGATAATTCCTGCAAGTACACCTGCTCCCGTTGCCGATCAAGTTGTTATCCCTGCTGCTGATCCAATTGTTTCTCCTGCTGCCGAGTCATCCAATGCTCGGGGCAAGGGAATTGAAACTGAGCCTGCCCAGATGGAGGTACCCATACCCATAGCTGCTGAGGCCTCCCCACAAGAGATGGAGGAGATTTTGAAGATCATAAAGAAGAGCGACTTTAACGTTGTGGAACAGTTGGGGCATACGCCCTCCAAAATCTCCATGCTCTCTTTACTGCTGTGCTCTGAGGATCATGCAAAGGCCCTCATCTCATTCCTCAAGAAGGCCCATGTGCCACATGAAACCTCTGCAGTCCAGTTCACCGATTGCGTGGCGAGTCTAACGGCAGACAATGGCTTGGGTTTTTCAGACGCTGATTTGACCATGAAGGGGAAAGATCATAATGATGCTCTGCATGTCTCAATCGAATGCAGGGGCACCACCTTGGCACATGTGTTGGTTGATACCGGGTCATCTTTGAATGTACTACCCAAGAAGGCTCTGGATCGTCTAGATTGTGAAGGCCTGGATTTGAAGCCCAGCAACATCATTGTCAGGGCCTTTGATGGTTCAAAGAGGATGGTCCATGGGGAGGTGGACATTCCGATTCGTGTAGGCTCTCAGGTGTTCGACTCCACTTTTTATGTGATGGACATCCGTCCATCTTACTCTTGTCTGCTGGGTCGACCCTGGATACATAAGGCTGGGGCAGTGACTTCTACCTTGCATCAAAAACTGAAATACCCCGTCAGAGGGAAGATCGTCACCGTGCAAGGTGAGGAAGAATACATGGTGAGCCACCTAAACTCGTTCAGATACATTGAGATGGATGGGGAGTTCATTGAGACCCCCTTTCAGCATTTCGAGGAGGTGTTCCCAATCGCAGCAGAAACAGCAGAAGCAGGTGGTCCTCTGAAGATGGCTTCCCTAAAGGATGCCAGGGCTGTAGTGCAAAAGGGTGAAGGTACCAACTGGGGCAGACTGCCAGACTTCACCCAGAAGACTGATAAACTTGGGCTGGGTTTCACCTCAGAAGGGCAGAGAGCTATGAGGAAAGAGAAGATCGGAAGGCCTCCGGTATTTATTAAAGGTTCAGAAGCGAATGCTGTTGGGGAAGACCTTGAAGTGGACGAAGCCGAATTCAACAGCTGGATTTATCCGACGGCCGAAGAAGGATTGAACAATTGGAGTGCAAAGGATCATACCCCTGTTACCTTTGTGACACAGTAATGAATTCCAATGTTTTTGTTATTTTGTAATAAACATTGATAAACTCTATGGCCCGGTGTCTTACCCGAGGCACCGTGGTTCTATTTGTGAGGGCATATGAACTGTCATTTTATACATCATGAATGAAAATCTTGGACTATTTTCGCATTGCAAATATTGTGTTCCTTTTTTATCTTTCATTTCCTTTACATAATTTTCAAAAACAGCTGTATTTACACACACACTCACTCATACAGGTTCCAATCCACTCTGGATCTCACTGATAACAGCTCTGCTAATGCCAATTATGACTTCGAAAATCCGATCAACTTAGCCGAAGACGAAGGTGAAGATGATTGCGAAGTACCTGGCGAGCTTGCAAGACTGTTACTTCAGGAAGAGAGGGCAATTCAACCCCATGAAGAGCCAGTGGAAACTATAAACCTGGGTACTGAGGCAGACAGAAAAGAGGTAAAGATTGGTGCCAACCTAGAGCTCAGCGTGAAGCAACGGTTAACCAAGATGTTACATGACTATATGGAGATCTTTGCCTGGTCCTACGAAGACATGCCAGGGTTGGATACCGATATTGTTGTCCATCATTTGCCGACTAGGGAAGACTGCCCTCCAGTTAAACAAAAGGTTCGTCGGATGCGTCCAGAGATGTCCGAGAAGATCAAAGCCGAGGTCATGAAACAATTTGATGCCGGGTTCCTTGCAGTGACTTCTTACCCTCAGTGGGTTGCTAATGTGGTGCCGGTACCTAAAAAGGACGGCAAGGTCAGAATGTGTGTCGACTACAGGGATCTGAACAGGGCCAGTCCCAAAGATGACTTCCCCTTACCTCACATTGATGTCCTTGTGGATAATACAGCTCAGCACAAGGTATTCTCTTTCATGGATGGCTTTTCAGGCTACAATCAGATAAAGATGGCACCTGAAGACATGGAGAAGACTACATTTGTTACTCAGTGGGGCACCTTCTGTTACAAGGTCATGCCGTTCGGATTAAAGAATGCTGGGGCAACCTACCAGCGTGCCATGGTTGCCTTATTTCATGATATGATCCATCATGAGATCGAAGTGTATGTGGACGACATGATTGCTAGGTCCCAGACTGAGGAAGAGCACCTAGATCATCTGCAGAAATTGTTTGACCGGTTGAAACTGTACAAGCTGAGATTGAACCCGAACAAGTGCACCTTCGGGGTAAGGTCTGGGAAGTTGCTAGGCTTCGTGGTCAGTGATAAAGGTATTCAAGTGGACCCTGCTAAAGTCAAAGCTATTCAAGAGATGCCAGTTCCTAAGACAGAGAAGGAGGTCAGAGGCTTTTTAGGACGCCTGAATTACATCGCTCGATTCATATCTCATTTGACTGCTACCTGTGAGCCAATCTTCAAGCTGCTGAAGAAAGATCAGGTAGTACGTTGGAACGATGAATGTCAGGCTGCTTTCGACAAAATCAAAGAGTACCTCCAAGAACCACCCATCCTCATGCCACCGGTTGAAGGGAGACCTCTGATCCTATATCTGACAGTGCTAGACAACTCAATGGGGTGTGTGCTGGGGCAGCATGACGAGTCTGGCCGAAAAGAGCATGCCATTTATTACCTTAGCAAAAAGTTTACCGACTGTGAGACCCGATACTCACTGCTTGAGAAAACTTGCTGCGCTTTGGTATGGGCTGCTCGCCGGCTGAGACAGTATATGCTGACTCACACTACCTTGTTGATCTCAAAAATGGATCCGATAAAGTATATATTTGAAAAGCCTGCTCTGTCTGGGAGAATTGCAAGATGGCAAATGATCTTGACGGAATACGACATTCAGTATACAACCCAGAAAGCCATCAAGGGGAGTGTATTGGCAGACCACTTAGCTCATCAAGCTGTAGATGACTACCAATCAATGAACTTCGAGTTTCCGGATGAAAGCATCATGATTGTAACTGATTGTGAAGTACCTGGGCCGGATGAAGGACCTGAACCAGGATCCCGATGGTCTATGCACTTTGACGGAGCTTCCAATGCTTTGGGAAATGGTATCGGCGCCATCATCATATCTCCACAAGGTACTCATACTCCACTCACTGCCCGGCTGTGTTTCAACTGTACCAACAACATGGCAGAGTATGAGGCGTGTATCATGGGTCTTCAAGCTGCGATCGACCTAAGGATCAAATTTCTAAGTGTTTTCGGAGATTCCGCTCTTGTGATCAATCAGATCAATGGAGAGTGGGATACGAAACATCCAAACTTGATTCCTTACAGAGAATGTGTGTTGACCCTGATTCCCCACTTTACAGAGATAACCTTTGAGCATTTTCCAAGAGAAGAGAATCAGTTAGCGGACGCGTTAGCTACAATGTCTTCTATGTTCAAAGTTAAATGGGATAACGAAGCTCCCCAGATCACCATCTGGAAATTGGACGAACCGGCATACTGTTGTGATATCGAAACTGAATTGGTAACTGAGAAGCCTTGGTACCATGAAGTGAAGAGATATCTGGAAACTCAGGAATACCCGGAAGGTGCCTCTATCAATGATAAGAAATTCCTGAGACGGTTCGCAGCCAAGTTCTTCCTAAGCAACGGCATCTTGTACAAGAGAAACCATGATTCAACCTTACTGCGTTGTGTGGACAAAATTGAAGCGGAACGAATCATGGAAGAGCTACATGAAGGGACCTTCGGTACGCATTCCAGTGGACACATTATGGCTAAGAAAATCCTACGGGCAGGATATTACTGGTCCACAATGGAAGCTGACTGCTACCAACACTCTAGGACATGCCACAAGTGCCAGATCTATGCAGACAAGGTGCATGTTCCTCCGGTTCCTCTGAATGTTCTGACTGCGCCTTGGCCATTTGCAATGTGGGGCATAGATATGATCGGCGAGATAAGACCTACGGCATCTAATGGACATCGTTTCATCCTAGTGGCGATCGACTATTTTACAAAATGGGTTGAAGCAGCATCCTATGCTACAGTAACCAAGACTGTTGTGGCACGGTTCATTCGGCACAACCTGATCTGTAGGTACGGCGTCCCTGAGCGGATTATTACAGACAACGGTACCAATCTGAACAATAAGATGATTGCGGAGCTTTGCGAACAGTTCAAGATACAGCACCACAATTCTTCTCCTTACAGACCGAAGATGAATGGGGCTGTAGAAGCAGCAAATAAGAACATCAAGAAGATCGTGCAAAAGATGACAGTGACGTATAAGGATTGGCACGAAATGTTACCGTTCGCTCTGCATGGGTACCGTACCTCAGCTAGGACGTCAACCGGGGCAACTCCCTTCTCTCTGGTTTATGGTATGGAAGCAGTCTTGCCGATTGAAGTGCAAATTCCCTCTCTCCGGATAATGAAGGATGCAAACCTGAACGAAGATGATTGGATCCAGACACGACTTGACCAACTCAACCTCATTGACGAAAAGAGACTTGCTGCTATCTGTCATGGTCAGACGTATCAGAAACGGATGATCAGGGCATTTAACAAGAAAGTCAGACCACAAGAATATCAAGTCGAGGATCTGGTTATCAAAAGAATCATCCTTCCTCAGAGTGATCCAAGGGGCAAATGGACCCCTACGTATGAAGGGCCATTTGTGGTTAAGCACGTGTTCTCAGGAGGTGCAATGATCTTAACCAACATGGATGGTGACGACCTTCCTCACCCCGCCAATGCAGACATAGTTAAAAAATACTACGCATGAAAAAAGACCCGCTAGGCTGACATGCCTAGGCAAAAATTAGGGCTTCCCGTCGAACCAAAAGGGTTCGGGCAAAATGTAGGGATGAAAATGAAAAAATCTGTACACCCGGCAAGTCGAAAACCTGAAAGGGCGGCTTGGGCAAAAATGGGTATCCCGGTGGACTGAAAACCCGAAAGGGCGGTCCAGACAAAAATTAGGGATAAAGCGTAAAACTATGTCTCATTGATCACTTTGCATCCAGAATCCGGTATCTGCATCAAGTTCAAACGGCATCGATCAGTCAGCCTCACCTTCAACCAAGGTCATCAAGTGATGAGACGCTCGGAGTTATAAAGGCAATAGCAGAGTTGAAACCCAGTGGATCATTCATCTTTCACACAGCTGTTTTATTTTCATTTGTATAAAACTTGTATAAACTCTTTTGATCGGCGACGTACCTCTTACTAGGACGTCAGCCTCTTGTACACAAAACGCCTATTTTCAGGCCATTCAAAAATCAATAAAAATATATTTTCAGTTAAATGTGCCAAGTGTTTTTCTTTTTCTGTTTTGTTTTGCGAAGAACGTCCAAGGTTCAATTTGTGATGTATGCATTGACAATAATTTGCTAACTCATAAATATTTGCATACGAAACGAAGGAATTCATTGCAGGTGACACTGGAAACAGGGGCAATAAAGAGTTGTCCGAGCAGCTAATTGTTCTATCCCCCAAGGTACTAAGGTAGGTTCAGCTAAAGAACACGGCCAAGTGTATCTTGATCCCCCAGAGAGTAGTTCAGTAAAGCAGTACATCTTCTCCAAGCAAAATCATCAAATATCAAGGAAATTGAGTATCCTCCTGTAGATCTCAATACCTCCCCAGCAGCACGCATTCTTAACAAGCATCCCCGGCAGTCTTGGTCTGAAGATTGTTCCCCGGCGGTATACCAACATTCAAAGGAATCACTTCCCTGCAATTCAAACCTCCCCCAGAAGAGTCCAATCCAGCTTCACCAGCAAAGTTGGAAGTCATATCCCTCAAGCAGTAAGCTTATCCCCAGTAGATTCTGGAAGCTTATCCCCTCGCAGAGCACGAACGCGCCGTCCCGGCTTGATTTAAAGAGTTATTTCCGTAACAGGATATAACTGGGTTATCCTCAGCCAAAAGCCACGGAAAGAGCGTCCTCGGCGAAATATCTTCCTACCCCCAGCGAAGTCTATCAACACTTCTAGCACAACAAAGATATCCCCAGCAGAGTTATCTTCACCAACTCAGCAAAGCATCACTATCCCCACAGAGTAGCACTCCCCCAGCATGATCGCTAGAGTATCTTTTCTCCCGCAGAAATTATTTCATTTGCCAAGTTCATTCCTCAACGGAGTTATCTTCTCCTACTGGTATTCTTGCAACAATCATCCACAGCGGAAGCAAAATCTCTTCCTCAACATCAGCCCAGGATATGACTTCCCGGCATTCGTCAAGGATTTATTTTCCTAGACAAAAACATACATGAATCATCACATACATCATTATAACATGCATGTACACATCATATCATATAAATCATATCCACCATTGCTTGATCCATATCATGCATTGCATATAACTAACCTTTACTTTTCAGGAAAGATGCAGTTGAAATTCTCAAACATATTTCAAGGGTTTTCTCTAGTCCAGTTAAATCGACTCCAAACAGATTTTTCTGATAAAGACTCAGTAGAAGTTCTCTTATGGTCCCCTCTCCAACGGCGTGTGAGGTGGTAATTCCTTCTTCAGATGTTCTCCTCTCCGGCATGAGCGTGAGGTGATAGTCTCTTATGGTCCCCTCTCCAACGGCGTATGAGGTGGTAATTCCTTTTTCAGATGTTTCCCTCTCCGACGATGAGCGTGAGGTGATAGTCTCTTGTGGTCCCCTCTCCGACGGTGAGCGTGAGGTGGTAATTCCTTTTTCAAGATGTTTTCCTCTCCGACGATGAGCGTGAGGTGATAGTCTTTTGTGGTCCCCTCTCCGACGGTGAGCGTGAGGTGGTAATTCCTTTTTCAGATGTTTTCCTCTCCGACGATGAGCGTGAGGTGATATTCTCTTATGGTTCCCTCTCCAACAGTGTGTGAGGTAGTAATCCCTTTTTCAGATGTTCCCCTCTCCGGCATGAGCGTGAGGTGATATCTCCTTTCAGATTATAATTTCCTATAGTTCCCTCTCCAACGTGAGTGAGGTAACTCCCTTTGAGATTGTAATGTCTTTTGGTTCTCGTCCTGACACTACGAAGATGGTAATTCTCACCAAGATTTTCTCAACGAGCGTTGTTGAGATCATTCAGGATTCTCTTACCCTTCATGCTAAGGCAGTAACCATCCCTGGTTCATTTTCATCAGCGTTTGAAGCTCCAGACTCAGCCCCTGTAACCAATCAGGACGTATCTATATCAAGCATCTAAAATCAGCTCCTGCGACGTGTCAGGTACTCATTTTTCTATTTTGCAGGTATGCAGGTTCTCGCTAAGGAATCTCTTACGCAATCAGCATCCAGATGGCATCTATAAGCCCATCATCCTATCCAAGCAACATCCAAATGGCATCTATAAGCCCATTCCCTCATCACCATTGCTACTATGTGAGCGCAAATTTCTGGGCACTCTAGTGTCCAATCATCTTCTACCCTCGGATTACGAAAGGCACGTCAGCCAATCTGCATCCTCAGGTCTAAGAAGATTGAACAGGGGCAACTGTTGTACCCCAAAATTTGCCCTCCCATATTCATCAAGAATTGTCAAAGTCAAGGTCACAAAATGCCCCAAGGGTTGTGCAGCTCAACTGTCTCCTAGACAGTCAAAACTAGGGTTTGAGTTCTGGTCAAGCAAATGAACTTTTCAAAGGCCCAATCAAGTCTCACATGCCTACAAAGATGGTCAAGTACCCTCATGTCAAGTTTCAAGGCATTCAGCTCAAGATTGCACAGTCAAAACCCTAGATTGCACTACAGTCAACTGTAGGGGCAAAATGGTCATTTGGCAGTCAAAAGTTCAAATTTTTGGTCAACATATCATTTTGAAGCCACAAACATCATTTGATCAATGCTTGATCATGATTCTAAAAATTTGGCTCAGAAATCATCAAAGATGCAAAAGTTGCTATATTTGGACAGCTGAAAAAGTCAACTGAAATTGACCAGGGCATAACTTTCACATGGATTATCAGAAAAATTCCATCCAAAGCTCATTTTGAAGAGAAAGACATTTCCTACAATTCATCTTCATGTTCCAAGTCCAAGAAATTCTCTCACAAAAAGTTATCAATTTCAACATTATAGGTCATTTTCAAAAGTCAACAAAAAGTGACTTTAAGTCAAAGGCCATAACTTGAGATTGGTAAATCAAAATGACATGGGACCAAAGGCATTGGTTAAAGGACTCAAAGACCTTTCCAAAATGTCCAAGAACATGTGAAAAGCTTAAAAATTGACCAAGTTATGCCTTGTGGAAGTTGGGAAATTTTTGGAAATTTTTGAAAGTCAACAATGATGCAAAAGGCCTAAAAATGCAAATGGGCCCAATTTTCTTCCAAGTTTCTTCATGCCAAGCCTATGCACGACCACTAAGCCCAAAGGGAAGCATTTTCATATTTTTTAATTATTTATTTGAATTAATATTAATTTATATTCATTTAAATTATTTTAATTCATGAAAAATATAATCTTAACCTAAAAAAATCTTTTTGTGCACATTCTAATCTCTACAAATCGTGCACATCTCAAATAGGCAAGTTTTGGTATGATTGGCACATGATTGAACAAAAACACCATGAAAAAAGATTTGAAAAGATCCATGAAATCAAATATCCAAAAATCATCAAAGCAATGGATTTGATTCAATCTTTTTAACCTAATTGCTTCCATATATGATCAACATCAGAACCCTAGTGCTCTAAGACAAAAAGCTGCGCATGAACAAGCATTACAACATTGAAAAATTCACAAAAAACTCAAACACTGAAATCTGGCTTAGAGGACGATTCAAGCTTGGATTTTTGTTTCAATAGCATCCTGAGACCTTCCTGAACCTTTCTCAATCAAAAACAACAACTCAAACGCCTTGAAACGGTATCTCTAAGTCAAACTGAACCAAGAAAATTTTGAATTCGCATAGCACGATTTAAGCATCCTCATGCATTTTTCTTTATGGATTATTGTTTGTCATGATGTTTCTATGCTAACCAATATGTTTGATTTCATTTTTGAGCAACATACGCGATTTCGCCATTAACAAGCATTAGGGTTTCACAGCTTTGAATTTAGGGGTTTCCAAATATAGCAAAATTGGACCTTATCAACCCCATGGATGTGTTCAGAGCGTAGAGACGAAGCAACCTGGACCCTCGCGAACAATTTATGAAGCACAGGGTGCTAATCGCTATTTTCCCATAGGCCTCTTTAAACCACGCTGTAAAAACCGTTGCCTTATGATTTTTATTTTCAGGCATATGGAAGAGACGAAGACGTGGTGGAATGTGATACGCTGGTTCAAATCAGCGCGCGCTTTTGCGTTGCTTAGTGGCCATTAACCAATTTGCCTTTTTTTGTTTATTTGCTATTGTATATCAATTGAATGCAAGTGGCACAGATGGCAGGTACACGCAAGGACAATCCACTAGACCTGGGTTCGAACCCCAGGTCTTACAAGTCTTCATATTATTTTTCCAAAGACACTCCCATGCGCTTCAGCAACGTAGGCATACCATGTGCCTCCATCATCAAGCCAGCCACGTACATCCCCACATCAAATCAAAGGCTCAGGATTGATACGTACCGTGGGCATAAGTCAACCTTGTGGCACATGAATTAGGAAAATCAACAGGCCATTGCTTAATGGGCCTTGAATTACCAGGCTTATACCTCCTTATTTGGGGCAACACCCCACCCTGGTTTGCCTTGTTATTATTTTTTATTCTTTCTTTAACTTTTCTTTTCTTTTATTTAATTATGCTTATTTAGTTAATTATTTTTAAAAATACAGAAACACACAAAAATCAGAAAAAATACAAAAAATATAATATTTATTTTATAATAATTATTTTTCATAAATAAATTAGAATATAAGTTGTTTAGTTTAATTAGGTTTTAATTTTAATTCTTTTTAATAAAAAATCCAAAACATGTAGAATTAGGTTAATTAATAGTTTTAATGTCTTTTTAATTTTTATTTCTCACAATACTATTTATTTATTATTTTTATTTTTATAATTAAAAATTGTACATAATAAATTTTAGGTTTAATTTAGACTATATTTAAATCTTTCATAACAAATAAAAAATACTAGAATTAGGGTTTGTCTTTTAATTTAATTTCCATTAATTTCTCTTCCTTATTAAATCTAAAAAATACAAAATACCAAAAAACAATTTAATCTTTTAATTTTTAATTCTCATTAACTTTTAATTATTTGCAAAAGGGTCCAACGCCCTAATTTTGTTAATTTCTTTATTTCTCGCATTTATTTTATTATCGCTCATTATAATTTTGTAAATATCCCAAAGCCATGTAATTTAAATTTCTCGCACTTTTATTTATTCGCTTTATTTATTTTCCGCTAAATCGGGTCCGGTTTATTTTGGCGATGTGGACCCGCGCCATTTGTAATAGTCGTAGATTTATTTCCCGCAAATATTAACTGTTAACCAAGCATGAAAGAATGAATGTCTAATTAAAATCAAGCGTAGAACACGACAAACATGACAAGACAAATATCAAATGAAACATGACACACAATTCGCACACACCACCCCTAGGGTACGCCTCACTGTTGCCTTTCGAAAGGTGGTCGTCGAGTAGAAAACGTCTTAGTAAGTCCTCATGATCCGGGAACCTGGCATGAGGGTAGCTTCTAAGGTGTCTTCCCATTGCTCTGGTGATCACCACGTCCCTAAACTCGAATTGACCCGAACACCTCCAACGGTGGTGCTACCTACCTCTCAATGGTGGGATGGCACTACTTTTAAGGACATTTACACAAACGAATTCCTTAGGGTAGGTAGGTTCTCAAGGATACTTGCTCTAATCTCAAAACAAAACAAAAAGACTTTTCCCACTGACACATGTTCAAAAGCTTTCAAAACAATTTTTCAAACACTCTGACGTATGAGTCGATCTGAAATTTTTCAACGAAACTTTTTAAACCCACATTGAAAAGCACGCAAAACAATTTGAAAACACAATGAGCAAGTATCTAAGAGCCCATGGATAACCATGGATAGAAAGGGTGCTAACACCTTCCCTTTCTATAACCTACCTCCCGAACCGAGAGCAATCTCTTAAAAGGAATTTTTCTGTGCTTTTGTCCTTTCCTATTGGAGAAAATAAAAGACGGTGGCGACTCTTGCTTCCGCGACATTTCGCGAACCAGCGTTAAACAGTCAGTTCCAGATCCACCGATCACAATCTCTTATCTCTTAAAATTAACCAACATACTTGTGTTTCAAATTTTTAAAAGAGGAACTACGTGTACCCTGATTCCCTATTCCATGAAAGGTGGTACGTAGGCACTAAAGGTTCGCAACCGCGGCGGATGTAAATGTGTTATTGTGTTTATCTGTTATATTTTGCTGGTCCATCCCTAAGTGGGTTGAGCCTATCTTTGTTTATATCTGTATATGTGTTATTGTGTTTATGTGTTATATTTTGTATATATGTTTGTTTGGATTTTCCTGGTTTTCAGGGTGCTTGGTGATTACTCATGAGTCCTATACCCGGACTTGGGAAAACTTTAAGATAGGAAGGACAATATAGTCATGTTAACTTTGAAGGAGTAATCCCAAAAAAGGAGGAATGAGATCCCCCACTCAATGAAGGCCCCTTTGACTGTAGTGTCTTTTACCGAGTAATCGGGAAGACATACTGCTTTCGACCAGGGAGCCTGCTGAAATTGAGGACCGTAGAATACCAAACCCATCTTGGCCTTTTAGGTGTAGTGTAGAAGCTATGACGGAGTAATCTGGAAATAGTTGTCACGCGATATTATGCTCGTACGAGTCTTTCTTGAGAATATTACTAATTACCGAGTTAATCGGGAAGTTGGTAATATCAGAAGGAAGGATGTAGACTCTAGGAACCTCTAGAACCTTGTTTGGCAGGTGATAACTCTTAGACCAACACCTTATGGGTAGTACCTTCGACCTCATGCTCGTGACGTTGAACCTATGAACCCTATATGTGTGATCTTGTGTGTGATTGTTGCATCATGCATCCGTGCACTCATAAGCATCTTTTGAAGAAAACAATATTTCAAGGGATTTAAAGGTTGACTATGTTAGAACATAGTTTGATTCTACAACCCTTAGTTAGAGTTTTGATGATAACAAATACAAAGAATAATTAAATACAAAGAACAAATATGCACCTTAAAAATATGTTTTATGTATGCAGAAGTTCTGATCAAATCAGAATCAGAAGATCATCCATAAGTGCTACACGCTGAAGCAATCAGAACATACGCTAAAGATTGATAACCAAAAAAACATTATGGTGGGACCAAGCCAAAACATCAGCAATGACAACAATGAAGAAAGGGACAGATTCAGTGGTAAACCTCCAGTCTTTGATGGAGAAAACTTTGACTACTGGAAAGACAAGATTGAGAGTTTCTTTCTGGCCCATGATGTTGATATGTGGGACATGGTGATTGATGGATACACGCATCCTGTGGATGGACGTGGTCAGAAGATAGACAGGAAAATGATGTCTGATCAGCAAAAGCGTGAATTCAGAAACCACCACAAGTCCAGAACAATTCTCCTCAGCACCATCTCATATTCTGAATATGAGAAAATGTCAAATAGAGAAACTGCCAAGAATATGTTTGACTCTATGAGAATGACGCATGAAGGCAACATTCAAGTCAAAGAAACCAAGGCCCTTGCACTCATTCAGAAGTATGAGGCATTCAAGATGGAAGATAGTGAATCAATAAAACCTATGTTTTCAAGATTTCAAATTCTTGTTACTGGACTAAAAGTTCTTGACAAAGGGTATTCTACTGCTGATCACGTTAAAAAGATCATCAGAAGCTTGCCAAAACAATGGAGGCCAATGGTCACAACACTTAAGCTAGCCAAAGATCTCAACAAAATCTCTCTGGAGGAACTTGTTGGCTCCCTCAGAAGTCACGAGATAGAGCTAGAAGAAGACGAACCTCAAAAGCAAGGTAAGCCATTAGCTTTAAAATCTAACAGAAAATCTGACTCCAAAGTTTTGCAGGCTGTAGAAGAAATCTCTGATGGATCCTCACGAGAAGAAGATGAACTGTCTCTCCTCTCTAGAAGGGTGAACCAACTGTGGAAGCAGAGACAAAGGAAGTTCAGGAATCCCAGAAGATCAGAAAATCAGAATGAATCCTCCTCCAGATACAGAAGGTCAGAATCCTCCTCTGGACACAGAAGATCTGAATGTTCTTCAGGATACAGAAAGCCAAACAACAAAGACATCATCTGCTATGAATATAACGAGCAAGGGCACTACAAAAGTGACTGCCCAAAGCTTCAGAAGGAAAAGCCCAAAAACAAGTTTCTCAAGGAAAAGAAGAAAAGCCTCATGGCTACATGGGATGATTCTGACACATCTGAAGCTGACTCAGAATCAGATGATGAAAGAGCAAACATAGCTCTCATGGCAAACGTATCAGAAGACAGTGAAGCTTCTGGTTCAGACTCAGAATCAAACACTGAAGAGGTATTCCCTGACTTTACCATAAACTTTACTAAGGTTGAACTTGCTGAAAGCCTAAATGAGATTCTGGAAAGGTATCAGCAGATCAGAGTCAAATTCAGAAACCTGAAAAGGAATCTTACCTCTGAATCTGATAAGACTGAGAGTCTCAGATTGGATAATTCTGAGTTAAAAGAAAAAATTTCAAAATTAGAAAATCAGTTGCAAAACTCTCAGAAGGAAACAATCTCTGAAACTCCCAGCAATGCTGATGATATCATCAAAGAGTATGATCACAGCTTTCAGAAGTTTCTAGCTAAAAACATAGACATAAGCAAAATGGCTTCAATGATCTATGGAGTTAGTAGAAATGGCAGAAAAGGAATAGGATATCAAGGTAAGGTACCTACACCAAAAAATTCCATGGATTTAGTTATAAAACACACTCCACTTAATTCACATTTTATATATGGGCACACACATGACATAAAATACACGAGTAGTGATTATTCTGTCAAACCAAAATTCAATCAGAATTTTGGTAAAACTAACAAATCAGGACCCAAGAAAATGTGGGTACCTAAGGATAAAATCATACATGTGGCAGATATCTTTAGCAGCAAGGCTAAAACACCAATCATGGTACCTGGACTCTGGCTGCTCACAACACATGACAGGAAGAAGGCATGTGTTCCAAAGCCTGGAACTTAAGCCTGGAGGCCACGTTGGCTTTGGAGGAAATCAGAGAGGAAAGATCATTGGCTCTGGAACAGTAGGTAATGGAAATCTTCCCTCTATAAGTAATGTTTTATTAGTTGATGGATTAATGCATAACCTGTTATCCATAAGTCAATTAAGTGATAATGGTTATGATATAATCTTCAATCAAAATTCATGCAAAGCTGTTAGTCAGAAAGATGGGACTATCTTATTTAATGGAAAGAGGATAAACAAAATTTATAAAATAAAACTTTCTGAACTAAAGAGTCAGAATGTAAAATGTCTACTGTCTATTAACAACGAGCAATGGATCTGGCACAGAAGATTGGGACATGTTAGTATGAGAAGAATATCTCAGATTAACAAACTCAATCTGGTCAGAGGACTTCCTAACTTGAAGTTCAATTCAGATGCTCTGTGTGAAGCATGTCAGAAAGGCAAGTTTGCAAAACCTGCTTTCAAATCCAAAAATGTTGTTTCTACCTCTAAGCCATTAGAACTTCTGCACATTGACTTATTTGGACCAGTAAAAACTACTTCAGTCAGTGGCAAGAAGTATGGGTTAGTAATCGTAGATGACTATAGCAGATGGACATGGGTAAAGTTCTTAAGACACAAGGACGAGTCACACTCTGTGTTTGTTACCTTCTGCAACCAAGTTCAGAATGAAAAGGATCTTAGAATTGTCAAAGTCAGAAGTGATCATGGGGGAGAATTTGAAAATAAAGATTTTGAATTATTCTTTAATGAAAAAGGCATTCTGCGTGATTTCTCTTGTCCTAGAACTCCCCAGCAAAATGGAGTTGTAGAACGAAAGAACAGAACATTGCAAGAAATGGCCAGAACCATGATCAACGAGACTAACGTTGCTAAGATCTTCTGGGTAGAGGCAATAAAAACAGCGTGTTACATTCAGAATAGAATCTCCATAAGACCTATTCTGGAAAAGACTCCATATGAATTGTGGAAGAACAGAAAGACCAACATTTCTTATTTTCACCCATTTGGATGCACATGTTTTATTCTGAATACAAAAAATTATTTGAACAAGTTTAACTCTAAAGCACAAAAGTGTATTATGTTAGGATACTCTGAACACTCGAGAGGGTACAGAGTATACAATACAGAAACACAGATTGTTGAAGAGTCAATTAGTGTTAGGTTTGATGATAAGCTTGACTCTCAAAAGTCAAAGCAGAATGAATTCCTTGCAGGTATGGAAGTTGAACTCACAGGTACTGAAGACAACTCATCAGAGGCTCTCAACAGAGACACTCCCTCAACAGCAGAAAGAGTCACTACAAGAAATCCAGCACCTTCTGTTGATCAACTCTAGAAAAGACTATCCAGAAGCAGCATTGATCACCCAGGAGATACAATATTGGGAAAGAAGGAAGATCCAATCAGAACAAGATCAACATTCAGAAACTCTAAAGAATCCCTCATGGGACTGGTTTCTCTGATTGAACCAACAAAAATTGAGGAAGCACTTTTGGACAATGACTGGATTCTGGCAGTGCAAGAGGAACTAAATCAATTCACCAGAAATGACGTATGGGATCTGGTTCCCAAACCAAAAGGGTTCAACGTCATTGGTACAAAATGGGTGTTCAGAAACAAACTGAATGAGCAAGGTGAAGTCATCAGAAACAAAGCACGAATGGTAGCACAAGGTTATAGTCAGCAAGAGGGGATAGACTATACAGAAATCTTTGCTCCAGTCGCCAGGTTAGAATCTATCAGACTTTTAATATCATTTGCTGTTAATAAAGGCATCACTCGGTATCAGATGGATGTCAAAAGTGCATTCTTAAATGGCTATATAGATGAAGAGGTATATGTGCACCAACCCCCTGGTTTTGATAGTTCCAAAAATCCAGAATATGTTTTCAAACTAAAGAAGTCACTCTATGATCTGAAACAAGCTCCCAGAGCTTGGTATGAAAGACTAAGTAACTTCCCGTTAGAAAAGGAATTCACCAGAGGGAAAGTGGACACAACCTTGTTCTATAATACAGTTAAGAATGACATATTAGTATGTCAGATTTATGTTGATGACATCATATTTGGATCCATTAAACCCTCTCTGGGAAGAGAGTTTGCTAAATGTATGCAGGCAGAGTTTGAGATGAGCTTAATGGGGGAACTAAAATTCTTTCTGGGCATTCAGATAAATCAAACTCCAGAAGGAACTTACATTCATCAGAGAAAATATGTCATAGAACTTCTGAAGAAATTTGATCTCTCAGAATGTAAGCCCTCAAGGATTCCAATGCATCCCACGTGCATTCTGGAAAAAGAAAAGGCAAGTAAAAAGGTAGAATAAAAGGTCTACAGAGGTATGATTGGTTCTCTTCTCTATCTGACGGCTTCAAGGCCTGACATTCTATTCAGTGTTTGCATTTGTGCTAGATTCCAATCAGATCCTAGAGAATGTCACTTAACATCAGTTAAGCGAATTTTCAAGTATCTGAAAGGTACTGCTAATCTGGGTTTGTTTTATAGAAAATCAAGTGATTACAACTTAGTAGGATACTGTGATGCTGACTTTGCTGGAGACAGAGTAGAACGTAAAAGCACTTCTGGAAGCTGCCAGTTTCTGGGAGAAAATCTGATCTCATGGTCCAGCAAACGACAATCCACAATAGCACTATCAACAGCAGAGGCTAAATACATAGCAGCAGCTGGATGTAGTACGTAAATGCTCTGGATGAAAAGTTAACTTGAGGACTTCAATATATTTGAGAAATTTTAGAAGTACAGATTGTATTAGAATCTATCCATGAAGATTTGAGCATTTCATTTCAAGGATAGAAATGTGTTGTTCACGTAAGCAAACAGTTGTCATTCATTCATTAGCTACCTTCTAAGGCTGAACACGCGTTCACTTTTCTGAAAGGTCAAAAATGCTGATTGGGTGCATTGAGACACATGTCATGGGTAACCGTTCCAATATCTTTCTGAATCCCCTAAAATCAGCTGTCATTAATGCTTATAATCATGACTAATTGTTTCTCTCTCTTATTGTTTATGCTTTCAAGAAAATCTATTTAAACTCAACTTTCACTCTTTACACTCTTTCACTTTTACTCTCTCAATACCTTCTAATTGTTTTCTGTTCGTACTTTCAAAAACCCTTTCATCTTTCTCAAATTTCTTGTGTGAACATGGCTTCTTCAAGTGTCCAAAACACCAATACTCAGGAAACTGCTTCTATGGAACAATACGAAGAATCATACAGAATGCTAATCACGCCCATTGACAACCTGGAAGTTCTTTCAGAACTGATTGTTGATTTTGAAAGCCTTCAAGAAAATGGCTTCAATCTCTCTGAAGATGTCAATGCTCAAGGATGGAACAGATATTTTGACCGTCTTCTAGGGACAACGTTTCCAATTCTTGTCAAAGAATTCTGGATTCATGTTTCCTCCTCAAACCATCAAGTTACCTCGTATGTCATGGGGAAGAAGATTGTCATCATAGAAGACCTAATTTCAAGACTGATAGGTTACAATGGTGGAGGTGTCAGGTGTATAGACATGGCTGAAAGATGTTCTGATGTTGCTTCAATTGCAAGGGAAATATTCACTCTGGGTCTACCCTCTAGCAAGATTAGGGATCTGAAGGATCATCACAGAATCTGGGCTAAGATAATTTTGGGATGCATCAACCACAGGAAGCCAACTAGCTCTCCTGATTACATAAACATTGATCAGCAGTTTCTGATCTACTTTATCTCCAAGAAGACTAAGGTAAATCTCCCTCACTTGCTATTTAATGATCTGAGGACCAGTGTAAAGGAAACAAAAGAAGATGAGCGTACCAAAAGGGACTGGATACCCCTAGGAAGACTCGTATCAGATATTCTGACAGAGAATAGGTTGATAGAGCATCTGACTGAAGCACAGGAAATTAGCTCACTAGAAGCAACTGCTGGGAAGCCTTTGAACGCAAAGAATATGAAAAAGATGAAAATCATTGAGAACATCAAGAAGGAACCCAAAGTTACTTCTTTTGCAACCATCACTTCTAGAAGAATTCCTCTGGATGATTTTCCTCTTTTCTGAGATTGACTCCAAGCCTGAGATAATTGTCAAATATTTGGATGCGTGTAAGGCAGATGGCACTGCACCAGAAATAAATATCCAGAACTTGCATCAGGCGGCTCCAGAAGTTGTTTTGAAGAAGACCAAGAAAAGGAAGGAAGCAGCAGAAAGATCATCCCAAAGGACTCCAAAAGCTTCTAAAAAGAAAGGTAATCCTTCTTCCGTTACTGTTTCAGAATCAATAACTATATCAACATCTGAACCCATAACTACCCAATCAGAACATCCAACCCCACAAACTTTTGATGACTTTGACATAGGGTTTGATCCATCACAAACTCTAAGTCTAAGAGAAACTCACTCCCTTCCTATCAATCCAAACCCTGAACAAACTCAACCAGAACTTTCCAAAGTTCTGTCTGACATTGACTCTTTTGACCAAGACATTTCAGCTCCCACACCATAAAATCCAAATCCTCAAATCCCTGATAATCCAAACTCCGAAACTACAACAGATGTTCCACAACCATATATTTCACTACCTCTCTCTCCACAACTAGATATTCCACTACCCCTCTCTCCACAACAAGATATTCCTCATCCACCATCACCTTAACCTAAACAATCACAACCAGAAGCTCAAACTTCTGAGATTCAACCATCTGAGACCTATGAAACAGAACCTCACAATGTTCTATCATACCAATCTGAAGAACCTACTTCAGATTCAGATACAACTCCAATCCCAGGAATCACTGAACCACTTGCCATTCGCATGCCTCTCACCATCCTGGACATTCTACAAATTCCTTCTTCTCTAGAATCCACACCACCAAATTCCCTAACTAGTCCAATCATCATACCCGACTCTCCCACTCCCTCACCCAAGAGCAATCCAACTGACAACGTAAGACTTGTCATTGATCCAACTGTATTGGAACGTTTAGCTGCTATATCTCACAAAACCAAAACTGCCATTCCCAAACCAAAACCAACTGAAACCACAATAGATGTTGGTACTAGTTTGTTGATGTTTGAAACAGAAATACAGGAATGGATAACCTCCCTGAAGCATACTAGTCTAGAGATGACTAATCCTGCTGCTTCTGATTATCTATGGACGAGTTTCAGAAACTGGCTAAGTTCTGAAACACTAAAGCTAAAAGAACAGAGCTATGAACAGGTTCAACGAAACTTCAGTGCTATGCTAAAGGTTTTTAAAGACCAAGTTCTGAGCCATCTGCTCAAGGAGGAGATTCTCCCTCTAGATAATGCTCCCTGGTCAGAACATCGTCCCTCAGATGAAGTTCAACCAGAATCATAAGGTCTCTCCCTGACTGCTGCTCCATATGAGATGATCTCAGCAGAGGAATTGGTTCAAAATGATCAAGTTGCAGAATCCTCTGAGAAGCGTCCAGATACTGAAGAAACTCCAGCTCCTTCCTATGACAGGAAAACTTTGGAAGAATTGAAGAGAGCAAATGCTGTTATCCAGGAAAGGTTGGATAAGCAGGAGGACACAAACAAAGAAATCAATACAATTTTGAGCAAACAGGAGGAAACTAACACCCAGATCAAAGGCTTGCTGGAAGCTTTGTTCACACGCCTTCCTCTTCCCTCTTAGATTCTTTTCTGTTTTAAAATCTATTTATCTGTAAAGTTTGTTTTACATTGCTTCTGTTCTGAACTACTTATCATTGCTTCTTATTTTTTTAATATAAATCAACTTTGTAGCTCTGATTATATAGCCTTTTTGATAACTGACAAAAAGGGGGAGAAAGTAAGATATTTTCAATAACGGTTTACTGAGACAGAAGTCTCAAACATTCTGAACTACTTAACCTCTATCTTCTAAAAAGCTTGAACAAGTACAAAACTCTAATGAAAGACGCTGTTAAACTCTGATGCTCAAAGACTCAAAGAACTTAAGGGAAGTAATCAACACAGGGGGAGTTTTTCTTCTCTATTCTAAACTTTTTATTCTTTATTTTTTAATTGAAAAATCTGGTTTTTGTCATCATCAAAAAGAGTGAGATTGTTAGAACATAGTTTGATTCTACAACCCTTAGTTAGAGTTTTGATGATAACAAATACAAAGAATAATTAAATACAAAGAACAAATATGCACCTTAAAAATATGTTTTATGTATGCAGAAGTTCTGATCAAATCAGCATCAGAAGATCAACCATAAGTTCTACACGCTGAAGCAATCAGAACATACGCTGGATATTGATGACCAGAACCTGCGCTTAATCAAGTAAACTCTGATTCTGAACAAGAACATATCAAACCAAGTCATCAATATTCTGAAGCGTTATCATCAGTAAGGAGAAAAGACTCTGAAGCGTTACTGAACATTCAAGACAAAATTAATTCCAACGGCTTTCTTTAGACAGGATCTTCTCCAAAAGGAAAGTGTGTTAATGACATTAAACATGTTTTATGGACAATGTCATTACATTGCCTATGTAAACAAGTCTGCTTTCAAAATGAAGCACGTACGTACACACAACAATTTTCTAAGATCACCAACCACGTATATTCAAGCTCAAGCAAATTCAATCTTTATTATAAGCTACAAACATGTGTAAATTATCACAGTTGTGATAAACCGTTTTTGTTAGAAAAACAACAACACATTTTGTTTAAATCATATTGTAAAAGAGATCCTTGAGATTAACCAGATTGTGGTTGTACTCAAGAAGACTTTAACAGTTGTTAAAGTAGCCTTTGTAATCTTGTTGACATTAGTGAATTAAGACCTCATTGGAGAGAGGCGAAATCACCTTGACGGGTGGACTGGAGTAGTTTGAGATCAAACGAACCAGGACAAAAATACTGTGTCATTAAGCTGTTTTAGATCCAAGTTTTCAATTCAACCCCCCCTTCTTGTGTTTTTCACATCTTCAGACTATTTGTGAATATCTCCGGTACTTTTAACCATGGATTATAGAAAGAGAAAGACCGGGAAATACAATTTCAAGGATCCCAAGATAGATGAGTTGATCAGTCTAATTCTAGAGATCGAGTGTTATGAAGACTTTCGAAAGAAGTGTGGATCCATTATTCCTCTCATGAAACTGAAGATGAAGGAGGGTATTCTCTCGACTTTGATCCAGTTCTATGATCCGGTGTATCACTGCTTTACTTTTCCCGATTATTAGTTGATGCCTACACTAGAGGAGTATTCTTATCTATTGGATTTACCTGTTACCGATCGTGTTCCTTTTACTGGTTTGGAGGATGAGCCAAAACCACATGAGATTGCTGCTTTGATTCATCTGGGGAAGTCTGAGGTGGAAGCCCATATGACTACTAAAGGAGGGATTAAAGGATTACCAACTCAACTCTTATTGAAGAAAGCTCGTTACTTTTCCAGAATGAAGAGTACGGTTGCTTTTGAGGCCATCTTTGCTCTGATTGCTTATGGATTGTTCTTATTTCTTAATGTGGACAAGTTTGTCGACATTAACGCTATCAGGATTTTCATGATTGGAAACCCAGTTCCTACACTGTTGGGTGATTCTTATTACTCTGTTCATCTTCGGAATTCTTATCACGGGGGAATAATTATCTGTTGCACGCCTTTGTTGTACCGATGGTTCATCTCTCATATGCCTCAGTCTGATGCCTTTTGGGATGTCAAGAAGGAACCCCATTGGGATCCTAAGATCATGGCACTTACTCACTCGGATATTGATTGGTATCATCTAGCTTATCAGGGTATAGAGATTATTGACAGTTGTGGTAGTTTCCCCAATGTACCTCTTCTCGGTAGAAATGGAGGAATTAACTATAACCCTGTTCTTGCACGGCGACAACTTGGTTATCCGATGAGGGATAAACCGAACAATATTCATTTGAGTAGTTTCTTTCTGAAGGAAGGGGAAGACCACAGGGAAGCTAGGGAGCAGATTGCGAAGGCCTGACGTCACATTCATAAGAAGAGTAGGAAGGATTTGGGACCAAGGGGTGCTGTTTCTTTGGAGCCATATCTTCAGTGGATCCGATCGAGAGCCATTCAGTTGAAGATGCCGTATACTTGGGAGACATCCATGTCTGATTTGTTTGTGAAGACCACTCCTCCCTTATTAGATGATCTAGAAGAGTTGCAACTCGCTTTGGTTTAAAAATTTGAATCTCCCTAATACTTTGAAATCATTTCATATGCATTCCATTCCCATGCACCTCATTACAGGTGCCCTTACAAGTTTCTCATCTTCTTCGCTGTTTATTTCAGCACAACATGTCTTCTGAAACACCTACTGATCAAGCCATCAAGGCTCTACAAGCTCATAATGCTCAGTTCTAGAAAATGTTCATGAACTTGGCCAAGAGTCAACAAGATCTGAAGACTCTTATCTTGAAGGACAAGAAGAAGAAGAAGAAGAAGAAGAAGAAGAAGGTGGTCCTCCTGAATATGGGTCACAGATTCGGAAACAATTTGCGACAGGAAGCTGATTTATCTCATTCGTCTGGGGGAGGAGAGAATCAAGAGGAAAGGAAGGGTCCTAGCCCTGTTGTTTCTGACAATGACATTGACTTTGATGAAGACCAGTATCCTCCTACTGAGGATATGTATAAGCAACTCGAAGACCGGTTGAATGCAATGGAGATCCGGAAGGTACCTGGGTTGGACTTCGGAGATTTGGGTTTGGCATCTGGGGTGGTGATCCCACACAAGTTTAAAGCACCTGTCTTTGCTAAGTATGACGGAGTATCTTGTCCAAAGCTACATCTCCATTCGTACGTCAGAAAGATTCAACCATATACTGCTGATAGGAACCTCTGGGTTCATTTCTTTCAAGATAGTCTGTCAGGGACTTAACTTGAATGGTTCTATCAACTAGAAGGAGCTAATGTCCGCAACTGGGAGGACCTCACAGCTGCCTTTTACAAGCAATACCATTATAATGCCGACCTTGCCCCCACGCGTACCCAACTTCAGGGTATGTCTATGGGTGTGAGCGAAGGTTTTAAGGACTACGCTCAGAAGTGGAGAGATCTGGCAGGAAGAGTACAACCCCTTCTGGCTGATAGGGAGTTGGTGGATATGTTTCTTGAGACTTTGTCTGGTCCGTATTTCAATCATTTGATCGTAAGTTCATCGTCTGGGTTCACTGAATTGATTATGACTGGGGAGAGAGTTGAGTTCGGTATCAAGAGCGACAAGATACAGAAATGTGCTTCGTCAAGTGCAGAGAAGAAGCCTTTCAAAAAGGAAGCTTGTGCAGTTTACAGCTCGAGGAGCCAAAACCGACCTGAGCGCCGCCAAGCAGTTAATGCGGTAGTTATATCAAGACCTGCTGTTACCCCACAATGCAATACTCAGCAAAGAGTAGAGAGGCCGTAGAGACAGTTTACTCGGCTCAGTATGACCCTATCTCAAATTCTGCCGCAGTTGTTGAAGACCAATTTGGTGACTCTAAGGGAGGCTCCAAAGAATCCGAGTACTACATCACCGCTGTATAATCCGAATGCCCGTTGTGCTTTTCACTCCGATAGCCCTGGGCATGATACGAACAACTGCTGGGCTTTGAAGAATAAAATGCAGGATCTGATTGAAGCTAAGGAGATTGAGTTTGAAGCGCCAGAAAAGCCTAATGTCGTGACTGCTCCTATGCCCAAGCATGGAGTAAATGTTGTGGACGATGATTCATTTGTAACCTTTGTGGAAGACATTTCTACTCCATTATTGACCGTTAAGAAGAACCTATTGTTGGCCGGTTTATTTCCGGGCTGTGGCGAAGGTTGCCACCTATGTTCCATCCTACCTGCTAGTTGTCATTTGTTGAAATCAGGTATTCAGCACCTGATGGACAACAAAGAGATCTTGTTCGAGAGAACTTTGGTTCCATTGATTCCTGTTGAAGATGTTTCCATAATCACCATTTCCGCCAATTCTTCCAAGGCTTCCTCGAGAAAGCCTGTTAGAATTACATTTGTTCCGAGAGTTGCTCCATTGATCATTACTATTCCTGGACCTATCCCTTACACGTCAGATAAGGCTGTCCCGTGACACTATGGGGCCGATGTGTATTATCATGGGATTACACAAGAATTGAAGGTTGAAGAGGCTGATACTGATGTCAGCAATATCGTCGGGTCTAGCAAGGTCACCCGTAGCGGAAGACTTTTCTCCCCTGAGATCTCCCCACCAACTGTTTAGAAGCCTGTTGCTATTACACCTGCCAGTACATCTGCTACTGTCCCTGTTCATGTTCCAATCATTACCTCTGTCGCCGAGTCATCTGACGCTCGGGGCAAAGGGATCACCGGTGAGCCTTCCCGGACGGAGGCACTGAAGAAGATCATTATTGAAACCTCTAGGCAGGAGATAGAGGAAATTTTAAAGATCATCAAAAAGAGCGACTACAACGTAGTCGAGCAGCTGGGGAAAACCCCGTCGAAGATCTCCATGTTATCTTTGTTGTTGTGCTCGGAAGCCCATGCTAAGGATCTGATTGCTTTCCTTAAAACTGCGCATGTTCCGCAGGAGACATCTGTCGACCAATTCAAAGACTGTGTGACTAGTTTGACAGCTGACAACGGGTTGGGTTTCTCCGACGCAGATTTGACTTCCAAAGGAAAGAATCACAATGACGCCCTGCATGTTTCAATCGAGTGCAGGGGCACTACTTTGGCCCACGTGCTGGTGGATACTGGGTCCTCGTTAAATGTTTTACCCAAGAAAGCATTAGACCGGTTGGACTGTGAAGGGTTGGTGCTGAAGCCAAGTAATATTGTGGTTAGGGCCTTTGACGGGTCCAAAAGGATGGTACATGGAGAGGTGGATGTCCCTGTTAAGGTTGGTTCCCAGACTTTTGCGTCTACATTTTATGTGATGGACATTCGGCCATCTTATTCTTGTTTGTTGGGTCGCCTGTGGATTCATAAGGCTGGGGCAGTAACTTCTACACTCCATCAGATGTTAAAATATCCAGTGAAGGGGAAAATTGTTACGGTACGAGGAGAGGAGGAATACATGGTAAGCCACCTCAACTCTTTTCGGTATGTGGAGATGGATGGGGAGTTCATTGAAACCCCGTGTCAAAACATTGAAGAAGTCCCCCAGACTCTGGCATCGACTGAAACTATTACTGAAGATCCTCTAATGAAGATGGCTTCCCTCAAGGATGCCCGAGCCGTTATTAAAAAAGGTGGGTGCGCGAATTTGGATCAACTCCCTGACTTTGCACACAAGACTGACAAGTTTGGTTTGGGTTTTATTGCAGAAGCTCAAAGGGCAGTTCAGTGTGCGCGGATTGGAAGACCTCCCCTACATATCACTAATCCGGGAGTGAATGCGATTGAAGACGGTGATGAAGAGTCTGAGTTTGACAGCTGGATTTACCCGACTACCGACGAAGGATTAAGCAATTGGACGGCAAAGGACTTCGTGCCTATTTCTTTTATTACACAGTAATAAGACTTTTGTTTTAGATTTGTAACAGACAATTTGAAACTTTTACGGCCCGATGCCTTGCCCGAGACGTCGTGGCTTTGTGTGAGGGCTTATTATGTGTCATTTCCATATATCATTAATAAAAGCATTGGACGTTTTCTTGCATTACAAATTTTGTGCTCCCTGTTTTTCTTTTCTATCTTGCAAAACAGCTATTTGTCTTACACACACTCACATATACAGGTCTACATCCACTTTGGATCCCACTGATAACGACTCTGCTACTGCCAGTTATGATTTCGAAAGTATGATCAACCAAGCCGAGGATGAAGGTGAGGATGATTGTGAAGTGCCTGGGGAACTTGCTAGACTGTTACTTTAGTAAGAGATGGCCATACATCCCCATGAAGAGCCAGTGGAATCAGTGAATCTGGGTACAGAGGAAGACAAGAAAGAGGTCAAGATTGGTGCAAATCTAGAGTCTAGTGTCAAGCAACGGTTGATACAGATGTTGCGTGACTATGTTGAGATCTTTGCCTGGTCTTATGAAGATATGCCTGGGTTGGATATCGATATTGTAGTTCACCGATTGCCAACTAAGGAAGATTGTCCTCCAGTGAAACAGAAATTTCGTCGAATGCGCCCAAAGATGTCTGAGAAAATCAAGGTTGAGGTTATGAAACAGTTTGATGCCGGTTTTCTAGCAGTTACTTCTTACCCACAGTGGGTTGCCAACGTGGTTCCAGTGCCGAAGAAAGATGGTAAGGTTCAAATGTATGTTGACTATAGGGATCTGAACAGGGCGAGCCCCAAGGATGATTTCCCTCTGCCTCATATCGACGTTCTGGTTGACAACACCGCACAATATAAGGTCTTCTCCTTTATGGATGGTTTCTCCTGTTACAATCAGATTAAGATGGCTCCCGAGGATATGGAGAAGACAACGTTCATCATGCAGTGGGGTACCTTTTTCTACAAAGTCATGCCTTTCGGATTGAAGAATGCTGGGGCAACGTATCAGCGCGCCATGGTCGCTCTGTTCCACGACATGATTCATCATGAGATTGAGGTATATGTTGACGACATGATTGTGAGGTCCCAGACTGAGGAAGAACATCTTGACCATCTTCATAAGCTATTTGACATCTTGAAGTTGTACAAACTGAGGTTAAATCCGAACAAGTGCACCTTCGGAGTGAGGTATGGTAAGATGCTGGGTTTCGTCGTGAGTGATAAAGGTATTCAAGCGGATCTTGCAAAGGTGAAGGCTATACAGGAAATGCCAACTCCCCGGACAGAAAAAGAATTCAGAGGCTTTTTGGGATGTCTGAACTACATTGCTCGATTCATTTCACATCTGATTGCTACTTGTGAGCCAATCTTCAAGCTGCTGAAGAAAGATCAAGTGGTAAAGTGGAATGATGAATGTCAAACCGCTTTCGAAAGGATCAAAGAATATCTCCAAGAGCCACCTATTCTGATGCCTCCAGTGAAAGGGAGACCTTTAATCTTATACTTGACGGTACTTGATAATTCAATGGGGTACGTGCTGGGGCAGCATGACGAGTCTGGCCGAAAAGAGCATGCTATTTACTACCTTAACAAAAAGTTTATCGACTGCGAGACCTAATACTCGTTGCTTGAGAAAACTTGCTGCGCTTTGGCATGGGCTGCTCGCTGGCTGAGACAGTATATGTTGACTCACACTACTCTATTGATATCAAAGATGGACCCAATTAAGTATATCTTCGAAAAGCCTGCCTTGTCTGGAAGAATAGCAAGATGGAAGATGATCTTGACTGAGTATGACATCCAATACACGACCCAAAATGCAATTAAGGGAAGTGTGGTGGCAGATCATCTGGTACATCAGGCAGTGGATGATTACCAGTCTATGAACTTCGAGTTCCCGGATGAGAACATCATGTTGGTGACTGACTGTGAAACACCTGAACCAGATGAAGGACCTGAGGAGGGATCCCGATGGTCTATGTATTTTGATGGAGCTTCAAACGCTTTGGGTAATGGCATTGGCGCCGTGATCATATCTCCTAAAGGCTGTCATACTCTGTTCACCGCCAGACTATGTTTTAACTGCACCAACAACATGGCGGAGTATGAAGCGTGCATCATGGGCCTTCGAGCAGCTATTGACCTAAGGATTAAGTTCTTAAGTGTATTCGGAGATTCCGCTCTCGTAATCAGTCAGATCAAAGGCGAGTGGGATATGAAACACCCAAATCTTATTCCTTACAAAGAGTATGTATTGACGTTGCTTCCATACTTTGAGGAGATAACCTTTGAACACTTCCCAAGAGAGGAGAATCAGTTGGCGGACGCGTTAGCTACGATGTCTTCTATGTTCAAGGTCAGGTGGGACAATGAGGCTCCCCAGAATACCATTGAAAGGTTGGACGAACCTACACATTTCAGCGACATTGAGACTGAAGAGGTAACAGATAAACCCTGGTTTCATGAGGTAAAGAGGTATCTTGAGGCTCAGGAGTACCCCGAGGGTGCATCTGTTAATGATAAGAAGTTTCTGAGAAGGTTCGCGGTGAATTTCTTCATCAGCAATGATATTCTTTACAAGCATAATCATGATTCAACCTTACTGCGATGTGTGGATAAGAACAAAGCGGAAAGGATCATGGTAGAGTTACATGAAGGTACTTTCGGAACTCATTCCAGTGGACACACCATGGCAAAGAAAATCCTATGGGCAGGATATTATTGGTCCACCATGGAAGCCGACTGTTATCAGCATTCTCGGACCTGTCATAAGTGCCAAGTCTATGCTGATAAGGTGCATATACCTCTAGTTCCTTTGAACATCTTGATAACTCCTTGGCCGTTTGCAATATGGGGCATCGACATGATCGGCGAGATCAGACCTACTGCGTCCAACGAGCATCATTTCATCCTGGTAGCGATTGATTACTTTACAAAGTGGGTTGAGGCAGCTTCATTCGCTACAGTAACCAAGAATGTCGTGGCACGGTTTATTCGACACAATCTGATCTGTCGATATGGTGTACCAGAGAGGATTATTACGGACAACGATGCAATTCTCAACAATACAATGATCACCGAGCTCTGCAAACAGTTCAAGATACAACATCACAACTCTTCTCCTTACCGGCCGAAGATGAATGAGGCTGTTGAAGCGGCTAATAAGAACATCAAGAAGATTATGCAGAAGATGATCGTGACATACAAAGACTGGCACGAGATGTTACCATTTTCTCTTCATGGGTATCGTACCTCAGCGCGGACGTCAACAGGGGCAACCCCCTATTCCTTTGTATATGGCATGGAAGCAGTCTTGCCCATTGAAGTTCAGATACCCTTTCTTCGGATTATGAAAGATGCAGGTTTGAGCGAAGATGATTGGATCCAGACCCGACTTGATCAGCTGAACTTAATCGATGAAAAGAGACTTACTGCTATTTGTCATGGTCAGACGTATCAAAAGCGGATGATCAAGGCATTTAACAAGAAGGTCAGACGACAAGATTATCAAGTTGAGGATCTGATGATCAAACGCATCATACTACGTCAAGGTGATCCCAGGGGCAAATGGACCCCTACGTACGAAGGGCCATTTGTGGTTAAGAACATTTTCTCAGGAGGAGCTATGATTCTAACCACCATGGATAGTGATGACCTTCCTCACCCCGTCAATGCAGACATAGTGAAAAAATACTACGCATAATCAAAGACCGCTAGGTTGACTGGCCTAGGCAAAAATAAGGGCTTCCCGACGAACCAAAAGGGTTTGGGAAAAAATAAGGGATGAAAATAAAAATAATAAATTTGTACACCCGGCAAGTCAAAAACCTGAAAAGGCGGCTTGGGCAAAAAAGGGTATCTCGGTGGACTGAAAACCCGAAAGGGAGGTCCAGGAAAAATTTAGGGATCAAAGCATAACACTATGTCTCATTGGATCATCTTGCAAACAAACTTCGGTATCGACTATCAAGCTCGGACGATGCTAATCAATTTGATCTACCTTCAACCAAGTAGCAATGTGATGAGATACTCGAGGATATAAGGGCAATATCAGAGTTGGAACCCAGTGGGATTATTCACATAGCTGTTTTTCTTTCTTTTACACAAATTGTATAAATTCTATTTGTTCGGCGGCGTTCTCTTACTAGGACGTCGGCCTCTTGTACAAAAATGCCTATTTACAGGCCAAACTTCAAAGTCAATACAATTCACTTCACAAATAAATTTCAAACTGTTTTCCTTTTTCTGTTTTGTTTTGCAAGAACGTCCAATGTTCATTTTTGATATATGCATTTGACATTAATTGTTGTTCATAAATATTTACATGCGAAACAAAAGACGATTACTTGTAATATCAGAAACAGGGGCAAACGAGAAATGTCCACACTGTACAGTTGCTCTGTCCACCAGGTATAGGGATATACCTAGTTGGAAGAAACGATTGAAAGTACATTCACTCGCCGCAGAGTAAGGAGAGGGATAGTGGTGTTAACTCTCCCCAGCTGAGACTCACAATCGCGAATTAATTGGCAATATTCTCCCCAAGCAGAGTTTATCCACCATCAGCACTAGAAAATTATCCCCAGTGGAGTCTGGAGGATTATCCCCAGTAGAGCCTAAAAGGTTATCCCCAGTGAAGTCGCAACTGGAAAATCATCCCAAAAGGAATTCATTTCTTTCACAAACAGAAACTCAATCACCAACAGGGTTCATTATCACCAACAATGATGATTCATCCCCAGCCGAGGTTATTTCTCCAAATCAACAGGTCCTCTAGCGGAATATGTTCTCCCCACAGAGTCATTTTCTCGTCAGTTTATCCCCATCGAAGTTATTCCCTCCTGCAGGATTGTGCTCGCAATCATCTTCATCCACTATCCCCAGCGGAAACGAAGAATTCAACTCTTTCCTCCAGCAGTAATCCGAGATTTATTTTCCCCAGCTAAAAACATCACATTTCCATACATCATGACACATGCATAAACATCATACAACACAATCTCATTTATTTTGAGAACATCATTGCTTGATACATGTCATGCATTACATACAACTAACCTTTACCTTTCAAGAAAGATACAATCAAAATTTCACAAAAGTTCAAGCTATGAAGTCGGGGTACGACCAGATAGTATCTTAATTCCTACAGCATATAGCGAAGCCCAGATTACGACCGGATAACAGTATCAGACTACCACAAGGCCTGGATTACGACCAGATAGTGGTATCTCTTAAAAGCAAGCTATGAAGCCCAGATTCAACCGGATAATGGTTTAAATCCTCAGCAAGCCGTGAAACCCAAATTACGACCGGATAACAGCTCAACAAGTTATTGTGAAGCCTGGATTACGACCAGACAACAATACAAGTTCCTGTGAAACCTGGATTACGACCAGATAGCGGTTAAAGAAACTATGAAGTCTAGATTTCGACCAGATAACAGTGAGGGATATTGTGAAGTTTGGATTACGACCAAATAACAGTTCACCCGGCCAGATACTATGAAGCTCGGATTACGACCGGATATTAGTAGGTCCAAAGCCAAAGGGAAGCCCGGATTACGACCAGATAGCCATTTGATCTCTTCTGAAGATTGGATTATGACCAGATAAGAAGTAAAGTATTGTGAAGCATGGATTACAACCGGACAGCAGTACAGAACACCATGAAGCCTGAATTCGATCAGATAATGGTATAAAGCATCATGAGGCTCAGATTACAACTGGATAATGATAAAAGGACTGAAGCCTCAATTACGACCAGATAGCAGTACAAAGACCCTGCGAAGATTGGATTTCGACCGAATAGCAGTTTACCTGGACAGTTGCTAAGAAGCCCGGAGTCGACCGAATACTAGTGTGCCCTAAATTCAAGTTAAAGCCCGGATGCGACCGGATAACATTTGAATTCCTTCTAAAACCCGGATTACGACCAGATAAGGATTGAGAATTTGCGAAGACTGGATTACGACCGAATAGCAAGTTTAATCTCATCTCCCCAAATAACGGACGACCGAAGTTCCTAAAATTCAATAGAGATGGTTCCTCAGTAGAATACGGACGATCGAAGTTCCTAAAATTCAACAGAGATGACTCCTCAGTAGAATACGGACGACTGAAGTTCCTAAAATTCAACATAGATGTTTCCTCAGTAGAATACGGACAACCGAAGTTCCTAAAATTCAAACAGAAATGACTCACCAGCAGAATAACGGATGACCGAAGCTCCTAAAAATCTACTTCTTTCAACAAAGATTAACATTCCCCAGTGGAATCTTCCTCAACGACAGGTATACAAGCTCTCGCTAAGGAATCTCTTATGCGATCGACACTCCTTCATATGGCATCTTTGAGCCCATCCCCTCATCAGCAATGTCCAAATGACATCTGTAAGCCCATCCCTGATATCTCAAGACAGACACCACTTCATGCGAGTGCAAATTTCTGGGCACTCTAGTGTTCAATCATCTTCCACCTTCGGATCACGAAAGGTACGAAAGCCAATCTACATCCTCAGGTTTAAGAAAATTGAACAGGGGAAGCTGTTGTACCCCAAAATTTTCCCTCCCATATTTCTCAAAACATTTCAAGAAAGATCCCCAAGTTGCTCAAGGTAGTCCAAGGGTTGGCCAGACAAGCTCTCTCCTAAGACAGTCTACCTCAAATTAGGGTTTCATGTTGCATCAAGATACTTGAGTCCAAGTGATCCCAAATGCTCACCAATGTCTTAATATGTTATCAAGATCATCCATGTCAAATTTCAAGCCCTACAGAGAAAGTTTGCTCAGTCAATTGCTCAAAGGCCTGAAAATCGACTGTGCTAGGGCAAAAGTCAACTGTGGCCCACATACAGTCAAACTTCAAGATTTTTGGTCAACATTCTCATTTTTAAGTATATTTCATCCCTTGATCAAGGTTTGATCATGATTCATCAAGGATTGCTCATAATTCATCAAGACTCAAAAGTTGCTAAATTAGGGTTTTGTAGGAAAAGTCAATTCAACTTTGACCAAGCATAACTTTCTCATACTTTATGAGAAATAACCCATCAAAAGCTCATTTTGAATATAATGCAATTACCTACAATCCATTTTCATCTCCAAAGTTCTAAATATGCACTCACAAGAAGTTATGAATTTGGACATTATAGGTCATTTTGAAAAGTCAACAAAAACACCTTTTTTGTCAAAGCTTCATACATGAGCATGGAATATCAAAATGAGATGAGACTAAAAGGGTTGATTAGAGGACATATCAAGCTTTCCAAAAAGTCCAATAACACCTTCAAAGAGTCAAGATTGAGGAAGTTATGCATTGGTGAAGTTGACCTTTTTTGCAAAATTGCCAAAAGTCAACTATGCCTAAAACTTCAAATTTTGCCAAATGGGCCCAATCTCTTTCACTTGTTTTGAGTTGGCAACATAGTCCACGAGCCCTATCCCTTGCCACTTGAAATTATCATATTTTTATTATTTATTTTGATTTTTATTTGATTTAAATCAATTTTAATCAAAATAAATCATATAAAATCCAAAACATTGAAAACAAAAAGATTTTGTGCTTGTTTCAGGTTTCAATTACAGCTAGCAAGTAATCAAACTCGTGCAAGGAATTAGGGTGCATAAAAATATTGGATTTAGGCCAATTTTGGAAATATTTTTAAGGAGGATCAAATCAAATCAAAATTCATTGATGGAGGAAGATTGAGGCCAAGTTTTCAAACCTAATACATTCCTTGATACATATAGAAGCGAGGCAGACTCAAAGCTAGGTTAGAAACAGGCGCAACAAGCAGAGCAACATTTGAAAAAATCAAGAAAAGTGGTGAATCGAATTTGCACTTAGAGGCCAATACAAGACTCTTTGCCTATCCCAATCGATTCCTGGGAGTGTCAGCAAGCTAAACCAATCAAGAACCAAGCCATTCCAGTCCCAAAGAGCTCTGTAAGTCCATCACGATATCCATGAAATTTTGAATTTGGTTAGCATGATTTAGGCATTGTTAGGATGAATTAATCATAGATACTTGATTCATGGAACATTTGCAAGCTTTCTGCATCGTTTAATTTCATTTATATGTCATGTGTAAGATTTCACCACGTCTAGGTTTTGTAGCTTCGAATTAGGGTTTTTGTTTACAGGTGAAATTAGCTTTCATAAATGGTACCATCGTGTTCAGAAAGATGAGACGAGTCCAACCATGGCATTAGATGTCATTTATATGGCATATAGAAGATTTTGGAACGAGCTCTGCTTGTAGCTACGGACAAACGTCTGTAGGTAAAAGTTTGGCACTTTTACCCACGGAGAAAGGTCAGGGATGACCTATGTGTCACCATCCCATTGGTGTATTTAAATCCTGGTGCGTTTTTCTTTGTGCCCCACTGACCCACTTTGTTTTCCATATTATTATTATCACTTATTTTATGTACAGAAAGAACAAGTGGCACAGTTGGTAAGCATGGTGTTGGATAATGCCTCAGGACCTGGGTTCGAATCCCAAGTCCCCCAAATTTCTCCATATTATTTTCCTTTTCACTATCCAGCGTGCTTACCCACCATGGGTCCACCATACGTCTTCACCATCCAGCAAGCCAAGTGTCAGGAGATCAAATCCAAAGGCTAGCATATGAGGGAACATCATGAGGTCTAGTCAACACAACATACTGGATCCAGGAGGTCAACGTGGACCTCCACCTTTGGGCCCAGATCTGGTTGTTTGCACCCCCCCAAAAATACTATTCAGGCCCAATTTCTTTCTCTATATTTTTTTTTCATTTAGTTTATTTATTTTATTTTTACTAACCAAATAATTATTTTCCTTTTTATCAAAAAATCACAAAAATATTTTTCTATCCAATTAAATTTAAGATATTTATTTTTATTAAATAAATTAATTAATTTAATTAGGTTTGACTAATTTAGATAACTTTAATTTCTTTTGTACATAATTAAAATTAATTAGAATAAAATAGGTTTTATTTCAAATCTAATTTTTCTTTCTTTTCTTAAAAATAACAAAAAAACCAAAAATAGGTCATGTAATTATTTTTATTAATTAATTTAATTAACCAAGTAATTGCATATTTAATTTAGAAAATTTAATTCTTTTATTAAAAACAACAAAAAAACCATTTTTTCTTTTAATTAGGTTAGAAGGGTCAAAACCCTAATTTCTCTTCGATCTAATTTTCTCGCGCGCTTTATTTTTTATCATATTGATGTAACTGCCTACAGTTTGTAATAGTTTTAATTAGGACTTTTTCATTTATCGCTTTACTTTTCAAGGGTTTGTTTTTGGCTATGTAAATACCCGAAGCCTTGTAATAGCTTAGTTTAAATTCCGCATTTTAAATTCCGTAAATATTTAACTGTTAGATGTATGATAATAGGATGCATGACAAGAATGTATGTTTAAATTTTAAAACAGTTAGATCACCCTAAACGTGCAAAGATAATAAATCTGAAACTGATCACTTGCAGATGCGCACTCCTAGGGTACACTCCCACTTGGTTTCCTTCGGTAAACGGTCATTGAGTATAGGATGCTTTAGTGGTCGTCCTTTTGTCCAAAGATCATAGTTGCCTCAGAATGGTTGCCTTGGATATTGTTGCCTCGGATAATTGATCTAAGACTTTAGGGTTACTACTAAGACGTCCTAA
The DNA here is from genome assembly GCA_948472305.1 of Vicia faba. Taxonomy (NCBI): domain Eukaryota; kingdom Viridiplantae; phylum Streptophyta; class Magnoliopsida; order Fabales; family Fabaceae; genus Vicia; species Vicia faba. Next base: position 9,073,903 of record OX451737.1, read on the forward strand.
TATTGCTTTAGTGACTGTACGTCCCTTTCGAATTGACCCTCAAAACTCCAACTACGGTGCTACCTACTCACTAATAGTGGGATAGCGTTGTCTAAAGGAAACGAACATAGAACGATTCTTTTTTCGAGTAGGTAGATTAGCTCTTAAGTACTTGCTCAATTCAAACAAAATTTTCACACTTACACTCCTTTACAAACAAAGTTTTCAAAAACACTTCATTACACTCTTGAAGACAGAAGCAAGAGTTAAATTGAAGTTAAAACCAAAACTTTTCAAAGCACACAAACACAAAGAAAATAATTTTGAAAATGATGAGCAAGTACCTAAGAGCCCGTAGATAACTACGGATAGAAAGGGTGCTAATACCTTCCCTTTCTATAATCTACCCCCCGTACTCAGAAATATCTCGAAAAAGGAATTTTTCTGTGCTTTTTTTCCTTTCCTTGTTGGATAAAATAAAAGTCGGTGGCGACTCTTGCTTACCGCGACATTTTGCAAACACAAACGCAAAATGCAAACCAGCAAATTCCTTAAAAAAGGGGAAACACGTCCCGGTTCTGGCCACCATATCACACATAGCAAACCAACAGTTACCCCATTGGTAATTAGTCTTCCAGGTCCTATTCCCTATAAATCAGATAAGGTTGTACCTTACTAATACAACGCTACAATCTTAGAAGATGAGGTGGAAGTTCCCATCCAGCCAATGCCTGATGTTTGAAATATAGCTGATAATAGCAGGGTGACCTGTAGCGGTCGTATGTTTTCGCAGGTTATTCGAAAAGATGTTGTTGCTAGAAAGAAAATTGCCGAGAATGATGAGCCTAAGAAGGCTACAGGAGAGACTAGCGGGGCCACATTAGAGAAAGAAGTTTATGATATCTTGAAGATAATTAAGATGAGCGACTACAGAATTGTAGGTCAGCTATTGCCGACTCCTTCAAAGATATCCATCCTAGCTTCATTGATGAATTCCTCCGCTCATTGAGAATCATTGATGAGAGTACTAGACCAAGCTTTTGTGGAGAGTGACATGCCATTAGATCAATTCAACAGCGTAATTGGAAACATTACATCATGTAACAACTTGAGTTTCTGCGATGATGAGTTACCAGATGAAGGGAGGAATCACAACCTGGCCCTCCACATATCCATGAACTGCAAGAACGATTCGTTGTCCAATGTGCTAATTGATAATGGATCCGCGTTGAATGTTATACCGAGGAGTACTCTCATAAAGTTAAAGTATCAAGGAGAACCTATGCGCTAGAGTGGAATCATTGTGAAGGCTTTTGACGGGTCGAGGAAATCTGTCATCGGTGAAGTGGACTTACCCATCCATATAGGACCACATTTGTTTTTGATAACTTTCCAGGTCATGGACATTATTCTCGCATATAGTTGTTTGCTAGGAAGGCCATGGATACACGAAGCAGGGGCTGCCACTTCAACTATGCATCAAAAGCTAAAATTTGTGCGTGAAGGGAAGGTAGTGATCATAAATGGGGAGCAGGCATTGTTGATATCCCATTTATCCTCTTTCAGTATCGTAGAAGCAGATGAGGTTGCTATTGGAACTCAGTTCTAAGCCTTATCCATTAACAACATAAGAAGGAATGAGAATTCCGTGGTTTCCCTAAAGGACGCGCAGCAGGTTGTGTGCAATGGTCATAATGTAGTTTGGGGATGACTTGTGGATCCACTCGTGAACAAAAATAGAGCTGGTTTAGGTTTCTCTTCGAAGAATGGCAAAGGCGAAAGTTTGAAGTCAAAGTCTACTGTGAATAGTTATCAGGATGTTTTCCGCAGAGGAGGCTACCTCCATCCAATTGGTTCTGGAATTAATGTTGTTGAAGAGGATGAAGCAGAGCAGAAAGTACCGAATTATGTAATGCATGGAGTCCGAGTTCAAAACTGGGTCACCATTGATGTTCCTTCTTGCATACATGTTTCAAAGTAATTTTTTTTGTTAATCTGTTTCTTTCTTTTGAAAAGCTTTCACTCTGCCCAAGGTGGAAGTATTAATGTTGTAGGGCTTATCTGTTTGCTATGACTTTTAAGATCATTAATAAAAGTTGTCTTTTCTTCCAAAATTATGTCTTTTATTTTCTGCTTTTTCTTGGGAAATGGTAATCTAAAAAAAACCTTTCAAAAATAAATAATAACTGAAAATTAGTCTGCATGATCACTTGTTATATGTGTCAGTTTCTAAAAGCAATCATAAATCATATGTGCATATTAATTAAAAAACCCGTTGAATACAATGACCCTGCACCCTCTCCCAACTTTGAATGTCTTGTGTTTGGGGCTGAAGAAGAAGATTATGATGAGATCCCAGAAGAGGTCTCTTGGTTGCTTGAGCACGAGGAAAATACCATTCAGCCATATAAAGAGCCATTGGAAGTGATTAATTTGGGTTCAGAAGAAGACCAAAAGGAAGTCAAGATTGGACCATCATTCCATCCAGATGTAAAGAGCGGGTTGATTGAGCTGTTGAAAGAGTATGTGGATATTTTTGCTTGGTCTTATCAAGATATGCCTGGTCTAGATACAGACTTTGTCGAGCATCGTTTGCCGTTGAAGCCAGAGTGTCCGCCAGTTAAACAAAAGTTGAGAAGAACCCACCCAGATATGGCAGTAAAGATCAAAGAGGAGGTCCTAAAGCAGATTAATGCTGGTTTTCTTGTGACGTCAGTGTATCCTCAATGGATTGCCAATATTGTCTCAGTACCAAAAAAGACGGAAAAGTCCGCATGTGCGTAGATTACAGAGACCTATATAAAGCTAGTCCAAAAGATGATTTTCCATTGCCTCACATCAACATGTTAGTGGACAACACTGCAAAATTCAAAGTATTCTCGTTCATGGACGGATTTTCCGGGTATAATCAAATAAGAATGGCTCCAAGGACATGGAAAAAACAACGTTTATCACACCCTGGGGAAAATTTTGTTATAGAGTGATGCCCTTCGGGTTGAAGAACGCTGGTGCAACGTACTAGAGGGCTATGACAACCCTATTCCATGATCTGATGCACAAAGAAATCGAAGTATATGTTGATGATATGATTGCCAAATCCCAAACTGAAGAAGGACATATAGAATATTTGTTGAAGTTGTTTCAGCGTTTGAGGAAATATCGTCTCTGATTGAATCCTAATAAATGCACCTTCGGTGTTAGATCTGGGAAATTGTTGGGTTTCATTGTTAGCCAAAAAGGAATTGAAGTTGACCCTGATAAATTCAAAGAAATTCAAGAAATGTCAGCACCAAGAACTGAAAAGCAAGTCAGGGATTTCCTTGGGCGTTTGAATTATATTTCCAGATTTATTTCCCACGTGACGGCAACATGCGAACCGATCTTTAAGTTGTTAAAGAAAGACCAAGGTTGTGTGTGGACAGATGATTTCCAAAGGGCATTTGAGAGTATTAAAGAGTACCTGATTGAACCTCCTATCTTGCCCCCTCCCGTAGAAGGAAGACCATTGATTATGTATCTAACAATGTTAGATAAATCCATGGGTTGTATTATGGGACAACAGGATGAAATAGGTAAGAAAGAGTTCGCCATTTATTATCTCAGCAAAAAGTTCACTGATTGTGAGTCACGGTATTCCATGCTAGAAAAGACATGTTGTGCTTTGGCCTGGGCGGCAAAGCGTTTGCGGCAGTATATGTTGAATCATACCACTTGGTTGATCTCCAAAATGGATCTAATCAAGTATATTTTTGAGAATCCTGCTCTTACTGGGAGAATTGCCCGTTGGCAGATGTTGTCATCTGAATATGATATCGAGTACGGCACTCAAAAGGCTATTAAAAGTAGTGTGTTGGCAGATTACCTTGCTCACCAGCCGATGGAAGATCATCATTCTGCAGAATATGAATTCCCCGATGAGGATGTGATGTTCCTAAAAGTGAAAGATTGTGATGAACCATTGCCTGAGGAGGGCCCTGACCCTGAATCTCGTTGGAGTATGGTATTTGATGGAGCTGTGAATGCTTATGGTAAAGGAATTAGTGCTTTGATTGTTACTCCTCATGGATCACATATTCCTTTTACCGCGAGGTTAACATTTGATTGCACTAATAATATGGAGGAATATGAGGCTTGCATCATGGGTCTTGAGGAAGCTATTGATCTCAAAATCAAAATTCTGGATGTGTATGGTGATTCTGCTTTGGTGATAAATCAAATTAAAGGAGAATGGGACACTCGTCACCCTGGCTTGATCCCTTACAAATATTATGCTAGAAGATTATTACCCTTCTTCAATAAAGTTGAATTCCATCATATTCCTATAGATGAAAATCAAATGGCGGATTCTCTGGCAACTCTGGCTTCCATGTACCAAGTGAATACTTGGAATGATATACCCTGAATTACAGTTTGACGACTGGATATGCCCGCTCATGTGTTTACGATAGAGGAGGTAGCAGATGAAAAACCTTGGTATTATGATATCAAGCATTTTCTTCAGACTCAGGAATACCCAATTGGTGCGTCGAGGAAAGATAGAAAGACAATGAGAAGATTGGCAGGCAGTTTCTTACTCAGTGAAAATGTGTTATACAAGAGAAATTATGACATTGTCTTGCTCAGATGCGTGGATGGACACGAAGCAGACTTGTTAATGCATGAGATTCATGAAGGTTCATTTGGCACTCATGCTAATGGACATTCGATGGCTAAAAAAATGCTAATGGACTATGTTTTTTGATGGAGCTTCGAACACACTCGGTAATGGCATTAGCACCGTAATCATATCTCCTGAGGGCTGTCATACTCCTTTCACTTCCCGACTATTTTTCAACTGCACTAACAATATGGAGGAGTATGAAGCCTGCATCATGGGTCTCAAAGCCGCTATTGACTTCAGGATCAAGTTCTTAAATGTCTTCGGGTATTCAGCCTTGGTGATAAGTCAGATCAAAGGCGAATGGGATACGAAGCATCTGAATCTCATCCCATACAAAGAGCACGTACTAACATTGCTCCCACACTTTGAGGAGGTAACCTTTGAACATTTCCCTGAAGGTGCATCTGTCAACGATAAGAAATTTCTGAGAAGGTTCGCAGCGAAGTTCTTCCTTAGCAACGGCATCCTGTATAAGCGAAACCATGATTCAACCTTACTGCGTTGTGTGGACAAGAATGAAGCAGAAAGGATCATGGAAGAGTTACATGAAGGGACCTTCGGAACACATTCCAGTGGACACACTATGGCTAAGAAGATCCTTCGGGCAGGGTATTTCTGGTCCACATTGGAAGCTGACTGCTACCAACACTCTCGGACATGCCACAAATGCCAGATATACGCAGACAAGGTGCATGTTCCTCCAGTTCCTTTGAATGTTCTGACTGCGCCTTGGCCGTTTGCAATGTGAGGCATAGACATGATCGGTGAGATTAAACCTACGGCATCTTACGGGCATCGCTTCATCTTGGTAGCGATCGATTACTTCACGAAGTGGGTCGAAGCAGCATCCTATGCTACGGTAACCAAGACCGTTGTGGCACGGTTCATTCGTTATAATCTGATCTGTCGATACGGCGTCCCTGAAAGAATTATTACAGACAACGGTACCAATCTTAATAACAAGATGATCACTGAGCTCCGCGAGCAGTTTAAGATACAACACCATAACTCTTCTCCTTACAGACCGAAGATGAATGGGGCTGTAGAAGCAGCAAATAAGAACATTAAGAAAATTGTGCAGAAGATGACAGTGACCTATAAAGATTGGCACGAGATGTTACCGTTCGCTCTGCATGGGTACCGTACCTCAGCCAGGACGTCAACCGGGGCAACTCCTTTCTCCTTGGTCTACGGTATGGAGGCAGTCTTACCAATCGAAGTACAAATACCCTCTCTCCGGATAATGAAGGATGCAAATCTGAGCGAAGATGACTGGATCCAAACACGACTTGATCAGTTAAACCTTATTGATGAAAAGAGGCTTGCTGCTATCTGTCATGGTCAGACGTACCAGAAACGGATGATCAGGGCATTTAACAAAAAGGTCAGACCACAGGAATATCAAGTTGGAGATCTGGTGATCAAGCAAATCATCCTTCCTCAAAGTGATCCAAGGGGCAAATGGACCCCTACGTACGAAGGGTCATTTGTGGTTAAACATGTGTTCTCAGGAGGAGCCATGATTTTAACCAACATGGATGGTGACGACCTTTCTCACCCCGCCAATGTAGACATAGTAAAAAGATACTACGCATAAAAAAAAGACCCGCTAGGCTGACATGCCTAGGCAAAAATTAGGGCTTCCCAGCGAACCAAAAGGGTTCGGGCAAAATGAAGGGATGAAATGAAAAAAATCTGTACACCTGGCAAGTCGAAAACCTGAAAAGGCGGCTTGGGCAAAAATGGGTATCCCGGTGGACTGAAAACCCGAAAGGGCGGTCCAGGCAAAAGTTAGGGATAAAGCGTAATACTATGTCTCATTGGATCACTTTGTATCCAGAATCCGGTATCTACATCAAGTTCAGACGACATCGATCAGTCAGCTTCATCTTCAACTAAGGTCATCAAGTGATGAGACGCTCGGAGATATAAAGGCAATAGCAGAGTTGAAACCTAGTGGATCATTCATTTCACACAGCTGTTTTATTTTCTCTTGTACAAAATTTTTATAAACTCTTTTGTTCGGCGGCGTTCTCTTACTAGGACGTCAGCCTCTTGTACATAAACGCCTATTTTACAGGCAAATTCCAAAAATCAATATAAATCACTTTTCAGTTAAAATTGACAATTGTTTTTCCTTTTCTGTTTTGTTTTGCGAAGAACGTCCAAGGTTCAATTTGTGATATATGCATTGACAATAATTTGCTAACTTATGAATATTTGCATACGAAACAAAGAACTAATTACAGGTAACATTAGAAACAGGGGCAATAAAGAGTTGTCCAAGCCATCTAATTGTTCTATCCACTAAGGTACCAAGGTAGGTTCGGCTGAAGAACATAACCAGATATCTTAATTCCCCAGAGAGTGAGCCAGCAAGCAGTATACTCTCCTCAAGCCAAGCTATATTATCAACCTTAAGGAAGTTGAGTATCCTCCAGCAGATCTCAATATTCCCCAGCAGTATATATGCACTCTTAACAAGCATCCCCGGCAGTTTTGACCTAAAGATTGTTCCCCAGCGGTATATCCAACATTCAGTGGAATCACTTCCCCGATACAATTCAAAACTTCCCCAAGAGAGTCCAATCTAGTTCCCCAAGAAAGTTGGAATACATCTCCCCAAGAAGTAAGCCTATCCCCCAGTAGATTCTGGAAGCTTATCCCTCGCAGAGCACGAACGCGTCGCCCGGCTTTATTCAAAGAGTTATTTCCTTACCAGGATATAACTGGGTTATCCTCAGCTAAAAGCCATGGAAAGAGCGTCCTCGACGAAGTCTTCTTATCCCCAGCGAAGTCTATCAACACTTCCAACACAACAAGGGTATCCTCAGCAAATTATCATCAACACTTCAACAAAGTACCTCTCTCCCCACAGAGCATTGCTTCCCGGCAAGATCGCTAGAGTATCTTTTCCCCCCGCAGAGTGATCCATTCGCCAAGTTTATTCCCCAACGGAGTTATCTTCTCCTACCGGTATTCTTGCAACTATCATCTCCAGCGGAGGCAAAAATCTATTCTTCAAACATCAGCCCAGGAGTGACTTCCTGGCACCCGTCAAGGATTTATTTTCCTAAGACGAAAGGATACATTCATAAACATCATATTTCCATACATTATGGCATGCATATACGCATCATATCTTACAAATCTCATTTATGTTGAGAACATCATTGCTTGATTCATATCATGCGTTGCATATGACTGACTTTTACTTTTCAGGAAAAGATTCAGTTAAGTTCTCAGCTATGTTCAAGGCCTTCTCTGGTTCAGTCAGATCGACCCTAAGATCTCCCTGTTTCTTATCCAGTTGAAGATTTCAAGACCTAGACCGGTTCAGTTAAGTCGACCCTAAGATTTTACTGTTTCTTATCCAGTCTAAGGCCTTCTCTGGTTCAGTCAGATCGACCCTAAGATCTCCCTGTTTCTTATCCAGTTGAAGATTTCAAGACCTAGACCGGTTGAGTCAAATCGACCCTAAGATTTTTCTGTTTCTTATCCAGTTCAAGGCCTTCTCTGGTTCAGTTAGATCGACCCTAAGATCTCCCTGTTTCTTATCCAGTTAAAGACATTTCAAGACCTAGACCGGTTCAGTTAAATCGACCCTAAGATTTTACTGTTTCTTATCCAGTCCAAGGCCTTCTCTGGTTCAGTCAGATCGACCCTAAGATCTCCCTGTTTCTTATCCAGTTGAAGATTTTAAGACCTAGACCGGTTCAGTTAAATCGACCCTAAGATTTTTCTGTTTCTTATCCAGTCAAAGGCCTTCTCTAGTCCAGCTAAATCGACCCCTAACAGATTTTCCTGATAAAGACTCAGTAGAAGATATCCAAGTTCTCTCAATGATTATTGTTGAGGTTGAAGTCGCCTGTAGATTCTCTCAATGATTACTGTTGAGGTTGAAGTTGCCCAAGATTCTCTCAATGATTACTGTTGAGGTTGAAGTCGCCCAAGATTCTCTCAATGATTACTGTTGAGGTTGAAGTCGCCCAAGATTCTCTCAATGATTACTGTTGAGGTAGAAGTCGTCCAAGATTCTCTCAATGATACTGTTGAGGTTGAAGTCGCCTATGGTTCTTTCCCCGTTACTGCGGAGGTAGTAATCGCCCCCAGATTCTCTCAGCGTTACTGTTGAGGTTGAAGTCACCCAAGGTTCTCTCAGCGTTCCTGTTGAGGTAGTGACTATCCCTGGTTCATTCATCATCTTTTGAAGATCCAGATCCAGCTCCTGTAACCAGTCAGGACACATCTATACCAAGAATCTGAAGACTAGCTCCTGTAACAGGTCAGGTAATCATTTTCTTTTGCAGGTACGCAAGTTCTCGCTAAGGAATTTCTTACGCGATCAACACCCAGATGGCATCTATAAGCCCATCCACCTATCCATCATCTCTTAGCATGGCATCTATAAGCCCATCATCCTATTCATCAATCTCCAAATGGTATCTGTAAGCCCGTTCCCCACCATCACACTACTATGTGAGCGCAAATTTCTGGGCACTCTAGTGTTCAATCATCTTTCACCTTCGGATTACGAAAGGCACGTCAGCCAATATGCATCCTCAGGTCTAAGAAGATTGAACAGGGGCAACTGTTGCACCCCAAAATTTTCCCTCCCCTATTCTTCAAAATTTGCCAAGTCATGCTTCAAAATCTCCCCAAGGGTTGCACAGTTCAAGGGCCTCCTAACAGTCAAAAACTAGGGTTTTGGTTCTGACAAAGAAAATGAAGTTTCCAAGGGTCCAAACAAGTCCCACATGCCTACAAACATGGTCAAGCATCATCATGCCAAGTTTCAAGACTTACAGCACAAAATTGCACAGTCAAAAACCCTAATTGCACTACAGTCAACTGTAGGGGCAAAATGGTCATTTGACAGTCAAAAGTTCAAATTTTTGGTCAACATCTCATTTTGAAGCCACAAACATCATTTGATCAATGCTTGATCATGATTCTCAAAGCTTGGCTCAAAAAGTCTCAAGATGCAAAAGTTTCCATATTTGGACAGTTGAAAAAGTCAACTGTAATTTGACCAAGGCATAACTTCCACATGGATTATCAGAAAAATTCCATCCAAAGCTCATTTTGAATAGAAGGACATTTCCTACAACTCCTCTTCACACTTCAAGTCCAAGAAATGCTCTCACAAAAAGTTATCAATCTCAACATTATAGGTCATTTTCAAAAGTCAACAAAAAGGGACTTTAAGTCAAAGGCCATAACTTGAGATTGGTAACTCAAAATGACATGGGACCAAAGGCATTGGTTAGAGGACTTCAAGACCTTTCCAAAATGTCCAAGAACATGAGCAAAGCTTAAAAATTGAGCAAGATATGCCTTGTGGAAGTTGGGAAATTTTTGGATATTTTGAAAAGTCAACTTTGCTTCAAATGTCTTAAAAATGCTAATGGGCCTCTTTTTCTTCCAAGATTCATCATCCAAGGCATGTGCACGACCATTTGGTCCAAAGGGAAGTTTTTCATCATTTTTATTTATTTATTTGAATTTTTAATTGCTAATAATTCATTTAATTAATTAAAATATATGAAAAATACCAAACCTAAGTTTTTAAATCTTTTTATGCATGAAATACACTCAATATTTCGTGCATGATCAGATATAGAAAGAATCATGGTAATTGGATATGATTGGCATCAAAAACATGTGAAAAAGATTGAAAAATTATGGCTTGAAAATCAAATATTGATTCCATCAATTCATTGATTCTTTGGACCAAAAACCTAACCCTAATCATTCCATACATAAGTGCAAAGCCAACCCTAATGCTAATAACCACAAAGCTGCGCAAGAACACCATAACAAAGTTTGCATTTTTTCAAGAAAACTCAAATACTGAAAACCATCTTCCAGTGCGATTAAAGGCCAAATAACCATTCCATCACCTTCCTGAGACTTCAAGGAAGGTTTTTAGATCAAAACCATCCATCCTAACGCAGAGAAACGGTAGAACGACCGTGCCCTGTACAAGATTTTTTTCATATGCTTGCATCATGATTCATGTGTTTTTAGTACTTTTTAATGTTTGATTTATGTTCTTTGATTGATTCTAAAGCTAAATGTATTGTTTAATTAAGTTTTCATCACCCATACGCGAAACTACCATGGACGATTATTAGGGTTCTTCAAATTTCAAATTGGGTACTTTCACCTACTGTAAAATTGAGACACCTCAATGCCATGGTTGAAATCAGGGAGCTTGGACGATTTGAGAACACCCATCGCGCCTAATTTATGTGGCCATATGGCCTATTCGCTATTATTGAAAAGTGCATATTTTGGGGGGGTTTAAACCCCCCGCTAAGTCTTTTATGTTTCAGGTAAAACACGAACGAGGAAGAAGAAGACTAGGTGGCGAGGCATAAGTGGTTCGTTTGAATTTTCGCGCTAAAGTTCCACTAACCATTGTTTTATCTTATATTATTTGTTTCCTATTATATAACCAAAACGCGTAGTTGGAGCAGTTGGCAAAGCATAGTATTGGTAAGCAACAGGACCTGGGTTCGATCCCAGGTCCCCCTCCCTTTCCATATTATTTTGCTAATCATGCTTATGTGCAATTCGCTTCTAGAGTTCCACCATACTCTCCACATCCAGGCCTTCCACGTGCTTGCTGAGATCAATCAAAGGGCCATAGTTGGAAGAACATCATGGACGTTAGTCAACATACATGCATGCCAGCATAAAAGTCAATAAGGCCAAGGCTTAATGGGCCAGAATTGCTAGGACTTTACCTCCAATTGGGGACAGAACCCCCAAGGTATTGTATTTCTTTTCTTTTCTTTATTTTATTTGTTTCAATTATTTCCTTTTTTAATTAATTTCTTTAATTTAGTTTATTTTCATAAAATATAAAAAATAATATAAAAATCAGAAAAGACAAAAAAATTAAATATATTTTACTTAACTAATATTTTTGTAAATAAAGTCTTGTATCAATTAATTAGTTTTATTCTAGGGTTAATTTTAAAATCTTTTCTTAATAAACTTAAAAAACTTGTAGAATTAGGTTTTAATTATTTTAATTACTTTTTATTTTATTTTATCATCTCTAATAATTAATTATTTACTATTATTTTTATAAATCAAATTGCATTAATTAATTAGGTTTAATTTTAGGTAATTTTAACATATTTTTCTTAATAAATAAAAAAACTAGAATTAGGGTTAATTTCTCAATTTCATTTAATTCTCACATAAAAAAACCATAAATACAAAAAACCTCCAAAAATAATTTCTTTTTTTATTTTAATTTCATTAATTTAATAATATAATTTGATTTCATTAAAAAGGGTCCAACGCCCTCGCTTTCAATTTTAATTTAATTCGCGCATTTATTTCTTTTCCTTTAAATATTTATGTAATTCTCCCAAAGCCGTGTAAATTTTTATTTCTCGCACTTTACTTTATTTTATGTCAAATCGGGTCCTGGATTTAATTTGGCGATGTGGACCCGCGCCTTTGTAATAGTTTAGGAACTTTATATTTCTCGCTCTTTTTAACTGTTAATAATTGAATGCAAGAATGAATGTCTAAAATAAAAACAAAAGCGTAGATCACCCATGACATGACAAGATAAATGTAAATGAACATGACACACAAAATCACACACCACCCCTAGGGTACGCCTCACTGTTGCCTTGCCTCGAAAAGTGGTCGTCGAGTATAGGACGTTTTAGTAAGTCCTTATGTCCATGATCTATGGCATAGGGGTAGCTTCTAAGGTGTCCTACTGTTGCTCTGGTGACCACACTGTCCCTAACAATCGAATTGACCCGAACACCTCCAACGGTGGTGCTACCTACCTCTCAATGGTGGGATGGCACAATCTTAAGGACATTTACACAGCCTAATTCCTTAGGGTAGGTAGATGACTCGTAGATACTTGCTCTATTCAAAACAAAGAAAACTCTTTTCAACAAGCTTTCAAAACAATTTTTCAAACACTCTTGAGGACTGATACAAGAGTCGATCTGAAATCTTTAAACGAAACTTTTTTTCAAACCCACTCACTCTGAAAAGCAAACAAACATTTTGAAAACACAATGAGCAAGTATCTAATAGCCCATGGATAACCATGGATAGAAAGGGTGCTAACACCTTCCCTTTCTATAATCTACCTCCCGAACCGAGAGCAATCTCTTTAAGGAATTTTTCTGTGCTTTTGTCCTTTCCATTTGGAGAAAATAAAAGACGATGGCGACTCTTACTTCCGCGACATTTTGTGAACCAGCGTTAAACAGTCAGTTCCAGATCCACCGATCACAGAACTGGCGACTCTGCTGGGGACTTAAACTTAAAGTGAGGTGTACCTTAGGGTTTAGTTCATAACTGTGTTTTCAATTGTATTGATTTGCTTGCTTTAAAATTGTGGGTTGCTTGGGAGTTCTATAGATCCTAACCCGGATCTAGAGGATACCTTCTTAGAAAGTAGCAACAAGGCTGTGAGGGAACTGTGCGGGGTATACCGACATGGTTGAAACAGTCTGCTACGTTGATGTGGCACTTTGGTGTGTACCGGTAACCCTTGAGTTCAGTCAAGGAGAGTACGGGGCCGCCGCGTGGTGTCGTGAAGCATCAACTGACCTTAGGAACCTTAATTGAACTATCTTGGCCTCTTTAGGGTAGTGAGATAACTGACTTTGGTGCAGTCCGAGGTTGGTTGATACTCGATACTACACTCAATTGAGGGTTGCTTTCCTGGAATATTTCGGTCGCCAGTTCAGTGGCTAAATCGAAACGATGAACAATGAAAGCAATCCCGTGATATTGGGACCCTTAGAACCCGGTTACTTCTAATAGGACAGGTTGAACCCACCAACTTCAAGAGGGTACTACCCAGACCTCATGCTGGCCTTAAACCCTAAGGGCTTGTCTTGTGTGCCTTGTGTGCCTTACATGTTTTTCTTTGTAAATATCTGTGGTGTGTTTAATCATAGCATCATGACATCATCCAGCATCATACGCATTGACTAACCATTTCAGGGGTTCGAATCTTCATCTTTGTTCTTGTTTTGTAGGATATGGAAACTGTTCGCAGAAAGACAATTCAAATCAGCCTTGTAAGGGTCCCTCCTCAGCTTAAGGAACTTATATCCAGGATTCCTGAGAGTTCTTCATTCAGTGAAAGACATGGAAGACTCATCAGCTTGGTCAATACCAACATTGAGGAGGACATGATAAAGGTCCTGTTCCAGTTCTTTGACCCTCTGCATCACTATTTCACCTTCTTGGATTATCAGCTGGCACCTACATTGGAGGAGTTCTCCTGGCTCCTGAAGATCCCTATCCTTGATCAACTACCCTACAACGGTACGGAAAAGGAACCCAAGCTTGAAGAGATTGCTAAAGCCTTGCACCTACAATCATCTGACCTCAAGGGACATTGGGAAGTTAGAAGTGGTATCAAAGGGTTCTTAGCTAGGTTTCTGTTTGAAAAGGCCCATGAATGTTGGAACTCCCTTGACTTACGAGCTTTTGAAGAAGTTGTGGCCCTCCTTGTCTATGGTTTGGTGTTGTTCCCTAACCCAGATCAGCTTATAGATATCAGTGCTGTTCAGATCTTCATGTCCAGGAATCCTATACCTACGTTGCTGGGGGACATCCTTCACTCATGTTACACTCGAACCATGAGAAAAAGAGGTGTCCTTATGTGCTGCACTCCTCTCCTGGGGAGGTGGTTTATTTCGCACCTTCCACAATCAGTTCTGAAGAACGAGCGGGGTTTGAGATGGTCACAACGGTTGATGACTCTTACACATGCAGATATACATTGGTGCCCTCGGTCCAGAAAGGATGTCACCATCATTGATCGTTGCGGGGAGTACCCTAATGTTCCTTTACTTGGAATCAGAGGAGGTATTACTTACAACCCATGCCTGGCTTGGAGACAGTTTGGTTATGCTCGGAGGGATGGCCCCCATGACATGTTAATTCCTGACATAGTTTTTGACTTCGACAACGATGCACAAGGACTTCGCCAAAGATTTATCAGAGCTTGGAGGATGCCAAGTAGGATAGACAGCAAGACACTGGGGCACAGGAACTCCATCCCATTGGAACCTTATCTCAAGTGGGTACGCGCCCGCTCCCAGAAGTTAGTAATGCCTTATCCTCATATGCTCCCTGTGATCAAAGAGCCAATCTTGGAAGGAGAAGTGTCCTACACTATTCAGCATCCTGATATGCCCACATCTTGGGAAGAGATGCAGAAGAGCTGGATCCAGCTTAAGGAAGAACAGAATTCTTTTGAGACCAGTCTACATGCTAGTGAAAAGAAGGTCCTGGAGCTCACCCGCCTATTGCATGAGGAGAGGAATCTCAACACCTACATAGCTCCAAAGAGGATGCGTAGTGTCTTTTGGGACTGATTTGCTTTGTAATTTGTGCCCATGAGGCTTTGATGTACTGAACAATTATTTCCTTAATGATAACGTGTGTTCTTTTTGTCTACAACAAATTTGAACTTTCGAACCCTTGAATGTATTGCATAAACGCATATCATTCATCATGTGTATAGCAGGTTTTCTTCTTTTCAGGTTGCTTACCGTTCTTCGCTGTTTATTTCAGCATCATGAATCCTGACTCATCATCAACCGAGATGTCCATCAAGGCTCTTCAGGCGCAAAATGCGCAATTTCAGGAACTAATCATGGGTTTGGCTCAGGGCCAAGAAGAGCTGAAGGCTCTGCTCCTGAAGAAGGAAAATAAGAAGAAGAGAAGAACTGTTCTTTTCAACTCGGGCCGAAGGTTTGGCAACACTCTGCAGAATGAAGAGGCTGGTTCTTCTATAGGCAAGGGTAGTCCCCAAGGGGGAAAAGGTCCTAGTCCGGTAGTCTCTGACAACGAGACTGATTTTGATGAGGAACAGTATCCTCCTGCAGAAGACAGATACAAACAGTTGGAAGACAGGTTGAATGCTATGGAGATCCAACAAGTGCCTGGGCTGGATTTCGGAGACTTGGGTTTGTCTACTGGTGTGATTATCCCTCATAAGTTCAAAGCACCATCCTTTACCAAATATGACGGGGCGTCCTGTCCCAAGCTACACCTCAGATCCTACGTGCGGAAGATTCAGCCGTACTCAGTGGACAAGAATTTGTGGATCCACTTCTTCCAGGAGAGTCTTTCAGGGACTCATCTCGAATGGTTCTATCAGCTGGATGGGACCAAGGTTCGTAACTGGGAGGAGTTGGCTACTGCTTTCTATAGGCAGTATCAATATAATGCCGACCTTGCCCCTACACGTACCCAACTCCAGGGTATGTCGCTAGGGTCAAGTGAAGGTTTTAAAGAGTACACAC
Organism: Vicia faba; assembly: GCA_948472305.1. Taxonomy (NCBI): domain Eukaryota; kingdom Viridiplantae; phylum Streptophyta; class Magnoliopsida; order Fabales; family Fabaceae; genus Vicia; species Vicia faba. The sequence continues at coordinate 9,089,863 of OX451737.1, forward strand.
AGAAGTGGAGGGATCTGGCTGGCAGGGTGCAGCCTCCGTTGACTGATCGGCAGTTGGTAGACATGTTCCTGGGGACCCTATCTGGGCCATTTTTCAACCATCTTATCGGTAACTCATCTGCAGGGTTTACTGATCTTATTCTGACTGGGGAGAGAATTGAGGCTGGGTTGAAGTCTGGTAAGATTCCGAAGGGTGCATCTACAAGTTCTGAGAAGAAACCCTTCAAGAAGGAGGCCAGTGCTGTATATGGCTCTAGACGATAAGAGAAATCTGAGCGCCGCCAATCTGTCAACGCGGTGATGATTGCCAAGCCTGCTGCCGCTCCTCGGCAAACCAATCCACCAAGGGCTGAAAGACCCCGGAGAGAGTTTACCCGCTTGAGTATGACCCTGTCGCAGATCTTGCCGCAGTTGCTATCCACTAACCTAGTGACTGTTAGAGAGGCCCCAAAAGTTGTGAACACTGCCTCCCCCAAATACAATCTGAATGCCCGTTGTGCTTACCACTCTGATAGCCCGGGGCATTCCACTGATGACTGTTGGGCCTTAAGGAACAAGCTGCAGGACCTTATTGACGCCAAGGAGGTACAATTTGAGGCATCTGAGAAGCCTAATGTAGTGACAGCTCCCCTGCCTGCTCATGGAGTGAATGTTATTGGGGATGAAGATGAAGTGGATGAAGCTGAGTTTGATAGCTGGATCTATCCGGCAACTGACAGTGGACCTAGCAATTGGAGTGCAAAGGACAATCTACCTGTTTCTCTTGTTACTGAGTAATGAATTCCTATGTTTTGTTATTTGTAATAAACAATAAATTGAACTCTATGGCCCGGTGTCTTACCCGAGGCATCGTGGTTTCATTTATGAGGGCATATAAATTGTCATTTCATATATCATGAATAAAGATCTTGGACGTTTTCTCGCATTTCAAATCTTATGCTCCTTTTCTATCTTTCCTTCCTTTATATATTTCAAAACAGCTGTATTCACACACACTCACTCATACAGGTTTCAATCCACTCTGGATCTCACTGGTAACGACTCTGCTACTGCCAGTTATGACTTCGAAAATCCGATCAACTTAGCCGAAGACGAAGGTGAAGATGATTGCGAAGTGCCTGGCGAGCTTGCAAGACTGTTACTCCAGGAAGAGAGGGCAATTCAACCACACGAAGAGCCAGTGGAAACAATAAACCTGGGTACTGAGGTAGACAGAAAGGAGGTAAAGATTGGCGCCAACCTAGAGCTCAGCGTGAAGCAACGGTTGACCCAGATGCTACATGATTATATGGAGATCTTTGCCTGGTCCTACGAAGACATGCCCGGGTTAGATACCGATATTGTGGTCCATCATTTGCCTACTAAGGAAGACTGCCCTCCGGTTAAGCAAAAGGTCCGCCGTATGCGTCCAGAAATGTCTGAGAAGATCAAAGCCGAGGTTATGAAACTGTTTGATGCTGGGTTCCTTGCAGTGACTTCTTACCCTCAGTGGGTTGCTAATGTAGTGTCGGTACCTAAGAAGGACGGAAAGGTCAGAATGTGTGTTGACTATAGGGATCTGAACAGGGCCAGCCCCAAAGATGACTTCCCTCTACCTCACATTGATGTCCTTGTTGACAATACAGCTCAGCATAAGGTGTTCTCTTTCATGGATGGTTTTTCAGGCTACAATCAGATCAAGATGGCACCTGAAGACATGTAAAAAACTACCTTTGTTACTCAGTGGGGCACCTTCTGCTACAAGGTCATGCCTTTTGGACTGAAGAACACTGGGGCAACCTACCAACGTGCCATGGGTGCTTTATTTCATGACATGATCCATCATGAGATAGAAGTGTATGTTGACGATATGATCGCAAGGTCCTAGACTGAGGAAGAACACCTTGATCATCTGCAGAAATTGTTTGACCGGTTGAAGTTGTACAAGCTGAGGTTGAACCCGAACAAGTGCACCTTCGGGGTAAGATCTGGGAAGTTGCTAGGCTTCATTGTAAGTGATAAGGGTATTCAAGTGGACCCTGCCAAGGTCAAAGCTATTCAAGAGATGCCAGTTCCTAAGACAGAGAAGGAAGTCAGAGGCTTTTTAGGACGCCTGAATTATATTGCTCGCTTCATCTCACACCTAACTGCTACTTGTGAACCAATCTTCAAGTTGCTGAAGAAAGATCAGGTAGTACGTTGGAATGATGAATGTCAGGCTGCTTTTGACAGAATCAAGGAGTATCTCCAAGAACCACCCATCCTTATGCCACCGGTTGAAGGGAGACCTCTGATACTATACCTGACAGTACTTGACAACTCAATGGGGTGTGTGCTGGGGCAGCATGACGAGTCTGGCCGAAAAGAGCATGCCATTTATTACCTTAGCAAAAAGTTTACCGACTGTGAGACCCGATACTCACTGCTTGAGAAAACTTGCTGTGCTTTGGTATGGGCTGCTCGCCGGCTGAGACAGTATATGCTGACTCACACTACCTTGTTGATCTCAAAGATGGATCCTATAAAGTACATATTTGAAAAGCCTGCTCTGTCTGGGAGAATAGCAAGATGGAAAATGATCTTGATGGAATACGACATTCAGTACACGACTCAGAAAGCCATCAAGGGAAGTGTATTGGCAGACCACTTGGCACATCAGGCCGTAGACGACTATCAATCAATGAACTTCGAGTTTCCGGATGAGAGCATCATGATTGTGACTGATTGCGAAGTACCTGGACCGGATGAAGGACCTGAGGAAGGATCCTGATGGTCTATGCACTTTGACGGAGCCTCCAATGCTTTGGGTAACAGTATCGGCGCTGTAATCATATCCCCTCAAGGCACTCATACTCCGCTCACTGCCCGGCTATGTTTCAACTGTACCAACAACATGGCGGAGTATGAGGCGTGCATCATGGGTCTTCAAGATGCGATCGACTTAAGGATCAAGTTTCTGAGTGTCTTCGGAGATTCCGCTCTCGTGATCAATCAGATCAAAGGAGAGTGGGATACGAAACATCCGAATCTTATTCCTTACAGAGAATGTGTGTTGACATTGATCCCCCATTTCACAGAGATAACCTTTGAACACTTCCCGAGAGAGGAGAATCAGTTGGCGGACGCGTTAGCTACAATGTCTTCTATGTTCAAGGTCAAATGGGATAATGAGGCTCCCCGGATCATCATCTGGAAACTGGACGAACCGGCATACTATTATGATCTCGAGACTGAATTGGTAACTGAAAAGCCTTGGTACCATGAGGTGAAGAGATATATGGAAGCTCAGGAATACCCTGAAGGTGCATCTGTCAACGATAAGAAATTTCTGAGAAGGTTCGCAGCGAAGTTCTTCCTTAGCAACGACATCCTGTATAAGCGAAACCATGATTCAACCTTACTGCGTTGTGTGGACAAGAATGAAGCAGAAAGGATCATGGAAGAGTTACATGAAGGGACCTTCGGAACACATTCCAGTGGACACACTATGGCTAAGAAGATCCTTCGGGCAGGGTATTTCTGGTCCACCATGGAAGCTGACTGCTACCAACACTCTCGGACATGCCACAAATGCCAGATATACGCAGACAAGGTGCATGTTCCTCCAGTTCCTTTGAATGTTCTGACTGCGCCTTGGCCATTTGCAATGTGGGGCATAGACATGATCGGTGATATTAAACCTACGGCATCTAACGGGCATCGCTTCATCCTGGTAGCGATTGATTACTTCACGAAGTGGGTCGAAGCAGCATCCTATGCTACGGTAACCAAGACCGTTGTGGCACGGTTCATTCGGCATAATCTGATCTGTCGATATGGCGTCCCTGAAAGAATTATTACAGACAACGGTACCAATCTTAATAACAAGATGATCACTGAGCTCTGCGAGCAGTTTAAGATACAACACCATAACTCTTCTCCTTACAGACCGAAGATGAATGGGGCTGTAGAAGCAGCAAATAAGAACATTAAGAAAATTGTGCAGAAGATGACAATGACCTATAAAGATTGGCACTAGATGTTACCGTTCGCTCTGCATGGGTACCGTACCTCAGCCAGGACGTCAACCGGGGCAACTCCTTCTCCTTGGTCTACGGTATGGAGGCAATCTTACCAATCGAAGTACAAATACCCTCTCTCCGGATAATGAAGGATGCAAATCTGAGCGAAGATGACTGGATCCAGACACGACTTGATCAGTTAAACCTTATTGATGAAAAGAGGCTTGCTGCTATCTGTCATGGTCAGACGTACCAGAAACGGATGATCAGGGGATTTAACAAAAAGGTCAGACCACAGGAATATCAAGCTGGAGATCTGGTGATCAAGCGAATCATCCTTCCTCAGAGTGATCCAAGGGGCAAATGGACCCCTACGTACGAAGGGCCATTTATGGTTAAACATGTGTTCTCAGGAGGAGCCATGATTTTAACCAACATGGATGGTGACGACCTTCCTCACCCCGCCAATGCAGACATAGTAAAAAGATACTACGCATAAAAAAAAGACCCGCTAGGCTGACATGCCTAGGCAAAAATTAGGGCTTCCCGGCGAACCAAAAGGGTTCTGGCAAAATGAAGGGATGAAATGAAAAAAATCTGTACACCCGGCAAGTCGAAAACCTGAAAAGGCGGCTTGGGCAAAAATGGGTATCCCGGTGGACTGAAAACCCGAAAGGGCGGTCCAGGCAAAAGTTAGGGATAAAGCGTAATACTATGTCTCATTGGATCACTTTGCATCCAGAATCCGGTATCTACATCAAGTTCATACGGCATCGATCAGTCAGCTGCATCTTCAACTAAGGTCATCAAGTGATGAGACGCTCGGAGATATAAAGGCAATAGCAGAGTTGAAACCTAGTGGATCATTCATTTCACACAGCTGTTTTATTTTCTCTTGTACAAAATTTTTATAAACTCTTTTGTTCGGAGGCGTTCTCTTACTAGGACGTCAGCCTCTTGTACATAAACGCCTATTTTACAAGAAAATTCCAAAAATCAATATAAATCACTTTTCAGTTAAAATTGCCAATTGTTTTTCCTTTTCTGTTTTGTTTTGCGAAGAACGTCCAAGGTTCAATTTGTGATATATGCATTGACAATAATTTGCTAACTTATGAATATTTGCATACGAAACAAAGGACTAATTACAGGTAACATTAGAAACAGGGGCAATAAAGAGTTGTCCAAGCCATCTAATTGTTCTATCCACTAAGGTACCAAGGTAGGTTCGGCTGAAGAACATAACCAGATATCTTAATTCCCCAGAGAGTGAGCCAGCAAGCAGTATACTCTCCTCAAGCCAAGCTATATTATCAACCTTAAGGAAGTTGAGTACCCTCCAGCAGATCTCAATATTCCCCAGCAGTATATATGCACTCTTAACAAGCATCCCCGGCAGTTTTGACCTAAAGATTGTTCCCCGGCGGTATATCCAACATTCAGTGGAATCACTTCCCCGATACAATTCAAAACTTCCCCAAGAGAGTCCAATCTAGTTCCCCAAGAAAGTTGGAATACATCTCCCCAAGCAGTAAGCCTATCCCCCAGTAGATTCTGGAAGCTTATCCCTCGCAGAGCACGAACGCGTCGCCCGGCTTTATTCAAAGAGTTATTTCCTTACCAGGATATAACTGGGTTATCCTCAGCTAAAAGCCATGGAAAGAGCGTCCTCAACGAAGTCTTCTTATCCCCAGCGAAGTTTATCAACACTTCCAACACAACAAGGGTATCCCCAGCAAATTATCATCAACACTTCAACAAAGTACCTCTCTCCCCACAGAGCATTGCTTCCCGGCAAGATCGCTAGAGTATCTTTTCCCCCCACAGAGTGATCCATTCGCCAAGTTTATTCCCCAACGGAGTTATCTTCTCCTACCGATATTCTTGCAACTATCATCTCCAGCGGAGGCAAAAATATATTCTTCAAACATCAGCCCAGGAGTGACTTCCTGGCACCCGTCAAGGATTTATTTTCCTAAGACGAAAGGATACATTCATAAACATCATATTTCCATACATTATGGCATGCATATACGCATCATATCTTACAAATCTCATTTATGTTGAGAACATCATTGCTTGATTCATATCATGCGTTGCATATGACTGACTTTTACTTTTCAGGAAAAGATTCAGTTAAGTTCTCAGCTATGTTCAAGGCCTTCTCTGGTTCAGTCAGATCGACCCTAAGATCTCCCTGTTTCTTATCCAGTTGAAGATTTCAAGACCTAGACCGGTTCAGTTAAGTCGACCCTAAGATTTTACTGTTTCTTATCCAGTCTAAGGCCTTCTCTGGTTCAGTCAGATCGACCCTAAGATCTCCCTGTTTCTTATCCAGTTGAAGATTTCAAGACCTAGACCGGTTCAGTCAAATCGACCCTAAGATTTTTCTGTTTCTTATCCAGTCCAAGGCCTTCTCTGGTTCAGTCAGATCGACCCTAAGATCTCCCTGTTTCTTATCCAGTTGAAGACATTTCAAGACCTAGACCGGTTCAGTTAAATCGACCCTAAGATTTTACTGTTTCTTATCCAGTCCAAGGCCTTCTCTGGTTCAGTCAGATCAAACCTAAGATCTCCCTGTTTCTTATCCAGTTGAAGATTTCAAGACCTAGACCAGTTCAGTTAAATCGACCCTAAGATTTTTCTGTTTCTTATCCAGTCAAAGGCCTTCTCTAGTCCAGCTAAATCGACCCCTAACAGATTTTCCTGATAAAGACTCAGTAGAAGATATCCAAGATTCTCTCAATGATTACTGTTGAGGTTGAAGTCGCCTGTAGATTCTCTCAATGATTACTGTTGAGGTTGAAGTCTCCCAAGATTCTCTCAATGATTACTGTTGAGGTTGAAGTCGCCCAAGATTCTCTCAATGATTACTGTTGAGGTTGAAGTCGCCTAAGATTCTCTCAATGATTACTGTTGAGGTAGAAGTCGTCCAAGATTCTCTCAATGATACTGTTGAGGATGAAGTCGTCTATGGTTCTCTCCCTGTTACTGCGGAGGTAGTAATCGCCCTCAGATTCTCTCAGCGTTACTGTTGAGGTTGAAGTCACCCAAGGTTCTCTCAGTGTTCCTGTTGAGGTAGTAACTATCCCTGGTTCATTCATCATCTTTTGAAGATCCAGATCCAGCTCCTGTAACCAGTCAGGACACATCTATACCAAAAATCTGAAGACTAGCTCCTGTAACAGGTCAGGTAATCATTTTCTTTTGCAGGTACGTAAGTTCTCGCTAAGGAATCTCTTACGCGATCAACACCCAGATGGCATCTATAAGCCCATCCACCTATCCATCATCTCTTAGCATGGCATCTATAAGCCCATCATCCTATTCATCAATCTCCAAATGGCATCTGTAAGCCCGTTCCCCACCATCACACTACTATGTGAGCGCAAATTTCTGGGCACTCTAGTGTTCAATCATCTTCCACCTTCGGATTACGAAAGGCACGTCAGCCAATCTGCATCCTCAGGTCTAAGAAGATTGAACAGGGGCAACTGTTGCACCCCAAAATTTTCCCTCCCATATTCTTCAAAATTTGCCAAGTCATGCTTCAAAATCTCCCCAAGGGTTGCACAGTTCAAGGGCCTCCTAACAGTCAAAAACTAGGGTTTTGGTTCTGACAAAGAAAATGAAGTTTACAAGGGTCCAAACAAGTCCCACATGCCTACAAACATGGTCAAGCATCATCATACCAAGTTTCAAGACTTACAGCACAAAATTGCACAATCAAAAACCCTAATTGCACTACAGTCAACTGTAGGGGCAAAATGGTCATTTGACAGTCAAAAGTTCAAATTTTTGGTCAACATCTCATTTTGAAGCCACAAACATCATTTGATCAATGCTTGATCATGATTCTCAAAGCTTGGCTCAAAAAGTCTCAAGATGCAAAAGTTTCCATATTTGGACAGTTGAAAAAGTCAACTGTAACTTGACCAAGGCATAACTTCCACATGGATTATCAGAAAAATTCCATCCAAAGCTCATTTTGAAGAGAAGGACATTTCCTACAACTCCTCTTCACACTTCAAGTCCAAGAAATGCTCTCACAAAAAGTTATCAATTTCAACATTATAGGTCATTTTCAAAAGTCAACAAAAAGGGACTTTAAGTCAAAGGCCATAACTTGAGATTGGTAAATAAAAATGACATGGGACCAAAAGCATTGGTTATAGGACTTCAAGACCTTTCCAAAATGTCCAAGAACATGAGCAAAGCTTAAAAATTGAGCAAGATATGCCTTGTGGAAGTTGGGAAATTTTTGGATATTTTGAAAAGTCAACTTTGCTTCAAATGTCTTAAAAATGCTAATGGGCCTCTTTTTCTTCCAAGATTCATCATCCAAGGCATGTGCACGACCATTTGGTCCAAAGGGAAGTTTTTCATCATTTTTATTTATTTATTTGAATTTTTAATTGCTAATAATTCATTTAATTAATTAAAATATATGAAAAATACCAAACCTAAGTTTTTAAATCTTTTTATGCATGAAATACACTCAATATTTCGTGCATGATCAGATATAGAAAGAATCATGGTAATTGGATATGATTGGCATCAAAAACATGTGAAAAAGATTGAAAAATTATGGCTTGAAAATCAAATATTGATTCCATCAATTCATTGATTCTTTGGACCAAAAACCTAACCCTAATCATTCCATACATAAGTGCAAAGCCAACCCTAATGCTAATAACCACAAAGCTGCGCAAGAACACCATAACAAAGTTTGCATTTTTTCAAGAAAACTCAAATACTGAAAACCATCTTCCAGTGCGATTAAAGGCCAAATAACCATTCCATCACCTTCCTGAGACTTCAAGGAAGGTTTTCAGATCAAAACCATCCATCCTAACGCAGAGAAACGGTAGAACGATCGTGCCTTGTACAAGATTTTTTTCATATGCTTGCATCATGATTCATGTGTTTTTAGTACTTTTTAATGTTTGATTTATGTTCTTTGATTGATTCTAAAGCTAAATGTATTGTTTAATTAAGTTTTCATCACCCATATGCGAAACTACCATGGACGATTATTAGGGTTCTTCAAATTTCAAATTGGGTACTTTCACCTACTGTAAAATTGAGACACCTTAATGCCATGGTTGAAATCAGGGAGCTTGGACGATTTGAGAACACCCATCGCGCCTAATTTATGTGGCCATATGGCCTATTCGCTATTATTGAAAAGTGCATATTTTGGGGGGGTTTAAACCCCCCGCTAAGTCTTTTATGTTTCAGGTAAAACACGAACGAGGAAGAAGAAGACTAGGTGGCGAGGCATAAGTGGTTCGTTTGAATTTTCGCGCTAAAGTTCCACTAACCATTGTTTTATCTTATATTATTTGTTTCCTATTATATAACCAAAACGCGTAGTTGGAGCAGTTGGCAAAGCATAGTATTGGTAAGCAACAGGACCTGGGTTCGATCCCAGGTCCCCCTCCCTTTCCATATTATTTTGCTAATCATGCTTATGTGCAATTCGCTTCTAGAGTTCCACCATACTCTCCACATCCAGGCCTTCCACGTGCTTGCTGAGATCAATCAAAGGGCCATAGTTGGAAGAACATCATGGACGTTAGTCAACGTACATGCATGCCAGCATAAAAGTCAATAAGGCCAAGGCTTAATGGGCCAGAATTGCTAGGACTTTACCTCCAATTGGGGACAGAACCCCCCAAGGTATTGTATTTCTTTTCTTTTCTTTATTTTATTTGTTTCAATTATTTCCTTTTTTAATTAATTTCTTTAATTTAGTTTATTTTCATAAAATATAAAAAATAATATAAAAATCAGAAAAGACAAAAAAATTAAATATATTTTACTTAACTAATATTTTTGTAAATAAAGTCTTGTATCAATTAATTAGTTTTATTCTAGGGTTAATTTTAAAATCTTTTCTTAATAAACTTAAAAAACTTGTAGAATTAGGTTTTAATTATTTTAATTACTTTTTCTTTTATTTTATCATCTCTAATAATTAATTATTTACTATTATTTTTATAAATCAAATTGCATTAATTAATTAGGTTTAACTTTAGGTAATTTTAACATGTTTTTCTTAATAAATAAAAAAACTAGAATTAGGGTTAATTTCTCAATTTCATTTAATTCTCACAAAAAAACCATAAATACAAAAAACCTCCAAAAATAATTTCTTTTTTTATTTTAATTTCATTAATTTAATAATATAATTTGATTTCATTAAAAAGGGTCCAACGCCCTCGCTTTCAATTTTAATTTAATTCGCGCATTTATTTCTTTTCCTTTAAATATTTATGTAATTCTTCCAAAGCCGTGTAAATTTATATTTCTCGCACTTTACTTTATTTTATGTCAAATCGGGTCCTGGATTTAATTTGGCGATGTGGACCCGCGCCTTTGTAATAGTTTAGGAACTTTATATTTCTCGCTCTTTTTAACTGTTAATAATTGCATGCAAGAATGAATGTCTAAAATAAAAACAAAAGTGTAGATCACCCATGACATGACAAGATAAATGTAAATGAACATGACACACAAAATCACACACCACCCCTAGGGTACGCCTCACTGTTGCCTTGCCTCGAAAAGTGGTCGTCGAGTATAGGACGTTTTAGTAAGTCCTTATGTCCATGATCTATGGCATAGGGGTAGCTTCTAAGGTGTCCTACTGTTGTTCTGGTGACCACACTGTCCCTAACAATCGAATTGACCCGAACACCTCCAACGGTGGTGCTACCTACCTCTCAATGGTGGGATGGCACAATCTTAAGGACATTTACACAGCCTAATTCCTTAGGGTAGGTAGATGACTCGTAGATACTTGCTCTATTCAAAACAAAGAAAACTCTTTTCACACTGACACTTTTCAACAAGCTTTCAAAACAATTTTTCAAACACTCTTGAGGACTGATACAAGAGTCGATCTGAAATCTTTAAACGAAACTTTTTTTCAAACCCACTCACTCTGAAAAGCAAACAAACATTTTGAAAACACAATGAGCAAGTATCTAAGAGCCCATGGATAACCATGGATAGAAAGGGTGCTAACACCTTCCCTTTCTATAATCTACCTCCCGAACCGAGAGCAATCTCTTTAAGGAATTTTTCTGTGCTTTTGTCCTTTCCATTTGGAGAAAATAAAAGACGGTGGTGACTCTTGCTTCCGCGACATTCGCGAACCAGCGTTAAACAGTCAGTTCCAGATCCACCGATCACAGAATCCTCTAAAAACTTGATCATGACTCTACCTTACCGCGGTGTGTAGACAAGAGCGAAGAAGAGAGGATTATGACGGATCTACATGAAGGTACCTTTGGAACCCATTCCAGTGGACATACCATGGCTAAGAAAATCCTACGGGCAGGATACTACTGGTCCACTATGGAAGCAGATTGTTATCAGCACTCCCGAACTTGTCATAAGTGCCAAATTTATGTTGATAAGGTGCATGTGCCTCCGGTCCCTTTGAATGTCTTGATAGCTCCATGGCTCTTTGCAATGTGGGGCATTGACATGATCGGAGAAATCAGGCCTACCACTTCCATTGGGCATCGCTTCATCCTAGTAGCTATCGATTACTTCACAAAATGGGTTGAGGCTTCCTTCTTTGCTACTGTTACCAAGAATGTTGTAGCGCGGTTTATCAAGCATAACCTGATCTGTCGGTATGGTGTGTTAGAGAGAATTATAACTGATAATGGTACGAATCTAAATAACACGATGATCACCGAGCTCTGTAAACAATTCAAGATACAACATCATAACTCTTCTCCCTACCGGTCGAAGATGAATGGAGTTGTTGAAGCGGCTAACAAGAACATCAAACAAATCATACAGAAGATGACGGTGACATACAAAGACTTGCATCAGATGTTACCATTCGCTCTTCATGGGTACCGTACCTCAACACAGACGTCGACAGGGGCAACACCCTACTCTCTGGTATATGGCATGGAGGCAGTCCTACCCATTGAGGCCCAGATTCCTTCTTTAAGGATTACGAAAGATGCAGGTTTAAACGAAGACGACTGGATCCAGACTCGACTTGATCAACTGAATTTGATCGATGAGAAGAGACTTACTGCTGTCTGTCATGGTCAAACGTATCAAAAACGGATGATCAAGGCTTTCAACAAAAAAGTCAGACGCCAAGAGTATCAAGTCGAGGATCTAGTGATCAAGCGCATCATACTACCGCAAGGTGACCCCAGGGGCAAATGGACTCCCACATACGAATGACCATTTATGATTAAAAACATTTTCTCGGGTGGAGCCATGATTATGACCACAATGAACGGTGACGACCTTCCTCACCTTGTCAATGCGGAAATAGTGAAAAGATACTACACATGATAAAAGACCTTCTAGGTTGACTGGCCTAGGCAAAAATAAGGGCTTCCCGGCGAACCAAAAGGGTCCGGACAAAAATAAGGGATGAAAATGAAAAATCTGTACACCCGGCAAGTCGAAAACCTGAAAAGGAGACTTGGGCAAAAAAAGGGTATCCCGGTGGACTAAAAACCCGAAAGGGCGGTCCAGGAAAAAGTTCGGGATGAAAAGCGTATCATTATGTCGCATTGGATCACCCTTCGATCTGACCTCAGTTTCAATTGTCAAGCTCGAACGCCATTGATCAACCTAATCAACTTCGGACAAGCAGCAAAGCGTTGAGACCCTCGAAGACATAGGGGCAATAGCAGAGTTGGAACCCAATGGGATTGTTGCACATAACTGCTTTCTTTTTACATAATATTGTATAGCTTCTATTTTTACGACGACATTCTCTTACTAGAGCGCCAGTCTCCTTGTACAAAAACGCTTATTACAAACCAACTTCGAAAATTAATACAAACCATTTTTACAAAACTATTTGTTTTTCTTTTTCGGTTTTGTTTTGCAAGAACGTCCAATGGCTTATTCTTGACATATGCATTTGAATATGATTTCTGCTCATAAATATTTACATAAGAAACGAAAAGACAATTGCTCGTAACAGGGGCAAAAATAAGAAATGTCAAACACGACAGTTACTCTGTCCAGCCGGTACCAGGGCAGAGACAACTTTGAAACATAATCATCAGTACATACGACCTTGTAACATATGTATTCCCCACAGAGTATAGGTAATAAAAGCATTGATATCAATTATCTCAGAACGGGAAGTAATCTCCCTAGCCAGGGTCGTCTAGAAACCTGAAATTTATATCCCCCAGCCAAATTTCATAATCGCGAGCGGATCATCATAAATTTTTATCTCCCCAAGCAGAGTATTTCTCTGGGTACAGAAGCTCAATCCTCAAACAGAGCTTATTACTTCAGCTACGGAAGCCCACCCTCCAATAGAGTCATTCCCCCGCAGAGCTATTCTCGTACAGAGTCTCTCGCTGGCAGAATATTCACAAACAACAAAGAGCAAATCTCCAGCATAGTCATTTTCGTTCACCATCCCTAACGGAAGTAGAAGAACCACAGTTCTCTACAACAATCAGGAATGCTATACTCTCCAGCAGCAGTCAGGGATTTATTTTCCTAGACTCGGATATGTCACAACTAACATCTCATGCTCATACATCATGACATGCGCATACATATCACATACAACATAATCTTATTTATTTTGAGAACACCATCTCACAATGCATTTCATGCATCACATATAATTAACCCTGTTATCTTTTCAGGAAAGACAATTATCACCAACGATTCCAGCAGTTATACATGTCATGTCTGAAAACAGCTAATGAAAAATCAGTTCCCGAAACTAAACGGGTCAACTAATCTACATGATCAAGCGAGGTAACCCTACGACCCAGGTTCCTTCTCATAGCTCTACTATCCAGGCTTTCATTTCGAAGTAACCCTACTATCCAGGTTCCTTCCCATAAGCCTTACTATCCAGGCTTTCATCTCATAGCCCTACTATCCAGGCTTTCATTTTGAAGTAACCCTACTACCCAGGTTCCTTCTCATAGCCCTACTATCCAGGCTTTCATTTCGAAGTAACCCTACTATCCAGGTTCCTTACCATAAGCCCTACTATCCAAGCTTTCATCTCATAGCCCTACTATCCAGGCTTCCATTTCGAGGTAACCCTACTATCCAGGTTCCTTTCCATAAGCCCTACTATCCAGGCTTTCATCTCATAGCCCTATTATCCAGTCTTTCATTTCGAGGTAACCCTACTATCCAGGTTCCTTCCCATAACCCTACTATCCAGGCTTTTATTTCGAGGTAACCCTACTACCCAGGTTCCTTCCCATAAGCCCTACTATCCAGGCTTTCATTTCGAAGTAACCCTACTACCCAGGTTCCTTCTCATAGCCCTACTATCCAGACTTTCATCTCGAAGTAACCCTACTATCCAGGCTTTCATCTCGAAGTAACCCTACTATCTAGGTTCCTTCTCCCTTATCTCCAAACAACAGTTTACAACACTATAAGGCCCAGACCAGACCAGATACGATCGATTTCACATTTCCCCATTAAGTCACTGTACAGCCTGGACCCTAACCAGGTATGCATTCTACTTTCACTTCCTCATTCAAGAATTAATTCCCCATCAGGGTCATGGACAACAGAAGCTCATAGACTCTACTTCCCAAGTCATAAATCAAAATTCCCTGGCGAAGTCCTCCTCAACCGCATGTACAGAAATTCTCGCCAAGGAATCTCATACAATCAGTCTTTTCTGGATGGCATCTTTAAGCCCATCTTCGACGATTCTCTGTCGCCTTCCAAATGGCACCCGCAAGACCATTTCCGATATCACCAATCTATATTACTTCATGCGAGTGAAAATTTCTGGGCACTCTAGTGTTCAATCATCTTCCACCTTCATATCACGAAAGGCAGACCAGCCAATCTACATCCTTATGCTTAAGAAGATTGAACATGGGCAGTTGTTGTACCCCAAAATTTGCCCTCTCATTTCTCAAAGAATCATCCAGAACCCTCAGGTTTGCTTCTATCAAGTTTCAAGTCTTGAATTACAACTTTTCAAGAAAATCATCCACAAGGGCAAAATGGTTAAAAGCACACTGAAAAGTCAAACATTGACTTTTAGATCAAAAATCAAGTTTCAACAATTATATTTCATCAAGACATGAAATTGGTTCATCAAAAATCAGAAGTCAGAAATTACTTTGGAAAAATCAAATTTCTAAACATTTAGAAAATTTTCTAAGTGTTTAGAGAATATGATACTTCAGAACTTCTGAGCCAGCCTCCACGCAAGTGCAGTCAGAAGTTGCAAATATGGTTCAGAACATAATTCTTCAATCAGAAGATGACTCTTCAGCATATGCTTCGATCAGAGCATCACCCTTCGAGTTTCATTATGGTTTTCTTCGATCAGAACATCACAAAGCCCCAAGACTCTGTTTGAACGACCCGCTGCACTACTATAGCACAGTCCTGCAACCAGCTGCCACAATACTCCAAATTGCTGCTGATCTAGTCCACGCCTGCATTTTTCTCAAACCCTATATTTGCACCAAATTAGCAAACAAAAATTGTGATTAAAAAGCAATGGAACAGTATACCAAAAAGGTTTGAATCCCATTTGTTTCCCCCCCAAAACCACAGCAAACCCATCTATAAATAATTGGCTCCATCACACGTTCAAGGGGCTAGCTTTTGGAGAGAGAGAATCATCAAAAGAGAGAAAAGAAAACTGTGAAACCTTCATAAAAATACAGAATTCCCAAACAGAAAACCAAACCTTTGTTCTTCCCTTTGAATCAAAGAATTTATCATTTTCTCTTCCGTTGTTCTTGCTGCCTCCAGAACATCTGAAGGCAACAGTTCAAGTTCCAAGCACACGCTTCAGATTCAAGGTAAGTCTTTATGACTTTTCATCTTTTCATTAAGAACATCATTAAAATATGTAAATATCACAGTATTAATGTTGTCCATATAATTGCATAAGTAGAAAAACGGTGGATCAGAACTTCTTGATTAGGGCTAGGCTCAGATTTAGGATTAGAACTTCTATAAACTGTTGTGCTTTTATCCTTCTGATTTGCTGTTTGTTAAGAACTAAATAAATTGTTGATGTGCTGATTAATATGAGGAAAAAGTTGAAATGTGGCACAAAACCTCTGATTTTCACTCACTATTTTTGCACAACACAAAACTTCTGAGTTCTCCTTACTGTTAAACACACTGAACTTCTGATGTTTCCACTCACTGTTTTAACACTCAGTACTTCTGATTTTCACATGCTGATAACACACTGAACTGATCCGCAGAAGTTTCTTGAGGCACGTGCGCCGTCTTCAGGAATTTGATCAAGGCTTTGGCATGAGCCTGAGAGCAGAGCAATAGAGCCAGCATAGAGATTTTTGAAGGGGTTTGCCCCAGCTGCTCTACGACATCATAGTCGCTCTTCTTAATTATTTTTAAAATCTCCTCCATCTCCTTTTGGGTGGTCTCGGGGATATCCAAAGTCTGAGCCCTCGTCCTGACGGGCGCTTCTTGGATCCCCTTACCTTTATCAGCAGTAACAGCAGAGGGTACAACTTCAGGAGTAACAAGATGAAGTATGAAAGTCACTTTGAGCATTAGAAGTCCAAAAATCCCTGTGCAAACTCAAACCCTAATTTAGGTCAACAGTGCAAGGAGATGTCTTGAGCAGTGCAAACCCTAGCTTAGTCTGGGATTCAAAGAGTCTTGTGAGGGGAAATATTGATAAAATGAGAGGGAAAATTTTGGGGTACAACAATATGAAATAGACAAGTAGATAACCCTAATCAAGACTAAAATGAATGCAATCAAACACATTATGCACAGACACACCCTTTGGGTAATCTCACTTGTTGCCTATCAGAAATTAGTCATGTCCCTCGAACATGGGCGTTTTAGCTCGTCCCTTCACATACAACGATGGGGCTTATTACCAAATCAATGGTAAGATAGAAACGTCTAAAGGAGGAAAAAGAACATTTAAGACCTTTCGAGTAGGTAGATTCGCTCTTAGTTGCTCGCTTGCTCACAATTATTTTACACCTACACTTTTCAAAATCACTTCCAAAAACACATTCCAAAAATAGCTATTTGAATTATTTTTCGAAACAACACTTTGTATGCGTTCTTATAGAGACGAGAACCATTCCAAAGACGTTTTCAAAATACTTTAAAAACCCACACCACAATCACATTCAAACAAAAGCAAGTGATCTAGCGAGTAACTAAGAGCCCATGGAAAACCATGGATGAAAAGGGCGCTAACACCTTCCCATTTCATAATCTACCCCCTGAACCCGACAAAACATCTCTAAAGGTCTTTCCTGTTCTTTTTAGCCTTTCCTTATTGGGTAAAAGAAAAGTCGGTGGCGACTCTTGCTAACCGCAACATTTGCGATCAAACACGAAACAACCAAGTCAGTTCTCCCACCGTATCACAATAGGGAATTGGTACGAGATTGGTAATTATTAATGGAGCAATAGTGGGTTCATTTGAAATCCTAATAGGACCTTTGGAGGTGATCCTAAGAGGTTTGTTTGAGATGGTAATAATGGAGAGGTATTCACATTTGTTAATCAAACTCTTGGCAAGTGGAGTCTTCTCAAATAGAATTTCGTGGCTATCCATCAGGCGTTGTATGCCTTTCTTCATCCCTTCACATCCATTGAGTTGTCTTGTACATCACACACAGTCTTTTACGCAGCCCGTGAAAATACGAATTTCAACAGATTGTTTTTGATTACATTCAGCGGAGTAGTCAATTCTTCAACAGAGGCAACAAAAATTGTATCTTCAACAACATTAACACTCTTGTCATGTTTCGGCATCGGAGCGGTAATTACGTTTAGCGTTGGAGGAGGATCAAACTCAATAGTCTTGTTGTCAATTAAATCATGGATATTGTTCTTCAAGGCCCAGCACTGGTTAGTCTCGTGCCCGAGGCTGCTTGAATGGTAAGCACACTTAACGTTTGGATTATACTTTGGTGACGAGGTGTCAGGGTTGGCGGGAGGATCGCACAATGTCACTAAATTAGCCTTGAGCAAATGTTGAAGGGCTTGGGATAGTTACATGCCTAACCTCGTAAATTTTCTTCTCGGAGTTTCAAAACGTTGATGATTTACAGATGATCTTGGAGTAGGAGTTGGATTGGAGATTCAGACAGCATTGACAGACGGGTGATTGTTCTTCTTGGTATGGGCCCTTGCCGCGTACACAACATTGAATTCCTTCTTTGCAGCAAAAGGTTTCTTGATAGGATTGGGAGTGGAGGTAGATGCCACATAGATCTTCCCATTTTGATGCCACTTTCAACTCTTTCACCCGTTAAGATCAATTCGGTGAAACCAGAAGAAGAGCAGCCAACCAACAGATTAAAGAAAGGACCAGATAAAGTGCCCATGAACATGTCGATGTGCTCCCTATCAGTCAAGGGAGGTTGGACCCTACTAGCAAGGTCTCTCCACTTCTGCGCATATTCCTTAAATCCTTCATTCTTCCCCATGGTCATATCTTGCAACTAAACCCTCGTTGGCGCCAAGTCGGTATTGTACTGATACTGATGGTAAAAGGAAGTAGCTAAATCCTCCCAAGTATTGATACGAGAACCATCTAACTGATAAAACCATTCAAGTTGTGTTCCAGCCAAACTATCTTTGAAAAAGTGAACTCATAGCTTCTTATCAGCAGTGTGCGGTTGTATCTTGCGCACATAAGATTTAAAATGGAGTTTTGGACAAGAAACCCCATCGTACTTTGCAAAGATTGGTATTTTGAATTTGTGGGGAATGACTACTCCAAAGATCAAACCCAAATCATCAAAATCTAAACCGGGGATGACTTGGATTTCAACAACTTTAAATCTGTCTTCTAACTACTTGTATTTGATATCAGCGGGTGGATACTGCTCGTTGTAATAATCATCATCAGATACTTTACCATTGATATAGTCAACCTGAGTAATCTTGACCTCACTAACCTGGTTCTCGTCCTCTTCAGATGAATCTCCTCCTACTGGGATTTGACGGACTGTCTCCTTGAACCTTCTACCCATGTTGAATAGAGATTTCTTCTTTGGCTTCTTCTTAACGGCCAACAAAGACATCATGTCTTGCTACTCCATGGCTAGGGTTAGTAGAGCTTACTAAAACTGAGAATTCTGGGCTTAGAGATCCATCACAGTTTTCTCTATATCCATCTTGCTGAAATAAACAGCATAAAGATAAGGAAACCTGTTATGCGAAAACCTGTCATGTTATGATGCATGGAATATGTACATGCAAATGATTTCAAGGATTAATGAGATTTAAATTTTTATAGACAAAAGAATGAACAAATGTTAATTTTCATCATACAAAACAAGAAAGATTACATCATTCCTCTTGGGCTTACAAAATAACTTTCTAAGATAAAAATACCGAACGCATCCTCTTTGGCGCGAGATAGGCGTTCACACTTTGCTCATCTTGTAGCTGCTTCATAAGCTCCAAGACCCTCTTTTCACTAGCATAGAATTGAGCCTCGAAACTATCTCGTTCTTCCTTCAGCTGGATCCAACCCTTTTGCAAGTCTTCGAGAGAGGTAGGCATATCGGGATGGAGGATAGTGTAGGGAACATCTCCTTCGACCACAGGCTCCATGATGACTGGTAAGATGGAGGGATAAGGCATCACAAGTTTCTGAGCATGAGCTCGCACCCATTTAAAGTAAGGCTTGATGGGAATGGAGTTCTTGTATCCTAACGTCTTGCTATCCACCTTGTTCTTCATCTTCCAGGCTCGGATAAATCTCTGGCGGTAACCTTGATCGTGATTCTCGTAGTCAAATACCACTCCTTGGATAAGCATCTCGTGTGGACCATCCCTTCGGGCGTAACCAAACTGTCGTAGGGCTAAGCAGGGGTTGTAAGTGATACCTCCTCTAATTCCAAGCAAAGGGACATTAGGGAATTCTCCATAACGGTCGATGATAGTAACATTCTCCAAAGAGCGGGAACACCAATGAATATCTGAATGTATGAGCGTCATCAACCTATGAGACCATCTTGAACCTTGCTCGTTTTTCAACACAGATTGGGGAAGATGAGAAATAAACCATCTTGCCAAGATAGGAGTGCAACACATGAGGATACCCCTTTTCCTCATAGTACAAGTGTGAAAGGAATGCAGGATGTCCCCTAGCAAAGTAGGCACCGGGTTACGAGACATGAAGATTTTGACGGCATTCACATCTATGAGTTGGTCAGGATTTGGAAACAAAACCATTCCATAGATGAGGAGATCCACAATTTCCTCAAAGGCTTGCAAATCCAAAGAGTTCCAACAGTTTTGGGCTTTCTCAAACAAGAACTTTGCTAGGAAACCTTTGACACCACTCCTTGTTTCCCAATTAGTTGTGATATTAGATGGTTGCAAGTGTAGAGCTTCAGCAATCTCTTCTGGCTTCAGATATATTTTCGTACCGTTGAAAGGTAGTTGATTGAGAATGGGAATCCTCAAGAGTTGGGAGAATTCTTCCAAAGTTGGCACAATTTGATAATCGGGAAATGTGAAGCAATGGTGTAGAGGATCAAAGAACTGAAAGAGCACCTTCATCATGTCCTCATCGGTGTTGGAGGTGACCAAGTTTAGCAGGCGACCATGTATTTTGGTAAATGGAGAGTTTTCAGGAATCCTTGATGCTAGCTCTTTAAGTTGCAGAGGGATCCTTACAAGGTTGACTTGAATGGTTTTCCTGCGAATAGAATCCATGTCCTACAAAACAGAACAAAGATAAATCCCAAAAATCCTTGAAATGGTTAGTGAGTATGAGTATGATGTTATGATGTTTATGATGTTATGTACAAGTAAATATATACAAACAAAACAAAAAAATCCTTAGGTTTAGGCTTGCATGGAGTCTCATAGGTAAGTACCCTCTTGAAGTTTAGTTGGCTCAAACCTATCCTAGTAATAGTAACCGAGTTCTAAGGAGCTCAATATCACTGGTTTGTTTCCTTGGGCATTGTTTCAGCGCAAGCCTCTTTAATGGCGACCGAAATATCCCAAAAAACCAAACCTCAATGAGTGTAGTATCGAGTATCTATCAACTTCGGACTGCACTAAATCCGGTCATCTCACTACGTCCTATTGGCCAAGTTGGTCAAGTAAAGGTTCTAAAACTTCATTAGTGCTTCATGACATTACTCAGCGGCCCCGTATTCTCCTTGACCACTCAAGGGCTACCGGTACCCACAAATATGTCTCACTAACGTAGCTATTACTTAGACCATGTCGGTATACCCCGCACAGTTTCCATAATGTATTGCTACTTACTTATAAGGTATCCCAAATTCGGGTAGAGGATTCAAACCTAAACAAAGAACCATAATGTAAAGCATACAAGTCAAACAATGAAAGAAAGTAAATATGATCTAGCCCTAAGGTAACCCCACTTTTAGAATTTTCCCCAGTAGAGTCGCCAGTTCTGTGATGCGATGGGAGAACTGAGTTGGTTATTTTGCGTTTTATCGCAAATGTTATGGTTATAAAGAGTCACCACCGACTTTTCTTTTATCCAAAAGGAAAGGTGAAAAAGCACAGGAAAGACCTTTGAGATTGTTTCTTGAGTTCGGGGGTAGATTATGAAAAGGGAAGGTATTAGCATCCTTTTCATCCATGGTTTTCCATGGGTTCTTATTTACTTGCTAGATCACTTGCTTTTATTTGAAAATGTGCTTTGTGTGGTTTTTGAAAGTATTTTGAAAATGCGCCATCGTTTAGGAAAACTTTGTAATGATTATTGTTAGTAAGAATGTATACAAAGTGTTGATCTTTTGAAAATGTTTTCAAGTTTGAAAGATGTTTTTTGAAAGTGTTGGTGTTTATTTTGAAAATAGCAAGGATCTTTTGTTTTGAAAGTGAGCAAGTAACTAGGAACATTCTACCTACTCAAAAGTCTTTCATGTTTATTTCTTATTTCCTTTGACATTGTTATCTTACCATTGATTTGGTAAGTAACCATATCTTTGGATGTGAACGGGACGAGCATGGGTCATTGTATAACCATGATTAGCAATGTTGCAAGGTATCTTAGCATCTTTCTTTAGGGACTAAGATCATTTTGAAAAGGCAACATATATAGCATCATCGAAGGACTATGATCTTGTATTTTTGTTTGTTTTTGCTAAGATATCTCACATGCATAATATGGCCATTTTGTAAAGCAACCAAGTGGTTTTTACCCTAGGGGTGCTTGTGTGCAAGTGTATTGATTTTCATGCTTGATTTGTCTTTGATTAGGGTTTGCTAATTAATTGGTTTTAGTCTTTTCATACAAACCCTAATTACTAGCATTTATATAAAGCGATAAATTGTGAAAAGTAAAATTACTACGCTATTACATCATTAGGGGAGGGGGTGTACACATTTACAAATGGGGATTGCAAGAAAATTAAACCTAATTATCTATTACAACCATATTGAATATTGTACAAGATTGAAAATAAAATGCAAGAATATAAATGGAAAAAGAAATGATTTTTTATTTATTTTTTATGAAAGGGGTTTTGTCTTGACCTAATTAAAGAAAATGATTAATTTAAATTAAATAAAATTAACCTAAACTAATTAAGAAAAGAAATTAATTTGAAAAGGATTTTTAGGATTTTTTTATGAAAAGGTTTTAAATTAATGAAATGAAGATTAATTAATTAAAATAACCTAAGTTATAAATTAATTTTAACTAAGAAAATAAAATAATATATTAATTTAACCCAAGTCTAAAAAACAATCATTTAAGAAAAAGAAAAGAAATTTATTTATTTTAAGAAAATGTTCTTTAGTCTTTTTTATTTTATGGAGAAAATAAAATACATAAGTATAAATAATAAATAAAAATAAATTTTGATTTTTTGTGATTTTATGAAAATAATAGTAGTTAATAATAATAATAATATTAATAATAATAATAATAATAATAATAATAGTAATAATAATAATAATAATAATAATGAAGAAAAGAAATAAAAACCAAAAATAAGAAAAATAAAATAATTAAAGAAAATTGGGTCGGGGGTGTTAAAAACAGTCAGGAGGGTGGAAGGCTAGCAAAAATTCCCAGGCCCAAGCGCTTATGGCTGCAAAAAAGGAAGAAGAAACATTGAAAAAATGAATAAAAGGCAGCGCCAGATCTCGAACCCGTGACCTTGAGATAAACGCGCGCTGCCTTTGCCACTGGGGTGGCTGTACATCCGTTAACATAAGCAAAACAAAAAATACATAACATCAATCCAGTATTGAAAATGACTTCATCTTCAACCTCCAGCCAAAGGATCTGTAACTTGCTCATTTCTCAACAATTTATAAAAATGTAAACATGAAAATTGATCCATTTTGTTACACGAATTCAATCATATAAATATCATAAGCTATAAATCAAAGATAAATGAGAATTTCTAAAAGTACCAAATTTTGACCTAAATATTTCAGAAAGTTCAAACTTAAAATTCTCCTAGCTCAATCAAAATAAATGAAATCTATGGACATGTATAGTTTCAGGGCAATGATGTCTACATTTTATCTTCACAAATGCAAGCCTAACAATGCCTAAATACGAAGATGGAAGTTCAAGAAAAATACCTCAAAACTGGAAATCATGAAATGGATTTGAGCTTGTTTCAGGCAGTGGTGATGATCAAGTTAGCTTCCTTGGACCTCTAGGAAGCTAATGCAATGGCTGGCTTGAGCTGAGGGTGGCTGAAATGGCCTGGAGAAGTCCAACTGCAATGCTCTGTTTTTGGCTATGGAAGTTGATGAAGATGATGTTATAGTATGAAAACAGGTACGTGGATGGTTTGTGTATAATGCTAAGAAGCTTTTGGAAGTGTTAAGCCAAGAAACGCACGAGTGGTTTTGAAGGTTGAACTTCAAAGTCAGAAATGACACAAAAATGGAGGTTTTGTGCAATCTGAGTTTTCTGGGAGTATCTTCAATCGTGTGTTATGTTGCAATACACTTGTATAATTATATGGAAAAGGTTGGTGTACTTGAGGAGGTCAGAAACACAAGATATAGACTTATGGCTATGTTACTTGATTTTGAAGAAAAGTGACAATATAGTTTCAAGGCATAGTACAAGCATGGCCCGAGTTTATGGGAGGCTCTAGACATGTTGCTTTTGCCTTTGACATTGCTTATGATCAGAAGTAACAAGTGCAAAGGTCTATGCATTTACTTTGTGATTAAAGCTTCTTTACAAGATGGAATGGTTACTTTGTGCCATAAATGGAAAATTTACTTGGATAAAGCTTGAATCAAGTGGATAATAGCTCAAAAGCAAGTGTAATCTTCTGATTATGGAGAGATCTTGATGTTTAGAGGCCTGCAAAGCAATATTGTGCAGCATAGGTTTGAAATTGAATTCTTGTTCATCACAAAATGACTTGTATTTCAAGTTTGAAAACCCTAACTTCCTCTTTTCGATTCTCCCTGCTCAAGAATGATCTCAAGGAGTTCTTGGACATTTTGGAAATCTTGTAATGTTCTCTACAACACCTCTTTGAATCAATTTTGAAAATTCCCCTTGGAACTATATGAAAAATTACCATGAAGTTAGGTCAAAATCCTGACCAAAACTAGGGCAAAATTTCACTAAGTGTTCAATTTCAAAACCATGACTTTATGAATTAATAACTTGAGATACAAGCATTTTTAGAAGAAGTTGTGTAAAACAATGTTGTAGATATCATGGAGATATAAAACTTTCATGTTGAATGTTTCTTCTGAATCCTCTTGCATCATGGTGAAAAATTGGCTCAAAGTTATGAAAAAACATGAAGTTTTAAACACTTAGAAAAATTTCCAAGTTAGAAAACTTTGACTTTTCAAAATGAAATCTTGACTTTTTTATTTCTTGATGAATAATTTTCATATTTTTACATGTTTTGATGAATTGTGATCTTTGACATTGGATTTTGACCAAAAAGTCAAAGTTTGACTTTTCAGTGTACAGTTGACTTTTGATCAGTTGACTGAAAATTCACTGTCAATCCAATTGATCTTGAGAAATGTTTTGGGTCATGCCATTAGGTAAAAATGATTCAATTGATCTCTTAAGATCATGCTTCAAACCAATTGACCATTTGCTAGGTCAAAAATCAGAAATTGCCCTTTCTCAGTCAAAACCCTAATTTTGACCATTTTGCCCTTTTGATGATTTGATCAAATTTCTTGAGGAATTGTGGTCAAAACTTGATGAAATGATACATATGAGTTTATAATGTTGATGTGGATCAAAAATTATGAAGTTTGACTGAAAATTGGCCATAGTTGACTTTTTCCCCAATACAACTGATTTTTAGGTGAATTGCTCAATTGACTGAGCAAAAGTGTGATCCAAGGCTTGAAACTTGACATGAGTAATATTGTGGGTCCATAATGATCCATGAAAGTCATATGAAGCATTTAAAGTTCAATTATCGTCGTGCAATCTCAAACCCTAATTTTGGTCATCAGTGTTTAATGAGGTGTCTTGAGCTGATCAACCCTAGTGCAGTCTTGAACCAAGAGAGATCTTTGTGAGAAAATATTTGATAAATGAGAGGGAATATTTTGGGGTACAATATTAGCCTATGAGACTTTCCTAAGCAACATGGTTTTCAAAATTCAAGAGACTTTTTATTATGTATATGAATATTACACAAGTTTAGAATGCTTTTGACATTATTAAAATTTGCATGACCAAGTCTACAGTACCAAAGAACATCAGAATTAACTACACTAACAAGTTTTGAGCTATCAATTACAACCATTTTATTGGAATTTGATACAATGGAAGAAAGACTTAGGCTAATAGGATGTGAAGCAGACCTGATTTTATTCAAAGTGAGATTAGGAAAGCAGTAAAGTTCATTGGATTCTAGAAAACCTTCAAGGACTTATTTAGAACCCTGGAATTTGACATAGAATTTGTTAGATTGAAACTCAAATAAGAATCGATTATCATTGGAGAATTTAGAAACTGACAATAGGTTTTTGGTAATAGCTGGAACATGCAAAATATCAGTAAGCATCAAGTTGTTTTTGAAATAAGAATTGCATATGGTTTTAATATGTAAGCTTTGACCATTTCCTATATAAACTTAACACTTTCCTAAATAAGGTTTACTATTATGCAGACAATTTTCAAAGGGAGTAAGGTGATAAGAAGCACCTGAATCTGCGAACCATGCCTGAGATTCAAGCTCAGAGGGTACAAAGTACTCTTGGGTGAACGCAGTTGGTTGTTTTTCATTGGTTGTCATAGCCATAGATGATGATGATGAGCTTGAGGCTTCACCTTTTATATGTTTTCCCTCCTGAGATTCACTAACTTTTGGTTAAGTGTTGTGAAGACTAAAGGTTTCATCATACATGTGCCAACAGATCAACGCCACATGACCTGGTTTGCCAAACAATTGACACATTGGCCCATTTCCTTGATTGTAACACCCTCTTCCATGCACACGACCTCTGAAAACACGAACTCTTCCCTTAGTATTGCTAAAGTTTCCATGAGAACCTCCATTTTCATGACCTGCATGCGCCACATTAGCATAGACTCGTGCCACATCTATCTCTTGTTGAAACTTGTTGAGTTGTGCTTCTTGCACATATAAGAGAGCTTCCACATCACATAGTGAAAGAGGTTCATTGATTCCATACATTTTCATCACGGACAAATTGTATTCTTCTGGTAATCCATTTAGTATGGAATCAATTTGATCCGGCTCAGACATTGAATCACCAACTGCAAGAAGAGAACTTGTAATTGCCTTGATTTGGAGCACGAATTTAGTGGTTAAGTGATTACCTTTATTGGTGGATTTGAGTTCCACTCTCACCTGAAGAACCCTAACATGAATTTGAGCATTGAATAACTTGTGAATCTTGTCCCAAACTTCATATGAGAGTTTACAACATAGCACTTGTGGTAGCACTAATTCAGAAATCGTCAAGAGAAGCCATATGAACAAGGCTTGATCTTGAACAATCCAAGATTCATGTTCTGCAGAAACATTATTCTGAATCCGATCTTGATCAGTCTTGAACTTCGCTAGGGTTTAAGGATTCACATGGAATTTGTGCATCTTCTGAGTGAGAATCACTCCTTTAACCTATTGGTTCCATAGAAGATAATTGCTATCTTTGAGCTGAGTTGAGAGTTTTGGACCATAGGTGTTGTTGGAGTTTGCATTAAAGAAACTGGAAGTAAAGTTGCACGATTAATCTTGATTTGTAGTGTTATTTGGTGAGTTCTCCATGGATGATGTTGAGGAATTTTAGGGTTGTTCTTTTTTTTGAGCGGAAAAAGGAAGAAGAAGAGGTGAGAGAAGCGTGGTTTGAATCTAAACCACTTCTGATACCATATTGGAATTAAGCATTGTATTAAATTTCAAAACTCTTACACTGTATTATATTTTTCACGCTATTACTATTACATTTCCAGGCTGTATTTATAATACACTTAAGTTTGTTAGTATTAACAAAGTTAACTCCTAACAAACTTTTGCATCTAGTTAATGTAAACTAATTAGGCTATATTATTACAATGATAGTAACCATGAGATTTATCTCTAATATTCTCCACCTCCCTTTCACAGGGAAGAAATTAAATTGAGAGAATGGAATCGTTTCAATAGCATATTGTTTGTGATCGTCTCCATTCCTTAATGCTCACCGTCATCAACCAATAAAGTGCCTTGAAAACATGATCAACTTGAAACTAAAGAAGAGGTCTATGGAAGGTCTTAGTTATGAAATAAAGGCACAAATTGAGGAAGAATAATATGAGTTCAACTTCATGGATTATCAAGCTTGATTTTGGGATTTTTCATGGAGAGATAGGGCAATGAGTCGTCATCGTCGTAATCATCATCATCATCATTATCATCATCGTCATCATCATCATCATCATCATCAATCTTCTTCTAATTTTCAAGTTGGATTCTTTATTTTAGTATTATCTATGATAAGGTTAATATTTTCAATTGGGATGAAAAACATGATGAATTATGGAGAAAATATTGATTTATCTTGCATGTTAGAATATAGAAATTTTGATGAATAATATGTTATAAATCCTTATGAGCTCTAGGATAATATATATATATATATATATATATATATATATATATATATATATATATATATATATATATATATATATATATATATATATATATATATATATATATATATATATATATATATATATATATATAATGGATTTAGTGATTCATGATGTTTAATTAGCATTACTAGGTATTTAAAGGATGATTTAGAAGTGTAGTAATGTTTTTTTTGTGCTGTTAGATTTGTGATTCTGATTAAGGGTGCATGATTCGAATCATGGTGTTAGAAATACATTCTTTGAATTTGTGATATGAATCACGGGGTTGCATGATTTGAATCATGGATCCATAATTCCTCCCAAGACCCTTATTTTTATTCTCCAATAAATTAATTTAAGATGGCTATTGATACTTAAGACTAATGGAGTGATCTTAGGCTTAATTATCATGGGAGAACGACTTGTAAAAAAAAGTAATATATGATTAGGAATTGATCAAATCATGTATAAAATGTATGATTCAGATCAAGCAAAACTTGTTATGAATCAATTAGGTATCAAACTCTTAGGAAATGGACTAAGTGTTTAGTAATTAAGCATGAGCCATGAACTTAGGATTCTGACTAGGTAATGGTTAGTGAAGACGAGACATGATATGGAAAGTATAAGAAAATTATTAGGTTAATATTGGTTTAAGGAAACCTAAGTAATGAATAATAATGAGTAACAATTGTAATATAGGTATGAAGTTAACAATGGTTAAGGATAAGGTTTATGAATAATGTCCTTCAAGATGGAAAACCTTAGTCGGGTGGTCTAGTATATTATAGATATATTGATGAGTGGAAAAATGAAAAAATGCATGTTAACATATATTAATAAAAGAAATATATGATTCCTAAACAAGAGTTATCTACGTGGTCTTAAGGCAACTGTATTAGGCGGCTATGATGATCATATGCTAAGAAGAGATAGTTACGCTATGATTGATCCTAGTACATGTATAAGAATAGATTAACATCCTAGTGATGGAAAACCATATACTAGATAATGTTCAATAGTTGAACAATAGATTTGTGATGTAGAGAGATTCTATCATTTTGGTATAGTGGCAAGAGTCTTCGATGTGGAAGATTATGATTTCCCTGGAAGGTTAGATACTTCAATGTCAAAATCATGGAGGTCTGAAAGATGTAATATGCAAAAGTGAGAATTAGAATATACCTGTTATGGTCCATGGATGCCTTATATATGGTAGTTTGTTAAAACTATCCATGTTTAATCCATAATTTAATGTGGGGACACGTTCGATCATATCTAACGACGATTGATGCATTTGTAGTAGGGATCATGAGTTCAACTCCTTGGGGAGATCCCAATTGTTGACTAACCTTCCATGATGATGCATTGTGCCGATCACTTATTATTGGACCTTTGGCCGACATGTAATAGTCCCTCCCCAAGTTTCGTCTCTCACCAATGAAGTGATGATTGATTTAGAAGATTCAGGTTCGGTCTCTGGCTTTCCCTTCTTCACCAACTTGGATTTCCTAATTAGAACTTTGGCTTAGATGGGAAGAAGAAAGTTTTGACCAAGTGACTCCAAGTACCATAGTGGAGGGGTGAATTATGATATTTAGATTTCTAAAAGGTTTTATAAAAACATTTGATTTTAAAAAGGTTTAAGTTAAGAAATATATAGAAACAAAGATTAAGAAGTGAAATAGATAAATGATAGAAAGAGATAATGTTTGGTAAATCACATACGAGATTATACTGGTTTAATTTAAACCAAACAACATACACTAATCCCCGAGAGTTTTCTCTTGAAATTTTCACTAAAAATAACTTGACCTTTGACATAGGATCGTCTCATCAACCTTACACCAACAACTTGAGCCTTTACACAAGTTCATCCCGACAACCTTACACAAAAAAACTTGAGCTTTTACATAGGTTCAACCCAACAACCTTACACAATTTTTTTAAATGGTTTAGCTTGCAACATTCAAATCTATTACAATATCGTAAGAGAACTAAGCTTTTGAATAAAGAATTACAACACAACACTAGAAAAACATAACTCTCAAATGATTCTTTTAACTCTCCCAGCATTAAGGCAATCTATAGTCAATATAAACTTATAAAAGACTGAGAATGAATGATATAAAAGAGTATTAGTTCATAAAAATAACGTTTTTGGAAGTGAGAAATCACTCAATTATATAGGAATTGTTTTGGCTAAAACATGAAATAATACATGGGTTTTTTTGCTTCTTAATCGAATATAACATCAACCTAATCAATTAGGTTAAGCCATAAAAGGAAACTCTAATTTTCAACATCAATTAATCGATTACAAGCCTTCCTAAGGAATTACTTTTTATTCTAATAAATTATATAAAGGGATTAATTAATTAGAAAAACTTCTTAACCATTTAAGTACTTGCACATATTAGTTTTAAGAAGTTTTAATAAAAAGATGAGGAGTTTAGAAATACATTTGGTGTTTATGTGCTTCAAGACCTATTCTTGCTTCAATTACATTTAGTTTATAAAAAATAAGATAAAAACTCTAAGCTCGTGATCGTTCGAGCTTTCATAACTTCTCAACTTTAATTCCTTTAATAAATGATTCAACTTTGTCAAGCACTTTCAACTAGAGCCTAAATACATTATCTTGTCATTACTTTTGGACTTATGATACATGTGATTTATTCTTTCTTATTCACTTTTGATCATTAAAATTATTAGAAGACATTTACCTTCACAACACATAGATCAACATAAAGGTATATGTCCTTATGGTAGGTAGTGGAGACACCTGTTAGAGAACTTAAATGGCATTGTGATCTCGAGATAGGTCTTTAACCATTGATTTTACCTTTTGTATTCCTTCTACTTCTTATCATATAGCTGCCTTTGTTGCTTTCCTATATAAAGGAGGTCTCTTTCCATGATTATTATTTTGCCTCTTTGTCAAAATTCCATGCATTTCATACATTTTTATTTATCCTTCAATGAGTTCATTAGGTTTGTTCTTTTTGAGCTTCTCCAATTCCTCTTGCAATAGAGAGGTAATGTTTGTTGGAGGAAGTTTGAAATTCAAAATTGTGCCAAAGGTGTCGGTAATTTTATTCGTCATTTCCTGATGTGTATCATCATCCTTTGGGTTGTCTTCGTCTTTCTTCTCTTCAAAAGAGTCAGACATTTCTTCATCCTCGTGAGCATCTTCGATATGGTCAGAAATTTCAGGGGAAGAATCTTTGTGGGGTTCCTTTTGGTTGGGCATTTCTTCTTCAAGAATTTCCATATTCTCATAACCCGACTCCTCGGTACCACTATCAAAAAGAGATTGTTGGGAACGTTGGTACTTAGCAGTTGGGCTAGGAAGTCCTTGATGAATCCCAGAGTGCTGATTAACTTTACCAGTAGAACCTTTTTTCTATTTTGGATGGACGGAGGGAGAACTGTTTGTACATGGAATGGTGTACTTGATGTTAGATATGATGGTGCCATAAGGATTTCCCTAAAAAAGAAAGAAAAATGGTTGTTGAATATTTGGGAAAATATATGTATATCAAAAAAGAAATAATTAGGTGAAATGGTTCACCTCAGTTACTCCTATGTTGGGGATGGAACTGTGGCTTTCAACATGGTTATAAGTAATGTTCTTCTCAGCCTCAAGTTCCTCTTCGACAACCTGATGGGTAGGCTTTGTCTTCTTTATTTTTCTGTTGGGGGTAGCCTTTGGAATGTCAAGAAAATTCTAAGAGGCAGTCCCTGAAGTCTTCTCCTTCTTCTTCCCTTTTGGTTTAGTGTTTTTTAGGAGACAAATTCTCAATAGCATCATGTTCCTTAGGATCCTTAACTGTGTCGGCTTTCTTGCGCTTTAAAGGAGTAGCAGGAGATTTTTGTTCAGCGTGAAAACAATCAAGAAGATGTCAGAACAAGATAATAAATTAAAGTATACACATATGAAAAACTTAAGTTCTATGTGAATATTAACCTTCGTTACTTTCCCTTTGTCTTGTTCTTTCTCTTCTTGAGCCTTTTTATGGGCAATGACTACTATTTCACTAGAAGCACCCTTGATTTGCTTTCTTTGGTTGAATGTTGTAAAAAATGACGAAACAAGTGAAGTGTTAATGTCGATAGCACAAGTGAAATTTTAAGTCAAGTCGTTTTAAGAAATCCCTCATTTTCCTCACCTTCATATCTTGGAGTAAAAACCTTGACATATTTTATGTCGACATGAAGGTGACCTTGGAAGCTGTGTAAGTCGTGCTTAGTCGGAACCACCCTTTTAGCTGGTTTTGAACATTAATTTTGCAAAACCTTTTGGTGTGACCCACAAAAGAACCATTATGGAAATGGAGGTCGAAATATCAAAGCCATATTATAACTTGGCAAAGGTGAGAACTTAGGTGGATAAAACTTGAAAGCAAACCCATACATATCTTCGTTTTTAACATACGAAGGGATTTTTTAAATCAAGGAGGTTTTAATAATATTTTCTTTTAAAGTAACGACGACATCGAGAATGGTTCGACTAAAATAACATTACAGAGACAGATTTTATTCTTTCGACTGAAGAACGACTTGGGTAAAGTTTGTTTAGGCCAAATTATCAAGACACAAGATCGGGTTGGTAACAAAATATTTTTACATGCTCTTTAGAAATTCCTAGTTTGGTTGAAATCAATTTTGGGATACGAAATGCTTCCTATATTGTAAAATATTTCTCCTCTTGATCAACGTTAGGGGTAGGTAATTCTCGAGTTAATCACTCAGGACCATGGGTTCGATTAGCAAAGGGAGCCATTGATGGAGTATAGTTGTGATGTTTGGTGAACATCATAACATATATTTTGAAGGATTCTTGCAAACTAAGTATGTTATCAGTAGGAGTCATCAAGGCCAATCAGTACCTTCAATCATCCTATTCTTGATATCTTCGTCGTCGTCCTTGGGATGTTAATTTGGAGTGATGGTTCAAACATGGCATTCAGCCATAATTGAAGTAGCCAATAAGGGTCAATTAGCAAGAAGTTAGTTCGAGGTTTGAGAGTTTTCAGACTGTTGACAACTGACCCTGATGTCTCATATAGAGAGACTAGTATTAGTTGGTTCAAAAATATGTATTAACCCTCATGCAGTTGATTCGCTAAAGTCAGTAACCTTTTTTCCACTTTTAGTGACTTACAATAGAAGATGCAATGTGATATCTAGAGTGCCAAGAAAGCAATGTGTTCTTCATCGTTATCTTTATCATGGTGGTCGGCTATGTAATGACCAAAGATGACTCGATTTATGTTGAATTTAATAGTGTATTCATTCCTCTCATTTGGGTAGAAAATATCCCCAGTTGGTCAAAGACTAGTGATGGCTACTATGTCAAAAAGAGATTGTGTGATCATTCCATAAGGGAGTCGGAAGGTGTTTGTGGTGATTTCCCAGAAGTACAAGAAATAGACTAACATATTTTGGTAATAGGAGTATTCAATATTTTTGAATAAGGGGAAAGAGTAAAACACTCAAAGAGTGTTGCTCATTGTTGTACCCCAAAATTTTCCCTCCCATTTTTCTTCAAAACTTTCTCATGAGGTCCTCATTTGCTCAAGGATGCTCAAGAGTTGATCAGACAAATTATCATCCTAGGAAATGGGTCCATAACTAGGGTTTCATCTTGCGCAAGGAATAATGGGTCTCAAGTGGTTTCCATGGTTCTCCATAGGTTTTCAACAATGCTCATGTCAAGTTTCAAGTCTTGCATCACAAGTTTGCTCAGTCAATTACTCAGATGATTGAAAATCAACTGTATTGGGAAAAAAGTAAATTATGGTTAACATAAATTCAAACTTTAATATTTTTGGTCAACATAACATTTTGAAGTGATATTCATCATTTGATCAAGGGTTGATCATGATTCCTCAAGAAAAGCCCTCAAATCATCAAAAGTCAAAAGTTGCCAAATTAGGGTTTCCTTAGGAGAAGTCAACTGAACTTTGACCAAGCATAACTTTCACATGCTTCATTACTTTTCCAAAACCAAAGCCCATTTTTAAGGAAATTCAATTCTCTACAACTTTGTATATGTATGCTCAAGTCCAAAAAGTGCTTCATTTGAAAGATATGAGCCAATACATTACAAGTCATTTCAAAAGTCAACAAAAAGACACTTCTTGTCAAGGAAAAATGACAAAAGAGAAGTTGAAGAGGACATCTTGAGCTTTCCACAAAGTCCAAGATCACCTTCAAATAATGAAAACTGAGAGAATTATGATTGGTGAAAATTGGGCAATTTTTGAGAAAATGCATGAAACTTAATTTGAGCAATCTTGAATTTTTGGACTAATGGGCCTAACTTTTGAGGTTTAAACATGTTTATAACATGTTATAGGAACTCTAAATCCATTTATAAATTACTTTGATTTTTTATTTTACTTATTTTGATTTTATTCAAATTAATTCAAAATAAATTAAATAAATATGATTTGATGGACCAAAGGGCGTGTGGGCTTCATTTGGATATCTTCTAGAAGGCCCAAGACACATAGCAAACATACCAAAATCGTGAAAACATGTTGGGAACAAGAATATTTAAGTTTGGAATGTTTTTAAAACAATTTTGGAGAGATTTCAATGTGTGTGTTTTTTTGCAATGAATTGTGACATAATGGTACAAGATTCTTGTCTTGTTCTTGTTTCATTTCATTCCTCTATAAATACATGCAATACTCAAGTGAAAAGGACACAAAAATATTCCTCAAGAACCACTTCAAAAATCTCTCAAAATTCTCAAGAAAAATGCAAATTCGTATCACACGATCCAGCCACTCTCAAGCCAAATGAAGTGTCCAAACCTCTTCCCGAAGTCCTCAGGAACACATCAAGCCCAAGAACCAAAAGATTTGGTGTCTGGAACTCGTGCTTCAAACTCCACCAGTTTGCATTTTTTTTCTTCTTGAATTCAATCTTAAATTTCGTGCATCACTAATGTGTTTGATGAGCTCAAATGTATTCATGATATGATTTAGGACGAGTTTAACGTATCACATGCAAGCTTTGATGCATGAATCTCTATATGCCATTTTTAAGGCATGGAAATACGTTTGCTTCAGATCTCTCTTTACAGGCACATTCAAGAGAAAAGAACCCCACCATCGATTTCGTTTCCAACTTTTCAATTTTCTTGTTTTTATTATTTTTGCTTTTGCTTAATTAATTTAATTACTTTTTTTAATTAAAATCAAAAGACCATAAAAAATAAAAAGTCATTAAAAATTAGATTTGGTTTTTTTTTAATTTAATTTTTTACCAACAAAAAATTGTTTTAATTAAATTAAATTTGTTTTTATTTGACAATTAATTTGTAAATTACTTAGAATTAGTGTTAAATATTATTATCACTTTAATTATTTTTCATAAATAAAAATATCAAAAAATATTTTCCGAATACTTAGAAATTTTCTTTAGGTTTTAAATACCTTCTTCTAATTTATTTTCTCTTTGCTATTTAAATTCTAGAAAACTAATGTATAGGTCACATGGTTGATTTTATAATAGCTTAGTTTATTTTCCCGTATTTTTCCTTATTATGTAACTGCTCATGGGATGTAATAGCCTAGGTTTATTTCCCCGCACTTTACTTTCCTCCCATATGTATGTATATATGTCTGTATATATAATTGTATAGTAATTAGGCATGTATGGAATGATTTAAAATCAACCGCTAGATAACTATAATTAAGACAAACTAACTGAAAATAAATCCCTCTTCACACACACACCTCTAGGATAACCTCCCTTGTTGCCTTCAGAAAATACAGTCATGTCCCTCAAACGTAGGGATACCATTAGTAAAGACCCTTAGTTAAAAATAATCATAAAGATCATAGTCCCTCGATGACCCATCGATGGTGCCTTCAGTAAATGATCTTGTCCCTCGATGTTGCCTACGAATACATGATGATAGTCCCTTCGAATTGCTAAAGATATCCCTATATGTTGCCTTTATGAATGTACAATGACCCGCGCCTGTCCCTTAAATATCCAACGATAGGGATTCCTACTAACTAATGGTAGGATAGCATTATATAAAGGAAGAGGAAAATAAAACGAAAGACTTTTGAGTAGGTAGATAGCTTTTAATCGCTTGCTCACTGTGATACAGTGACAGAACTGACTGTTGTACTGGTTTTGCATTTGTGTTCGGAAATGTTGCGGTATAAAAGAGTTGCTATCGAATTTTCTTTTATCCAAATTAAGGAAAGGGTGAAAAGAACAGAAAAATACATTTTTGAGAGTTTTCTGAGTAAGGGGGGTAGATTATGGAAAGGGAAGGTGTTAGCACCCTTTCCATCCGTAGTTATCTACGGGATCTTAGATGCTTAGCTCATTTTGAAATACCTTGTGCTTTGTGCTTTGAAAAGAAGTAGTTTTGAAGATGCCTTAGTGTGGTGATTCGCTTTATGATAAACTCTTGTATCCGTCCTCAAGAGTGTTGACAAAGAGAATGTTTTGAAAGTGTTTTGAAATGTTTTGTGTAAATGCAAAAAGTTTGTTTTTGTGGGAGCATCTAACAGATATCTACTTGTATTCGAAAAGGTTTGTTATTTTTCTCCTATCCTTTAGACAGTGCTATCCTACTATTAGTGAGTAGGTAGCCCTATCATTGGATGTATGAGGGACATTCGAAGGGACATTTTTATAGTCATAAAGGCAACTTAGTAAGAAGCTTTAGTAACTACCCTAAGGCTCTAAGATCATATTTTTACCGAGGCAACGTCGAAAGGATCAACGAGGGACTTATGATCTTTTGAACCGGAGGGTAGCCATTAAAATCTCTCACATTTCGAGAGTTGTGACTATTTCCGAAGGAAACCGAAGTGGGAGTACCCTAGAGGTGTATATGTACAATGTGTGTTATGTTCAGTTGTTTTAGTATTTTTGTTAGGTTTACTAGCGTTTTGATTTTAATCTTTGCCATATAATCCTATTAGTCATACATCTAGCAGTTAATATGAAAAGCAATAAAAAATGCAGAAAGTAAGGGTCCTACGCTATTACAACCAAATCGAAAGGCACGAAAAATGTAAAAACAAAGAACAAAATAAATAGGGAAAATGAATCCTTCGATCCAGGAAATAGACTCCTTCAATTCACCCTTCTTTTTCCTTCTTTTGATTGAGCTTGGGAGTTGGCGTGATCAACCTTTGATTGTACCCTTCTATGTCTCTTTATTGAGGTTGAGACTTGGCGCGATCAACCTTCGATTTCACCCTTTCTTGCTTCTTTCGATTGAGGTGTGAGCAACCTTCGATTACAACATTTTCTGCTTCTTTCGATTAAACTATGAAGCAATATGGATCTGCAGAGTAGCATGAGTGTATATCCTTCGTTCACACCCTTTTTGTCTTTCATTTTAGTCTGTACAGGTTAGTTCCAACATATATCTGGACAAAAAAGCAAACAAACAAAATGCACAACAATGAAGAATATAACTAGAAGGTTGTTTACATATTATGCTGAAACAAAAAAAAGTGAAAGGCTATTTACATGTTATGCTAAAACGAAAGATGCAAGGTCAAGGGTACTTACCTTGCTTGAAACTGGAACTTGTGTGGGGAATGAAGTTGTTGGATGCTCTTGGATTCGAAAGGAGAGAGGCAAGTGTGGTGTGATCTTGTTGAGTTTTGAGAGTTTTTGGTGTGCTTCTCTTAGGTTGTGTATACATGTAAGGCAATATATGTGTATGGTTCCTGGGCTTATGTCTCCAGTGTGTGTGCGTATGTATGTGGTATCCCCCCTTTGCAATGTGCTTTAGACCTGTATTTATAGGGATTTGAGGGTGCATGAAAATGGCAAGGGACATCCATTTAACTTGGCTTTGAAAGCCATGAGACAAAAATCCAACACATTGAAAGTTGGCCATTTTTGGATAATTCTTGCCATTTTGAAAAGTTGAATGAACCTGGACACATTTGACTTTTGAATGCCTTCAGGCCATGCCCTTCGATTGGACGTAAGTTTCCTCCTTTAAATGGACCTCTTATGTACCCTTCGAACGCACCTTCTGAATGCTTCTTCGAATGGACCTTTTGTTACTTCCTTCGAATGAAACACCTGTACATCCTTCGAATGGAACACCTGTACATCCTTCAAATGGAACACCTGTACATCCTTCGAATGGAACACCTGTGCATCCTTCGAATGACCCTTTTGCGTGTCTTTCAAATAGCGCGCATGTATGCCTCGTGCATTATTCGAATGGTTCACCAATGTGGGCTCATAATGTGGCAACCATATGCTGAAAGGTTTAAAGATAGAGTTGGCGCAAGTAGTTTCGAAGGGAACCATTGCCTAGTCAAAGTAAGCACAAAGGAAGCCAATGCCTCATGGATATTAGCATGAGGAGGTCATTGCTCTGTGAATCAAAGGCCATTTGAAATGGTCTTGGCCTTGTGCATTGAAAGCAAGCATAGGGGAAGCTCTTGACCTTGTGAATGTTAGCATGATGAGGTCATTGCTTTGTGAATCGAAGGCCAGTTGAAAGGGTCTTGGCCTTGTGAATTGAAAGCAAGCACAGGGGAAGCCTTTGCCCTTGTGAATCGAAACAAACTTGTAGGGGGTTCTTGCCTTGCGCAGTCGAAGCCTTGTGAACTTAACTTGATCGAATGAAGCCCAACACCCAATTGAAGACCTTGTGGACTTATCTTGATCGAAGGAGACCCAGTTCCCAATTGAAGACTTGCTGACCAAAGCCTGATCGAAGGGTTTTAGATGCCCAATCGAAACTCCTTGTCCAGATTCTAATCACAAAAACAAATTGCTCAGGGGCTAATCGAAAACACCTTATCTCAAAGCCAATCGAAGACACCTTGTTTATCTTCAAAATTTATTTTTCTTTAACCAAGTGTTTGTGACCACCCATATAAGAGAAAACCTTGGAAAACATGAGAGGGAAAATTTTGGGGTACAACACTCACAAAAACGTCCTTTTTCACACAAACCCTTTTCTGAAATATTTTTAAAACAAACACTTTGTATGTGTTCTCAACTGATACGAGGATCATAAAAAATTTGCTGAACTTAGGCATTTTCAGAATATTTTCAAACTTACACGTTCACAAAGCATTTTAAAAAGTGAGCTAGCAATTAAGAGCCCGTAGATAACTACAAATGAAAAGGGTGCTAATACCTTCCCTTTTCATAACCTACCCTCCTTACTCGAAAAAAATCTCAAATGTCTTTCCTGTTCTTTTCACCCTTTCCTTTATTGGATAAAAGAAAAGTCGGTAGCGACTCTTGCTATCCGCAACCTTTGTGATTAAACTCAAAACCAAAAGTATGTTCTCCCACCGTATGAAACTCATATAATCTAAGTTAATGGGTTTCTCTTCTTTGACAACAAACTTGTCTTTAGATATTGTTGCGTTAGTTGCATGCGTTTCTTTGGGTTTTTCATCTCATCGACGGGTTTAACCTTAGGGGGTTTTGTTTGAACCACCGATTTGGAGCTAAGGATATCACCATTCTCTGTTGGATTTTTCAAGCTTGCAATAGACTTTGTGCGATAAGTGGGGGAAGAATTCCCTTAGTTTATAAACATTTTCCTTAGGGTCAGACAATGGACCCATAAGTGCACGAGTTTTTCCTAATATAGAAAAAGTAATTAGTACCTCGGATTTATCGATACACAATTTTTCTTCTAGAAAAGGAGGTCCAAGCATGTACTCTTGGTTCCCAGTGAGGAGTGGACCCAAAATCCTATTAGCAAGAGTTAGAGAATCCTTTGAACTCTTGGAATCTTTGTAATTCTTTGATCTGGAGGCAACTATGGTTAAAGAAGTAGAAAATTCAAAGAGAATGGTTGATTTTTTGTGATGTTTGGAAGAAGACTCGGAGAAACTTGAAGAAGATGAGAAGCTGAAAGGCAGGAAAAAGAAAGAAATGAGAGAAAATGCAGAATTTATAGGAGAAAGAAGGGAACTATTAAGTTCTTTTGTTGACATTTAGGTGTAAATAGTAGGACACGTGTATCTCGTTTAGGGGTTAGTCAGGCATTTGAGTTCTCCATGGCCCTCGTTCTCCTTGGAAATAGTATCCATGGTTTGCTTTTCTGAATTTTGCACGTCTCAAAATTTCATTTAAGAAAAGTTGTCATAATGACCATGACGTTAGTACAGTGTTGCTTAAAATGTAGAAGTGTTCAAAAAATGCACATTTTTTCCGTTGGTTGAAAGTGACATTTTTGGGAGGCAATTTATTAGCTGGAGTTTTCTACGTACATCAAGTATCAACATATAAAAAAATAAGTGAAAAAATATTTAATAGAATTTGGCTGATTTTATTTGTATTTTATTCAACGGGCATTGTTGTACCCCAAAATTTTCCCTCTCATTTTATCAAGATTTCCCCTCACAAGACTCTTTGAACTCAAGACCAAGCTAGGGTTTGCTCTGCTCAAGATCTCCTTGCACTGTTGACCTAAGATTAGGGTTTGAGTTTGCACAAGGAATTTTGGACTTCTAATGCCCCATGTGACGTTCATACTTCATTTTGGATTCCTAAGATTGCTCATACCAAGTTTTAAGCCTTGAATCAAATTTTTGCCCAGTCAATTGGACAGTTGACCTAAAAATCAGCTGTATTAGGGAAAAAAGTCAACTGTGGCCAATTTACAGTCAAACCTCATAATATTTGATCCAAATAAACATTATAGACTCACATGAATCATTTGATCAAGTTTGGACCACAACTCCTCAAGAAATTTGATCAGATCACCAAAAGGGCAAAATGGTCATTTTTAGGGTTTTGACTATAGAAGGGTAATTTCTGATTTTTGACCTAGCCAATTGTAAATTGGGTTCAATCATGGATTCAAGGACCCAATGGCATCATCTTGACCTAATCACAAGGTTCAAAAGATCTCAAATGCATTGGATTGACAAATGAATTTTCCAGTCAACTGATCAAAAATCAACTGTACACTGAAAAGTCAAACTTTGACTTTTTGGTCAAAACCAAGTGCCAAGGGTCATTTTTCATCAACATGTGTCAAAACATGAAACTTGTTCATCAAGAAACTTAATTTTGCAAATTAGGGTTTAAGATTGAAAATTTTCATAACTTAGAATTTTTCTAAGTTATGAAATTTTCTTATTTATTTCCAACTTTGCCCAACATTTTCACCATGATGCAATTGGATTCAAAGAAAAATTCAAACATTAAAGTTATAGTCATCCACAAAATATACAACTTTGATTCACAAAGTTTTCCCAAAAGATGCTTGGATCTCAAGTTATGATTTTTGGAATAAGGGTCCATAAAACTTTTAACTTAGTGAAATTTTGCCCTAGTTTAGGCAGGATTTTGACCTATCTTCATAGATATTTTTCACATAGTTCCACTTGGAATATCAAAATGAATTTCAAATATGGATTGTAGAGAATGTTACAAGATTTCCAAAATGTCCAAGAACTCTCCAAAATCATTTGTGGTTAGGGAGAATCGAAGGTTTGAATTTGAAAAAATGTCACTTTGATCCATGGCATTTTTCATGTTGCTACAAGTTGCAATTTCTGTCCAGCCATGTTTGTACTTGTTTACAGGTCCTTAAAACCTTCCACACTCAAAAATTGAATGCAAACACATTGGTTATAGGCATTATTCTGAGCTTTAGAAGATTACACAAGGGTTTAATCCATTTTTGGCAAAAAGGCAACAATGCTATTTTCATAAAGCACAACTTTATGAATTTTTGTTTCTCTTGAGCATTGGACCATTCTTTTGCAGCAAACAAAGTCCACAAAGATAGGGAAAAGTATACCAACTTTGTGCAGACCCTAAGCTAGATGGTACAAGCCTTTGCATGGTCACTTCTCGTTTTTTGCTTCAAAACCAATAAACCTTGCAAAAACCACAAAACTCTGGTATCTATTATAACCAAGTTTTGTAAACATTTGAAACAAGTTTTGCACATCACACTGATTCGGAAGCACGAGCTAGCCAGTCCTCAAACACCCTTGTACACCAAAACACCAAAATCTTGCAAAACAGAGCAGCTTCTGCATTTTGATTTCAAAATCACAAACCACTCGTGCGTTTTTCCCCAAACCTCTTCCAACACACTCCATACAACCTACCTAAGCTATCCCAACCATCCCCAAGTGACTGTAACTCCATTTACACCCTTCACCATTTTTGAATTCTGACTGTGCAGGTTGACTCTACAAGCTTATTCAGGCAAGTTCAAAGCTAGCTAAGCATTGGGAAGGCTCCAAGGAACTTTAAGCAAGCTCACAAGCATCTCAGGCCTCACTGAAAACCCCTACATTGCCATACTCGAGTTCAACTGAAACAGGTAAAGTTCAAACTTCTATCTCTCTATTTAGGAATCATTAAGCTTAGGTTTGTGAATAAAAAATGTAGTACTCATTGCCCTTAAGTTGTACATATGCATAGATTTCATTTAAGTTAACTAAGTTGGGAGAATTTGAATGATGAACTTTCTGAAAAAGTAAGGTTAGAAATTAGGGCCAGAGAAATTCTCTCTGGTCTTTGAGAGTTAGATCAAGTTTTTTACATTGTTAGAGTCGTATGATCATGCTCTATAACTTTCATGTTGCAAGTTTTTGTTTTTAAGCACAAATGCAGGATTTCCAGTTTTGTACATAGCGCGCGCTTTCTTGTTCAAAGGTTGAAGACGAAGCTTGGACTTTGGGATGGGCCTGTTAGTTCCTACTATTGACACACCCCTATTGCTGTTTACACCCCCTTGGCCCATTTCATTATGTTTTATATTTTTCTATTTCTATTTACATTTCTGACTTTATTTTATTTTTTCTAAACATTAAAAATTACTAAAAATATTTTCATAATTTTTCACATTTTATTTTATTAATTTTATTATTTTTTTTGGACATAAAAATAATTAATTTAATAATATACTTTTATTTTTCTTAAATAAAAAACTTGTAAATATTATAATTATATTTTTATTTTTATATACTTAAATGATATTATCATACATATTTTTATTTCTCAACATTTTGTATATATATTATTTATTTTATTGTACATAAATAAATAATACATAATATATATATATATATATATATATATATATATATATATATATATATATATATATATATATATATATATATATATATATATATATATATATATATATATATATATATATATATATATATATATATATATATATATATATATATATATATATATATATATATATATATATATATATATATATATATATATATATATATATATATATATATATATATATATATATATATATATATATATATATATATATATATATATATATATTCTTAAAACAAATTAGGGTTTCCCCCCTTAATAAAAATAATCAATAATATTTTTCTTATTTTTGATACATTAAATAATTTTATTTTACATACATAAAAATAATACAAAAAACATTTTTTGCATATTTATAATATATTGCATATTTATTTAAATTGTCCATTTAAATATTTGCTTATTTATTATTTGAACAAAGAATTCAATATGGTTGTAATAATTTTAGGGTTTTAATTTCTTGCAAATATCCCTCTATTCAAATTTGTATCCCCCTCCCCATAATCATGTTGTAATAGCTTAGATTACTTTTACGCATTTTATTGCTTTCAAATATACCATGATAACAAGATTAGGGTTTGTATGCAAAAAATCCAAAATCAAACAAATAGCTTGACCTAATACAAGAAAAAAATGCATGAAAATGACAACACAATGCACACAAGCACCCCTAGGGTTTCACCCACTTGTTGCCTTTAAAATGGCCATGGTATGCATGCTAGGTGTCTTGGCAAAACAAAATCAAAACAAAATGATCATAGTCCATCGATGACGCTATCTTGGTTGCCTATACAATATGATCTAGTCCCTCAAAAAATTTGCTAAAGATACTTAGCATAATTGCTATCATGGTCAATACGATGACCCGCGCCCGTCCCGTTTAACATTCAAACACAAGTTTGTTTACCAAATACAATGGTAAAACAACAATATCAAAGGGTTAAAAATTTGTAGGAAAGATCTTTGAGTTAGGGTAGACAACTCCTAGTTACTTTATCAACTTGCAAAACATCCTTGCTAATTTCAAAACACACAATTTCAAAACATTTTCCCAAAACCAAACTTTCAAACATTGAAACATTCTTCAAAAGACAAACACCTTTGTAAAACATTCAAACAAGAATTGTTACAAAGGTTGCCTAGACAAAGGCCTCTTTTCAAAACATTTTCAAAACCACACACAAAGCACCATTTCAAACAATTGAAAAGCAAAAGCAAGTGATCTAAACAAGTAACTAAGAGCCCATGGAAAACCAT
Source organism: Vicia faba (assembly GCA_948472305.1). Lineage (NCBI taxonomy): Eukaryota > Viridiplantae > Streptophyta > Magnoliopsida > Fabales > Fabaceae > Vicia > Vicia faba. The sequence goes on from OX451737.1 coordinate 9,134,271, forward strand.
GGATGAAAAGGGTGCTAGCACCTTCCCTTTTCATAATCTACCCCCCGAACCCAAGAAAACATCTCAAAGGTCTTTCCTGTGCTTTTTGACCTTTCCTTTGGATAAAATAAAAAGTCGATGGTGACTCTTGCTAAACCGAAACATTTGCGAACACAAACGCAAAACCTCAAGTCAGTTCTCCCATCGTATCACAAAATTGGCGACTCTGCTGAGGAATACCAAAAGTGGGGTTACCTTAGGGTTTAGATCACTTTTACATGCTTACCTTGTTTGCTTTGATTGCTTTACACTTGGTTCTATTGTTTGGGTTTGAAATCATCTACCCGGATTTGGGAAACATTCATAGGTAAATAGCAATACGTTGTGGAAACTGTGCGGGGTACACCGACATGGTTGAAGCAATAGCTATATTAGTGCGACATATTTGTGGATACCGGTAGCCTTTGAGTCAATCAAAGAGAATACGGGGCCTCTGAGTGATGTCATGAATCACTAATGGACTTTTAGAACCTTTACTTGACCATCTTGGCCTTTTTAGGGGTAGTGAGATGACCGACTTTGGTGCAGTCCAAAGTTGGTAGATACTCGATACTACACTCATTGAGGGTTATTTTCTTGGAATATTTCGGTCTCCAGTAAAGTGGCTAAACTAAAACGATGAACATAGAAAATAATCCAGTGATATTGAGCTCCTTAGAACCCGGTTACTATTTATAAGAAAGGTTGAGCCAACTAAACTTCAAGAGGGTACTTACCTATGAAACCCCATGCAAGCCTGAAACTAGGATCTTGTATGATTTATTTGTACATATACTTGTGCATACATCATGAACATCATGAAGCATCATATGCATCCACTAACCATTTCAAGGATTTTGGATCTTCATCTTTGTTCCTGTTTTGTAGGTTATGGAATCACTCCGCAGGAAAACAATCCAGGTCAACCTTGTGAGAATTCCTCCTCTACTCAAGGAGTTTGCTTCCAAGATTCCAGAGAATTCTCCCTTCAATGAAAGACATGGTAGACTTCTCAACTTGGTCAACTCTAACATAGAAGAAGACATGGTGAAAGTTCTCTTCCAGTTCTTTGACCCCCTACACCACTGCTTCACATTTCCTGATTACCAACTAGTGCCTACTTTGGAGGAATTTTCTCAACTCCTGAGGATTCCTATTCTCCATCAACTACCCTACAACAGTACAGAAAGAGAGCCAAGGCCTGAAGATGTTGCTCAAGCCTTATACTTGCAACCATCTGATATCAAAGGTCATTGGGAAACCAGAAGTGGTGTCAAGGGTTTCTTGGAAAATTTTTGGTTCGAGAAGGCACAAGATTGCTGGAATTCTCTAGATTTGCAAGCTTTTGAGGAGATTGTAGCACTTCTCATCTATGGGTTGGTCTTGTTCCCAAACTCTGATCAACTTATAGATGTGAATGCTGTCAAGATTTTCATATCTCGGAATCCTGTGCCTACATTGCTTGGGGACATCCTCCACTCATTTCACACACGAACAATGAGGAAAAGAGGTGTTCTCACGTGTTGTACTCCTCTTCTAGCAAGGTGGTTTATTTCTCACCTTCCCCAGTCAGTCTTGAAGAATGAGCAAGGCTTGAGGTGGTCACAACGGTTGATGACTCTTACATATTCTGATGTTCATTGGTGTTCTCGGTCCAGAGAAAATGTCATCATCATTGATTGTTGTAGGGAATTCCCTAATGTCCCATTACTTGGCATTAGGGGAGGCATTACCTATAACCCCTGCTTAGCTCTGAGACAGTTTGGGTATGCCTGAAGGGATGGCCCTCATGACATGCTGATTCTAGACTTGGTTTTTGCCTTCGACAACGACGCTCAAGGACTTCGACAAAGGTTTATCCGAGCTTGGAGGATGCCCAACAAGGTGGACAGTAAGACCCTGGGACACAAGAATTCCATCCCCCTTGAGCCTTACCTCAAGTTGGTACGAACCCGCGCTCAAAGTCTTATGATGCCTTACCCCTACATTCTCCCTATGATCAAAGAGCCTGTTATGGAAGGAGAGGTTCCATACACCCTCCTACATCCTGACATGCCAACATCATTGGAAGACTTACAAAGGAGTTGGATACAACTCAAAGGAGAACGCAATACTTTCGAAGCCCAATTATACGCCAGTGAGAAGAAGGTTTTAGAACTTACTCGTTGACTCCACGAAGAGCAGACTCTTAACACCTACATCGCACCAAAGAGGATGCACAACGTCTTTTTACCTTAGAATTTTGTATTATTTTGCCCATGAGGCATTTATGTACTAACAATTCTATCTTATTAATATGACGTGTGTTCTTTTTGTTTGAAACAAATTTGAATTTCTGAATCCTTGAATGCATTACATGAATACATATCATTCATCATATGCATAAACAGGTCTTCACACCAGGTTTCCTTATCTCTCTGCTGTTTATTTCAGCAAGATGGATATAGAGCAGACAGTCAAAGATTGGCAAGTGTAGAATTCACAGTTCCAACAACTACTCATGACTTTGGCAAAGGGTCAGGAGGATCTTAAAGCACTGTTAGAGAAGGAAAATGAGAAAAAGAAAAAGAAAAGAGTTGGTGTGGCTACTTTGGGTAGAAGATTTGAAGGTCAAACTAGAAGGGTCCTGGATTTCCCCTCAACATCTGATGAAGGGGTAGGTAAAGGAAAGGGAGCTGCAGTACCATCTGAATCTGAGGCTGAAGAAGAAGAAGAGGATGAAGACTATTCTGAACAACAGTACCCTCCTGCAGATGACAAGTACAAGAATCTGGAAGAACTTCTGGCAGCCATGGAAGTGCAAAGAGTGCCTGGGATGGATTTCCAAGAGTTAGGTTTGGTTTCTGGGATTTTCATTCCCCCAAGTTTAAAGTACCTCTTTTTTCTAAATACGATGGGGTGTCTTGCCCAAAAATGCACCTACGGTCTTACGTCAGAAAAATTCAACCTCATTCTTCTGACAAGGACCTGTGGGTCCACTTTTTTCAAGATAGTTTGTCGGGGACGGAATTGGATTGGTTCTACCAGCTTGACAGGTATGATGTGCACAATTGGGAGGATTTTGCTGCTGCCTTCTACAGACAATATCAATATAATATGGACTTAGCACCTACTCGTACTCAATTACAGAGTATGGGTATGGTTTCCAATGAAGGCTTTAAGGAGTATGCCCAGAAATGGAGGGACTTGGCTGGGAGGGTGCAACCACCATTGTCTGAAAGAGAGCTTGTTGATAAGTTTTTGAGGACTCTGTCAGGTCCATTCTTTAATCACTTGATAGGAAGTTCGTCTGCGGGGTTCACCGATTTGATTCTGACTGGTGAAAGAGTTGAAGTCGGAATCAAGAGTGGTAAAATTCAAAAAGATACATCTGCTTCCGCTGCCATCAAGAAGACTTTTCCAGCAAAGAAAGAAGTCTCAGCTGTTTACTCTCAAAGAGGCCAAGGAAGAGTGGAGCGCCGGCCAATAGTGGGGGCCGTAATGATTCAGAAGTCTGCAGTCGATCAGCCCAGAAACAATCAAACCAACCAGCAAATGGTGGAAAGACCGCAACGACAATATACCCGGATAAACATGACACTTGCTCAGGTTCTCCCCCATCTCCTAAAGTTAAACCTTGCCAGTTTAAGAGAGGCACCGAAGAATACAAATACAACTTCTCCACACTACCATCCCAACGCCAAGTGTGCTTATCATTCAGATAGCGTGGGGCACGATACCAACAATTGTTGGGCCCTCAAGAATAAGATTCAGAATTTAATAGACACCAAGGAAGTGGAATTCGACGCCCCTGAAAAGCCGAATGTGATCTCTGCTCCAATGCCAAAGCATGGCCACAACGCTAGTGCTATTGAAGATCTTTTTGTTGCTGCTGTTGATGATTTGATGACTCTGTTACCAATAATCAAGATGAATCTGTTGAAAGCTGGGATTTTCTCGGGATGTGAAAAAGATTACTACCTTTGTTCGTCCTTACAATCCGACTGTCCGTTGTTGAAGTTAGGCATCCAACGCCTAATGGATAATTAAGAAATCCTCTTTGAGAAAACACCTGTTACTCCGACTCCTGTCAACGATGTTGCTATAATTACCATTTCCGCCAATCTTTCCAAGGTCTCCAAAAGACCTGTTAAGATTACATCCGATCCAAAGATTGTACCTTTGAAGATAACTATGTCGGGGCCTATCCCATACAAGTCCAACAAATCAATACCGTGGAATTATGGAGGAGAGATCTTCTACCACGGTGTTAAGTAGATTGAATCAGTTGAAGAAAGTTCCGATGACGAGACTCCTGACATAGGAAATATTTCTGGGACGAGTAAAATCACCCGCAGCGGAAGAATTTTCTCTCCGGAGATTGCTCCTCTAAGGGAAATCTTCGGACCCTCAAATGCTCCTAAGGTTACTCTCGTGCCGGTCAACATATTTGTGCGAACTCCAGTTATTGAAGAAATTGTTACTCCCGTAGTTGTACCCTCTGCTGTTGCTGCTGATAAAGGTAAGGGGATCCAAGAAGCGCCCGTCAGGACGAGGGCTCAGCCTTTGCTCATCCCCGAGACCACTCAAAAGGAAATGGAGGAGATTTTAAAAATAATTAAGAAAAGCGACTATGATGTCGTAGAACAACTGGGGCAAACCCCTTCAAAAATCTCTATGCTGGCCCTATTGCTCTGTTCTGAAGCTCATGCCAAAGCTTTGGTCAGATTCTTGAAGACGGCCCACATGCCTCAGGAAACCTCTGCGGACCAGTTCCAGGAGTGTGTAGCTAGCCTAACAGCCGACAACGGTCTTGGCTTCTCCGATGCCGATTTAACATCTAAGGGGAGAAAGCATAATGACGCGCTGCATGTCTCGGTGGAATGCAGAGGGACTAATTTAGCTCACGTTCTGGTTGATATCGGGTCGTCTTTAAATTTCTTGCCGAAGAAAGCATTGGAAAGATTGGAATGTGAAGGTTTGACCCTGAAGCCCAACAATATCATTGTTAGAGCATTTGACGGTTCTAAAAGGATGGTCCACGGGGAGGTGGACATCCCAATTAAAGTGGGAACGAAAACTTTCAACTCCACATTTTATGTGATGGACATCTGTCCTTCCTATTCTTTCTTGTTGGGAAGACCCTGGATCCACAATGCTGGGGCCATCACTTCTTCTCTACACCAAATGCTCAAGTACCCAGTCCAGGGGAAAATTATAACAGTTCATGGCGAGGAGGAGTATATGATAAGCCATCTTAATTCTTTCCGCTATGTGGAGTTAGATGGCGAATTCATAGAAACCCCTTTCCAACACTTTGAAGAGGTTTCTCCTGAAGTTGCGTCAGCCAAGACAATGACTTCTATACCCATCATTACCAAACCTGTGTCCCAGATGTCATCCCTCAAAGATGCGAAGGCTGTGATTGAGCAAGGAGGAAGTACAGTATGGGGTCAGCTGCCAGATTTTCCTTACAAGACAGATAAATTCGGCTTGGGTTTCACTGCTTCTGCTCAAAAGGTTGTACGCCGCTCCCGGGATGGAGGGCCGCCATTGAAGATCACCCATCATGGAGTCAATGCTTTGGAGGATGGTGAAGAAGAAAGCAACTTTGAAGACTGGATTTTCCCTACTGTGGACGGAGGGTTAAACAACTGGGAGGTGAAAGACTTTGTTCCCATTACTTTCATAAATCAGTAATTTATCTTTCAAACATTTATGTTGGTCTGTAATAATTCCTAAACAATTCGTACACTTTTTGCCTTGTGCCTTACCCGAGGTACATAGGTCCATTTGTAAGGGTTTGATTTTTCATCTTCATATGCCATTCTAATGAATCATGGACGTTTTCATATATAAACTTTTGTGTTCATTTTCTTTCTTTTTAAATTTTATTTGTTTAAAGGTGGCTATCCCTTACACACACCCACACTCACAAAATGCAGGTACCCTTCCATCCCGGATTCCATGGGTAACAATTCTGCTATGGCCTTCAGTGACTCTGAAGACCTGGTCAATCATGCCGAATACGAAGGTGATAAAGACTATGAAGTGCCTGGAGAATTGGCTAGACTGCTACAACAGGAAGAAAGGGCTATCCTGCCCCACGAGGAGCTGTTAGAGACTATCAACTTGGGAACAGAGGAAGACAGAAAATAAATTAGAGTGGGTGTCAACCTAGAGCCAAGTGTCAAGGAGCATTTAGTTCAGTTGTTGAATGAATATGTTGAGATCTTCGCTTGGTTCTATGAAGACATGCCGAGACTTGATACAGATATTGTGGTTCACCGTCTCCCTACAAGAGAAGAATGTCCACCAATTAAACAGAAAGTTCGTCGCATGAGGCCCGACATGTCTGAAAAGATCAAAGCTGAAGTGATGAAGCAGTTCAATGCTGGCTTTCTTGCTGTTACTTCCTATCCATAATGGGTTGCTAACATTGTGCCCGTGCCTAAGAAGGACGGCAAAGTCAGAATATGCGTGGATTATAGAGACTTAAACAGGGCTAGCCCTAAAGATGACTTTCCACTACTGCACATTGACATCTTGGTTGACAATACAGCTCAACACAAGGTATTTTCTTTCATGGATGGATTTTCAGGGTACAACCAGATCAAAATGGCCCCTGAAGACATGGAGAAAACTACTTTTGTTACACAGTGGGGTACCTTCTGTTATAAAGTGATTCCATTTGGACTAAAGAATGTCGGGGCAACCTATCAGCGCGCCATGGTAGCTTTGTTTCATGACATGATACATCATGAGATTGAAGTCTACGTAGACGACATGATAGCCCGCTCACAAACAGAAAAAGAACACCTCGACCATCTGCAAAAGCTGTTTGTCAGGTTGAAAAAGTACAAGCTCAGACTAAACCCTAACAATTGCACTTTCGGAGTCAGGTCCGGTAAACTCTTGGGATTCATCGTCAGTAACAAAGGTATCGAGGTTGATCCTGCCAAAGTCAAAGCTATAAAAGAAATGTCTGCCCCTCGCACTGAAAAGGAGGTCAGAGGTTTCTTGGGACGCCTAAACTACATTGCAAGGTTCATTTCTCACCTAACATCTACCTGTGAGCCAATCTTCAAACTATTGAAGAAAGATCAGGTGGTTAAATTGAATGATGACTGTCAAGTTTCTTTCGATAAAATCAAGGAGTATTTGCTAGAACCTCCTATCTTGATGCCTCCCATCAAAGGAAGACCGCTTATCATGTATTTGACTGTCCTGGAGAATTCAATGGGGTGCGTACTGGGCCAATATTACGAGTCTGGCCGAAAAGAGCATGCCATTTATTACCTTAGCAAAAAGTTTACCAAATGTGAGACTCGCTACTCGCTGCTCAAGAAAACTTGCTGCGCTTTGGTATGGGCTGCTCGCCGGCTAAGGCAGTACATGTTGACTCATACCACTCTGCTGATCTCTAAGATGGATCCGATCAAGTACATCTTTGAGAAGCCTGCTCTATCTGGAAGAATAGCGAGGTGGCAGATGATCCTCACAGAGTATGATATACAGTACACGACCCAAAAGGCTATAAAGGGGAGTGTGCTAGCCGATCATCTGGCCCATCAAGCTGTCAAAGATTACCAATCCATGAGATTCGACTTCCTCGACGAGGATATCATGACATTGAACAACATTGAAGATAACGGACCGTATGACGGACCTGAACAAGGATCCCGATAGACCCTGTACTTTGATGGTGCTTCTAATGAACTTGGCAACGGTATCGGCGCGGTACTTATCTCTCCATAAGGTTGCCATACACCTTTCACTTCCAGACTCTGCTTCAACTGCACCAACAACATGGCCGAGTATGAAGCTTGTATCTTTGGTCTCAAGGCTGCTATTGACTTGGGAATCAAATCTTTGATTGTATTTGGGGACTCAACTTTGGTTATCAGTCAAATCAAAGGAGATTGGGATACTAAACATATGAACCTTATCCCTTACAAAGAACATGTCCTGACATTGTTACCACATTTCGAGCAGATAACCTTCGAGCACTTCCCGCGAGAAGAGAATCAGCTAACAGATGCGCTAGCCACAATGCCATCCATGTTTAAACTTAACTGGGATAATGAGGCTCCTCAAATCACCATTGAAAGGATGGATGAACCTGCACATTGTCACGAGATTAATACCGATGAAGTAGTAGACCGACCATGGTTTCATGACGTCAAAAGGTATCTCGAAGCACAAGAATACCCTGAAGGAGCTTCAGTCAACGAAAAAAAGTTTCTTAGGAGGTTCTCAGCTAAGTTCTTCCCGAGCAATGGTATCTGTTGTACCCCAAAATTTGCCCTCCCTTTTTCACAAGAAATCACAACCCCAGGTTTTTCTCTGATTTTTAAGAATGGCTCGAGAATCGATCAAACAGACTTTTCTTTATCAGTCAATCCAGAATTAGGGTTTTCTCTGATTTGTTAAGATTGACTCAGGAATCGATCAGACAGATCTTTCTTTGGCATCAGGATTTGCGCTCGCATTTCTCAGAAGAAACTGAATCCTCAGAAATTCAGTTAACTGTTACATTATTTTTACGCTTGTTCAAGATTACTGGTTATTTCTCAAAACCTAAATATCTAGGATAAGAGCTGAGACTTTTGTTTGGAACATTAAGGCATTTGTTTGGATCAGTGGAGTGAAAGGTTTATGAAATGTTTGTTTGTTTAACTGTACAACGCATATGTTAATTGGAATACTACGCTTATTGTGATTGATGCAAGGTTGCGAGACTGCAAAGTTTGTTGGTTATTTATTTCATCTGGATTAGAATTATTAAGACACAGTTTCAATTATTTTGATTTAAGAGTCCTAAATAATTAAATAAATATGAGGGAAAGATGGAAAAGATATTGGACAGTAGAATTTTCTTTTGATTAATACTTTTTATTTACTTCAAATATGGTTACAAATTTATTCGAATATTGTAAGATTACAACTTATAATGTTTAGGATAATATTTGTTTACAATAAATGAAAAATAAATCTAAGCCTAAATCTCTTGAGATCTTTGACTTTTTACTGCGTCCTCCATCATCCAACTGATACTTACCTGCAAAAGGCAGAAGAAAAAGAAATCAGCACAATTAACTGAAAAGAATTTTCAAGCAGATAAAAAGAAAAATCATCATTAAAGTCTGCCGGCTGGAATCAGAATGATATGTTCATCATATTATTATTTTCCTCTCTGCAAATCACAAGAAGATCGCTCTTCTCGGTTCACAGAGAGAAAAATAAAAGATACAAAATGCAAGCATGTCAATCTAGATGCAAAAACATGGTTCAAATACAAAGGCACAAGGCTGCATACAAAGCAAACTATACTGCAAACTGAGTTTTAAATGCATTAACCAAATGTCAAACTGTGTTGCAAAACTGTCACAGCAAGTACACAATGCAGGAAGTAGGAAAAATATAAAAGCAACAAAGTACACAATGCAGAAAATATGCAGCAAGTACACAATGCAGAGAAAAACCAATTCACAAGCCAAAGAGATTTGTCCTAGCTATCATCACTTTCCAGCACTAGACAAACTTTTTAGAATTTAAATATAATAAGCAATTAAAAATGCTTATGGAGAGAGAGAGAAAGAGAGAACCTCAGTGAGAGTTTGCAGTTTTGGCAAAAGCAGGTTTATTCAAGACAGTAAAGGAAAACAAAAAAAGATATAAAGAGGCTACTGCATAACAATCCAGGAGAGAGGATAGAGAGCCCACAAAAACAACTCAAACCTGCATTACAAAGCTACAGACCAGAAAGCCGACTTACTTTACTAAAACTCTCAAAACCAAAACTTACCCAACTTTACAAAAACCGGTAAACAACCAAAGCACAAGTCTGCCTTACAAATGGCAAACCTGCTATCAAGGCACCCTGCATAAACTGTGGTCAAATCTACATAACCTCCAAACTGCAAATCAAAAACCATAACCAGAAACCTGCTTCCCACATCAAGCAAGCCAAAACTTGCAAACCTGCATTACAAGTATGCAAAACTACATCAAGCAAATCAAACTAACAACAAGCCTGTTTCCAACACCAGCAATCAACAAACCTTCAAACCTGCTTGTACTATATCACTGCAAATCAAACAGCCTGCCTTACAAATTACAAACCTCCAAGCCAAACTAACAAATCTGCAAAACTGCATCTCAAAAAACAAACATGCATCACAAACTGCAACTTACCAGAACTGCAAGCTACAAACAGCACAAAACCTGTAAAAATGCAAATCACAGTTCCAGATGCCAAGCTTACTCAAGCTCAACAAACCTGCCACCAACAAATCAAGCCTGAAATACCAATTGCAAATCAAATAGAAAAACTGCAACTTACTCAAATCTGTCCAAACTATAGAGTCAAAACAAGCTGGCCAAGACAACAAGGAACCAACAAGTTTCAGATTTTCTTTTTCATCATCATTAACATTAACAATCTAGAAAGACAAAGAAGAAGCAACCAAAGCAGTTCTTAGAATAACATCATCATTAAATGATCAGGGTCAACAAGGAGAGAGGAAGAGTTTAGAAGCAAAACAACAAAGAAGTTTTCAGAATATATTTTCATCATAGAATAATCAGTAACCAAAAGAAAGGAAGAGATCCAGAAACAAACAAAGGAGCAAAAGTTTCAGAATATATTTTCATCATCAACGAATAATCAAGCCAACAAAAACAAACAAAGGAGCAAAAGTTTCAAAATATATTTTCATCATCAACGAAGATCAAGTCAACATAAGCTAGTTTTCAGAGTCATCATCATCCAAATAAATCAAGAAAGTACAGAAATACTAGAAGCCAAAGTAAGTAACCATCATCTCCGCCCTCCGTTCCGGCCACCGGAAGCGCCACCAATCCCTCTGCTTTTCTCCACTTTCCTCTCCATCTTCCTCAAGGTAAATTTCCTTCAAAACATCATAGGTTAAAGAGATTATAGCTGTAAAACACGAACATGCAAACAAATGAACAAATCTGTAAAAAGAGCGAGAGAGAAAGATAAAAACTCGTACCTTTCAAACCACAATTATGGGTCGCTGTTAGAGGAGAGGAAGTGAGAGAGGGCGGCGCCCCGGGAAACCTAGGACATAGAGAGAGATGGCATTTGAGAGAGATGAGAGAAACAAAGAAGATGAGAGAAGCGGCTCCGTTGTGGCCAAAAACGTACAAACCCTAAAATGAGTGAAACCCTAACAAAATTATGCCAATTGGACTTTGGGCCTGACCTAGACTGCTAAGCCCACAACTTTCTTCTGCGTGTACCCCCCCATTTCATCCATTTCTGCCTTTTTGTTTCTTTTTACTTAGGCCCATGAACCCCCAATTTGATCCAAGGCCCATCATCCTTTTTTATAATTCAATTTTGTTGAACTTATATATTTTTTATTTTATCATTTTATTTTCATAATCTATTACTTTTTTTCTTTTTTATTTTCATTTTTAAATAACTCATTTTCTTTTCTTTGTTAATAATAAAACCAAAAATATATTAAATTTTTGTTTTGATTTTCTTAATTTAGTTTTCTTTTTAATAATAAAATACCATAATAAAAAATATTTTATTTTCGTTTTCTTTAAAAAATACAAAAATGATAGAAACTTTAATTTAAATAATTTTCCTTCCTTTAAAGCTTTTCTTGTCATAATTAATAAAAACACAAAAAAATAATAATACATAATCTTCACTAGGTTAAATTTTGTTTGTTCATTTGTAAATAAATACATGCATCCCATATTTCTTTGATATTCCTTATTTTATAATTTGTTACAATTTTTACATTGAAAATGCGACAGTTCAATTTGGTTGTAATATATACTTGAACATTATTATTCTGATAAGACTCATCCCCATTTGTAAATAATTTGTACCCCCATCCCCGAATACTCATCTGTAATAACTTAGAATTTAAATTCCCGCAATTTATCGCTTTCAATATACTATATAGTAATTAGGGTTTGTATGGAAAGATCTAAAATCAATCGCTAGATGACCTAATACAAGACAAATGCATGAAAATCAATATACAATTCACACTTGCACCTCTAGGGTAACCTCACTCGTTTCTTCAGAAACACAATCATGTCCCTCGAGTATGAGACACTCTAACAAATTCCCCTTCAATAAGCAAAGATCGTAGTCCCTCGATGACCCTCGCCGTTGCCTTCGATAAAACGATCTCGTCCCCTACAAAATTGTTAGAGTGTCTCACAAGTTGCTTTCAATGATTGTATACGATGACCCGTGTCTGTCCCGTTTAACATCCTAACACCAAGGTTATTCACCAAATACAAATGGTGAAATAACACTGTCAAAAGAGTTGAAAAAATAAGAAAGATCTTTGAGTAAAATGGGGTAGACAACTCTTAGTTACTTGATCAAAAAACTTGCAAAACATCCTTGCCATTTTTCAAACACACTTCACAACACAACTTCAAAACAATTTCGAAACAACTTTCAAAACAATGAAATATCTTTTCAAAAAGACACACACCTTTGTGTATATTCAAACAAGAATTATTACAAAGGTTTCCTAGACAAGGCATCTTTTTCAAAACATTTTCAAAACCGCACACACCAAGCACCATTTCAAACGATCGAAAAGCAAAGGCAAGTGATCTAAAACAAGTAACTAAGAGCCCATGGAAAACCATGGATGAAAAGGGTGCTAGCACCTTCCCTTTTCATAATCTACCCCCCGAACCCGAGAAAACATCTCAAAGGTCTTTCCTGTGCTTTTTGACATTTCCATTGGATAAAATAAAAAGTCGGTGGCGACTGTTGCTAAACCGAACAAGTGCGAACACAAACGCAAAACCTCAAGTCAGTTCTCCCACCGTATCACAGAACTGGCGACTCTGCTGGGGAAATTTCTAAAAGTGGGGTTACCTTAGGGTTTTAGATCACCTTTACATGCTTACCTTGATTGCTTTGATTGCTTTACTTTTTGGGTTCCTTGTTTAGGGTTTGTTTTAAATCCTACACCCGGATTTAGGGGCACCTTTTAGGTAAGTAGCAATAAACTGTGAGGGAACTGTGCGGGGTATACCGACATGGTTGAAGCAGTGGCTACGTTAGTGTGACATATTTGTGGGTACCGGTAGCCTTTGAGTCAATCAAAGAGAATACGGGGCCGCTGAGTGATGTCATGAAGCACTAACGAACTCTTAGAACCTTACTTGACCATCTTGGCCTTATTAGGGGTAGTGAGATGACCGACTTTGGTGCAGTCCGATTTGGTAGATACTCGATACTACACTCATTAAGGGTTATTTTCTTAGAATATTTCGGTCGCCAGTAAAGTGGCTAAACTGAAACCATGAACACAGAAAATAATCCAGTGATATTGAGCTCCTTAGAACCCGGTTACCATTTATAGGACAGGTTGAGCCAGCTAACTTCAAGAGGGTACTTACCTACAAACCCCATGCAAGCCTAAACCTAAGGACTTGTCTGTGTTGTGTGAATATGATTACCTGTATATACACTTGCTTACTTTTGCATACATGTACATAACATCATAACATCATACCATAGCATTTTCAATAAACATTTCAAGGACCTCGAGGGTCTTTAATGCAGGGTCACGTTGAACCAGACATCTACCAAAGGGCAAGAGGACTTTCCTCTAAAACACCGTCGAAGATAAAGTACAACAACTAGAATCGAGGGCTATGACCCACTTGACATGGTGAGCTTGATTCTTGTGGAAAGACATCCACCGATACAAAGTTCTCCAATCAAAGATGTTGATCGAAGTTCAATCTCTAACATTTTCTTGTGTTTACCCTGAGAGATCCTTGAAAACATGCATCCACATATCATGCATTGTATCATGACAAGTTTTCCCTTTCAGGTTTCCTTATTCTCCTACTGTTTATTTCAGTAGTGATGGCTCTAGAGAGGACTGTCAAAGATATCCAGGATCAAAATGCTCAACTTAAAGAAATGTTCTTGAACCTGTCCCAGGGGCAAGAAGAAGTGAAAGCTCTCCTCACAAGGGGCATGGTCCTAGGGAATCCAGGCGGCGTCAGGAATGTTCAATTGGAAGAGCTACAGATTGAGCTGACAACAATGAAGATCCAGATGATGGGACAGCTGGTGGGCCAGATGGCTCTCATTCAAGACCTGGATCAAAGACAAGAGGAGCTCAGGGTCCTCGTCAACAAACTGCTTCAAGATAACCAAGTAGGGCAAACAACTAGGGTTGAAGATCAAGTCATCATTCAACCTCCTTTGAGACAAGAAGACAAGGGAAAAGCTCCTCAACTTGCTTCAGGGTCACAAGCCCAGCAACAACCTCGCCAGTGTCAACGGGGTAATCGGCGTAAGCAAAATACATATGGAAGACATTTCATTGAGATTGACATACCATCATCTCTAATACTGGAACCCTTGTTGGAGGTCAATCTGATGGCTTTAAAGGATCCTCTTCGGAATCCCAACACCTCTGCTCCTAGCTATCACCCTGACGCGTTATGCGTATACCACTCCTATAGTCCTGGACATGACACCAACGACAGTTGGGCTTTGAAAAACAAGATCCAAGATTTGATTGACAATGGAGTGCTGAAATTCATGCCGGATGGCGATATGAAAATTTTCCGCTGAGGGTTCTCCACCTGAAATGACAAAGTTCAAACTAAGAGACTTTTGTTTCATATGAATTCTTAAGTTGTAATTTCTTTTGTTATTCAAACAATTATCTATTGATGTCAAACTCTGTTTCATTAATGCATTGCATATGTTTGTCTTGAATTCATCCATTCGTTTTCACTATTCTTGAATTATGCTTCCTAATTTCTTTATGATATTTAACTCTTGATAAAAGTTACAAGTCTTTAGAGGGAGGATGACGAAAAAATGCCATAATCTTATACAGTATGCTTTTGAACAGACCTTGCTGACGATGTACAGGCGTTTCTTTCAAACCCTAAACACTGGAGTTATAAGGAAGATAATCCCTAGTCAACCCATTCGAGCCAAAGAAGTTATAAGTTTTCTGTTTTAAACACAAATTGAAACCTTTGATTAAACCTGGGGCAGGGTAGTCTCTCAGATGCGCATTGAAGTCGCAAACTCTCAGTTCATAATACAACGAATGACATCAAAAACATTCCTTTGGAACCTAAAGACAGTGATGGTTCCTTATCTCATAGGCAGTCGTTATCTCTCAAAAGAAAAAATCCCACTGAGCCAAAAACCTACAAAGGAGGCTTAAGAAAGCTGGGGCATCCCACTGACTGTAATCTCGAAAACAGGAACAGTCAGGAAAAAATTAGGGATAACAAATCAAAAGAAAGAGGTCATTATAAATCCTCAACAACATGAAAAATGTTGCAAAAATGACTGCCTTCCCATAAAATTCAACTGGTGTGAACCATCACCAAAACATCGTTCCAAACTCGAATAGAGTTCGACGCATAATTAACTGAGTTTAGGATCGAAGAACATCATGAAGAGCGGGTGGGTACAAATATACTTTGAGCCTTTATCCTTTGTTTCTTAAACCGTGAACCAAGCCACGTTACAACCCTTCAAAAGTCCTAATTGAAGCATGGGTTAGTTCGAAAGCATACTGTTACAAAAGGTATCCCGACTCCTGTAAGGCTTTGCTCTAAATCTTGTGTTTAATTTGTCTTATAAAAGGTTTTCTACTAAAAAACACATTTTTTTAAAACTTCGAGACAAGCATGAACTTTGTATTACTTGAATATCGTTGTTTGCACATGTTTATTTGTTTGACAGCGAAGAAATTCACACAGTGAATGTTCGGATGAACGAAAGCTCTCCCAGCGAATAAAATCACTTCAAGTGGGATGACACTCCTGTTGCAAAAATCTCCCATCAACAAAAGGGGATTTGATATGGTATTGTCCAGTAAACCTGGGGCAGTCCAGTCAAGATTTCAACAAATCTTTCAAAGTCCAGTAAACCTGGGGAAGTCCAGTCAAGATTTCAAGAAATACAAATTAACCTAGGGCAATTCTCCCTCACCATCACTTGGGGCATTAAAACGTCAATCTCGTCAAAGGGTTACGTACAGTCCAAGTTTCCCCAGTAAAGTCGCCAAACATCTGATACTAGGGGCAATGACGAATTTCTCCAAAAAAGTCCTTCTGAAAAGGAATTCAAGCATCCTCGAGAAGTTTATCACCTCTCTAACGGACCAGCAGTCATGGGTTTATTTCCCCAACACTTGTCAAGGATTTATTCTCCTAAACGAAATTACATTTCAATAACATTCATAACATACGCAGTTTGATCGACATATAAAGATTCCTTCATCACCTGTTGGAAGTTACAGTCATCAAAGATTCATTCATCACCTGTTGGAGTTACAGTCGTCAAAGATTCCTCCATCATCCGATTGAATCAAAGACCCTCTCTGTTTTGGTCAGATCGACACTAAGATCTCCCTGTTTTCTTATGCCAATGGCAGATATTCCGGGTTTTTGATATTTCAGATAAATCTCTCAGCGATTTATTCTGATTATCTTCACTACCAGAGATGAAGAATCCAACTCTTTTCTCCTTCATCAGCTCGGGATTTATTTTCCCCAGCGAAAGGTCGTCTTGAAAAACATTACACCTCCGTGCATCAGGACATCATGCAACGTGATCTCATTTATTTTGACAACATTATTGTTTGATATATGCCACTAACATTTGCCTTTCAAGAAAGGTACAATCAAATTCGAGCGATAAACCTTTTACTTCAGTTGAATTATGAACAAGTTCCTAAAATTTCAGCAGAAACAACCCATCAACAGAATAACGGACAAATGAAGTTCCTGAAATTATTTCTCTCTCAAGAATGAAGATTCTCATCCTTGTAACCTCAAGATATTGGTATACTCCCAAGCTCCTGATACCGTTAACAGAATGAAGATTCTCATCCTTGAAACCTCAAGAGATTGGTATACTTCCAAGCTCCTGATACCGTTAACAGAATGAAGATTCTCATCCTTGAAACCTCAAGAGATTGGTATACTCCCAAGCTCTTGATACCGTTAACAGAATGAAGATTCTCATCCTTGAAACCTCAAGAGATTGGTATACTCCCAAGCTCCTGATACTGTTAACAGAATGAAGATTCTCATCCTTGAAACCTCAAGAGATTGGCATACTCCCAACCTCCTGACCCAAACTCCTGAATGAAGATTCTCATTTTTGCTTCCCCAGTAGATTGGCATACTCCCAACCTCCTGATATTCCCGACAGAATGAAGATTCTCATTCTCAAAGTGGTATAACATCTGAATTTATGATATTCCCGACAGAATGAAGATTCTCATTCTCAAAGTGGCGTACAACCTAAACCTGAACTTCTTCCAGACAGGAATAAGCTTTTCCCAGGGTCCTGAGTTTTTACTCTCCAATAGGATAGCCACTCCGCAATAGTATGGATATTCCCCACAAAGTTCTTACTCCCCAACAAAATCAAGACTCTCGTCCTTGATTCTCCGGAGCTTTCTTTACTCTCATCATAATTTGTCGAAGTTTTTAATCCCCTGCAGATCGAAGATTCTCGTTCTTGGCTCCTCAACACCAACTCCCCAAGCAGAATAAAGACTCTCATTCTTAAATCCTCACAGAGTTTTCAGATATTCCCCGGCGAAGATCTCCTTAAAACAGGAATCCCCAGTAGATTTGCATACAACCCAAGCTCCTGATTTCCCCAACAGTGGTCCCAGGACTTCTCATTTTCAACGATCAAAGGATTTTCAATCCCCGACAGCAGTCAAGGATTTACTTTCCCCGACGGCGGTCAAAGATTTTATTATCTCCAGCTATCCAGGATTTATCTTCCTCAGCAAGACGCCCAATCAGCTTACATGCGCATTCATTACATTCATATATCATAAGCATTGATATAACACATACATTGCATCATATAACATAACTTTGTGTTCCAGCTAATATTTCATGCGTCGCATGATAAGTTTAGCAAGTTTCAAACTTCAAGGATTTATGGGAAAAAAAATAGTTTGCGGACGCCTCCCGACACGGATGCTAATCTATTTCTTATTCAGACCCCTAACTCAGAGATGTTCCAAACACGAATACTTTTCTGATACTCATTCTTTCACCTACAACATACAGTTCAACAAACATTCTTGGATGGCATCTTTAAGCCCATCTCCGACAAGATTCTGTCACATCTCCAAATGGCATCTTTAAGCCCATTCCCTCAACTATGCTTTGACGAGTGAAAATTTATGGGAACTCTAGTGTCCAATCATCTTTTACCTTCGAGTCACGAACGGAAAAATTGCCAATCTAACTCTCCAGGTTCAAGAAGATTGAACAGGGGCAACTGTTGTACCCCAAAATTTGCCCTCCCTTTTTCAGAAGAAATCACAACCCCAGGGTTTTCTCTGATTTTTAAGATTGGCTCGAGAATCGGTCAAACGGACTTTTCTTTATCAGTCAATCCAGAATCAGGGTTTTCTCTGATTTGTTAAGATTGACTCAGGAATCGATCAGAAAGATCTTTCTTTGGCATTAGGATTTGCGCTCGCATTTCTCAGAAGAAACTGAATCCTCAGAAGTTGAATTAACTGTTACATTATTTTTACGCTTGTTCAAGATTACTAGTTATTTCTCAAAACCTAAATATCTGGGATAAGAGCTGAGACTTTTGTTTGGAACATTAAGGCATTTGTTTGGATCAGTGGAGTGAAAGGTTTATGGAATGTTTGTTTGTTTAACTATACAACGCATATGTTAATTGGAATACTACGCATATTGTGATTGATGCAAGGTTGCGAGACTGCAAAGTTTGTTGGTTATTTATTTCATCTGGATTAGAATTATTGAGACACAATTTCAATTATTTTGATTTAAGAGTCCTAAATAATTAAATAAACATGAGGGAAAGATGGAAAAGATATTGGACATTAGAATTTTCTTTTGATTAAGACTTTTTATTTACTTCAAATATGGTTACAAATTTATTCGAGTATTGTAAGATTACAACTTATAATGTTTAGGATAATATTTGTTTACAATAAATGAAAACTAAATCTAAGCCTAAATCTCTTGAGATCTTTGATTTTTGACTGCATCCTCCATCATCCAACTGGTACTTACCTGCAAAAGACAGAAGAAAAAGAAATCAGCGCAATTAACTGAAAAGAATTTTCAAGCAGATAAAAAGAAAAATCATCATTAAAGTCTGCCGGCTGGAATCAGAATGATATGTTCATCATATTATTATTTTCCTCTCTGTAAATCACAAGAAGATCGCTCTTCTCGGTTCACAGAGAGAAAAATAAAATACAAAATGCAAGCATGTCAAGCTAGATGCAAAAACATGGTTCAAATACAAAGGCACAAGGCTGCATACAAAGTAAACTATACTGCAAACTGAGTTTCAAATGCATTAACCAAATGTCAAATTGAGTTGCAAAACTATCACAACAAGTACACAATGCAGGAAGTAGGCAAAATATCAAAGCAACAAAGTACACAATGCAGAAAATATGCAGCAAGTATACAATGCAGAGAAAAACCAATTTACAAGCCAAAGAGACTTGTTCTAGCTATCATCACTTTCCAGCACTAGACAAACTTTTCAGAATTTAAATATAATAAGCAATTAAAAATGCTTATGGAGAGAGAGAAAGAGAGAACCTCAATGAGAGTTTGCAGTTTTGGCAAAAGTAGGTTTTTTCAAGACAGTAAAGGAAAACAAAAAAAAGATATAAAGAGGCTACTGCATAACAGTCTAGGAGAGAGGACAGAGAGCCCACAGAAACAACTCAAACCTGCATTACAAAGCTACAGACCAGCAAGCCTGCTTATTTTACTAAAACTCTCAAAACCAAAACATACCCAACTTACAAAAACCGGTAAACAACCAAAACACAAGCCTACCATACAAATGGAAAACCTGCTATCAAGGCACCCTGCATAAACTATGGTCAAATCTGCATAACCTCCAAACTGAAAATCAAAAACCAAAACCACAAACCTGCTTCCCACATCAAGCAAGCCAAAATTTGCAAACCTGCATTACAAGTCTGTAAAACTACATCAAGCAAATCAAACTAACAGCAAGCCTGTTTCCAACACCAGCAATCAACAAACCTTCAAACCTGCCTGTACTATATCACTGCAAATCAAATAGCCTACCTTACAAATTACAAACCTGCAAGCCAAACTCACAAATCTGCAAAACTGCATCTCAAAAAACAAACCTGCATCACAAACTGCAACTTACCAGAACTGCAAGCTACAAACAACACAAAACCTGTAAAACTGCAAATCACAGTTCCAGATGCCAAGCTTACTCAAGCTCAACAAACCTGTCACCAACAAATCAAGCCTGGAATACCAACTGCAAATCAAATAGAAAAACTGCAACTTACATAAATCTGTCCAAACTATATAGTCAAAACAAGCTGGCCAAGACAACAAGGAACCAACAAGTTTCAGGTTTTCTTTTTTATCATCATTAACATTAACAAGCTAGAAATACAAAGAAGAAGCAAAATCATCATCAAATTATCAGGGTCAACAAGGAGAGAGGAAGAGTTTAGAAGCAAAACAACAAAGAAGTTTTCAGAATATATTTTCATCATAGAACAATCAGTAACCAAAAGAAAGGAAGAGATCCAGAAACAAACAAAGGAGCAAAAGTTTCAGAATATATTTTCATCATCAACGAATCATCAAGCCAACAAAAACAAATAAAGGAGCAAAAGTTTTAGAATATATTTTCATCATCAACGAAGATCAAGTCAACATAAGCTAGTTTTCAGAGTCATCATCATCCAAATAAATCAAGAAAGTACAGAAATAGCAGAAGCCAAAGAAAGCAACCATCATCTTCGGCCTCTGTTCCGGCCACCGGAAGTGCCACCAATCCCTCTCCTTTCCTCCACTTTCCTCTCCATCTTCCTCAAGGTAAATTTCCTTCAAATCATCATAGGTTAAAGTGATTAAAGCTGTAAAACACGAACATGCAAACAAATGAACATATCTGTAAAAAGCGCGAGAGAGAAAGATAAAAACTCGTACCTTTCAAACCACAACTGTGGGTCGCTGTGAGAGGAGAGGAAGTGAGAGAGGGCGGAGCCCCGGGCAACCTAGGACATAGAGAGAGAGGGCGTTTGAGAGAGATGAGAGAAGCGGCGTCGTTGTGGCCAAAAACGTTCAAACCCTAAAGTGAGTGAAACCCTAACAAAATTATGCCAATTGGACTTTGGGCCTGACCCAGACTACTAAGCCCACAACTTTCTTCTGCGTGTACCCCCCCCCCCCCCCCTCCCCATTTCATTCATTTCTGCCTTTTTGTTTCTTTTTACTTGGGCCCATGAACCCCCAATTTGATCCAAGGCCCACCATCCTTTTTTTTAATTCCATTTTGTTGAACTAATATTTTTTTTATTTTATCATTTTATTTTCATAATCTATTACTTTTTTCTTTTTTATTTTCATTTTTAAATAACTCATTTTCTTTTCTTTGTTAATAATAAAACCAAAAATATATTAAAATTTTGTTTTGATTTTCTTAATTTAGTTTTCTTTTTAATAATAAAATACCATAATAATAAAGATTTTATTTTCGTTTTCTTTAAAAAATACAAAAATGATAGAAACTTTAATTTAAATAATTTTCCTTCCTTTAAAGCTTTTCTTGTCATAATTAATAAAAACACAAAAAAATAATAATACATAATCTTCACTAGGTTAAATTTTGTTTGTTCATTTGAAAATAAATACATGCATCCCATATTTCTTTGATATTCCTTATTTTATAATTTTTTACAATTTTTACATTGAAAATGCGACAGTTCAATTTGGTTGTAATATATACTTGGACATTATTATTCTGATAAGACTCATCCTCATTTGTAAATAATTTGTACCCCCATCCCCGGATACTCATATGTAGTAACTTAGACTTTAAATTCCCGCAATTTATTGCTTTCAATATACTATATATTAATTAGGGTTTGTATGGCAAGATCTAAAATCAATCGCTAGATGACCTAATACAAGACAAATGCATGAAAATCAATATACAATTCACACTTGCACCTCTAGGGTAACCTCACTTGTTGCTTCAGAAACACAATCATGTCCCTCGAGTATGAGACACTCTAACAAATTCCCCTTCAATAAACAAAGATCGTAGTCCCTCGATGACCCTCGATGTTGCCTTCGATAAAATGATCTCGTCCCCTACAAAATTGTTAGAGTGTCTCACAAGTTGCTTTCAATGATTGTATAGGATGACCCGCGCCTGTCCCGTTTAACATCCTAACACCAAGGTTATTCACCAAATACAAATGGTGAAATAACATTGTCAAAAGGGTTGAAAACATAAGAAAGATCTTCGAGTAAAATGGGGTAGACAACTCTTAGTTACTTGATCAAAAAACTTGCAAAACATCCTTGCCATTTTTCAAACACACTTCACAACACAACTTCAAAACAATTTCAAAACAACTTTCAAAACATTGAAATATCTTTTCAAAAAGACACACACCTTTGTGTATATTCAAACAAGAATTATTACAAAGGTTTCCTAGACAAGGCATCTTTTTCAAAACCGCACACACCAAGCACCATTTCAAACAATCGAAAAGCAAAGGCAAGTGATTTAAAACAAGTAACTAAGAGCCCATGGAAAACCATGGATGAAAAGCGTGCTAGCACCTTCCCTTTTCATAATCTACCCCCGAACCCGAGAAAACATCTCAAAGGTCTTTCCTGTGCTTTTTGACCTTTCCATTGGATAAAATAAAAAGTCGGTGGTGACTCTTGCTAAACCGAACAAGTGCGAACACAAACGCAAAACTTCAAGTCAGTTCTCCCACCGTATCACAGTATCCTATACAAACGCAATCATGATTGCATTCTACTACGTTTTCTGGACAAGGTTGAAGCTGAACAGATCATGGCTGAACTGCACAAGGGTACCTTTGGCACCCACTCAAGCAGACATACGATGGCTAAGAAGATTTTGCGGGCAGGCTATTACTGGTCTATCATGGAAGCTGACTATCATCAACATTCCCATACTTCTCATAAATGCCAAATCTATGCTGACAAGGTACACATACCTCCAGTTCCTCTCAATGTCTTAACAGCTCCTTGTTCGTTCGCTATGTGGGGAATTGACATGATTGGAGAGATCAAGCCTACAACATCCAATGGGCACCGCTTCATTCTGGTGGCCATTGATTACTTTACCAAGTGGGTCGAAGCTGCTTCCTTTGCCTCCATCACAAAGAATGTTGTTGCCCGCTTCCTCAAGCAGAACCTCATTTGCCGGTACGACATCCCTGACAGGGTTATCACTGACAACGGTATGAACCTGAACAATACCATGATTACCGCCTTGTGCGAGAAATTCCAGATTCAACATCACAATTCATCTCCTTATCGGCAAAAGATGAACGATGCTGTCGAAGCTGCGAACAAAAATATCAAGAAGATTATTCAAAAGATGACAGTCACCTACAAGGACTGGCATGAGATGTTACCTTTTGCTCTGCACGGGTACCGTACCACGGCACGAACATCAACTGGGGCAACACCCTATTCTTTGGTATACGACATGGAGGCTGTCTTACCTATCGAGGTTCAGATTCCCTCCTTGAGAATCATGAAAGATGCTGGTTTGAGTGAAGGCGATTGGATTCGAACCCGGCTTGATCAACTTAACTTGATTGATGAAAAGCGACTTACTGTTGTTTGCCATGGTCAAGCGTATCAAAAACGGATGATCAAGGCTTTCAACAAGAAAATCAGGCGCTAGGTATATCAAGTCGGGGATCTTGTGATCAAGCGGATCATCTTGCCGCAAAGTGATCCCAGGGGCAAATGGACTCCTACCTACGTAGGACCATTTGTGATCAAAAACATCTTTTCTGGTGGGGCAATGATATTAACCACCATGGACGGCGACGACCTGCCGCACCCTGCGAACGCAGACATAGTCAAAAGATACTACACATAAACGACCCGGCAAGTTGAAAACCCGAAAGGGAGACTTGGGTAAAAATGGGAATCCCGGTGAATCGAAAACTCGATCGGGCAGTTCAGGCAAAAATTAGGGATAAACAAAAAAATCTGTACACCTGGCAAGTTGAAAACCCGAAAGGGAGACTTGGGCAAAAAAGGGTTTCCTAGTGGATCGAAAACCTGAAAGGGCGGTCTAGGAAAAAGTTAGAGAACTAAAGCGTATGACTATGTCTCGTCGGATCACTTTAAGGATAATCTCTTCACATAAAAACTCTAGGCTTCTGAACAACTCAATCATCGTCGGACGAAGCAACGAATGGACAAGATGTTCAGAGTTACGGAGGCTATAGCAGAACGGGAACCCCATGGAATTTTTACACATAGCCACCTTTCTTTGTATAAATCTTTCCCATTTTTTATGACGACATTCTCTTACTAGGACGCTTGTCTCCTTTGTACAAAATACTTACACAAAGTTAATACAAAGATACTTCAAAGTGCATAAAATTATTTGCCTTTTCTTTCTTTTTTACACTTGTGTTTTATTTGAAAACGTCCAATGATTTATTAAATGAGCATATGCATTTGAATATAATCACTGCTTACAAATAGACAAAATGCGAAAGAATAATTACTGACAGGTTGAAAGTATAGGAAAATGTCTTTAGGCTATTCCAGGAGAAATCCCCTGCAGTACATCATCTAGATCCCCAGCGAAGCTAAAACCTTGAAATACATATCCCCAGCGGAGTTAAAATTCAAAATCCCCATCAAAGTAAAGTCTTTAAACTCCCAATTCCAGCGGAGCCAAAACATTGAATTACAGATCCTCAGTGAAGATGAAACTTTCTTCCCCAACAGAGTCAAATCTTCAACCTTTAAACCCCAGTGGAAACCATCTAGTTTCCTCCAAATTCCTCAGAGAGTCGCTTTAAAACCAGATAATTCCCCAGAGAGTTATCTTAAAACCGTTTTCCCCAGCGGAGTCAAACTATCAATCAACAACGGAAACCATTCAGTGTCTCCAGATTCTCCAGCAAGTTGTCTTAAAGTCTGAGAATCAACCAGATAACAGTTAACTTTTGTCTTGTCCCCAACCTAGGATAATTCCCAGTAGATTGGCATAAAACCCAAGCTCCTGTTCTCCCCAGCGGGATAGCTAATCCCCAACAGTAAGCTTTTTCCCCCAGGGTCCAGAACTTACTCTCCAACAGGATAGCTTACTCTCCAGCAGTATAGCTACTCCCCACAGAGCTTTTACTCCCCAACAGAATGAAGATTCTCATTCTTAATTCCCCAGTGAAATTGCCAGAGTCTTCATTGCTACCCAGCATGAATTCATCAGAATTTTTAATTCCCCTAGCAGATTGAAGATTCTCATTTCTCCGCAGAAGCCATCAGAGTCTTCCTTATTCTCCAGCAGATCAAGGTTTTCCTTTGTGTGATTCCCGGTAGAGATCTCCAGAGTTTCCCTTATTCCCCAGCCAAGTAAGGATTCTCATCGTATAACCCCAAGGAAAGTCGTGAAGGATTCTCACATCCCCATGAAGGTTGTCAAAGTTTTGATAATCCCTACGAGTTGCCAAGGATTCTCTATCCCCAAGCAGTCAGCAAGGATTTCTCATCTTCAGCAGTGGTCAAGGATTTATTTTCCCTGACAGCAGTCAAAGATTTTATTATCTCCAGCTATCAAGGATTTATTTTCCTCAGCAAGACAGCTAATTAGCTTACATGCGCATACATTACAATCATATATCATAAACATTGATAAAACACATATATTGCATCATACATTTCATGCAACATAACTTTGTGTTTTAGCTAATATTTTACCCTTTTCAGGATAAGATTAACAAGCTACCAGTATACAATCTGAAAACAGCCTAGAGATGCTCCAGACACGGATGCTAATCTATTGCTTATTCAATTTCAAGGATCATGAAAACAATTTATAGATGCTCCAGACATGGATGCTAATCTATCGCTTGTTCAGATTCAGCCTCAGAAAACAGCCTAGAGATGCTCCAGACACGGATGCTAATCTATTGCTTATTCAATTTTAAGGATCATGAAAACAGTTTATAGATTCTCCAGACATGGATGCTAATCTATCACTTGTTCAGATTCAGCCTCAGAAAACAGCCTAGAGATGCTCCAGACGCGGATGTTAATCTATTGCTTATTCAAATTCAAGGATCATGAAAACAGTTTATAGATGTTCCAGACATGGATTCTAATCTATCCCTTGTTCAGATTCAGCCTCAGAAAACAGCCTAGAGATGCTCCAGACGCGGATGCTAATCTATTGCTTATTAAATTTCAAGGATCATGAAAATAGTTTATAGATGCTCCAGACATGGATGCTAATCTATCGCTTGTTCAGATTCAGCTTCAGAAAACAGCCTAGAGATGCTCCAAACACGGATGCTAATCTATTGCTTATTCAAATTTAAGGCTAAAAAAACAGTTTATAGATTCTCCAGACACGGATGCTATTCTATTGCTTATTCAGATCTCCAGCTCAGAGATGCTCCAGACACGGATACCATTCTGACGCTCACCTATAACTTACAATTCAACAAACATTCTTGGATGGCATCTTTAAGCCCATCTCCGACAAGATTCTATCACATCTCCAAATGGCATCTTTAAGCCCATTCCCTCAACTATACTCCGACGAGTGCAAATTTACGGGCACTCTAGTGTCCAATCCTCTTTTACCTTCGAGTCACGAAAGGCAAACTCGCCAATCCAACTCTTCAGGTTCAAGAAGATTAAACAGGGGAAGTTGTTGTACCCCAAAATTTTCCCTCTCGTTTTATCAAGATTTCCCCTCACAAGACTCTTTGAACTCAAGACCAAGCTAGGGTTTGCTCTACTCAAGATATCTCCTTGCACTATTGACCTAAGATTAGGGTTTTAGTTTGCACAAGGAATTTTGGACTTCTAATGCCCCATGTGACTTTCATACTTAATTTTGGATTCCTAAGATTGCTCATACCAAGTTTAAAGCCTTGAATCAAATTTTTGCCCAGTCAATTGGACAGTTGACCTAAAAATCAACTGTATTGGGGAAAAAGTCAACTGTGGCCAATTTACAGTCAAACCTCATAATTTTTTATCCACATCAACATTATAGACTCATATGAACCATTTGATCAAGTTTGGACCACAACTCCTCAAGAAATTTGATCAGATCACCAAAAGGGCAAAATGGTCATTTTTAGGGTTTTGACTATAGAAGGGCAATTTCTGGTTTTTGACCTAGCCAATGGTAAATTGGGTTCTAGCATGGATTTAAGGACCCAATGGCATCATCTTTACCTAATCACAAGGTTCAAAAGATCTCAAATGCATTGGATTGACAGATGAATTTTTCAGTCAACTGATCAAAAATCAACTGTACACTGAAAAGTCAAACTTTGACTTTTTGGTCAAAATCAAGTGCCAAGGGTCATTTTTCATCAAGATGTGTCAAAACATGAAACTTGTTCATCAAGAAACTTAATTTTGCAAATTAGGGTTTAAGATTGAAAATTTTCATAACTTAGAATTTTTCTAAGTTATGAAATTTTCTTATTTTTTCCCAACTTTGCCCAACATTTTCACCATGATGCAATTGGATTCAAAGAAAACTTCCAACATGAAAGTTGTAGTCCTCCACAAAATATACAACTTTGATTCACAAAGTTTTCCAAAAAGATGCTTGGATCTCAAGTTATGATTTTTGGAATAAGGGTCCATAAAACTTTTAACTTAGTGAAATTTTGCCCTAGTTTAGGCAGGATTTTGACCTATCTTCATGGCAATTTTTCACATAGTTCCACTTGGAATCTCAAAATTCATTTCAAAGATGGATTTTTTAGCATGTTACAATATTTCCAAAATGTCCAAGAACTCTCCAAAATCATTCGTGGTTAGGGAGAATCGAAGGTTTGAATTTGAAAAAATGTCACTTTGATCCATGGCATTTTTCATGTTGCTACAAGTTGCAATTTCTGTCCAGCTATGTTTATACTTGTTTACAGGTCCTTAAACCCTTCCACACTCAAAAATTGAATACAAACACATTGGTTAGAGGCATTATTCTGAGGTTTAGAAGATTACACAAGGGTTTAATCCATTTTTGGCAAAAAGGCAACAATGTTATTTTCATAAAGCACAACTTTATGCATTTTTGTTTCTCTTGAGCATTGGACCATTCTTTTGCAGCAAACAAAGTCCACAAAGATAGGGAAAAGTATACCAACTTTGTGCAGACCCTAAGCTAGATGGTACAAGCCTTTGCATGGTCACTTCTCGGTTTTTGCTTCAAAACCAAGAAACCTTGCCAAAACCACAGAACTCTGGTATCTGTTATAACCAAGTTTTGTAAACATTTGAAACAAGTTTTGCACATCACACTGAGTCAGAAGCACGAGCTAGCCAGTCCTCAAACACTCTTGTACACCAAAACACCAAAATCTTGCAAAACAGGGCAGCTTCTGCATTTTGATTTCCAAAATCATAAACCACTTGTGCGTTTTGCCCCAAACTTCTTCCAACACACTCCATACAACCTACCTAAGCTATCCCAACCATCCCCAAGTGACTGTAACTCCATTTACACCCTTCACCATTTTTGAATTCTGAC
Source organism: Vicia faba (assembly GCA_948472305.1). Lineage (NCBI taxonomy): Eukaryota > Viridiplantae > Streptophyta > Magnoliopsida > Fabales > Fabaceae > Vicia > Vicia faba. Next base: position 9,162,886 of record OX451737.1, read on the forward strand.
TGTGCAGGTTGGCTTCTACAAGCTTATTCAGGCAAGTTCAAAGCTAGCTAAGCATTGGGAAGGCTCCAAGGAACTTCAAGCAAGCTCACAAGCATCTCAGGCCTCATTGAAAACCCCTACATTGCCATACTCGAGTTCAACTGAAACAGGTAAAGTTCAAACTTCTATCTCTCTATTTAGGAATCATTAAGCTTAGGTTTGTGAATAAAGAATGTAGTACTCATTGCCCTTAAGCTGTACATATGCATAGATTTCATTTAAGTTAACTGACTTGGGAGAATTTGAATGATGAACTTTCTGAAAAAGTTAGGTTAGAAATTAGGGCCAGAGAAATTCTCTCTGGTCTTTGAGAGTTAGATTAAGTTTTTTACATGGTTAGAATCGTATGATCATGCTCTATAATTTTCATGTTGCAAATTTTTGTTTTTAAGCACAAATGCAGGATTTCCAGTTTTGTACATAGCGCACGTTTTCTTGTTCAAAGGTTGAAGACGAAGCTTGGACTTTGGGCTGGGCCTGTTTGTTCCTACTATTGACACACATCTATTGCTGTTTACACCCCCTTGGCCCATTTCATTATGTTTTATATTTTTCTATTTCTATTTACATTTCTGACTTTATTTTATTTTTTCTAAACATTAAAAATTACTAAAAATATTTTCAGAATTTTTCACATTTTATTTTATTTTATTTATTATTTTTTTTGGACATAAAAATAATTACTTTAATAATATACTTTTATTTTTCTTAAATAAAAAACATGTAAATATTATAATTATATTTTTATTTTTATATACTTAAATAATATTATCATACATATTTTTATTTCTCAACATTTTGTATATATTTTATTTATTTTATTGTACATAAGTAAATAATACATTATGTGTATGTATATATATATATATATATATATATATATATATATATATATATATATATATATATATATATATATATATATATATATATATATATATATATATATATATATATATATATATATATATATATATATATATATATATATATATATATATATATATATATATATATATATATATATATATATATATATATATATATATATATATATATATATATATATATATATATATATATATATATATATATATATATATATATATATATATATATATATATATATATATATATATATATATATATATATATATATATATATATATATATATATATATATATATATATATATATATATATATATATATATATATATATATATATATATATATATATATATATATATATATATATATATATATATATATATATATATATATATATATATATATATATATATATATATATATATATATATATATATATATATATATATATATATATATATATATATATATATATATATATATATATTATTAAAACAAATTAGGGTTTCCCCCCTTAATAAAAATAATCAATAATATTTTTCTTATCTTTGATACATTAAATAATTTATTTTTACATATATAAAAATAATACAAAAAACATTTTTTGAATATTTATAATATATTGCATATTTATTTAAATTGTCCATTTAAATATTTGCTTATTTATTATTTGAATAAAGAATTCAATATGGTTGTAATAATTTTAGGGTTTTAATTTCTTGCAAATATCCCCCTATTCAAATTTGTATCCCCCTCCCCATAATAATGTTGTAATAGCTTAGATTACTTTTACGCATTTTATTGCTTTAAAAAATGCCATGATAGCAAGATTAGGGTTTGTATGCAAAAAATCCAAAATCAAACAAATAGCTTGACCTAATACAAGACAAAAATGCATGAAAATGACAACACAATGGACACAAGGACCCCTAGGGTTTCACCCACTTGTTGCCTTTAAAATGGCCATGGTATGCATGCTAGGTGTCTTGGCAAAACAAAATCAAAACAAAAAGATCATAGTCCCTCGATGATGCTATCTTGGTTTCCTATACAATATGATCTAGTCCCTCAAAAAATTTGCTAAAGATACTTAGCACAATTGCTATCATGGTCAATACGATGACCCGCGCCCGTCCCGTTTAACATCCAAACACAAGTTTGTTTACCAAATACAATGGTAAAACAATAATGTCAAAGGGTTAAAAATGTGTAGGGAAGATCTTTGAGTTAGGGTAGACAACTCCTAGTTACTTGATCAACTTGCAAAACATCCTTGCTAATTTCAAAACATATAATTTCAAAACATTTTCCCAAAACCAAACTTTTAAACATTAAAACATTTTTCAAAAGACAAACACCTTTGTAAAACATTCAAACAAGAATTGTTACAAAGGTTGCCTAAACAAAGGCCTCTTTTCAAAACATTTTCAAAACCACACACAAAGCACCATTTTAAATAATTGAAAAGCAAAAGCAAGTGATCTAAACAAGTAACTAAGAGCCCATGGAAAACCATGGATGAAAAGGGTGCTAGCACCTTCCCTTTTCATAATCTACCCCCCGAACCCAAGAAAACATCTCAAAGGTTTTTCCTGTGCTTTTTGACCTTTCCTTTGGATAAAATAAAAAGTCGGTGGCGACTCTTGCTAAACTGAAACATTTGCAAACACAAACGCAAAACCTCAATTCAGTTCTCCCACCGTATCACAGGCATGTTGAAAGAATTTTCCACATGATTGCTCAAAAGAATGTGTCGAAGTTCCTATCCATGCAGTAACATTATTTGAGACTTAATGATTTTCAGAACAACTTGAAAGACCATTTCGACGATGTAGTTGAAATGTGAAATATGGATGAATAACTTCTTTTTCTCCTTAGCTCCATCTAAAGGACGTGTGGAAGCAAGTTTGAAGGAGACATACATGCAAACGAGGACGTATCAATTTCTGGAAAAAGGACCGTTCGTTACAATTATTTAGATTTAGTATAAATAGGAGTTATAATGATAGATTTAAGTGTGTTAAATTTACTACAAAACTCAAACTACTCAAAGTATCCAAGCAAAGTGATAAATGAGTTTTATCGAGTTCAATGTATGTATACAAACACCATTAATGTAAAGCCTTTTACATTAAAGTTATTTTCTGAATTCAACTTTGATCATTGTCAAAGTCATTTAAATTTCTTGTAAGTTTACTTAATTTTATTTATATTACTTTCAAGATTTCACCTACGTCTAAATCTTTGTCTTTTACATAAAAATCATAGAAAACCCAAAAAAAAAATTTATGCACATATGTCCTAGGATCAATCTAGTGTATTTTGCATGTAACCTTTTGGAAGACTAGAGCTTGTTTACTAAATTTCACGGTAAACATGTGCCTAGTGGAACCCTTTTGTGTAAGATATTTTAAACTTCTGCAGAAAAGCGTTGTGTCTTTTATTGTTTATTTTGTTCTTCATACATGAAATGTCTTCATTTGTCGAGTGTTTATGTGTAAAAGGAGTGATAAGAATCTTGCTAAAATGGAGCGTCCAATGTTAAAACATAATCTCCCTCCCTAGAGTAATGCTTTAAATGTAAAAGAATAACCAACCGAATCAGCGGTTGGTAATGCATGAACTTCAACAACCATTAGAGTAAATTCCCCTATTATAAGCCAAATATCAGCGTCAACGATATCACCAGAAGTGGCGGTTTCACCGTCATAAGGGACAAGTGTTACAATTACCCATAGGATCGCACAAGAAGTAATGAGAGACCCTAGACCTTCTTTCCCCCTCAGTTTTGCCCTACCCCCATTGTCAAAGTCATTTACATTTCTTGCAACTTTACTTCATTTTATTTATATTACTTTCAAGATTTCACCTACGTCTAAATCTTTGTCTTTTACATAAAAATCATAGAAAAATCCTAGAAAGTTTTACGAACATATGTCATAGGATCAATCTAATGTATCTTGCAAGTAACCTTTTGGAAGACTAGAGCTTGTTTATTAAATTTCACGGTAAACATGCGCCCAGTGGAACCCTTTTGTGCAAGATATTTTAAACTTCTGTAGAAAAGTGTTGTGTCTTTTATTGTTTATTTTGTTCTTCATACATGAAATTTCTTCATTTGTCGAGTGTTTATGTTTCCGAGGAGTGATAAGACTCTTGCTAAAATGGCGCGTCCAATGTTAAAATTGCCCATAAAATAATCACCCTATCTTAAAGTCAATCGAAGACACCTTGTTTATCTTCAATATTTAATTTTCTTTAACCAAGTGTTTGTGACCACCCATATAAAAGAAAACCTTGGAAAACATGAGAGGGAAAATTTTGGGGTACAACAGCTGCCCCTGTTCAATCTTCTTAAACCTGAAGATGTAGATTAGCTTGTCTACCTTTCGTGATCTGAAGGTGGAAGATGATTGAACATTAGAGTGCCCAAAAATTTGAACTCGATGATGCATCAGTTGATTATGTAGGGAATGGGCTTAATGATGCCATTTGGAGAAGATGACAGAGAGTCGTCAAAGATGGGCTTAAATATGCCATCTAAAGTAGATGTTGACTTCCTAAGAGGTATCCTTGTGGGGATTCCTGCTCCTGCTGTCCGAGGAGGTCTCCGCTGGGGAATATGGGTTTTTGTTATTCTCCTACTTGAGGAAACTTTGTGGGGGATAAAGTTTAGGAACTTCAGTTATCCAAGGCTTTACTGAAGAGTTATCTCTGGAGAGATGAAAGTTTGATATTTTCTGGTTAAAGTCCAGGTTTCATAGTAACTTGCTAGGGATAATGGAATTAACCGTTATCTGAAAATATATTAGAAAGAGCCTGTGTGAGGTTGTTCCAGGATGAGTCTGTGTTAGACTGCATCTGGATGATGAGAAGGAACCCGTATAAGATAACGTCAGGATGAGTCCATGTTAGACTGCATCTCGAAGATCATGAGAAGAAACCCGTGTAAGATTACTTCATCTAGCCATGTAGATAGTTTTCCTGGCTTGTTATAGGTGTTAATCTATAGATAAACTGTTTACATATAGTTGTCTTGTCTGGTTTCAGGTATTAATCTTCAATCTCCTCATGTAGATGGTTTTCCTGGCTTGTTACATGTATTAATCTACAGTCAGTCATTCATAGATAGTCTTCATGACTTGTTACAGGTATTAATCTGGAACTTGTTTTTTGTTGGTCATCGAGATAGTTGTCCAGGATGGTTACAGGTATTAATCTCTGACTTGAGAAAGAAAGATAACTTTCCTGGCTTGTTACATGTATTAATCTTCAATATCTTCATGTAGATAGCTTTCCTGGCTTGTTATAGGTATTAATCTACAATCTATCTTCCACAAATAGTTTTCCTGGCTTGTTACAGGTGTTAATCTGGAACTTGAAAATTGTCGGTCACTGAGATAGTTGTCCTGGCTTGTTACAGGTATTAATCTCTGACCTGAGAAAGAAAGATAGTTTTCCTAGATTGTTACAGGTATTAATCTTCAATCTCCTCATGTAGATAGTTCTCCTAGATTGTTACAGGTATTAATCCATAGATGGTCGTCCATAGATAGTTCTCCTGGCTTGTTATAGGTGTTAATCTAGAACTTGAAAATTGTCGGTCGCTGAGATAGTTGTCCTGGCTTGTTACAGGTATTAATCTCTGAACTGAGAAAGAAAGATAGTTTTCCTGGCTTGTTACAAGTATTAATCTCTGACCTGAGAAAGAAAGATAGTTTTCCTGGCTTGTTATAGGTATTAATCTTCAATCTCCTAGTGTAGATAGTTCTCCTGGGTTGTTACAGGTATTAATCCACAGCCGGTCGTCCACAAATAGTTCTCCTGGCTTGTTACAGGTGTTAATCTGGAACTTGAAAATTGTCGGTCACTGAGATAGTTGTCCTGGCTTGTTACAGGTATTAATCTCTGACCTGAGAAAGAAAGATAGATTTCCTGGCTTGTTACAGGTATTAATCTTTGACCCAAGAAAGAAAGATAGTGTTCCTGGCTTGTTACATGTATTAATCGTCAATCTCCTCATGTAGATAGTTCTCCTGGCTTGTTACAGGTATTAATCCACAATCGGTCGTCCATAAATAATTCTCTTGGCTTGTTACATGTGTTAATCTGGAACTTGAAAATTATCAGCCACTGAGATAGTTGTCCTGTCTTGTTACAGGTATTAATCACTGACCTGAGAAAGAAAGATAGTTTTCCTGGCTTGTCACAGGTATTAATCTTCAATCTCCTTATGTAGATGGTACTCCTGGCTTGTTACAGGTATTAATCCATAATTGGTCGTCCACAGATAGTTGTCCTGGCTTATTATAGGTATTAATCTGGAACCTGGCAATGTTGGTCACATGGATAGTTTTCTCGTCTAGTTTCGGGCATTAATCTGTGGCCTGCTGTATTTGTTGGTAAACCCGTCTTGCTCCGGGAGTCCATGTAACTTGGTCATGTAGATAGTTTCCTCGTCTGGTTTCGGGCATTAATCTTTGACCTACTGTATAAGTTGATAGTGTTTATCTGTCTGCTGATTTAACCTGAAAGGTAAAGTCAATTTCATGTGATGTCATGATGTATGAATTGCATGATGCTCTCAAAATAAATGAGATTGTGATATATGCATTTGTGTTTCATATGCTATGACGTTTGTAGAATGATGCATGAATGCAATGTAAGGATGTATCCGTTATTCTATTGCAGTATTGTTGAACCAGGGAAAATAAATCCCCGATTGTTGATAGGGGTGAAGAATGTAGGTCTTCAAATATGTTAAAGTTAAAACACTGGGAGATGAACTTCCGTTGTTAGATAATTAAACTCTATTGGGGAAGGTAAACTCTGTGAACTGAACTGTTGCTAGAAGATAGTCTGGAATAAATATCAGGATGACATCCGTCTCTGGATCATACTTGAACTGTTGCTAGAAAATAGTCTGGAATAAGTATCAGGATGACATCCGCCTCTAGATCGTACCTGAACCGTTTCTAGATGAGAATCTGGAATAAGTGTCAGGATGATATCCGTCTCTGGATCGTACCTGAACCGTTTCTAATAGAGAATTTGGAATAAGTGTCAGGATGACATCTGTCTCTGGATCATACCTCAACCGTTTCTAGATGAGAATCTGGATTAAGTGTCAGGATAACATCTGTCTCTGGGTCGTACCTGATCTGTTTCTAGAGGAGAATCTGGAATAAGCATCAGAATGACATCCGTCTCTGGATCGTACCTGAATCGTTTCTATAGGAGAATATGGAATAAGTATCAGAATGACATCCGTCTCTAGATCGTATTTGCACCATTTCTAGAAGATGTGTTGAAATAAGTCTTAGAATGACAACCGTCTCTGGATCGTATCTGCACCGTTTCTAGAGGAGAGCCTGCTTTATTTAGAATGTTTCTGCTGGGGATTCCTATTTTGTTGTTTTGAGAAGAAATCCGTTGGGGAATCCTGAGAAGCTTGACGACTTCACTGGGGAATTCTTAGATGTTGGAGCAAAAATTTAGATATTCTTGCTCTGTTGGGGATATGAGAACACTTGACACTATTAGGCTGCATGCTGAGAATATGGCGGTGACCTTGTAGCAGGATACCCCTGCCTCTGTACCTGCTGGAGAAAATATCTTCCGGGATTCTGTGGATGGCCTTATCGTTATCTCGTTATCCCAACTCCTGGAATCCTTGGTGAATGCGTATCAGGGTGGTCAGCACTCTACTGATAGAAAAGTGATGAGATGAAGGGACGTAGTCGTACGCTTTAATCTCTAACTTTTACCTGGACTTTCCTTTTAGATTTTCAGTCCATCGGGATACCCTTTTTTGCCCAAGTTGCCTTTTTAGATTTTCGACTTGCACAGTTTTTTTCATAGGTATATCCCTAATTTTTTCCCGAACCCCTTTGGTTCGCCGAGATGCCCTTATTTTTGCCTAGGCCAGTCAACCTAGCGGGTCTTTGTTCATGCATAGTATTTTCCAACTATGTCCATGTTCACCGAGTACGGAGAATTGTCACTGTCCATAGTAGTAAGTGTTGCCACACTGTTGGAAGATGTTTGTTGATCATACAGGATTCGTAGTTGGAATTCATGTCCAATGCCCCAAGTGATTCAGATGGAGATCTACCCCTGGCTATTTTGGCATTTTGGAGAGATTCCTTGAACCTTGACTTGACTGCCCCAGATCAGCTGGAAACCATGCTATGCCCCTTGATCATGAAAGACCTATCACTAGAATGTCTTTCCATCTGAGGTGATTCTGTCCACTGAGAGGATTTCTATTCATCGAATACATGTCATGCGAATTTCTATGCTATTGAACAAATAGTCATATCGAAACAATGGTATTTTAAGAATGCAAAGCTTATATCTGTCTTGAAGTTTGAAAATTCATTTTTTAGTAAAACAAACAAATTTTGTAAGAGTGTGATATCAGCTCAGGATTTATAGCGAACCCTACAGGAGTCAGTATACCTTTTGTAGTAGTATGCTTTCGAACTAACCCATGCTTCAGCTAGGACTTTTAAGGATTATAACGTGGCTTGGTTCACGGTTCAAGAAACAAAGGATAAAGGCTCAAATTTTATTTGTACCCAACCTGTTCTTCGTGATGTTCTTCAATCCTATGCTCAGCTAATTGTGTGTTTAGATCTCGATTGAGTTTGGCATCTTGTCCTTGATGTTCCAGTGAGGGTTCGGATACTGAAAGTTTATTTTGAAGAGGCAGTCATTTTTGTAATCTTCTTTTTGTCGAGGATTTTTAGTAACCTCTTTTTCTTGTTTTTATTATCCCTAATTTTTTCCCGAACTTTTTCTTTTGTGATTACAGTCGGCGGGATGCCCCTGTTTTTTTCTTAAGTCTCCTTCATAGGTTTTGACTTAGCGGGCTTTTCTTTTGAGAGACAATGACTGCCTGCCTTGATGATTATGTGGACCCATCACCATCTTTTAGAGATCATCTTCTACACTATTTATCGTGCATGAAGGGGAAAGTTTTCGATTGAATGCACATCTGAATTAACTGAGAAAACTACCCTTCCCCATGTTATGATTAAGGGTTTTAATTTGTGTGAAAAGAAAAACTCCTACTTCTTAGGCTCAAAAGGGTTGGCTAGGGATTATCATCCTTATATCTCCACTATTTAGGATTTGAAACAATGTCTGTACATCGTCAGGGGATCTGTTCAAAAGCATACTGTAGAGACTGTGGTGTCGTTTTCGTCACCCTCCCTCTAATGGCTTAGAGCTTTTAATCAAGAATTGAATATCACAGTAAGAAAGCAGTTTAAATGTAATGAACATGAAATAATTCAGGACCAACATATGCAATGCATTAATGGGAAAACTAAAGTTTGACATAACAGTAATTGTTTGAACAAGCAAAGGAAATTACAATTGAAAAATCACAAATGAAATAGACGCTCTCAATGATTTGGCCTAGGAGCAGTGATCACATGGTGAGTCTCTGGAGGGTCGAATTCGATCTCCTTGGAATCAATCATATCCTGAATTTTGTTCTTCAGAGCCCAAATTCCATTCGCATCATGTCCAGGTCTATCAGAATGGTATGCACACCTTTCATTGGGGTGGTAACTGGGAGCAAAAGTATTGGGGTTCTGTAGAGGAGCCTTTAACGTAATCAACGCTGCCTTCAACATGTGTTGTAAAGCTTGAGCTAGTGACATGTTGATCTTGGTGAATTGTCTTTTAGGTGCGACCTCCTTATGATAATTAACCTGTCTTTGTTGGCGAGGTTGTGACATAGAAGCATTTTGGAAAGGTCTACTCTCCATCCAGCCAACTTCTTGTCTCATCAGAGGCTGATTAATAACCTGATCCCCAGTCTCGACTGTTTGCTTCATACGGTTGCATCCGTCTTGATTAAGCTTGCTGATGAGAAATCTCAACTCTTCATGTCCCCGAGCTAAATTTTGGATAAGAGCCATTTAATTACTCGTCTGGATTCTCATCCTTTCCATCTCAGCTTGCAATTGCTCCACCTGGTCATCCTTATTGTTGTCAGGATGTTTCTTGGTCAAGTTCCAGTCGTTGAGTGCTTTTAATTCTTCATGCCCCTTGGATAGGTTGAGGAATATTTCCATGAACTGAGCCTCTTGAGTTTGGAGATCTCTGTCGTTCTGTTCAAGAGCCATTTTATTTGCTGAAATAAATAGCCAAGGGATAAGAAGCTTGTCCGGAGAATACCTGTTATGCAATGACATGTATGATATGTAAATGTTTTCAAGGATCTCGTGGGTTAAACAAGAAAATTTCAGAAGTTAAATTTTGCAGCTTTGATTGAAGAACTTTGTATCGTTGAAGGTCCTTCTACGAGAGTCAAGCTTACCATGTTGAGTGGGTTATTTCCCCTGACTTAAGTTGTTGTGTTATGGTCTTTTTGACGGCATTGGCTAGAGGAAAATAAATCCCCTTGCCCCCTGCTAGACGTCTGGTTCATCATAACCTGCACCACAGGCCCTTGAGATCCTTGAAATGATTAAGGACATGTTATGGTATGATGTCATGATGTGTATGCTATGCATCAAGGAAAAGTGTAAGATGATGAAGACAAGTGAGTCTTGCAAGAAGTTCAGGTTAATGACTATAAACAACCCCTGCAAAGAGTTCAAGTTGTTAGATGATGAAAGCAAACAAATCACACAAGCAGCCTTAGGTTTTAGGCTTGCATGGAGTTTATAGGTAAGTACCCTCTTGAAGTTTAGTGGATGCAACCTGTCCTATTAATAGTAACTGGGTTATAGGGAATCTCAATATCACTGATCTTTCCCACAAGTTTTGTTCCGATCGAAAACTGACTTGCCAACATACAAAACTCGAGAGTCAAATCTCAATAAGTGTAGTATCGAGTATCAACCGACTTAGGACTACACCAAAGACGACTATCTCACTACTTCCTAATGGATAAGTTGTTCAATTAAAGGTTCTAAGGTCAGTTGATGCTTCATGACACCATGCAGCGGCCCCGTATTCTCCTTGACTACTCAAGGGCTACCAGTACCAACCAAAGTGTTACATCAACGTAGCTATCTCTTCAACCGTGTCGGTATACCCCACACAACCCCCATGATCTATTGCTACTTACCTAAAAGGTGCCCCAGATCCGAGTGTAGGATCTATAGTAATAACCCAAACAAACCCTCTAAAGATAAAGCATACAAAACAAGCAATTAAAACAATTTTAAAATGAACTAACTCTAAGGTAACCACACTTTTTACATTTTTCCCTTTAGAGTCGCCAGTTCTGTGATACGGTGGCAGAACCGACTGTTGTACTGGTTTTGCGTTTGTGTTTGCAAATGTTGCAGTAAGCAAGAGTCGCCACCGACTTTTCTTTTATCCAAATTAAGGAAAGGGTGAAAAGAACACAAAAAGACCTTTTCGAGAATTTTGAGTAAAGGGGGTAGATTATGGAAAGGGAAGGTGTTAGCACCCTTTCCATCCGTAGTTATCTACGGGCTCTTAGATGCTTAGCTCATTTTGAAATACCTTGTGCTTTGTGCTTTGAAAAAAGTAGTTTTGAAGATGCCTTAGTGCGGTGATTCTGAAGCCACCGGCAGAAAACACAGAGCCGCCACTGAACATTATTTATCTCGAAGGAAGGGGAAATATCGATAAAACCACAAGGGAATGGATAAGATGATCTTGCGACCAAGAGAAAGGGTAAGGGAGTCGGTTATGCGAGGGGAAGGTATTAGCACCAGTCGTACTTAACGAGATCCATTTTGTTTGTTTGTCTTTAAAGGGTGTGTTTATCTACAACTATGCTTGCTAAAAGGGAAATGAATGGTTTTTGATTATTGCGTTCGTGAGGGTTTCACGACCCTTTGCCTACGTATCCAATGAAGGAATCATAACACCGTAGTTCCTCTAGAAAAAAGTTGATTTGTTTGTGTTTTTTAGTGGGCGACATTAACGCACGCATTCTAGTAATAGGCACGACCAGTATCGCGGTAGAACGGAGATAACATGCCCTTAGGGGAGTTTTGATTGGTTGAGTGTTTTTGCGAGTTTTATAATAAATTCAAGTAATGATTAAAAGAGTGTTTTTGGATTTTTGATTTGTGAATGTTAAGTTTCAATTACAAAAGGAAAGGGTTAAGAGGGAGACTAGAAACCTAGTTGTTTGTTATGTACAAGGGTGGACCTAATATTGAGTGTAAAAGGGGAATTATATCATAATTTTTATGCAATTGGTTTCATCCTAAAGTCTAATTCAATACGAAACGATTAAAAGAAAATTAATGGTTTCCTAGAATCACTTAAGGGAACATGTTATCGAACAATCAAACAAAACAAAGATAACAGAAATACAAAACTAATATTTTTATGTGATTTTTATTAAGTAAAGAAAATATGACTAAGCAAAATAACTAAAAAAAAATAATTAACTAAGCTAAAAGGAATTAAAATAAATTCAAAAGGTTATTAACTTGATTCTAAGGCTAAACTAAATAGTTATAAAGCTAATAAAATTAAAGAAAGAAAATTAAACTAATTAAAAAAAGTTAGACGAAATAAATAAATCAAACTAAATAAACAAATGAATAAACTAAATAAATAAATGATTAAATAGATGAAAGAAACAAATTAAATTAAACGGATTGTTGGTGCAAGGGGTTTCGACAGGTTTCAAGTTTTGTACAGGTTAAGGGATTTCGACAGTCAGTTAGGTTCGAGAGGATGTGGATTTGATGAGGGTTTTTAAGTGGATTTCTTGTATGTTTCTGTGGAATCTTGTGTGATTTTGTTAAGTTAAATAGAAATCGGAAGTTCTTTTTGTGTGTTGAAGCTCTGTTGTAGGGAATGAGTTGAGTATGAAGTTTGAAAGAGCAAAGGGACCAAGTTTTAAGTGGAAAGTTATTGAAGAGAAGGTTTGTTATTTTGTTTTTTATCATTTCAGTTTTAATGCTTACACAAACAATAATTTACATACCATTTCCATACGATTTCAGGATGGTGACGAAGATTCGAACAAACGGCAAGATCAAACATTCATGGGAAATAATTATTAGCATTACAGAAACATGATTGTATCAAGCAGTAAACAAATGAAGCAATGGTGATATGAGGTTACCGACCTGAATGAAGTTCTTCCCGGTAGACTCCTTCCTCGATCCTTTCCTTCTCCTCTTGATTCTGGTTTTGTTGGTTTTGGTTGGCTTTGTGTTTGGTCTGTTGTCTTGGTTCTTTGGCTGATGCAGTTTTTTTTGCAATATTTGTTTTTTACTGGTTCTTTTTGGGTGGACAGTGTGTGGGTTTTTTAGGCTTTTTGTTCACAGTTTGTGGTTGGTTTTTTTGGTTTTTTAAGCTATGTGTTCCGATCCTTAATGAAACAGTGGTGTATTTCTATGCTGTAACTTCTCTTCTAGTTTTTTTTGTGATTTTTTTTGTTGTCCCCCCGTTCTCACTATGAATGAAGCCAGTTATAGGCAGATTGAGGGGTTTTTTTGGGGGGGAAATTTGCTGAGGTTTGAACAATGTTGGAATGCTGTTTTGATCCTTTCTTATGTCATTTTTGTATTTTTCCATTTTTATACAAGTTATAGACATCAGGTATGGTTTTGCATAGCAGGTTTTTTGGACTGGTTTTGGACAGTTTTGTAGCAGGTTTTTCTGTGTTGTTTTGGCATCTTACAGCAGGCATTGGAGCAGCAACAACAAATTTTTGGAGTGTTGTATTTGGCTATTTTGGACTAAAGTACCTTTTATTGAAAAAAAAGAGTACATAGTTTTTTGCCAATTTATCCAAGAATGGTATTATCCCATGAATAAACCTTCGAACCCTTAAGAAATGTATCACAAACTTGTGTAAGCCTCTGATTATGTAAAGATTTGGAAGCAGCTTAGCATTGAAAATGAGACTTGGTCTTGAGTCGAATGCAAGAATGAGATCGAAACACACTTGTTCGAAGGAAGCCTTTCCCTCAGTCGAAGCTTGTGGTCGAAACAAGCTAATGCCCAGTCGAAGCTTGTATCGAAGGAAACATACTGTCAAATCGAAAGCTCAAGCTCGAAGGAAGCACATTGCCCAATCGAAGCATGTGGATTGAAACAAACATAAAGGGAGTCAATGTCTTGTGTCTTTTTAGCATGAGGGAAGTTCCTGGCTTCTAAATTGAAGGGCGCTTTTTCAAGGGAAGCAAGAACTTAGTCAAATCTTGTATGAAGATACCTCTTGGCTCAAACGAAACTTGTATGAAGCAAAGTATGCAAGAGGCCCTTGGTGCAAGTGGATTCGAAGGATGCATAGAGATGGTTACTTTGTCCCATCGAAACTTGTCCAAATGAAGCAAGCATGCAGGCAGCAAACTTGTCCAGTTGAAGCAGATTTGTAGGAAGTAAACTTGTCCAAATCGAAGTAGGCTTGCAGGCAGCATGCTTGGTGAATCGAAAAGGTTTCCTTGCAGGGGGCATGTGTGGCCAACATGTCATGGCCTGTGATTCCAAGCATGTAGGCAGCACACTTGTCCAATCGAAAGGCTGAGTCAAAGGAGGTTTCAAATCCAAACGAAGGATGTACCTAAACTTGCATTCGAAGGAGGCTTTAAGTTCAAAATGAAGGACATGTCCAAGTTTCATTCGAAGGAGGCTAAGAGTCAATCGAAGGGTGCTGAATCAAAGGAGGCTAAGAGTCAATCGAAGGGTGCTGAATCAAAGGAGGCTAAGAGTCAATCGAAGGGTGCTGAATCGAAGGAGGCTAAGAGTCAATCGAAGGGTGCTGAATTGAAGGAGGCTAAGAGTCAATCGAAGGGTGCTGAATCGAAGGAGACCTGTTTTCCTCCAAATTTGTCAAAATAATATTTTTATCTGTTTTCTCTCTTTTTGACAGTTTCCTTTTAATTTTGGTACTGGAAGATCCCAATGCACTTGTGCAAACTTAAACCCTGAGAATCCTTGTGAGAAAGGCCTAATACACTGAGCTTTGAGCCACCCTCGAGGCAGGCGACAGAAAAATCTTCACAGAAACCAAAAACTCGAAACCCTAGCATCTTGACCAGCACACATAGGGAAATAAACCCCAATCCAGGCTCTGACAAAATTGAGCGAGAACCAACCTTGTAACGTGATGACAAAATTCGTTCCACGATCCACTAATCGAAAACCAGATGCGCTTCCTTTTTACCTTATAAGAAAACCTCAAAACAAGATTAGACAAAAAGAGGGCGTAGCCCTAATACTTCAAACCAAAGCGCCTGATTCCCTGAGATGTGGGATATGCAAATGACTGAACGATAAAATGATGCAAAAATGGAATGCAAAGTTTGAAGCCAGACAAGAATAAAAGAGATAGGGCAAATTTGGGGTACGACACCTGCCCCTATTTAATCGTCTTAAACCTGAAGGCAAGATTGGCGTCAGCCTTTCGAGAGTTCAAGGTGGAAGATGATTAAATACCAGGACCCGAAATTTGCCCTGGAGAGATGGTGTAAGTGTTATTCATTGGTGTGGATGTCTGCTGGAGAAAGACAAACTGGTCTTCTGGTGGACTGGTCATGACGGATAAACACATGGTTGAAAGAGGGTAGCTCGTACTGGGGTAATGGTGCCAATACAAGGTTCTTGAGGGAGTGGGCGGTAAAGTGACTGGAAGGATATGGTTGACGATGTTGTGATGACTGAAAGTAGAATTACGTGACAAAATGACAACTTAAATACATTAAGTAGAACTTGATGACAACTGAGAATCTATCAAGCGGTATTTCACGACCCAAAAAGAAAGGTAAAGATAAAGGGTAACGATCGGTGTATAATCTATGACCCAAGAGAAAGGTAAAGACAACGGGTAAAGATAGACGTATGATCTATGACCCAAGAGAAAGATAAGTGAGGGTAAGACCTACGGGCGACCTACGACCCTAAAAAAAGATAACGTGAGGGTAAGACCTACGAGCGACCTACGACCCTATGAAAGATAACGGGAGGGTAAGACCTACGAGCGACCTACGACCCTATGAAAGGTAATGTGAGGGTAAGACCTACGAGCGACCTATGACCCTAGTAAAGATAACGTGAGGGTAAGACCTACGAGCGACCTACGACCCTAGTAAAGATAACGTGAGGGTAAGACCTACGAGCGACCTACGACCCTAGTAAAGATAACGTGAGGGTAAGACCTATGAGCGACCTACGACCCTAGCAAAGATAATGTGAGGGTAAGACCTACGAGCGACCTACGACCCTAGCAAAGCTAACGTGAGGGTAAGACCTACGAGCGACCTACGACCCTAGTAAAGATAACGTGAGGGTAAGACCTACGAGCGACCTATGACCCTAGTAAAGATAACGTGAGGGTAAGACCTACGAGCAACCTACGACCCTAGTAAAGATAACGTGAGGGTAAGACCTACGAGCGACCTACGACCCTAGTAAAGATAACGTGAGGGTAAGACCTACGAGCGACCTACGACCCTAGCAAAGATAACGTGAGGGTAAGACCTATGAGCGACCTACGACCCTAGAAAAGATAACGTGAGGGTAAGACCTACGAGCGACCTACGACCCTATGAAAGATAACGTGAGGGTAAGACCTACAAGCGACCTATGACCCTATGAAAGATAACGTGAGGGTAAGATCTATGAGCGACCTACGACCCTAGAAAAGATAACATGAGGGTAAGACCTACGAACGACCTACGACCCTATGAAAGATAATGTGAGGGTAAGACCTACGAGCGACCTATGACCCTATGAAAGATAACGTGAGGGTAAGACCTACGAGCGACTTATAACCCTAGAAAAGATAACGTGAGGGTAAGACCTACGAGCGACCTACGACCCTAGCAAACATAACGTGAGGGTAAGACCTACGAGCGGCCTACGACCCTAGCAAAGATAACGTGAGGGTAAGACCTATGAGCGACCTACGACCCTAGAAAATATAACGTGAGGGTAAGACCTACGAGCGACCTACGACCCTATGAAAGATAACGTGAGGGTAAGACCTACGAGTGACCTACGACCCTATGAAAGATAAAGTGAGGGTAAGACCTACGAGCGACCTATGACCCTAGCAAAGATAACGTGAGGGTAAGACCTACGAACGACCTACGACCCTAGTAAAGATAACGTGAGGGTAAGACCTACGAGCGACCTACGACCCTAGCAAAGATAACGTGAGGGTAAGACCTACGAGCGACCTACGACCCTATGAAAGATAACGTGAGGGTAAGACCTACGAGCGACCTATGAGCCTATGAAAGATAACGTGAGGGTAAGACCTACGAGCGACCTATGACCCTAGCAAAGATAACGTGAGGGTAAGACCTATGAACGACCTACGACCCTAGTAAAGATAACGTGAGGGTAAGATCTACGAGCAACCTACGACCCTAGCAAAGATCTACGTGAGGGTAAGACCTACGAGCGACCTACGACCCTAGTAAAGATAACGTGAGGGTAAGACCTACGAACGACATACGACCCTAGTAAATATAACGTGAGGGTAAGACCTACGAGCGACCTACGACCCTAGAAAAGATAACGTGAGGGTAAGACCTACGAGCGACCTACGACCCTATGAAAGATAATGTGAGCATTGAGAGTTGGGGAGAAGTACGACGTACTGGCACCATGGTTTATTTTAGTTGGTAGTGTAATAACAGATGTTAACTGGGAATTATGAGGATGATATTCTTTGTGGGGATGTTTTGTTTATTTTGAGATCGATTTGGGGATTGATCTGGCTCGTGCTTCATATGCATTTGAAGTGTGACATGATGATCCATGGATATGCTATGCGTTTGAGGATGCAATGCAGTATGTCGTGATGATTATTGTATGTAAAGTGCCAAAACTCATTGGGATCCGTTGCTCGTCCTCTTGAGGTACCAATATGGGATGGTGCTTGAAATTTGAGAGAAAAGAGTTAGCCCCGCCGAGTTCACTGGGGATTAAATCTTGTTGAGGAGGAGTGACTTGATCCGACTTCCTTCATGTTTTGGACTTCTTGTGAATGACTGAATAGAGACATGGATCTCATCAAATGCCCCAAGTTTTCTCTATTGCTAGGGAGGAAAGGGCTCCCGTCTGACTTTCCTTACTTCACGAACCACTTGGGGATTAGGAAATGGACATTAGTGTCTTCAGATGCCCCGAATTCACTTCATTGCTGGGGAGTTGCATGTTTAAACATCTGCAGGGAATGATGATGATTCCGAGGACGTTAACTGAACCAAAGTGAACGTCATGACTCTCTTAGCTTGATTGAATTTGTACGGATGACAGGAATTTGCTTGAATAGCTCCCTAAGAGGGGAGGAGGAATGCCCCTGTCTGCAAGGATCTCTTCGAGTGGAATGCTGGAAGATTCGTGTCATAATACGGCGCAAAGTGGCATGCCCCAATATCTGCCTCTGATCACAGATTCTTGTAGAGATTTGTTGAATCTCGACGTAACTTCCCCAGGTTACACAAATTTTGAATAGGTTACTCAGCCTAATTCCCCCAGTTTGAAGTTTAAAGAGATTTATTGACATGGTTGCTTCTGATTGACTGGAAAAATATGGAAGAGATTCATCGATGTGATAGCCTCTGATTGGCAGTTTGAGGGAATGCCCCATAATGAAATCATCCTTTGTTTTGTTTTTTTTGTTTTTTTTTGACAAGTTTCTGCAGCAATTCGTCCTTCGAGATGACCATGTTTTCAAATGATGCTCATCACGCAAGCTTACTTGATGTTCAAAAACTTATTTATATGCAATGGATTTTTGTGTAAGAATGATGATTCTAATGCAAATTCTATGCTTGTCTTGAAGTTCAAAAACTTTTATTGAAATGATGTCGAAGCATCAGTTTTTTTGTTTTTAAGAATAGGTGACGTGTTACCAAATCAAATTTTAGTACATCTCCGAGGAGTCAGGTTACCGTACTCTCGCTACAGTATTGCTTTTGAATTAACCCATGCTTCAGTTAGGACTTTTAAGGGTTGTAACGTGGCCTGGTTCACAGTTTTAGAAAAAAAAGATTTAAGGCTCAAAATTGTTTGATGCCCACCCATTCTCCATGATGTTCTCCATTCTTATGTTCAGTTAACACAATACGAGCATTCATCTCCCGAGAAGAGAGTTTGCGATGATTGAGGAACCACAGGGGTTTCTAAGACCCAAAAATCACTGGCTTCTTGGCGTCTGATCACTTGATCTTGTTCTTTGCTGATGTGATACGGTGGGAGAACTGACTTGAGGTTTTGCGTTTGTTTTTGCAAATGTTTCGGTTGAGCAAGAGTCGCCACCGACTTTTTATTTTATCCTAAGGAAAGGTTAAAAAGCACATCAAAAACCTTTGAGATGTTTTTCTTGGGTTCGGGGAGTAGATTATAGAAAGGGAAGGTATTAGCACCCTTTCTATCCATGGTTATCCATGGGCTCTTAGTTACTTGCTTAGATCAACTTGCTTTAATTTTCAATTGTTTGAAATGGTGTTTTGTGTGTGGATTTTGAAAATGTATACAAAGGTGTATGTCTTTTGAAAAGGTTTTCAATGTTTTTGAAAGTTGTTTTGAAAGTGTAGTGATGTGTGGTTTGAAAAAATAGGCAAGTGTTTTTGTTTTGCAAGGGGGCAAGTAATCAAGAGCTATCTACCCTAAATTTCTCAAAGATCTTTGCTATGTTTTAACCCTTTTAACAATTTTGTTCCACCATTGTATTTGGTGGACAATCTTGTGTTAGGATGTGAAAGGGACGGGCATGGGTCATCGTTTAGACCATAATTGCAATGGTGCCAAGTATCTTTGAGCAATTTTCTTTAAGGGACTTGATCATTTTTAGGCAACTTTCGAAAGCGTCATCGAGGGACTATGATCATTTGAATTGTGTTTTAGCCCAATGATACCTAACATGCAATATGGCCCATTATTGAAGGCAACAAGTGGAATACCCTAGGGGTGCAAGTGTGATTAGTGTTGGCCATTTTCATGCTTGTTTATCTTGAAGTTAGGTCAAACTATTTTTGGTTAATTGATTTGCATACAAACCCTAATTCTAACATGGCATAATTAGAAAGCTTTTAAAATGCAGAATTTAAAGGTCCTAAGTTATTACAACACAATATATGGGATGGGGGGGGGGGGGGGGTACAAATGTTCAAATGGGGGTATTTTGACAAGAATTAAATCCTAAGCTATTACATCAAATTGGAATTTTGCAAGGTATTTAATTACACAATATTCAAATAAAATAAAATAAATATGCAAAAATGCAAAAATGATTTTTATATGTATGTGAAAAAGTATTTTTAAGTGTCAAATAAACAAAAATAAAATTAATTAATTTTAGGGATTTTTATGCATTTAGGGCAAAACCCTAAATTTATTAAATAAAATATATTTATTATATAACATGTACAATATTTACTAATTATGTACAAGAGATAAATAAAAAAGAAAATATGTAAAAAAAGGTAATTTTTAAGTTAAATATTAGTAAAAAATAAAATGTATTATTTTATTGTATTTTTAACCTAAATGTATTAATAAATACATAAATATTTATAATATTCACTAAATACTAAATATATGTATAAAAATAATAATATTTAATATTTACAAAAAATGCATTTTTTTTTATAAAATTTTTTTTCAAAGGTAAAATAGAACAAAAGTCAGAAAATAAAAAGTATTTGTATTATTTTAGTATTTTAAATGAAAGAGTATTTATGTATTATTTATGTACAAATATCAATTTAAACAAATAAATGCCTAATAAATACAAAAATGGTTTGAAAAATATTTTTTATATTTTTAATATTATGAGAAATAATAAATAAGTCAGAAATAACAAGAAAAGTCAAAAAAATGTTTCAAATAAGCATAATGGGCCAAGGGGGTTCAAAAAGTGAAAATGGGGTGCAAATAAGAAGTCAACTTAGGCCCAGCCCAAGAAGACTTTGTCTTCAACCTCTGAACCTGTTTGAACAACCACCAACGCGCGTTTTCCTATCTCCAGATTCCCTGATTTTTAGCACAAACTTACAACACAAGAAATGTAGAGCATCAAGCCACGATTCTGGACATATAAAGAACTCATCCTAACTCTCAGAAATGAGGGAGAATTTCTCCCTCCCTAATTCTTAACCTAACTTTTTATCAAAGTTCAGACCTCAAATTCTCATAGCATACGCAAAATAAATGGAAAGTAAAGATATGTATAGCTTCAGGGACATGGGCATGACATTTTTTATTCACAAACTTAGAGCTAATTCTTCCTACATTGAGAGATAGAAGCCCAAAGATTTACCTGTTCAGTTGGAATTGTATGCAACAATGGAGATGCTTACAAGGCAAGGTAATGATTTGTATAGCTTGCTTGATGTCCAAGGATGCTATTCCAATGCTTGGTGTGCTTTGAAACCAAGTGAATCGTGTTATGGCACTCCAACTGCAAAACAGAAAATATGAAAATGGTGATGTGGGTTAGGGGTGTTACAGGTCGTGTTTAGGGTTTGGAACAGTTTCAAGGGATGGTGTGGGATGTGTTTGAAGTGTTTTTGGCCAAGGTGCACGATGGAAATGAGCTAGCCAAGTCCAAGTGCAGAATACCCTGTTTTTGTGCTGTTTAATGGTGATTTCGTGTTTGATGATGTTTGGAACTTGGTTGGCTTATGTTTCAGCTTATGTTTGATGTTTAGAATGTGTACAATAAATTTGCTTAAGCTTGTGTTTGCTGAGATGAGAGTTGGGAGTTGTTATGTCAAGTTTCTTCTTACTTAAGCAACAAAATGCCAAGGTATTTTCTAGACTGATGGAGGCCCCTCTAATGTGCTGCTAAGCTTGCCCTTGATCAGCGGGATTAGCTCAAAAACTTGTGCCAAAGAGATTTGCTGTGTACCTCTTGATTTGCAAGTTGACATAAAGTTTTCACTTTTCAAAAATGGACATAATGCTTTTTCTACTTATGGCTTAATTTTGCATACAATGCTTGAACACACAAAATAAGGCCTTGGCACAATGAGTTAGCATTAAATTTATGAGTGCAAATGGGATATAGGACCTGTAATCAAGGAATGCAAGCTGAGTTCAAAATTGCCTAAGTGTATGTACATGAAAATTGGCCATAAACAAAGTGAGTTTTTCCCATATTGCCAAATTCGATTCTCCCTAACCATGAGGTTGTTTGATGAGTTCTTGGACATTTTGGAAAGCTTGGAATGTGTAATACAATCCATCTTTGTAATGAAAATTGAAATTCCAAGTGGAACTATGTGAAAAGTGGTCTTGAAGTTAGGCAAAAATCTTGCCTAAAATAGGTCGAAATTTCTCTAAGTTAAGAATGGTTTGGTACCCTTGTTCCAAAAATTGTAACTTGAGCTACAAGCTTCTTTTGAGAAAACTTTGTGCATCAAAGTTGTAGATTTTGCAATGGACTACAACTTTCATGTTTTGACTTTTCCTTGAATCCAAATGCATCTTGATGAGAAAGTGGGACAAAGTTAGGAAAAAATTAGGGTTTTTCATAACTTAGAAAAATTCTAAGTTATGAAAAATCTTCATTTCAAACCCTAATTTGTGATTTTTGATTTGTTGATGAACAAGTTTCATGATTTGGCATGTTTTGATGAAAAATGAATCTTGACACTTGATTTTGACCAAAAAGTCAAAGTTTGACTTTTCAGTATATAGTCAAAAATTGATCAATTGACTGGAAAATTCAACTGTCAATCTTGTGCATTTGGGATCTTTTAAACTTGTTGAGTATGTCAAGACAATTCCATGGGGTCCTTGAGTCCATATGTGAGCTTGGTTTGCCATTGGCTAGGTCAAACAGTCAAAAATTGCCTTTGTGCAGTCAAAACCCTAAAAATGACCATTTTGCCCTTTTGGTGATCTGATCAAATTTCTTGTGGAATTGTGATCCAAACTTGATCAAATGGTCCATATGAGTTCATAATGTTGATGTGGGTCAATTTTCATGAGGTTTGACTGTCAATTGGACACAATTGACTTTTTCCCCAATACAACTGATTTCTAGGTCAACTGTCCAATTGACTGGGCAAAGGTTGGAATCAAGGCTTGAAACTTGGTATGGATAAACTTGGGAGTCCAACATGAAGCATGAAAGACATCTTAGGCATTTTAGGTCAAAATACCTTTGTGCAAACACAAACCCTAATTTGGGCCAACAGTGCTAGGAGAAGTCTTGCAGAGGAAAACCCTAACTGGATCTTGAGTTCCAAGGGCCTTGTGATGAGAAAATGCTGAGAAAATGGGAGGGCAAATTTTGGGGTACAACAGTTGCCCCTGTTCAATCTTCTTGAACCTGAAGAGTTAGATTGGCAAGTTTTCCTTTCGTGACTCGAGGGTAAAAGGAGATTGGACACTAGAGTGCCCTGAAATTTGCACTCGCATGTTGGAGTATCAGCAATGTGATATCGGGAATGGGCTTGGAGAGATGGTGGATAGGGAGATGGGCTTATAGATGCCATCTGAAGGCGTGACAGAACCTTGTCGGGAATGGGCTTATAGATGCCATTTGGAAGTGTTGATCGCATAAGAGATTCCTTAGCGAGAACTTGCGCATTTTGAGAAAGACAGATGTTTTCCTGGCTTGTTACAGGTGTTGATCTTCAATCTCTTCATGAAGATATGCCCTGGCTAGACACAGGTGTCGAGTCTACAATCGGTTGCTCACAGATATGCCCTGGCTGGATACAGGTATCGAATCTTCAAACTCTTCAGATGTTCCCTGGCTGGATACAGGAATTGAATCTGGAATTAATCGTCAACAGATATGCCCTGGCTAGATACAGGAATTGAATCTGGAATTAGTCGTCAACAGATATGCCCTGGCTGGATACAGGAATCGAATCTTCAAACTCTTCAGATGTGCCCTGGCTAGATACAGGAATCGAATCTGGGATTAGTCGTCAACAGATATGCCCTGGCTGGATACAGGAATCGAATCTGGGATTAGTCGTCAACAGATATGCCCTGGATGGATACAAGAATTGAATCTTCAAACTCTTCGGATGTGCCCTGGCTGGATACAGGAATTGAATCCGGAAACTGATCACTCACAGATATGCCCTGGCTAGATACAGGAATCGAATCTGGAATTGTGACAGTTGAAGGTAGTCGTCTTTTGGATTGTCTTTCTCCCTGAAAAGGCAAAACATCAGTTGCATGCAATGTCATGATGTATGAAATGCATGATGTCATGATGTTCAAAATGAGATAGTGTTGTATGCACTTTATCATGTATGTAAGCAAGATGTATGAAATGTGAAATGTTTATGAATGCATTTTCGTCTAGGAAAATAAATCCTTGACGACCGGCCGGGGAATTAAATCCTGGGCTGACGTTGAAAAGTAGAGTTCTTCGTTTCCACTAGGGATGATGGTTGCAAGAATACACCGGTAGGAGAAGATGACTCCGTTGGGGAATAAACTTGTTGGAGAGATTACTCTGAAGGGAATACTCTGTGGGAAGAGAGACTTCGCTGAAGTTTTGACGAGAGCTCCGCTGAGGATTTCAATGATAGACTCCGCTGGGGATAACAATGATAAACTCCGCTGGGGATTCTGTTGATAAGTTATGTTGGGGAATTTTGATGAACTCCACTGGGGATAGGAAGAACTTTGCCGAGGGAGATTTTTAGTGGTAATTAGCTGAGGATAACCCAGTTATAAGCCCTTGTGAGGAATAACTTTGAATAAAGCCCGGGAGAGACGTCTGTACTCTGTAGGGGATAAGCTTCAAGACCCGCTGGGGATATGGTATTCCGCCGGGGAACAATCTTATATTAAGACTGCCGGGGATGCTTGCTGAGGAATGCCTACACTCTGTTGGGGAATGTTGAGATCTTCTGGGGGTGCTCAACTTCCTTTAGGCTGGCCGTAGACTAACTCTGCTAGAGGAGAGTATTGCTGACTTGCTAGGGGAATAGGGTGCCTATTGTAGGGCTGATGATAGACTAACTCTTCCTGGGGAGAGTATTGCTGAATCTTGTCTTACTTTGTGGGGAGTTGAGGTAACTTGGTCACATTCTTCAGTTGAACCTACCTTGGTACCTTGGCGGGCAGAGCAACTAGACTGCCTGGACAACTCTACATTGCCCCTGTTTCTGATGTCACCTGTAATCAGTCCTTTGTTTCGCATGCAAGTATTTATGAATTAGCAATTTAATGTCAAATGCATATATCAAAAACGAACATTGGACGTTCTTCGCAAGACAAAACCAAAAAAAGGAAAAACAATTGGCAATTCGTTTGGAAAAGTGAATTTGTATTGATTTTGAAATTTGCCTGTAAATAGGCGTTTTTGTACAAGAGGCTAACGTCCTAGTAAGAGAACGCCGCCGAATAACATAAGGTTTATACAATTTTGAAAAGGAAACAAAACAACTATGTGAACAATATTCCCACTGGGTTCCAATTCTGCTATCGCCTTTATGTCTTCAAGCGTCTCATCACTTTGCTGCTTAGTTGAAGATGAAGCTGATTGATTGATGCCGAAGTCTGAGCCCGATAGTTGATGCCAAATTCTGGATGCAAGGTGATCCAATGAGACATAGTGTTACGTTTTATCCCTAAATTTTTCCTGGACCGCCCTTTCGGGTTTTCAGTCCACCGGGATACCCATTTTTGCCCAAGCCGCCTTTTCAGGTTTTTGACTTGCCGGGTGTACAGATTCTTTTCATTTCATCCCTTATTTTTGCCCGAACCTTTTTGGTTCGCCGGGAAGCCCTTATTTTTGCCTAGGTATCTCAACCTAGCGGGTCTTTTATTCATGCGTAGTATCTTTTTACTATGTCTGCATTGGCGGGGTGAGGAAGGTCGTCACCATCCATGGTGGTTAGAATCATGGCTCCTCCTGAGAACACATGTTTAACCACAAATGGCCCTTCGTACGTAGGGGTCCATTTTCCCCTGGGATCACTTTGAGGAAGGATGATGCGTTTGATTACCAGGTCCCCAACTTGATACTCTTGTGGTCTGACTTTCTTGTTAAATGCCCTGATCATCCGTTTTTGGTACGTCTGACCATGGCAAATAGCAGTGAGTCTCTTTTCGTCAATTAGGTTTAATTGATCAAGTCGAGTCTGGATCCAGTCATCTTCACTCAAGTCTGCATCTTTCATTATCCGGAGAGAGGGTATCTGGACTTCAATCGGCAAGACTGCCTCCATGCCATAGACCAAGGAAAAGGGTGTTGCCCCGGTTGACGTCCGTGCTGAGGTACGGTATCCATGAAGAGCAAATGGTAACATTTCGTGCCAATCTTTGTAGGTCACTGTCATCTTCTGCACAATTTTCTTGATGTTTTTATTTGCCGCTTCGACAGCTCCATTCATCTTCGGCCGATAGGGAGAAGAGTTGTGGTGTTGTATCTTGAATTGCTCGCAGAGCTCAGTGATCATCTTGTTGTTAAGATTGGTACCATTGTCCGTAATGATTCTTTCTGGGACGCCGTACCGACAGATCAGGTTATGCCGAATGAAATGTGCCACTACGCTCTTGGTTACGGTGGCGTAGGAAGCTGCTTCCACCCACTTTGTGAAGTAATCAATTGCTACCAAGATGAAGCGATGCCCGTTGGATGCCGTCGGTCGGATCTCGCCGATCATATCAATGCCCCACATTGCAAAAGGCCAAGGTGCCGTCAGGACGTTCAGAGGAACCGGAGGGATGTGCACCTTATCAGCATAGATCTGGCATTTATGACAAGTTCGAGAATGTTGGTAACAGTCGGCTTCCATTGTGGACCAGAAATATCCTGCCCGAAGGATTTTCTTTGCCATGGTATGTCCACTGAAATGTGTCCCGAATGTACCTTCATGTAGTTCTACCATGATCTTCTCTGCTTCAATCTTATCCACACAACGCAGTAAAGTTGAATCATGATTTCGTTTGTAGAGAATGCCATTGCTGAGGAAGCATTTTGCCGCAAACCTTCTCAGGAACTTCTTGTCATTGACCGATGCGCCTTCGGGGTATTCTTGAGCTTCCAAATATCTCCTCACCTCATGATACCAGGGTTTTTCGGTTACCTCTTCGGCCTCAAGATCGCAGCAGTATGCAGGTTCGTCCAACTTCCAGATAATGATCCGGGGAGCCTCGTTGTCCCATTTGACATTGAACATTGAAGACATCGTAGCTAGTGCGTCTGCTAACTGATTCTCCTCTCTTGGGAAGTGTTCAAAAGTTATCTCTTCAAAGTGGGGAAGCAAAGTCAACACATACTCCTTGTAAGGAATAAGAT
Organism: Vicia faba; assembly: GCA_948472305.1. Classification (NCBI taxonomy): domain Eukaryota; kingdom Viridiplantae; phylum Streptophyta; class Magnoliopsida; order Fabales; family Fabaceae; genus Vicia; species Vicia faba. The sequence continues at coordinate 9,190,015 of OX451737.1, forward strand.
TTGGGTGTTTCGTATCCCACTCGCCTTTGATCTGATTGATCACGAGAGCGGAATCTCCGAAGACACTCAGAAACTTGATCCTTAGGTCGATTGCAGCTTGAAGACCCATGATACATGCCTCGTATTCTGCCATGTTGTTGGTGCAGTTGAAACATAGCCGGGCGGTGAGTGGAGTATGAGTACCTTTAGGGGATATGATCATAACGCCGATGCCGTTACCCAAAGCGTTCGAGGCTCCGTCAAAATGCATAGACCATCGGGATCCTTCCTCAGGTCCTTCATCCGGTCCAGGTACTTCACAATTAGTTACTACCATGATATCTTCGTCTGGAAATTCAAAGTTCAATGATTGGTAATCGTCCACAGGTTGGTGTGCCAAATGGTCTGCCAATACACTTCCCTTGATTGTTTTTTAAGTTGTGTATTGGATGTCATATTCCATCAAGATCATTTGCCATCTTGCTATTCTTCCGGACAGAGCGGGCTTTTCGAATATGTACTTGATTGGATCCATTTTTGAAATCAACAGAGTAGTGTGAGTCAGCATATACTGTCTCAGCCGGCGAGCAGCCCATACCAGAGCGCAACAAGTTTTCTCGAGCAGTGAGTACCGAGTCTCACAGTCGGTAAACTTTTTGCTCAGGTAATAAATAGCGTGCTCTTTTCGGCCAGACTCGTCATGCTGCCCCAGCACACACCCCATTGAGTTGTCAAGTACTGTCAAGTATAGTATTAGAGGTCTCCCTTCCAATGGCGGCATAAGAATGGGTGGTTCTTGGAGATACTCTTTGATCTTTTCGAAAGCGGCCTGACATTCATCATTCCAACGTACTACTTAATCTTTCTTCAGCAATTTGAAGATTGGCCCACAGGTAGCAGTTAGATGCGAGATGAATCGGGCAATGTAATTCAGTCTTCCTAGAAAGCCTCGGACTTCTTTCTCTGTCTTGGGAGTCGGCATCTCTTGTATGGCTTTCACCTTGGCAGGGTCCACTTGAATACCTTTGTCGCTTACAATGAAACCTAGCACTTTCCAGACCTCACCCCAAAGGTGCATTTGTTTGGGTTCAACCTCAACTTGTACAACTTCAGTCGGTCAAACAGCTTCCGCAGATGGTCAAGGTGTTCTTCCTCAGTTTGGGACCTTGCAATCATATCATCGACGTATACTTCAATCTCATGGTGGATCATGTCATGAAATAAATCAACCATGGCACGTTGGTAGGTTGCCCCAGCATTTTTCAACCCGAATGGCATGACCTTGTAGCAGAAGGTGCCCCACTGAGTAACAAAGGTAGTCTTTTCCATATCTTCAGGAGCCATCTTGATCTGATTATACCCTGAAAAACCATCCATGAAGGAGAACACCTTGTGTTGAGCAGTATTGTCAACAAGAACGTCGATGTGAGGCAGAGGGAAATCGTCCGTAGGGCTGGCCCTGTTCAAATCCCTGTAGTCAACACACATTCTGACTTTACCATCTTCCTTTGGCACCGGAACCACGTTGGCCACCCACTGAGGATAAGAAGTCACTGCTAGAAACCCGACATCAAATTGTTTCATAACTTCAGCTTTGATTTTCTCGGACATCTCTGGGCGCATGCGGCGGACCTTCTGTTTTACCGGAGGGCAGTCTTCCTTGGTAGGCAGGTGATGAACCACAATGTCGGCATCCAAACCAGGCATGTCTTCGTAAGACCAAGCAAAGATTTCCATGTAATCATGCAGCATCTAAATCAATCGTTGTTTCACGCTGAGCTCTAGATTGGCACCAATCTTGACTTCTTTTCTATCTGTCTCGGTACCTAGATTTACCGTTTCCACTGGCTCTTCATGCAGATGAATGGCCCTCTCTTCCTGGAGTAGCAGTCTTGCGAGTTCACCAGGCACTTCGCAATCATCTTCACCTTCGTCTTCGGCTAAGTTGATCGGATTTTTGAAGTCATAATTGGCAGTAGCAGAGTCGTTACCAGCGAGATCCAGAGTGGATTGGAACCTGTATAAGTGAGTGTGTGTAAATATAACTGTTTTGCAATATATAACAAAGAAAGAAAAAGAGCACAAGATTTGAAATGCAACAAACGTCCAATGTTTTGATTAATGATTTATGAAAATGTCATACAAAAAGCCCTCACAAATGGAGCGACGGTGCCCCGGGTAGGACACCGAGCCAATAAAAGTTTCAACATATTGTTTGTTACAAATTGAAAACAAAAGAGTTCATTACTGAGTGACAAAAGTAATAGGTGTAAAATCTTTTGCCGTCCAGTTGCTTGGTCCGTTGTTGGTTGTCGGGTAGATCCAGCTATCAAATTCCGCTTCCTCTACGTCATCCTCAATAGCATTCACTCCTGGGTTGGTGATGAACACCAGAGGCTTTCTGATCCTTTCTTTGCGAACAGCCCTCTGAGCCTCTGCAGTGAAGCCCAACCCAAACTTGTCGGTCTTTTGAGTGAAGTCAGGAAGTTGACCCCAGTTTGCGCACTAGCCTTTCTCAATCACTGCTCGGGCATCCTTCAAGGAAGCCATCTTCAAAGGAAAGTCTTCTTCAATCACTGTCTCAGCTGACGCCAATGTTGGAGGTACCTCTTCAAAATGTTGAAAGGGGGTTTCAATAAACTCCCCGTCCATTTCAATATACCGGAATGAATTCAGGTGACTAACCATGTATTCTTCCTCACCCTGCACAGTAACAATCTTCCCTCTGACAGGGTATTTGAGCTTCTGGTGTAGAGTGGATGTTACAGCCCCAGCCTTGTGAGTCCAAGGTCGACCCAGCAAATAGGAATAAGATGGACGAATATCCATCACGTAGAACGTTGAGTCAAAGACTTGGGAACCCACACGAATAGGAATGTCTACCTCACCATGCACCATCCTCTTAGAACCGTCGAAGGCTCTAACAATGATGTTACTAGGCTTCAATTCCAGGCCCTCACAATCCAACCGATCTAAGGCCTTCTTGGGCAATACATTCAGGGAAGAACCGATGTCCACCAACACGTGTGCAAGAGTAGTGCCCCTGCATTCTATGGAAACATGCAGGGCATCATTGTGGTTTTTTCCCTTGGCGGTAAGATCAGTATCCGAGAAACCCAAACCATTGTCAGCGGTTAAATTAGCCACACAGTCAGTGAATTGATCTGCAGATGTCTCTTGCGGCACATGGGCCGTCTTCAGAAATGAAATCAGGGCCTTGGCGTGGGCCTCTGAGCACAGCAGTAATGATAGCATAGAGATCTTGGAGGGGGTATGCCCCAGCTGTTCAACGACATTGAAGTCACTCTTCTTAATGATTTTAAGGATTTCCTCCATCTCTTGCTGGGAGGCTTCAACAGTGGTCTTTTTTGGTGCCTCCGTCCAGGCAGGCAAATCGGTAGCAACTCCTTTGCCCCGAGCATCAGAGGACTCGGCGGAAGTGGTAGACACAGGAACTTGATTTGGAAGGGAAACATGCACACTTGCGGGTGTGATGATAAGAGGTTTTTGGATTACTGGTGGTGCAATGTCAGGCGAGAAGAGCCTGCCACTGCGAGTAATTTTGGCGGGACCAGTGATGTTACTGATACTGGTACCGGTGTTGAACTCCTGCTTCACTCCAAGCACATACACATCTGCCCCATAGTGCCATGGGACAGCCTTGTCAGATTCATAGGGGAGGGGCCCCGGAACAGTAATGGTAATGGGTGAAACATACATAATTTTGACTGGCTTCCTCGGGGGAGCCTTGGTAGGATTATTGAAAATTGTGACGACAAATACTTCTTCAGCGGGAACAAAAGGAACAACGGTCTTCTTGAACAGAATCTCCTTGCTATCCATCAAGCTTTGGATGCCTGACTTCAGCAGCGGACAACCGGTAGAGGTAACAGCACACAGGAGGCAACCCTTGCTACAACCCGGAAATAAACCGGCTAGCAGTAGGTTCCTCTTAACAGTCAATAGAGGGGTAGCAACATCATTCACAGAAACTGCGTACAATTCTTCATCAACAGCATTTACTCCATGCTGGGGCATCAGAGCAGTCACAACGTTAGGCCTCTCAGGCGCCTCAAACTGTATTTCCTTCGCATCAATAAGGTCTTGAACCTTATTTCTCAGGGCCCAACAATCATCAGTAGAATGCCCCGGGCTATCGGAGTGATAAGCACAGCGGGCATTCGGATTATACTTAGGAGATGCAGTATTCACAACCTTCGGAGCCTCTCTGACGGTCACCAAGTGGGTCGATAGCAGTTATGGCAAGATTTGTGACAAGGTCATACTCAGCCGAGTGTACTGCCTTTTGGGCCTCTCACCCCTTTGTTGATTGTACTGCTGAGGAGCAGCAACAGGTTTTGAAATTACCAATGCATTGACGGCTTGGCGGCGTTCTGGCTTAACTTGTCTTCTAGGGCCATAGACAGCACTAGCTTCCTTCTTGAAAGGCTTCTTCTCAGTACTTGCGAAGGCACTTTTCTGTATCTTTCCTGACTTGATGCCAGCTTCTATCCTTTCTCCCGTCAGGATCAAATCTGTAAACCCAGCGGAGGAATTACCAATCAGATGATTGAAGAATGGACCAGATAAGGTCCCTAGAAACATGTCAACAAGTTCATGGTCAGTCAAAGGAGGCTGCACCCTGCCAGCCAAATCTCTCCATTTTTGTGCATATTCTTTGAATCCTTCGCCCGTTCCCAGTGACATACCCTGAAGTTGGGTACGCGTAGGAGCGAGGTCAGAATTGTACTGATATTGTCTATAAAATGCGGTAGCCAAATCCTCCCAATGTCGGATACTGGTTCCATCCAGCTGATAGAACCACTCAAGTTGTGACCCCGAAAGGCTATCTTGGAAGAAATGGATCCAAAGGTTCTTGTCTGCCGTGTAAGGTTGGATCTTCCTTACGTACGATCTGAGATGCAGCTTAGGACAGGAAGCCCCATCGTATTTTACAAAGGCAGGTGCCTTGAACTTGTGTGGGATTACCACCCCAGAAGATAAGCCTAAATCTCCGAAATCCAGCCCCGACACATTTTGAATCTCCGTGGCACTTAAACGGTCCTCTAGTTGTTTGTATCTGTCTGTAGCAGGAGGGTATTGTTCATCATTGTAATCTGTCTCGTTGTCAGAGACTGCAGGACTAGGAGCCCTTCCCCCTTGGGGACTGTCTTTCTCTGCAGAGGAAGTAGCTTGATCAACCTCATTATGGAGTGTATTCCCAAACCTGCGTCCAGTTTTGAACAACGCAGTCCTCTTCTTCTTCTTCTTCTTTAGGAGCAGAGCCTTCAACTCTTGTTGACCTTGGGCCAAGCTCATGACCATCTCTTGAAACTGGGCATTCTGGGCCTGGAGGGCCTTGATAGCTTGTTCACTGGATGATTCAGGATTCATGATGACTGTTCAAAATAAACAGCGAAGAAGATTAAGTAACCTGTAGAAAAATGGTACCTGTTATGCACATGATGCATGAGATGCTATTTATGCAATGTATTCAAGGATTTTTAGAAATTCACAATTGTTGCAGACAAAAAGAACGCACGTCATATTAATAAGAAGAAATTTGTTAGTACATAAATGCCCCATGGGCCAAATATTACAAAAAACAACTTCTCAAGGTAAAAAGACGTTACGCATCCTCTTTGGTGCGATGTAGGTGTTAAGGGTCTCTTGCTCATGGAGTCGGCGGGTGAGCTCTAGAACCTTCTTCTCGCTGGCGTAAAAGCTGGCTTCAAAAGTGTTCCGTTCCTCCTTGAGTTGGATCCAACTCTTCTGCATCTCCTCCCACGATGTAGGCATGTCAGGATGTAGGATGGTGTAGGGAACCTCTCCTTCCTTGACGGGCTCTTTAATCACAGGGAGAACATGAGGATAATGCATCATTAGACTCTGGGCTCTGGTTCGTACCCACTTGAGATAAGGCTCAAGAGGGAGGGAATTCTTGTGTCCCAGTGTCTTGCTATCAACCTTGTTGGGCATCCTCCAAGCTCTGATGAATCTTTGGCGAAGTCCTTGCGCATCGTTGTCGAAGTCAAAAACTAGGTCAGGAATCAACATGTCGTGAGGTCCATCTCTTCGTGCATATCCAAATTGTCTCAAAGCTGGACAAGGGTTATAGGTGATGCCTCCTCTGAAGTTCAAAAACTTTTATTGAAATGATGTCGAAGCATCAGTTTTTTTGTTTTTAAGAATAGGTGACGTGTTACCAAATCAAATTTTAGTACATCTCCGAGGAGTCAGGTTACCGCACTCTCGCTACAGTATTGCTTTTGAATTAACCCATGCTTAAGTTAGGACTTTTAAGGGTTGTAACGTGGCCTGGTTCACGGTTTTAGAAAAAAAAGATTTAAGGCTCAAAATTATTTGATGCCCACCCATTCTCCATGATGTTCTCCATTCCTATGTTCAGTTAACACAATACGAGCATTCATCTCCCGAGAAGAGACTTTGCGATGATTGAGGAACCACAGGGGTTTCTAAGACCCGGAAATCACTGGCTTCTTGGCGTCTGATCACTTGATCTTGTTCTTTGCTGATGTGATACGGTGGGAGAACTGACTTGAGGTTTTGCGTTTGTTTTCGCAAATGTTTCGGTTGAGCAAGAGTCGCCACCGACTTTTTATTTTATCCTAAGGAAAGGTTAAAAAGCACAGCAAAAACCTTTGAGATGTTTTTCTTGGGTTCGGGGAGTAGATTATAGAAAGGGAAGGTATTAGCACCCTTTCTATCCATGGTTATCCATGGGCTCTTAGTTACTTGCTTAGATCAACTTGCTTTAATTTTCAATTGTTTGAAATGGTGTTTTGTGTGTGGATTTTGAAAATGTATACAAAGGTGTATGTCTTTTGAAAAGGTTTTCAATGTTTTTGAAAGTTGTTTTGAAAGTGTAGTGATGTGTGGTTTGAAAAAATAGGCAAGTGTTTTTATTTTGCAAGGGGGCAAGTAATCAAGAGCTATCTACCCTAAATTTCTCAAAGATCTTTGCTATGTTTTAACCCTTTTAACAATTTTGTTCCACCATTGTATTTGGTGGACAATCTTGTGTTAGGATGTGAAAGGGACGAGCATGGGTCATCGTTTAGACCATAATTGCAATGGTGCCAAGTATCTTTGGGCAATTTTCTTTAAGGGACTTGATCATTTTTAGGTAACTTTCGAAAGCGTCATCGAGGGACTATGATCATTTGAATTGTGTTTTAGCCCAATGATACCTAACATGCAATATGGCCCATTATTGAAGGCAACAAGTGGAATACCCTAGGGGTGCAAGTGTGATTAGTGTTGGAAATTTTCATGCTTGTTTATCTTGAAGTTAGGTCAAACTATTTTTGGTTAATTGATTTGCATACAAACCCTAATTCTAACATGGCATAATTAGAAAGCTTTTAAAATGCGGAATTTAAAGGTCCTAAGTTATTGCAACACAATATATGGGATGGGGGGTACAAATGTTCAAATGGGGGTATTTTGAAAAGAATTAAATCCTAAGCTATTACATCAAATTGGAATTTTGCAAGGTATTTAATTACACAATATTCAAATAAAATAAAATAAATATGCAAAAATGCAAAAATAATTTTTATATGTATGTGAAAAAGTATTTTTAAGTGTCAAATAAACAAAAATAAAATTAATTAATTTTAGGGATTTTTATGCATTTAGGGCAAAACCCTAAATTTATTAAATAAAATATATTTATTATATAACATGTACAATATTTACTAATTATGTACAAGAGATAAATAAAAAAGAAAATATGTAAAAAAAGGTAATTTTTAATTTAAATATTAGTAAAAAATAAAATGTATTATTTTATTGTGTTTTTAACCTAAATGTATTAATAAATACATAAATATTTATAATATTCACTAAATACTAAATATATGTATAAAAATAATAATATTTAATATTTACAAAAAATGCATTTTTTTTTATAAAAAAGTTTTTTCAAAGGTAAAATAGAACAAAAGTCAGAAAATAAAAAGTATTTGTATTATTTTAGTATTTTAAATGAAAGAGTATTTATGTATTATTTATGTACAAATATCAATTTAAACAAATAAATGCCTAATAAATACAAAAATGGTTTGAAAAATATTTTTTATATTTTTAATATTATGAGAAAAAATAAATAAGTCAGAAATAACAAGAAAAGTCAAAAAAATGTTTCAAATAAGCATAATGGGCCAAGGGGGTTCAAAAAGTGAAAATGGGGTGCAAATAAGAAGTCAACTCAGGCCCAGCCCAAGAAGACTTTGTCTTCAACCTCTGAACCTGTTTGAACAACCACCAACGCGCGTTTTCCTATCTCCAGATTCCCTGATTTTTAGCACAAACTTACAACACAAGAAATGTAGAGCATCAAGCCACGATTCTGGACATATAAAGAACTCATCCTAACTCTCAGAAATGAGGGAGAATTTCTCCCTCCCTAATTCTTAACCTAACTTTTTATCAAAGTTCAGACCTCAAATTCTCATAGCATACGCAAAATAAATGGAAAGTAAAGATATGTATAGCTTCAGGGACATGGGCATGACATTTTTTATTCACAAACTTAGAGCTAATTCTTCCTACATTGAGAGATAGAAGCCCAAAGATTTACCTGTTCAGTTGGAATTGTATGCAACAATGGAGATGCTTACAAGGCAAGGTAATGATTTGTATAGCTTGCTTGATGTCCAAGGATGCTATTCCAATGCTTGGTGTGCTTTGAAACCAAGTGAATCGTGTTATGGCACTCCAACTGCAAAACAGAAAATATGAAAATGGTGATGTGGGTTAGGGGTGTTACAGGTCGTGTTTAGGGTTTGGAACAGTTTCAAGGGATGGTGTGGGATGTGTTTGAAGTGTTTTTGGCCAAGGTGCACGATGGAAATGAGCTAGCCAAGTCCAAGTGCAGAATACCCTGTTTTTGTGCAGTTTAATGGTGATTCTGTGTTTGATGATGTTTGGAACTTGGTTGGCTTGTGTTTCAGCTTATGTTTGATGTTTAGAATGTGTACAATAACTTTGCTTAAGCTTGTGTTTGCTGAGATGAGAGTTGGGAGTTGTTATGTCAAGTTTCTTCTTACTTAAGCAACAAAATGCCAAGTTGTTTTCTAGACTGATGGAGGCCCCTCTAATGTGCTGCTAAGCTTGCCCTTGATCAGTGGGATTAGCTCAAAAACTTGTGCCAAAGAGATTTGCTGTGTACCTCTTGATTTGCAAGTTGACATAAAGTTTTCACTTTTCAAAAATGGACATAATGCTTTTTCTACTTATGGCTTAATTTTGCATACAATGCTTGAACACACAAAATAAGGCCTTGGCACAATGAGTTAGCATTAAATTTATGAGTGCAAATGGGATATAGGACCTGTAATCAAGGAATGCAAGCTGAGTTCAAAATTGCCTAAGTGTATGAACATGAAAATTGGCCATAAACAAAGTGAGTTTTTCCCATATTGCCAAATTCGATTCTCCCTAACCATGAGGTTGTTTGATGAGTTCTTGGACATTTTGGAAAGCTTGGAATGTGTACTACAATCCATATTTGTAATTCAAATTGAAATTCCAAGTGGAACTATGTGAAAAGTGGTCTTGAAGTTAGGCAAAAATCTTGCCTAAAATAGGTCGAAATTTCTCTAAGTTAAGAATGGTTTGGTACCCTTGTTCCAAAAATTGTAACTTGAGCTACAAGCTTCTTTTGAGAAAACTTTGTGCATCAAAGTTGTAGATTTTGCAATGGACTACAACTTTCATGTTTTGACTTTTTCTTGAATCCAAATGCATCTTGATGAGAAAGTGGGACAAAGTTAGGAAAAAATTAGGGTTTTTCATAACTTAGAAAAATTCTAAGTTATGTAAAATCTTCATTTAAAACCCTAATTTGTGATTTTTGATTTCTTGATGAACAAGTTTCATGATTTGGCATGTTTTGATGAAAAATGAATCTTAACACTTGATTTTGACCAAAAAGTCAAAGTTTGACTTTTCAGTATATAGTCAAAAATTGATCAATTGACTGGAAAATTCAACTGTCAATCTTGTGCATTTGGGATCTTTTAAACTTGTTGAGTATGTCAAGACAATTCCATGGGGTCCTTGAGTCCATATGTGAGCTTGGTTTGCCATTGGCTAGGTCAAACAGTCAAAAATTGCCTTTGTGCAGTCAAAACCCTAAAAATGACTATTTTGCCCTTTTGGTGATCTGATCAAATTTCTTGTGGAATTATGATCCAAACTTGATCAAATGGTCCATATGAGTTCATAATGTTGATGTGGGTCAATTTTCATGAGGTTTGACTGTCAATTGGCCACAATTGACTTTTTCCCCAATACAATTGATTTCTAGGTCAACTGTCCAATTGACTGGGCAAAGGTTGGAATCAAGGCTTAAAACTTGGTATGGATAAACTTGGGAGTCCAACATGAAGCATGAAAGTCATCTTAGGCATTTTAGGTCAAAATACCTTTGTGCAAACACAAACCCTAATTTGGGCCAACTGTGCTAGGAGAAGTCTTGCAGAGGAAAACCCTAACTGGATCTTGAGTTCCAAGGGCCTTGTGATGAGAAAATGCTGAGAAAATGGGAGGGCAAATTTTAGGGTACAACAGCTGAGAATTATTATTGTTTTTTATTTCACTTTCCCTAATTTTTTCCTGTACAATTTCTTGATTTTGAAGTTGCAGTCCAGCGGGATGCCCTGACTTTTGCCTAAGTCTCCTGTTTTTTCAGTTATGACTTAACGGGGCTTTTTGTATCTTTCTTTTTGAACAAGTTATTGATCTTCGCGCCATCTTCGATTTATTGGAAATGGTTGTGGTTGTCTGAGTCCTAGATAGATGAAGAATAACTGTTGCGGTATTGTCATCTGTTAACCTCCTGATTGTGCAAGAGATACCCATCGGGATATCGTTCTCTTCGATGCATGTTACTGCTAGGTGACGGTTTATCATTGTTGTGTTGACTTCTCCTAGCCCTTTGATGGATAACCATTGTTGTATCGCTAGGAACTCCCTCTTGACGAGTTCTGGATGCTCGATCGGATTAACTGAAATCTACCTGCCCCGGGGTTAAAAATGAGGGTTTTTCTGTGTAAAAGAAACTCCTACTTCAAAGCTCGAAAGGGTTGACGAGGGTCTATCTTCCTTATAACTCCGGTGTTTGGGAATTTGAAACAATTCCTGTACATCGTCAGCAAGGTTTTATTCAAAAGCATACCGTTTGAGAATCTAAGTATCAGATTTTCATCATCCTCCCTCAAGAGTTATCTTTTCTTTAAAGTAAAAGGAGTTAAGCATCAAAAGCAAGTACGATAACAAAACGTAAATGAGTGAATACTAATGGATTAGTTCAAGACAAACACAGTCAATGCATGGTGATTCAATATAAAAAGACAAAAAAATTTGCATACAATGGGTACTGAACAAAACAAGAAAGGTTAGAAATGATAATGCAAATGAAATTAGAAATTGCCAAGCTCAGGAGACTTCTTCATCCCTGGCTCAAATGAGGAGACGCTCTTGCAGTCTTGACACCTATCTCAGCAAGGGGATTCAATCCATTATCATACCCTTTGGAGTGAACGTGATAACTTTGGCATCAAGGAGGTCTTGAACGTTGTTTTTTAATGCCCTACAATTCTCAATTGTGTGGCCTGGAGCACCTGAATGGAATTCACAACGAGCACTGGCATCATACCCTCGTGGGAGAGGATTTGGTGTTGGACCTAGTTCACGCAGTTGAACCAACTGATTGGCAAACAACTGAGGGAGAAGTTGAGCATAAGACATGGGAACGGGATCCACCCTACTTTCAATAAATTTCTTCCTTTTTCGTCCCTGTTTCCCCTGGGGTTGATGACTCGGATGAAAAGACCCAGATCGTGCTCGTTGAACATACAGTTGTCTCTGTGTGTACTGATGTTGATGATGGATTAACTGATGCTGAGTCACCCGCAGTTGTTGAGCTGAGATTGTAGTACATGCTCGAGGAACATTAGGATGAACAAATGACATTTGACGATGCAGTGCTTGATCTTGATGATGGACCGGGGCCTTTCCTTTGTTGATAGTAGCACTAGTCTCTCCTTCTTTCTTCTTGAGGAGGCCAAAGCAAGGTTTCTTGTTACTTCCATTGATAGCGCTAGATGTACCTTGAATTTTTTCTGACTTGAGGCCATCTTCAATACATTCCCCGATGGTAACCAAGTTCGAAAAAGAGGTCGAAATACTACCGAGTATATGCTGGAGATATGGGTCTTGCAGGGTGCCCACAAACAAATAAGTCAATTCACGATCCAAGAGAGGAGGTTGGACCCTTACAGCCAGTTCACGCCACTTCTGAGCGTATTCTTTGAAAGACTCTTCAGATTTTTGTACCATCCCTTGGAGCTGAGTACGGCTTGGAGCCATAGCTGTATTGTAATGGTAATGTTTCAGAAAAGCATCGGCAAGCTCTCCCCAAGTACCGACATGGGATCTCTCCAATTGCATATACCAATCCAAGGATGCCCTGGTCAAACTGTCCTGAAAGAAATGCATGAGCAAAGGTTCATTTCCAGCATAGGCCGCCATTTTGCGACAATAGGAACGGAGATGTGTCTCTGGGCAAGAAGTGCCTTTGTATTTGTCAAACTCTGGGACTTTGAACTTGGGAGGAATAACTACCCCAGGCACGAGGCACATTGCAGCGGTGTTGAATCCAGAAGCCTTGATACCTTCCATGGCTTTAAGTCGCTCTTCGAGAGCGTGATACATTTTTGCAATTTCGACAATCCCGGCAGCAAGGTTCACTTGGGGTTCATCGAGATCAATAACATCATGATGATCGTCGACATCATTCCTAGGAGCACCGGTAGGAGTCTCAACATTTGCATTGTCATTTCTCCCATTAGCAGAAGTGGAAGGAGCAGCAGTAGTAAGCTTGGAAACACTTTGGTGTTGTTCTTATTGACCCTTAATAACGGCATGCAGAGTTTCCATGAGTTGATCCATGCGGGTACCCATAGTGTCCATATCCCGACAGAGTGCATTCTGATTTTCTTTGAAAAGATCCATTAGCCTTTGCTGGTTGCCTCTGGTACGGTAAGGATGTGGATGAGTCGTCTTTGCTGTTTACTGGATTCTAAGAAAGGGGACCCCAATGAGTTTTTGTTGTGAAAAAATGAATGCATGGTAATATGGATGAATGCTTTATCTTCATTTCTGAGGAGACCCAAAGACTCGTCTATCCTTTTTTTTAAATTTCCTTTCAGAAAATCTATATCAACGAGACTTGTCTTTGGATTTCCCTAGATATGAGATGTATATGATGATATGATGTCATGGTATGTTATGGCATGAAGTCTCAGCTCCACATATTCTGGATAACCATTGCGTAGTTCGTTGCACAGGCTGAAAGTAACAGGATCAAAAGTTCGACGTCATAGGCATGGAGCCAGAGTAACCACCCACAAGGTATGTACTAGGTGTTTATCACCTGCCGAACAAGGTTCTAAAGAGTTCTCGAAGTCTACGCTCTTCCTTTGGATATTACTGACGTCCTAATTACTTGGTAATCAGTAATATTCGCAGGAAAAACTCGTCCGAGCGCAATATCGCGTGACGACTACTTCCGGATTACTCCATTACAGTCTCTGCATTGCACCTAAAAGGCCAAGATGGGTTAATGGTTCTACGGCCCTCAGCTTCTCGAGCTCCCAGGTCGAAAGCAACGACGTCTTCCCGATTACTCGGTAAACATCATTACTTTCAAGGGGACCTCCACTGAGTGGGGGATTCTCATGCCTCCTTCTTCGGGATTACTCCCTCAAAGTTAACATTACTATACCGCCCGTCCTAATCCTATGTGTAACCCAAGTCCGGGTAGAGGACTTATCAAAAGTAGTCACCAAACCCAACATCACAATGTAACCAGAATATGTGAGTAGCAACAATATATGCAATATATACAAAAGAATAAAATAAATAAAGAAATAAAACAGTAAAGCAAGATAAAGCAAATAAATAAACACCCAAAAAGACAAACAAACAAAACTAGGAGAGACTCGCTAAAGGTCCCCAACAGAGTCGCCAGCTGAAGCCACCGGCAAAAAATACAGAGCCGCCACCGAACTTTATTTATCCCGAAGGAAGGGGAAATATCGATAAAACCACAAGGGAATGGATAAGATGATCTTGCGACCAAGAGAAAGGGTAAGGGAGTCGGTTATGCGAGGGGAAGGTATTAGCACCCCTCACATCCGTCGTACTCAACGGGATCCATTTTGTTTGTTTGTCTTTAAAGGGTGTGTTTATCTACAACTATGCTTGCTAAAAGGGAAATGAATGGTTTTTGATTATTGCGTTCGTGAGGGTTTCACGACCCTTTGCCTACGTATCCAATGAAGGAATCAGAACACCGTAGTTCCTCTAGAAAAAAGTTGATTTGTTTGTGTTTTTTAGTGGGCGACATTAACGCACGCATTCTAGCAATAGGCACGACCGGTATCGCGGTAGAATGGAGATAACATGCCCTTGGGGGAGTTTTGATTGGTTGAGTGTTTTTGCGAGTTTTAGAATAAATTCAAGTAATGATTAAAAGAGTGTTTTTGGATTTTTGATTTGTGAATGTTAAGTTTCAATTACAAAAGGAAAGGGTTAAGAGGGAGACTAGAAACCTAGTTGTTTGTTATGTACAAGGGTGGACCTAATATTGAGTGTAAAAGGGGAATTATATCGTAAATGTTATGCAATTGGTTTCATCCTAAAGTCTAATTCAATACGAAACGATCAAAAGAAAATTAACGGTTTCCTAGAATCACTTAAGGGAACATGTTATCGAACAATCAAACAAAACAAAGATAACAGAAATACAAAACTAATATTTTTATGTGATTTTTATTAAGTAAAGAAAATATGACTAAGCAAAATAACTAAAAAAAAATAATTAACTAAGCTAAAAGGAATTAAAATAAATTCAAAAGGTTATTAACTTGATTCTAAGGCTAAACTAAATAGTTATAAAGCTAAGAAAATTAAAGAAAGAAAATTAAACTAATTAAAAAAAGTTAGACGAAATAAATAAATCAAACTAAATAAACAAATGAATAAACTAAATAAATAAATGATTAAATAGATGAAAGAAACAAATTAAATTAAACGGATTGTTGGTGCAAGGGGTTTCGACAGGTTTCAAGTTTTGTACAGGTTAAGGGATTTCGACAGCCAGTTAGGTTCGAGAGGATGTGGATTTGATGAGGGTTTTTAAGTGGATTTCTTGTATGTTTCTGTGGAATCTTGTGTGATTTTGTTAAGTTGAACAGAAATCGGAAGTTCTTTTTGTGTGTTGAAGCTCTGTTGTAGGGAATGAGTTGAGTATGAAGTTTGAAAGAGCAAAGGGACCAAGTTTTAAGTGGAAAGTTATTGAAGAGAAGGTTTATTATTTTGTTTTTTATCATTTCAGTTTTAATGCTTACACAAACAATAATTTACATACCATTTCCATACGATTTCAGGATGGTGACGAAGATTCGAACAAACGGCAAGATCAAACATTCATGGGAAATAATTATTAGCATTACAGAAACATGATTGTATCAAGCAGTAAACAAATGAAGCAATGGTGATATGAGGTTACCGACCTGAACGAAGTTCTTCCCGGTAGACTCCTTCCTCGATCCTTTCCTTCTCCTCTTGATTCTGGTTTCGTTGGTTTTGGTTGGCTTTGTGTTTGGTCTGTTGTCTTGGTTCTTTGGCTGATGTAGTTTTTTTTGCAATTTTTGTTTTTTACTGGTTCTTTTTGGGTGGACAGTGTGTGGGTTTTTTAGGCTTTTTGTTCACAGTTTGTGGTTGGTTTTTTTGGTTTTTTAAGCTATGTGTTCCAATCCTTAATGAAATAGTGGTGTATTTCTATGCTGTAACTTCTCTTCTAGTTTTTTTGTGATTATTTTTGTTGTCCCCCCGTTCTCACTATGAATGAAGCCAGTTATAGGCAGATTGAGGGGTGTTTTTTGGGGGGGAAATTTGTTGAGGTTTGAACAATGTTGGAATGCTGTTTTGATCTTTTCTTATGTCATTTTTGTATTTTTCCATTTTTATACAAGTTATAGACATCAGGTATGGTTTTGCATAGCAGGTTTTTTGGACTGGTTTTGGACAGTTTTGTAGCAGGTTTTTCTGTGTTGTTTTGGCATCTTACAGCAGGCATTGGAGCAGCAACAATAGATTTTTGGAGTGTTGTATTTGGCTATTTTGGACTAAAGTACCTTTTATTGAAAAAAAGAGTACATAGTTTTTTGCCAATTTATCCAAGAATGGTATTATCCCATGAATAAACCTTCGAACCCTTAAGAAATGTATCACAAACTTGTGTAAGCCTCTGATTATGTAAAGATTTGGAAGCAGCTTAGCATTGAAAATGAGACTTGGTCTTGAGTCGAATGCAAGAATGAGATCGAAACACACTTGTTCGAAGGAAGCCTTTCCCTCAGTCGAAGCTTGTGGTCGAAACAAGCTAATGCCCAGTCGAAGCTTGTATAGAAGGAAACATACTGTCAAATCGAAAGCTCAAGCTCGAAGGAAGCACATTGCCCAATCGAAGCATGTGGATCGAAACAAACATAAAGGGAGTCAATGTCTTGTGTCTTTTTAGCATGAGGGAAGTTCCTGGCTTCTAAATTGAAGGGCGTTTTTTCAAGGGAAGCAAGAACTTAGTCAAATCTTGTATGAAGATACCTCTTGGCTCAAACGAAACTTGTATGAAGCAAAGTATGCAAGAGGCCCTTGGTGCAAGTGGATTCGAAGGATGCATAGAGATGGTTACTTTGTCCCATCGAAACTTGTTCAAACGAAGCAAGCATGCAAGCAGCAAACTTGTCCAGTTGAAGCAGGTTTGTAGGCAGTAAACTTGTCCAAATCGAAGTAGGCTTGCAGGCAGCACGCTTGGTGAATCGAAAAGGTTTCCTTGCAGGGGGCATGTGTGGCCAACATGTCATGGCTTGTGATTGCAAGCATGTAGGCAGCACACTTGTCCAATCGAAAGGCTGAGTCAAAGGAGGTTTCAAATCCAAACGAAGGATGTACCTAAACTTGCATTCGAAGGAGGCTTTAAGTTCAAAATGAAGGACATGCCCAAGTTGCATTCGAAGGAGGCTAAGAGTCAATTGAAGGGTGCTGAATCGAAGGAGGCTAAGAGTCAATCAAAGGATGCTGAATCGAAGGAGGCTAAGAGTCAATTAAAGGGTGCTGAATCGAAGGAGGCTAAGAGTCAATCGAAGGGTGCTGAATCGAAGGAGACCTATTTTCCTCCAAATTTGTCAAAATAATATTTTTATCTGTTTTCTCTCTTTTTGACAGTTTCCTTTTAATTTTGGTACTGGAAGATACCAATGCACTTGTGCAAACTTAAACCCTGAGAATCCTTGTGAGAAAGGCCTAATACACTGAGCTTTGAGCCACCCTCGAGGCAGGCGACAGAAAAATCTTCACAGAAACCAAAAACTCGAAACCTTAGCATCTTGACTAGCACACATAGGGAAATAAACCCTAATCCAGGCTCTGACAAAATTGAGAGAGAACCAACCTTGTAACGTGATGACAAAATTCGTTCCACGATCCACTAATCGAGAACCAGATGCACTTCCTTTTTACCTTATAAGAAAACCTTAAAACAAGATTAGACAAAAAGAGGGCGTAGCCCTAATACTTCAAACCAAAGCGCCGGATTCCCTGAGATGCGGGATATGCAAATGACTGAATGATAAAATGATGCAAAAATGGAATGAAAAGTTTGAAGCCAGACGAGAATAAAAGAGATAGGGCACATTTGGGGTTCGATAGATTCACTTTATAATAAACTCTTGTATTTGTCCTCAAGAGTGTTGACAAAGCGAATGTTTTGAAAGTGTTTTGAAATGTTTTGTGTAAGTTCAAAAAGTTTGTTTTTGAGTGAGCATTTAATAGCTATCTACTTGTACTCGAAAAGGTTTGTTCTTTTTCTCCTATCCTTTAGAAAGTGCTATCCTACTATTAGTGAGTAGGTAGCCCTATCGTTGGATGTATGAGGGACATTCGAAGGGACATTTTTATAGTCACAACGGCAACTTAGAAAGAAGATTTAGTAACTACCCTAGGGCTCTAAGATCATATTTTTACCGAGGCAACATCGAAAGGGTCATCGAGGGACTTATGATCTTTTGAACCGGAAGGTAGCCACTAAAATCTCTCACATTTCAAGAGTTGTGACTATTTCCGAAGGCAACTGAAGTGTGAGTACCCTAGAGGTGTATATGTGCAATGTGTGTTATGTTCAATTATTTTAGTCTTTTTGTTGGGTTTGCTAGCGTTTTGATTTTAATCTTTTCCATACAATCCTATTAGTCATGCATCTAGCAGTTAATATGAAAAGCAATAAAAAATAAAGAAAGTAAGGGTCCTAAGCTATTACAACAAAATCGAAAGTCAAGAAAAATGTAAAAACAAAGAACAAAATAAATAGGGGAAATGAATCCTTCGATCCAGGTAGTAGAATCCTCCAATTTACCCGTCTTTTTCTTTCTTTCAATTGAGCTTGGGAGCTGGCGTGATCAACCTTCGATTTCACCCTTCTCTGCTTCTTTCGATTGAGGTTGAGAGCTGGCGTGATCAAAATTCTATTGCACCCTTTCTTGCTTCTTTCGATTGAGGTGCGAGCAACCTTCGATTACAACCTTCTCTGCTTCTTTCGGTTAAACTATGAAGCAATATGGATCTGCAGAGCAGCATGAGTGTATATCCTTCGTTCACACCCTTTTTGTCTCTCATTTAAGTATGTACAATTAGTTCCAACATATATTTGGACAAAAAAGAAAACAAACGAAATGCACAACAACGAAGAATATAACTAGAAGGCTGCTTACATATTTGCTGAAACGAAAAAAATAAGTGAAAGGCTATTTACATGTTATGCTTAAACGAAAGATGCAAGGTCAAGGGGACTTACCTTGCTTGAAACTGGAACTTGTGTGGGGACTAGATTTGTTGGATGCTCTTGGATTCTAAAGGAGAGAGGCAAGTGTGGTGTGATCTTGTTGAGTTTTGAGAGTTTTTGGTGTGCTTCTCTTAGGCTGTGTATGCGTGTAAGGCAATATATGTGTATGGTTCCTAGGCTTATGTATCCAGTGTGTGTGTGTGTGTGTGTGTGTGTGTATGTGGTATCCCCCCTTTGCAATGTGCTTTAGGCCTGTATTTATAGGGATGTGAGGATGCATGAAAATGGCAAGGGACAACCATTTAACTAGGCTTTGAAAGCCATGAGACAAGAATCCAACACATTGAAAGTTGGCCATTTTTGGATAATTCTTGCCATTTTAAAATGTTGAATGAACCTGAACACATTTGACTATCGAATGCCTTAAGGCCATGCCCTTCGATTGGCCTTAAGTTGCCTCCTCTGAATGGACCTCTTATGTACCCTTCGAATGGACCTTCTGAATGCTTCTTCAAATGGACCTTTTGTTACTTCCTTCAAATGGAACACCTGTACATCCTTCAAATGGAACACATGTACATCCATGGAACACATGTACATCCTTTTAATGGAACACATGTACATCCTTCGAATGGCCCTTTTGTGTGTCTTTCAAATAGCACGCATGTATGTCTCGTGTATTCTTTGAATGGTTCACCAATGTGGGCTCATAATGTGGTAATCATATGCTGAAAGGTTCAGAGAAAGAGTTGACGCAAGCAGTTTCGAAGGGAACCATTGCCCAGTCAAAGCTATCACAAAGGAAGCCAATGCCTTATGGGTGTTAACATGAGGAGGTCATTGCTCTATGAATCGAAGGCCAGTTGAAAGGGTCTTGGCCTTGCGCATTGAAAGTAAGCACATGGGAAGCCCTTGCCCTTGTGAATGTTAGCATGATGAGGTCATTTCTCTGTGAATCGAAGGCCAGTTGAAAGGGTCTTAGCCTTGTGCATTGAAAGCAAACACAGGGGAAGCCTTTGCCCTTGTGAATCAAAACAAACTTGTAGAGGGTTCTTGACTTGTGCAGTCGAATCCTTGTGAACTTAACTTTATCGAAGGAAGCCCAACGCCCAATTGAAGACCTTGTGAACTAATCTTGATCGAAGGAGGACCAGTGCCCAATCAAAGACTTACGGACCAAAGCCTGATCGAAGGGTTTTAGATGCCCAATCGAGTCTCCTTGTCCATATGCCAATCGAAAAAACAAACTGCTCAGGGGCTAATCGAAAACACCCTGTCTCAAAGCCAATCGAAGACACCTTGTTTATCTTCAAAATTTATTTTTCTTTAACCAAGTGTTTGTGACCACCCATATAAGAGAAAACCTTAGAAAACATGAGAGGGAAAATTTTGGGGTACAACACTCACAAAA
Organism: Vicia faba; assembly: GCA_948472305.1. NCBI lineage: Eukaryota > Viridiplantae > Streptophyta > Magnoliopsida > Fabales > Fabaceae > Vicia > Vicia faba. Next base: position 9,210,339 of record OX451737.1, read on the forward strand.
ACATCCTTTTTCACACAAACACTTTTCTGAAATATTTTTAAAATAAACATTTTGTATATGTTCTCAACTGATACGAGGATCATTACAAAGTTGCTGAACTTAGAAATTTTCAAAATATTTTAAAACTTACACATTCACAAAGAATTTTTAAAAGTGAGCTAGCAATTAAGAGCCCGTGGATAACTACGGATGAAAAGGGTGCTAATACCTTCCCTTTTCATAACCTACCCTCCTTACTCAGAAAAATTCTCAAATGTCTTTCCTGTTCCTTTCACTCTTTCCTTTATTGCATAAAAGAAAAGTCGGTGCCGACTCTTGCTATCCGCAATATTTGTAATTAAACGCAAAACCAAAAGTCAGTTCTCCCACCGTATTACACTCATATAATCTAAGTTAATATGTTTCTCCATTTGACAACAGACTTATCCTTAGATTTTGTTGCGTTAGTTGCATGCGTTTCTTTGAGTTTTTCATCTCATTGACGGGTTTAACCTTAGGGGGTTTTGTTTGAACCACCCATTTGGCGCTAAGGTTATCACCATTATCCGTCGGATTTTTCAAGCTTGCAATAAAATTTGTGCGATAAGTGGGGAAGAATTCCCTTAGTTTATCAACATTTGCCTTAGGGCCAGACAATGGACCCATAAGTGCACGAGTTTCTCCTAATATAGAAAAAGGAATTAGTACTTGGGATTTATCGATACGCAATTTTTCTTCTAGAAAAGGACGTTCAGGCACGTACTCTTGGATCCCAGTGACGAGTGGACCCAAAATCCTATTAGCAAGAGTTAGAGAATCCTTTGAACTCTTAGAATCTTTGGAATTCTTTTATCTGGAAGCAACTATGGTTAAATAAGTAGAAAATTCAAAGAGAATGGTTGATTTTTCGTGATGTTTGGAAGAAGACTCAGAGAAACCTGAAAAAGATGAGAAGCTGACAGGGAGGAAAAATGAAGAAATGAGAGAGAATGCAAAATTTATAGGAGAAAGAAGGGAACTGTTAAGTTATTTTGTTGACATTTGGGTGTAAATAGTATGACACGTGTATCTCGTTTAGGGGTTAGTCAGGCGTTTGAGTTCTCCATGGCCCTCATTCTCCTTGGAAATAGTATTCATGGTTTGCTTTTTTGAATTTTGCACGTCTCAAAATTTCATTTAAGAAAAGTTGTCATAATGACCATGACGTTAGTACAATGTTGGTTAAAATGTCGAAGTGTTCAAAAAATGCACATTTCTTCCGTTGGTTGAAAGTGACATTTTTGGGAGGCAATTTGTTAACTGGAATTTTCTACATACATCGAGTATCAGCATATAAAAAAATAAGTGAAAAAATACTTAATAGAATTTGGCTGACTTTATTTATATTTTATTCAACGGGCATGTTGAAATAATTTTCCACATGATTGCTCAAAAGAATGTGTCGAAGTTCCTATCCGTGCAGTAACATTTAAGACTTAATGATTTTCAGAACAACTTGAAAGACCATTTCGACGATGTAGTTGAAATGTGAAATATGGATGAATAACTTCTTTTTGTCCTTAGCTCCATCTAAAGGACGTGTGGAAGCAAGTTTGAAGGAGACATACATGCAAACGAAGATGTGTCAATTTCTGGAGAAAGGACCGTTCGTTACAATTATTTAGATTTTAGTATAAATAGGAGTTATAATGATAGATTTAAGTGTGTTACATTTACTACAAAACTCAAACTAATCAAAGTATCCAAGCAAAGTGAGAAATGAGTTTTAACGAGTTCAATGTGTGTATGCAAACAACATTAATGCAAAGCCTTTTACATTAAAGTTATTTTGTGAAATAAACTTTGATCATTGTCAAAGTCATTTGACATTTCTTGCAACTTTACTTCATTTTATTTATATTACTTTCAAGATTTCACCTATGTCTAAATCTTTGTCTTTTACATAAAAATCATAGAAAACCCCTAGAAAATTTTATGCACATATGTCCTAGGATCAATCTAGTGTATTTTGCAAGTAACCTTTTGGAAGACTAGAGCTTGTTTACTAAATTTCACGGTAAACATGTGTGCAGTGGAACCCTTTTGTGCAAGATATTTTAAACTTCTGCAAAAAAGTGTTGTGTCTTTTATTGTTTATTTTATTCTTCATACATGAAATGTTTTCATTTTTCGAGTGTTTATGTGTACAAGGAGTGATAAGACTCTTGCTAAAATGAAGCGTCCAATGTTAAAAAATAATCTCCCTCCCTAGAGTAATGCTCCAAATGTAAAAGAACAACCAACCGAATCAGCATTTGTTAATGCATGAACTTCAACAACCGTTGGAGTAAATTCCCCTATTATAAGCCAAATATCAGCGTCAACGATATCACCAGAAGTGGCGGTTTCACCGCCATAAGGGACAAGTGTTGCAATTACCCATAGGGTCGCACAAGCAGTAATGATAGACCATAGACCTTCTTTCCCCCTCAGTTTTACGCTACCCCCATTGTCAAAGTCATTTACATTTCTTGCAACTTTACTTCATTTTATTTATATTACTTTCAAGATTTCACCTATGTCTAAATCTTTGTCTTTTACATAAAAATCATAGAAAAATCCTAGAAGTTTTACGAACATATGTCCTAGGATCAATCTAGCGTATCTTGCAAGTAACCTTTTGGAAGACTAGAGCTTGTTTATTAAATTTCACGGTAAACATGCGCCCAGTGGAACCCTTCTATGCAAGATATTTTAAACTTCTGCAGAAAAGTGTTGTGTCTTTTATTGTTTATTTTGTTCTTCGTACATGAAATTTCTTCATTTGTCGAGTGTTTATGTTTCCGAGGAGTGATAAGACTCTTGCTAAAATGGCGCGTCCAATGTTAAAAAATAATATCCCTCCCTAGAGTAATGCTCCAAATGTAAAAGAACACCCAACCGAATCAGAGGTTGGTAATGCATGATCTTCAACAACCGTTGGAGTAAATTCCCCTATTATAATCCTAATATCATTGTCAACGATATCACCAGAAGTGGCGGTTTCACTGCCATAAGGGACAAGTGTTACAACTACCCATAGGGTCACACAAGCAGTAATGAGAGACCCTAGACCTTCTTTCCCCCTAAGTTTTACGCTACCCCCATTGTCAAAGTCATTTACATTTCTTGCAACTTTACTTCATTTTATTTATATTACTTTCAAGATTTCACCTATGTTTAAATCTTTGTCTTTTACATAAAAATAATAGAAAAAACCCAAAAACATTTACGCACATATGTCATAGGATCAATCTAGTGTATTTTGCAAGTAACCTTTTGGAATACTAGAGCTTGTTTACTAAATTTCACGGTAAACATGCGGCCAGTGGAACCTGTTCGTGCAAGATATTTTAAACTTCTACAGAAAAGCGTTGTGTCTTTTATTGTTTATTTTGTTCTTCATACATGAAATGACTTCATTTGTCGAGTGTTTATGTGTCCGAGGAGTGATAAGACTCTTGCTAAAATGGTGCGCCCAATGTTAAAAAATAATCTCCCTCCCTAGAGTAATGCTCCAAATGTAGAAGAACAACCAACCGAATCAGCGGTTGGTAATGCATGAACTTCAACAACTGTTGGAGTAAATTCCTCTATTATAAGCCAAATATCAGCGTCAACAATTGTAATACAGTGGGAGAAATAAATTTGTAGTTTCGCATTTGATTGCAATTATTGGGATAGCAAGAGTCGCCACCAACTTTTCTTTTATCCAATAAAGGAAAGGGTGAAAAGAACAGGAAAGACCTTTTGAGATATTTTCTTGAGTTTGCGGGGTAGGTTATGAAAAGGGAAGGTGTTAGCACCCTTTTCATTTGTAGTTATCTACGTGCTCTTAGTTGCTAGCTCTCTTTGAAATGCTTTATTTGAAATGTGTTTGTGATGGTTTGAAAGTGTTTTTGAAAAGTGCCTTTGTTTAGGCGAACTTTGTAATGATTCTCGTCTCTATAAGAATGTATACAAAGTGTTGACTTTTGAAAATATTTCATGGAAAGTGTTGGTGTGTTTGAAAGATGTTTTGAAATTTTTGTGAGCAAGCAACTACGAACATTCTACCTACTCAAAAAGTCTTTGTTCTTTTCCTCCTCTTTTAGATAGTGTTATCTCACTATTAGTTAGTAAGAAAACTTATCATTGGATGTGAAGGGACAAGGGTGGGTCATCGTACAGTCATAGAAGGCATCGTTGTAGGATACCTTAGCAATTTTTCATAAGGGTCTAAGATCGTTTATCGAAGGCAACATCGAAGGGTCATCGGGGAACTACGATATTGTATTCGAGGGTCATTGCTAAAGTATCCCACGTTCGAGGTGCAACTGCGCAAAGTGTTTGTTTTCATGCATTTTGTCTTGAATTTAGGGTTATCTATTTGTTGATTTTATTTCTTTCCATACAAACCCTAATTACTAGCAATAATATGGAAAGCGATAAATTACGGAATGTAAAAGTCCTACGCTATTACAATACTTGGGGATGGGGATACAAATTTATAAATGGGGATGGAAGAAATTAAAACCTAATTACTATTACAACCCAATTGAATAATGCATAACAATGAAATGCACATGAATATAAAGATAATATAAAAGAAAAATGTTTTTATAAGTTTTTGATAGAAGGGATTTTAATTAACCTAATTAAACTACTCAATTTTACAAGAGAAACTAATTAATTTAGCTAACAAAACTTAAAATATAATTTGATTAGAAAGAAAATTAAATAAACCATAAGTCTACTTATCTTTAATTAAAAAGGGATTAATTAGTTAAGAAAATATTTTTGGGGTTTTTATTTATAAAAATAAATAAGGTGAAAAATAAAATAAAATTTAGAAAGTTTTAATTTAATTATTTAGTAAAATATATTTTATATTTTTATTAAACGAAATAAATAAAGTAAAAGGGGTGTGAGAAATAATTTTTGGTAGGCCCAACATGGTTTTTGTTAGAATCAGAAATAAAACAAAAATAAACTGGGCCTATGTTGTCTTTAGTAAAAGGGGGATGTCAAGAAGTAGAAACAAAAAGGAATAAGGCCCAGGTTAGGGAGGCCCAACGCCTTGTTGGTTATCAAGTGTGGCCAGCCTTTGATGGTCCATGGTGGATGTTTGCATATGGAATTCCCATCTTAGTTATAGAGAGATTAGAGGGTGATGGTGAGGGGCGCATGGTACGCGTGTTGGAACAACCTGCACATGATCTTAATGAAACAAATATGTGAAAATTAAAAGGGTACCACTGAGACTCGAACCCAGGTCCCTATAGTTCCAAACCTTACACACACGCTCTCTACCACTGGGGTGGCTATACATCCGGTGTTGTAAACAAAACCAAACATATATGTTATAAAATAAGTCATGAATATGACTTCATCTTCTTCCTCGCGCCAGAGGTTACAACACCATTTTTGAAAATTCTATCTCCTTCATTTCTCAACCATTTGTAAAAGTATAAACATGAAACTTGTTTCAAATTTCATCACGAGTTCATTCATATAAATAATTAAAGCTATAAATCAAAGATGAGCATGAATTTTTTTTGGTACCAAATTTAACCTAACTTTTTCAGCAATTTCAAACTCAAAACTCTCACTACTCAAGTAATATAAATGAATTCCAAGGACATGGTCAGTTTCAGGGCTATGATGTCTACATTTTATCTTTGAAAATGGAAACCAAGTGATGTCTATATGAAGAGTTCAAAAGTCAAAAAGCTCACCTTGAAAATGGAATTTGTGTTTTGAGTTTGAGCTTGCTTCAAGGTGCTGCAATGATCTGGTTAGCTTCCTTGGACCTCTAGGAAGCTAATGCAATGCTTAAATTAAGTTGAGAGTGGCTGAAATGTTCTGGAGAAGTCAAGTTGCAGGTGGCTGTTTTTGAGTTTGGACAATGGTGATGGAGGTGTTACAGTTCCAAAACAGGGACATGGATGAACTATATTTGATGTATGGAAGCTTTGAAAATTATTTTGAGGGAAAACGCACGATGGAAATGGAAGATACAAGTTCAAGGGTAGAGCTGTGGTAAAAATGGAGTTTTTGTGCAATTTCTGGTTGGAGGGAATTTGAGGGAGTTTTCTAGGCTTGCAAATAATGCCTCAATTTATAGGAAAAAATTTTAGAGCTTGAGGTGATCAGAAGTACAAGATCACGTGTTTTGGTTTCTTGACTTTTTTTTGAAGAAAGCTTGATAAGCATTGTTCCAAGGCATGGTACAAGGCTTGTAGAGTGGCTAGCAAACTTTGAACATGTTTATCTGACTTTGTATGTTGAGTGTGTGTTGAGCATACAAGTTAGAAGCTCAACAAAAGTTGAATTTGTGATTAAAGCAACTTTTCAAGAATGGAATGGTAACTTTGTGCCATAAATGGAAATGAAACTTGGATAATGGCTCAAATGCTTAGACAATGGCTCTATCAGTTGTGTAATTAATTAATTAATTATGGAGTGAGACACAAGTTAGAAGCCTGCAAATCAAGATTATGCAGCATGGCTATGAGATTGGATCAAATGTTCATCAAGAAAACGACCTATAATTCAAGTTTATGAGGCCATCTTCATCTCTTTAAAACTTATAGCTCAAGCATGATCTCTTCAAGTTCTTGGAAATTTTGGAAATATTGAAACATCCTCTACAACCTTCATGTTGAACATTTTGATAAAATCATCTTGGAGCTTGGTGAAATTTGGCCAAGAAGTTAGGTAAAAATTCTGCCTAAACTAGGTCAAATTTTCATCAAGTGTTTTAGAAAAAATGCATGACTTCATGAATTTATAACTCAAAATCTAAGAACTTCTAGGAATTGATCAGTAAAGAAAAGTTGTAGATATAATCAAGATCTACAACTTTCATGTTGAAAGTTTTATTTGAATCATCTTGCATCTTGGTGAAAAATTGGCATGAAGTAATGAAATTATCATGTATAAAACACTTAGAAAAATTTCTAAGTCTTGAAAAGTTTGACTTTTTACATTGACTTTTGACTTTCTTGATTTCTTGATGATCAAGCTTCATATTTTTGAATGTCTTGATGAATTGTGATCTTTGAATCAAATCTTTATGAAAAAGTGAAAGTTTGACTTTTTGTGTATCGATTGACTTTTCATCAGTTGATCAAATTTCAACTATCAATCCATTGATCTTGAGGAATGTTTTGAACCATGAAATTAGGTAAACATGTTGTATTTAAATACTTGATATTATGCTTCAAGTCATTAGATCATGTATTAGGTCAAAAGCCTCTGATCAGTCAATTACAGTCAAAACCCTAATTTTAACCATTTTGCCCTTTTGGTAAGTTGAGTGCTTTTCTTGAGGGATTGTGATCAATACTTGCTCAAATGATGAATAGGACTTTAAAATGTTGATGTTGGCCAAAAATCATGAAGTTTGACTGTAGGTTGACTATAGTTGACTTTTTACCCAATATAGTTGATTTTCAATCATCTGGTCAATTGACTGAGCAAATTTGTGACTCAAGACTTGAAACTTGACATGAGTATTCTTGGAGGTCTATAATGATCCATGAAGGTAATTTGTGGAATTAGAAGTCCAATTATCCTTGTGAAAGTCAAAACCTTGATTTGAGGCATTAGTGTTTAGGAGATGGTTTGACCAAGTCAAAACTTGTTCAAGCTTGAGTTATTGGAGTTCTTGTGTGAAATGTCTTGAGAAAAGAGAGGGAAAATTTGGGGTACAACAACTGCCCCTACTTAATCTTATTAAACCTGAAGAGTTAGATTGGCGGGTCTACCATTCGTAACTTGAAGGTGGAAGGTGATTGAACACTAGAGTGCCCAGAAATTTGCAATCACACGGAATAATGATGTTGGTTGATTGTGTCGGGAATGGCCTTAAAGATTTCATTTGGAGAGTGATGGAATTTTGTCGGAGATGGCCTTATAGATGCCATCCAAAGTGACTGTTGATTGGAAGAAGTATCAGAATAAAACTTCGATTGATTTATACTGAACCCAGTAGAGGTCTTAAGTAATCTTTAAATGGATAACAAATAAATATAAATCTTCGGAGGGATTTAACCGAAAGTGTCTACCGGAATGGAATCAGGATAAATCATTGGTCGGTTTAAATTGAACCAGCAGAGGTCTTGAATAATCTTTAACTGGATAACGAATCAGTATAAATCTTCGGAGCGATTCAACTGAACCAGAGAAAGAGTCTACCAGAGCATAATCAGGATAAATCATTGATGGATTTAAACTAAACCAATAGAGGTATTGAAATTGATATTTAACTGGATAACAAATCAGTATAAATCTTTGGAGCGATTTAACTGAACCAGAGAAAGTGTCTACTAGAATAGAATCAGGATAAACCATTGGTCAATTTAAACTGAATCAGCAGAGGTCTTGAAATTGATCTTTAACTGGATAAAAAATCAATATAAATATTCAGAGCAATTTAACTAAACCAGAGAAAGTGTCTACCAGAACAAAATCATCATTGGTCGATTTAAATTCAACCAGTAGAGGTCTTGAAATTGATCTTTAACTGGATAATGAATCAGTATAAATCTTCGGAGAGATTTAACTAAACTAGAGAAAGTGTCTACTGGAACGGAATCAGGATAAATCATTGGTCGATTTAAACTGAACCAGCAGATAAAATGTCCGTTGTTAACAGTATTCATCTGGTGACTGTTCTTTCCTGAAAACGTAAAGAATTAATTGTAATGCAATGTCATGATGCATGCATTGTGTAATTATGTTCTCAAAATAAATAAGATTGTGTTATGTGCATTTTGTATGCATATGTCATTATGTATGAATGTGAAATTTTATTTTAAGTGTATCTTTATCTGGGAAGATTAATCCTTGACAATTATCGGGGAGTTTTTGTGAAGCTAAATCACAGACTACTGTTGGAGATGAAGAGTATGCATATCTTCAACCTTGTTTAGAATGTTTCCGCTGGGAATTCCTGTTTGCTGTTTGAGAAAACTCTGCTGGGAATAAAGGGTGTTGTCCGTTGAGAAGTAAACTCAAGTTGGGGAGATTATAGTCCGTTGGGGAAATAAACCCTGTTGAGAAAGGTATTCAGAAGAACTTATTGGGGAAATGTATTCATCTGAGGAAGAATTTTTTCAAGGTTTCTTTCTCAGCTTTAGAAAAACCAAACTCGGAAGAGAATTTATAGGAGAAATACTCATTGGCACTCTGGATGGAGAATGTATGAATTCATTTTGTGGGGATAATTTTATTGAAGTAACTCTGGGGGGATATCCTAAATCCTTGAGTAAATGCTTATTACTGTTCTTACGCGTACATTTGTTAACAATTAATCATGTTCATATGCATATGTTCGTTCAATTTTAGTCATTGGACGTTTTTGCACTTCAAAACAGAAAAAGCTTAAAGTTTTCACTTCAAAGTATATTTGTATTGATAATTTTCCTAAAAACAAGCGTTTTTGTACAGGGAGACAGAAATCTTAGTAAGAGGAATTCGTCGAAAAATGAAAAGAATACAGAGCGAAAACAAAAATTGTATAGCCATGTGGAAGTGATCTCATTGGTTTCCAACTCCGCTATTGCCCCTATGTCTTCGAACATCATCCCTTGTCGTAGAAAGAAGTTGATTGAATTGATCTCGTACCGTTTGAACTTTTGATTTTGGTGATAAAGCTGACTTAGTGATCCAACGGGACATAGACGTGCGCTTTTATCCTTAACTTTTGCCTGGACCTCCCTTTCGGGTTTTCAGTCCACCAGGATACCCATTTTTTCCCAAGCCGCCCTTACAGATTTTCGACTTGCCAGGTGTACAATCTTTTGTATATATCCCTAATTTTTGCCCAAACCCTTTTGGTTTGCCAGGATGCCCTTATTTTGCCTAGGTATGTCAACCTAGCAGGTCATTCTTTATGTGTTATATTTTTTGACTATTTTGCGTTCACAGGATGCGGGAAATCTTTGCCGTCCATAGTGGTTAGCATCATGGCACCGCCAGAGAATACTTTCTTGACCATAAATGGCCCTTCATAAGTGGGAGTCCATTTTCCCCTGGGATCGCTTTGTGGTAAAATGATATGCTTTATTACCAATTTGTCGGCCTGGTACACTTGAGGTTTGATCTTTTTGTTAAATGTCTTGATCATACATTTTTTATACATTTGACCATGACAGACAACATCCAGCCTCTTTTCATCAATCAAGTTCAACTAATCCAACCTAGTCTGAATCCATCCGTCTTCGCCTAAGTTTGCTGCTTTCATGATCCTTAAGGAAGGAATCTGAACTTCGATAGGTAGGACGGCTTCCACGCCATAGATTAAGGAGAATGAGGTTGCTCCGTTTGATGTTCGTGCCAAGGTACGGTAGCCATGAAGAGAAAATGGTAGTATCTTATGCCAATATTTGTGGATCACCACCATCTTTTGCACAATCTTCTTTATGTTTTTATTGGCAACTTCCACTGCACCATTCATTTTAGGTCTGTAAGGAGAAGAGTTGTGATGCTTGATTTTGAACTACGTACAGAGTTCAGTGATCATAGCATTGTTGAGGTTGGTTCTGTTGTCGGTGATGATCCTTTCAGGGATACCGTATCGATAGATGAGGTTATTCTTGATAAACCAGGCTACAACATTCTTAGTGACTGAGGCAAATGAAGCAGCTTCGAATCATTTGGTAAAGTAATCAATGGCGATGAGGATGAAGTGATGCCCATTAGAGGAAGTAATATTAATCTCTCCAATCATATCAATGCCCCACATTGCAAATGGCCACGGAGCAGTCATGACGTTCAAGGGTATTGGAAGCACATGAACCTTGTCGGCATATATCTGACACTTATGGAAAGTCCTTGAATGGTGGTGACAATCATTTTCCATAGTTGACCAATAGTAACCAGTCCTCAGAATCTTCTTGGCCATAGTGTTCCTGCTAGAGTGAGTTCCAAAGATACCTCCATGCACGTCTTCCATGATTTTCTCTGCCTCCTTCCTGTCCAGACAATGGAGCAGAGTAGAATCATGGTTGCTCTTATACAGAATCCCATTGCTTAGGAAGAATTTCGGTTAGAACCTTCGCAAGAATTTCTTGTCGTTGATTGAGGCTCCCTTAGGATACTCTTGTGCTTCAAGGTACCTTCTCACTTCATGATACCATGGCTTCTCTTCATCAGTGTCGATCTCCTAACAGTATGTAGGTTCGTCAAATCTTTCGATAGTAATTCTGGGAGCTTCGTTGTCCCAATTAACTTTGAACATAAATGACATAGTTGCTAAGACATCTGCCAACTGATTTTCTTCCCTTGGAAATTGTTCAAAGGTGACCTCTTCAATGTATGGGATCAAGGTTAGCAAAAGCTCTTTGTAGGGGATCAAATTTGGATGTTTAGTATCCCACTCTCCTTTAACTTAATTAATTACCAGAGCTGAGTCTTCGTACACGCTTAAAAATTTGATTCTTAGGTCAATGGCAGTCTTTAGACCCAAGATACATGCTTCATACTCGACCATGTTGTTTGTACCGTCGAAGCCAAGTCTAGAAGTGAAAGGTGTATAGAAACCTTCGAGAGAAATGATCACAACACTAATTCCATTACCTAATGCATTGTAAGCTCCATCAAAAACCATAGTCCATTGGGATCCTTGTTCAGGTCCTTCATACGGTCCAGGCTTTTCACAATCAATTATCACTATGATATTCTCGTCCAGGAATTCAAATTTCATGGATTGGTAGTCATCAACAACTTGACGGGCCAAATGATCCGCCAGCACACTTGCTTTGATTACTTTTTGTGTAGTGTACTGGATATCATATTCAGTTAAAATCATTTGCAATCTATCTATTCGTCCGGAGAGAGTTGGCTTCTCGAAGATATACTTGATGGGATCCATCTTAGAAATCAATAAAGTGGTGTGAGTCAGCATATACTATCTTAGCCGGCAAGCAGCCCATGCCAAAGCGTAACAAGTTTTCTTGAGGAGTGAATATCTGGTTTCACAGTCGGTAAATTTTTTGCTAAGGTAGTATATTGCATGCTCTTTTTGGTCAGACTCGTCATGTTGACCCAGCACACACCCAATTGAATTCTCTAATACAACCAAGTACATAATAAGAGGTCTTCCTTCGACTGGAGGTGTTGTACCCCAAAATCTTGCCTATCTTTTCTCAAGGCATTTCTCACAAAGATTTCAAAAAGCTCAAGTTTGCATAAGTATAATTGGACTTTTAATGCCCCATATAGTTTCCATGGATCATATTGAACTTTCAAGCATCAGGTCGAACAGGAAACTGTCGAAAGGGAAAAGCAGATAAAAAAGGTGTGTCAAATTCAAAATCTGGTTCAGGCTATTCGAATCACATGACTGATCTAAAGGACTGGTTGGCAGATTTTGATAAGTCAAAGAAGAGAAAGCTTGCTTTGGTTTTCCAAGTTTCGAATGGGCAATGACTTCCTTCATGCTTACTTCGATCCACAAGCTTCAACTGGGCAATGGCTTCCTTCATGCTTGCTTCGATCCACAAGGCAGTGGCTTTCTTCATGCTTGCTTCGATCTACAAGGCAATGGCTTCCTTCATGCTTGCTTCGATCCACAAAGCAATGGCTTCCTTCATGATTGCTTCGATCCACAAGGCAATGGCTTCCTTCATGCTTGCTTCGATCCACAATGCAATGGTTTCCTTCATGCTTTCTTTGATCCACAAGGCAATGGCTTCCTTCATGCTTGCTTTGATCCACAAGGAAATGGCTTCCTTCATGCTTGCTTTGATCCACCTCTAAACCATTCGACACACATAGTTTCTACACTATGAATTACAATTTAAGGTTTGGACATTTGAACTTTCGACCACTTAAGCAACTGATGGTTACTGGTAGGAAAGCAATCCAGAAATTCTTTCGTTTTGACTATGCCAATAAGATCATCTTGCATACTCAAAGTGGTACATATAAGAACATATAATTGGTGGATTCGAAGAACACACAATTGGTGGTTCATTCGAAGAATATACAATTGGTGGCCCATTCGAAGAACATACAATTGGTGGTCCATTCGAAGAACATACTATTGCAACTGGTTTTTAAATCAAGAGTCGCCACTATCAGTTTTTATCCTAGGGAATGGCATCTAATAGGAAACCCTAATTCGCAGACAGAGATTCTAGGTTTCAGACTTCATTAGACGAAAGGAAGGTGTTAGGTACCTTTCATCTACCTTGTTCACAAGGATACTAGGTTTTAGGTTTAAGTTGGGGAAACAGGATTTAAATTTTATTAGGGGAAGGGTTTAAATTTTTTATAGGGGAACTCGCTACGATTTTTGATCGTATGCCTACGTATCCTCTTAAGAGGAATCAGAGTCCCAATTCGTAGTTCACATGGGTTTGTGTTTTTTAGGGGTTGCAGACGTACTTTGAATCATCTCGCATTTTGGCCGAGAGTAGTGATTGCGGAGATTTTGGCTAAATGCGCAGTAAGTCAAAATCTGCTTGAAACCCTTTAGCAAAAATAGTTGTTTAGATTAGTTGATTGCGAAAAAAGTTTGAGATTTGATGACTGTTTTTTATAGATGTTAATTGCAAAAAATCTTATTAATGCATGATATAAAAAATATTCAATGCAAATAATATAAAAATTAACATGAAATTTTTGATGTAAAAATAATTTAAGTGACATAATAAATAATATTAATATTCACAATAAAAATTAATAATTATAATAATTATAAATAATAATAAATAATAATAATAATTACAAAAATAAAAAATATTATAATCAAAACAAGAGGGTATATCTTCTGGTTGTTAAGCCCTAGCGCAAACTCTGGAAAATGGATGTTTTGAAAGGGACAAAAGTTCTGCAGGGGATGCGGGGGAATTGACTGGGTTTTGGCCCCAGTCGCAGAACTTCTGAAAAGGTATGCTGCAAGCTGGTTAGAAAAGTCAGAAAATAGGGGTGTTAACTTCTGGGCTAAGCCCACTATGCACAATTTCTAGGAAGGCCAGACGGATTAGGTGCTGTGAAAATGTGTAAGCCTAAGGCTGATTCTGGGCAGGGGAAAGCCCTGAAAGGGAAGTTCTAACAAAGGTGGAGGCTTACCATAACATAACAAAATAATACGCGCATGTGCACTTGCATCAGAACATTAAATATGCATTTTACCCTTACTAATTCTGTTTCTGTTATGCTACAGTAAGATTAATGTTCTACCCCTATTCACCACAATCCCAGCATAAAAAACACTAAAGAAACAAACTAAAGTTTTTTACCCCTTTGGCGCTTTTACTTCTGATTCTGGTGCGTGTTTTGATGTCCTTTCCTTCTTCTTCTGTAGATTCTGGTGACATCAACGATGGAAGGTGGAGCGACGATGATTGAAACTAGGGTTCCAGATATTGGAATCTCAGTTACTCTTCTGCGTGTTCTTCTTTTGGGTTTTCTAGAAATTCTACTCTCCTTGCTCTTTCTTCAAGCGTTGTTGTATTACTTTTCTCTGCAAATTCCTCTCTCTCCTCGTATTCTTTTTCTCTTTTCTTTTTTTCTTTGTTTGCTAATTTGTTTCTCTATTTATAATGTTCAATTTTTGGGCTTGGACTATGGCTAGAGCAAAGATTGAGGATAGAATTAAAAATATTTGATTGGAATTGACCCTCTGTGGAAGATTTGATTGAAATTGATACAGTGCACGTCCAACAGATTTGGGCTTGGGTTGCTTAGCCTCTGAAACTCTTAGCTTGGGCTGTGGAAGATAATCTGATTCTTCCCTTGATTACAATTCGAGTCTACTAGAAGATCTGATATTCCAGTTATGTACCAGTACTAGCTTGTGCGTGATTCTGGCTCTGATCTGCACAACTTTTTGCGTTTGTTTATGTAAAGAAGAACTTATGGGATTTGTTCTAGAATTTCTGATGGGTCAGTGCTTGATCCATATAGCCTAGCACTTCTTCGTTTGCAGTCAGAACTTCTCCTTTAATTTAAATTCGGCCTAGCGTTAATTCTTCCCCTTTCTTTTGCATACTCTTGGATTTAATTTTCACCCCTCCTTTTTAAATAACAACTAAATCTTCTTGATTTAACGTACCCCCCCTCCCCCCCACCCCCTGATCTTGAATAAAGATAGTCCATCAGATATTGTTGTACCATCTTAAATTGAATAATTCTAAAAAATGGATCGCTGAGGTAGGACAAATTTGGGGTATGACAGCTGCCCCTATTCAATTATCTTCCAATCGAATAACGCGAGAAAACACAAGTTTAGAGCATTTTGATTGGGAGTTTATTGAATACTTAGAATATCCAAAATTTGTCTGATCCACTCAAAAGGTTATGCTGATATATCACACCCTCATGAGCCTTGAGAAGATAAGCGAAGACGATGATATATCGCTCACCAGGGTTTGGAGTAGTGGGTTGGATGAGGAAAGTACATTGAGGTTCAGAAACAATGTACCGAGTTTTTGCGAATATGTTGAGGCTTAGAGGCAACATAGTGAGCTGAGAGAGTACATTGAGGCTTAAAGGCAACATAGTGAGCTGAGAGAGTACATTGAGGCTTAGAGGAAATGTACAGAGATTTGCGAATACGTTGAGGCTTAGAGGCAACGTAGTGAGCTATGAGAGTACATTGAGGCTTAGAGGAAATGTACGGAGATTTGCAAATACGTTGAGGCTTTGAGGCAACATAGTGAGCTGTGAGAATACATTGAGACTTAGAGGCAATGTACGGAATTTTTGCGAATACGTCAAGGCTTAGAGGCAACATAGTGAGTTGTGAGAGTACATTGAGGCTTAGAGGCAATGTACAGAGTTTTGTGAATACATACATTGAAGCTTAGAGGCAACGTAGCAAGCTGAAAGAGTACATTGAGGCTTAGAGGCAATGTACGGAATTTTTGCGAATACATTGAGGCTTAGAGGCAACGTAGTGAGATGTGAGAGTACATTGAGGCTTAGAGTAAATGTACAGATATTTGTGAATACGTTGAGGCTTAGAGGCAACATAGTGAGCTAGGAGAGTACATTGAGGCTTAGAGGCAATGTACGGAGGTTTTGCAAATACGTTGAGGCTTAGAGGCAACATAGCGAGTTGAGAGAGTACATTGAGGCTTAGAGGTAATGTACAGAATTTTTGCGAATACGTTGAGGCTTAGAGGCAACGTAGTGAGCTGTGAGAGTACATTGAGGCTTAGAGGCAATGTACGGAGTTTTGCGAATACGATGAGGCTTAAAGGCAACGTAGTGAGTTTGGGAAAGTACATTGAGGCTTAGAGACAATGTACATAGTTTTGTGAATACGTTGAGGTTTAGAGGCAACGTAGTGAGTTTTTGGAAAGTACATCGAGGCTTAGAAGCGATGTACCAAGTTTTATAAATACCCTGAGGCTTAGAGGCAATGTACCGAGATAGAAGAATACATTGAGGCTTAGGGGCAACGTATTGAGCTTCATTCATTTTTTCATGGAGACTTAGGTAATGGACTACTTTACTAGGAACTCATCACTGCATGGAGACTTAGGTGACAGGTTGAATCGCAGGAGAAATGTTTTGTTGGTTGACCCTTAGATAGCTAAATCGAGGGTGAGATTGTTTGTTTGCTGTGTGATACATGCATATGATGCGTATTTGAATGTTTAGATGCATGTATAGTGTATGTATGCTTTAGATATGCAAAATGTATGTATGAAGACGTATGCAAAATGCGTGTATGTTTTGTATGTTATGAAGATTATTTCTGGCATTCTCTCCTTCAAACCATTGGCTTAGAGTTACCAATTCCCTAGAGTTGTATGATGTGTCGTCGCAGCTTTGTTGAATTTGAACGCAGTGAACTATGTTAGAAAATTTTGGAACATGGATTTTCTTTATTGTATGTGCAGGTGTAGACGTAGACGTATGTATTTGCATATGCGTAGATTTGTATGTTGTAAGCGCAGGCATGGACATGTGTATAGAATTTGCATTGTAGGCGCAGAAGTAGACATGTGCGTGGACGTAGACGTGGATTTTCTTTCGATATTTTTCTAACCAAAATGCTTTTTCAATGTTTTGTCAAATGCTTTTATTTTGTTAATTTCTCCTAAATGATTTCAAGATAATATTCACAAGTAATAATCTTAGTATTTTGTAAGCAAGTCAGAGAAAAGAAAAACATAATTTGAAAGATGCAAAGAAAGCAAATATTTTATTGATATGCCTCTAAATAGGTGAGAGTATAAGATGCAATTCCTAGAAAGAGGTAATTACAAAAGATTTAAAACTGTAAATGGAAATGAAAAATGACAATTGTTGCTGCTATTCCCCAATATCCTTTTGATAGCCCTTATCTCCTTTACTTCTGAGTCGTGCGATTTAGACCCATCTCTCCCTTCGTGGTTCGTAGTCATAGTTCTTAGATAGAAGTCTTTTTGTTCTTTATTTCTTTGTATGAAATCCCTAACTTTTGCCTGGATTGCTGTGATACGGTGGCGGAACCAACTGTTTAATACTGGTTTGCATTTTTTGTTCACAAATGTCGCGGTAAGTAAGATTCGCCACCAGCTTTTCTTTTATCCAAGGGTGAAAATAACAGAAAAAGACATTTTTTCCAGATTTTCTGAGTTAGGGGGTAAATTATGGAAAGGGAAGGTATTAACACCCTTTCTATCCGTGGTTATCCACGAGCTCTTAGGTACTTGCTCAATTTTTAAAACTGTTTGTGTGTTTGTGGTTTTGAAAGTTTTTGTTGGTTTTATAGTAACTCTTGTATCAGATCTCAACAGTGTGATAAAGCATTTTTGAAAAGATTTTTGAAAGTGTGTAAGTGTGAAAAAGTTGTTCTTGAGCAAGTACCTAACAGTTATCTACCTACTCGAAAAAAAATATGTTCTTTTCCTCCTATCCTTTAGATAGTGCTATCCTACTATTAGTGAGTAGGTAGCCCTATCGTTGGATGTTGAGGGACTATCGAAAGGGACACTATGGTCATCGAAGGAAACTTGTAAGGATATATTAGCATTCGAAGGGACTATCATCATATAGGCAACATCGAGGGACAAGATCATTTTTCTCGTAGGAAACTCGAGGGACGTTAAGGGAACATGATCTTTTATGGTGACTTTAGAATCGTGGGTCTTTGCTAAGATATCTATACGCTCGAGGGACATGACCATTTCCGAAGGCAACCAAGTGAGAAATACCATAGGGATACAAGTGTGAAAAGTATGTCTTTTTCAGTTATATTATATTTGAAGTTAGTGATCTACGATTAATCTGATTTAGTCTTGTCATGCACTCCTACTTACTAGCAATTATATACAAGCATACAAAAAATGTAAAAGCGAGAAATAAAGGTTCCTACGCTATAATAGGGCTTTGGTGTAGATACATAATAATGGCCGAAAAGTAAAGTGCGGAATTAAAAATGCAGGAATTTAAGTCCTAAACTATTACAATTGTGATCAGTTACAATATAATATAAAATGAGCGCGTGAAGTAAAGAAGCGTCTAGAAACCTAAAATATTATAAGTAAAAAAACTCATTTGTTTGATTTTTTCGTTTTAATTAAGAAAAATAATTAAATTAAACATCCTAAAGTCTAAAAAAAATAAAAATTAATTGAGAAAAATAGTTCAAGTTTTTTTATTATGAAAAGAAAATAATAAAATCTAATTAAATCCTAAGTTCTACTTCATTTTAAATTAAAGAAAATAATTAAAATATTTATTAAATAATTTACAAAATTAGTTTAATAAAAAAATACTAATCTAATATTTTGGTGTTTCTTTCTGATTTTTTATGGTTAATTAAATAAATGAAAGTAAAAAAAAAAAAATTAAAAACAAAACAATGGGCCTGGGGGTTAAGTACAAAACAGGGGGGGTGTTGTTTAACAAAAAATGTTCGACCCAAAAACTAAGGACCCACAACCATTGTCAAGGATCCTGTGCATCCAGGCTGAAGAGGTACATGGTGGTCTGCACACATCTGACGCGTTGGATCCACGTTGGTGAATGTTTGATGGCCAGGATCTGGAGATGTATGGTACGCCCCTGGAGACGCAAAGCGTGTAACCTGCATGAGTTTTGTTAGAAAAATATGAAAATGCTGGACCTGGGACTCGAACCCAGGTCCTCCCTCACGCACGCGTTTGTGATACGGTGGGAGAACTGACTTGAGGTTTTGCGTTTGTGTTCGCAAATGTTTCGGTTTAGCAAGAGTCACAATCGACTTTTTATTTTATCCAAAGGAAAGGTCAAAAAGCACAGGAAAGACCTTTGAGATGTTACTTGGGTTCGGTGGGTAGATTATGAAAAGGGAAGGTGCTAGCACCCTTTTCATCCATGGTTTTCCATGGGCTCTTAGTTACTTGTTTAGATCACTTGCTTTTGCTTTTCAATTGTTTGAAATGGTGCTTTGTGTGGTTTTGAAAGTATTTTGAAAAGAGGCCATTGTTTAGGCAACCTTTGTAATGATTCTTGTTTGAATGTATACAAAGGTGTTTGTCTTGTAAAAAATGTTTCAATGTTTGAAAGTTTGTTTTGGGAAATGTTTTGAAATTGTGTGTGTGTTTGTTTGAAAATAGAAAGGATGTTTGCAAATTGATCAAGTAACTAGGAGTGATCTACCCTAATCAAAAGTCTTTCTTGTACATTTTTAACCCTTTGACATTGTTATTTTACCATTGTATTTGGTAAACAACCTTATCTTTGGATGTTAAACGGGACGGGCGTGGGTCATCGTATGACCATGATAGCAATGGTGCCAAGTATCTTAGCAAGTTTTAGGGACTAAGATCATTTTTGTATAGGCAACCAAGATAGCGTCATCGAGGGACTATGATCTTTTGTTTTTTGTTTTGTTTTGCCAAGATGCCTAGCATGCATACCATGGCCATTTTAAGGCAACAAAGTGGATGAAACCCTAGGGGTGCTTGTGTGCATGTGTTGTCATTTTTCATGCATTTTTGTCTTGTATTTAGTCATGCTATTTGTTTTGATTTTAGTCTTTTGCATACAAACCCTAGTTTACTATCATGGCACATAAAAGCAATAAATGCGTAAAGTAAATCTAAGACTATTACAACAATATTATAGGGAGGGGGTACAAGTTTGAATAGGGGGATATTGCTCAAAATAAAGCCTTAAAACTATTACAACCATATTGAATTTATTTGTACAAATAAATAAATAAGCAAATATTTAAATATGCAAATAAATGTAAATATGCAAAATGTTTTTGTATTTATTTTTATGTATGTAAAAATGAATTTATTTAATGTCTTAAAAAAAGAAAATAAAATGATTATTTTTTGAAAGGGTGAAAAACCCTAATTTTTGGTTTAAAAGAAAATATATATTCTATTATTTATTTATTCATTTTTTATGTACAAGAAAATAAATAAAAATATATACAAAAATGTTAAAAAATAAAATACGTGAGAAAATATTAATTTAAGTGTATAAATAATAAAAATAAAAATATATAATATTTTTGTATTATTTACAAATTTATTCAAGAAAATGAATTCTATTTAACCTAATAAACTATTTTTTGTCATAAAAAATAATAAAATAAAAATGTAAAAATTAAGAAAATTTTTTTGGTGATTTTTAATATTTAGAAAAAATAGATAAAGTCGGAAAATATAAAAGAAATGAAAAATATACAAAAAATAAAGAAAATGGGCCAAGGGGGTGCATGAAGTAAAAGAGGGGTGCAAATAGAAGGACAAGCCAGGCCCAGGCCCAAGTTCCATTTCGTCCCTAACCTCTGAACAAAAATGTGCGTGCCCTGTACTTCAAACTGTATCTCCTGCATACGTGCTTAAAAACAAAATCTTGCAACATGAAACTTGTAGCATTTTTAGTCACGATTCCATTGGTATAAAAAACATGACCTAACTCTCAAAGACCGGAGAGAATTTTATCACCCCTAATTTCTGACCTAAAATTTTCAGCAAGTTCAACTATCAAATACTCCTAGCTAAGTCAATATAAATGGAAGCTATGCATATGTACAGCTCAAGCACAATAAAGACTATATTTTTGCTTCACAAACCTAAGCCTAAGGATGTCTAAATAAGGAGATAGAACTTTGAAAATTACCTTGTTCAGTCAAGTTCGAGTATGGCAATGTAGCAGCATTGAGTGAAGCTTGAAGGTCCTTTGAGCTTGCTTGATGTTCCCTCAACCTTTCCCAATGCTTAGCTTGCTTTGAAATGGCTTGAATCTCTTTGTAGAAGTCAACCTGCAAACTCAGAAATTGAAAATGGTGAAGTTTGAAAATGAGGTTACGGTTGCTGAACAATGGCTTGGATAGCTCAGGTGTGTTGTAGGGAACGTGTTTGAAGTGGTTCAAGGCAAAATGCACGAGTGGAATTTGTTTTGGCTTGAGTTCTGCAGAGCTTGCCCTGTTTTGGGCAGAAATGGAGTTTTTGATGTATTTGGGTGTTTGAGAGGCTTGGCAATCATGTTTCAGGCTTGGTGTAATATGCTGAGGTCGTTTCAAATGATCTCAAAGCTTGGTTTTAACAGATTCACAAGTTATGTTCACTTTTGCCAGCTTTCTTGTTTTTGAAGAAAAGGTGAGTTGACAAAGCCAAAGCCTGTACAGGCTAGCTCAGGGAATGAGGAGAGTTGGTAAACCTTTTCTGATGTTTATGGATCTTGTTTGCACAAAGAGATTAGGTTCAATGCTCAAGATAAACAAAATTGCATAAAGTGTGCTTTATCAAAGTAGCAATGTAACCTTTTTTCCATTTTTGGATTAAACACTTGTACAAAGCTTCAAAGATCAAAACAATGCCATTAACCAATGTATTTAAATTTAATTTATGAGTGTAGAAAGTATTAGAACCTGTAAACCAAGTACAAGCATGATCCAAACGAATTTCCAACTTGTATCAATGTGAAAAATGCCATGGACAAAAGTGAGAAATGGCCATTTTCTTTTCTTCGATTCTCCCTAACCATAAAGGATCTTGGAGAGTTCTTGGACATTTTGGAAAGCTTGTAACATGCTATACAATCCATATTTGAAATGAATTTTGAGATTACACTTGGAAATATGTGAAAAGTTTCCATGAAGTTAGGTCAAAAATCTGCCTAAACTAGGGCAAAATTTCACTAAGTTAAAAGTTTCATGGACCCATATTCACAAAATCATAACTTGAGATCCAAGCATCTTTTGGGAAAACTTTGTGAATAAAAGTTGTAGATTTTGTGGAGGACTACAACTTTCATGTTGGAAGTTTTCTTTGAATCCAATTTCATCATGGTGAAAAAGTTGGGAAAAGTTGGGAAAAAATAAGAAATTTTCATAACTTAGAAAATTTCTAAGTTATGAAAAATTTCAAACTTAAACCCTAATTTTCAAAATTAGGTTTCTTGGTGAACAAGTTTCATAATTTGACACATCTTGATGAAAAATGACCCTTGGACTTGATTTTTACCAAAAAGTCAAAGTTTGACTTTTCAGTGTACAGTTGATTTTTGATCAGTTGACTGGAAATTTCATCTGTCAATCCAATGCATTTGAGATCTTTTGAACCTTGTGATTAGGTCAAGATGATGCCATTGAGTCCTTGAAACCATACTTGAACCCAATTTGCCATTGGCTAGGTGAAAAATCAGAAACTGCCCTTTTACAGTCAAAACCCTAAAAATGACCATTTTGCCCTTTTGATGATCTGATCAAATTTCTTGAGGAGTTGTGGTCCAAACTTGATAAAATGGTTCATATGAGTCTATAATGTTGATGTGGATAAAAAATTATGAGGTTTGACTGTAAATTGGCCACAGTTGACTTTTTCCCCAATACAGCTTATTTTTTGGTCAACTGTCCAATTGATTGGGCAAAAATTTGATTCAAGGCTTGAAACTTGGTAAGAGCAATCTTATAGGTCCAACATGAAGTATGAAAGTCACATGAGGCATTGGAAGTCCAAAAATCCTTGTGCAAACTCAAACCCTAATTCCAGGTCATTAGTGCAAGGAGATGTCTTGAGCTGAGCAAACCCTAATCTGGTCTTGAGTCCAAGAGGTCTTGTGAGGAGAATCATGATAAAATGAGAGGGCAAATTTTGGGGTACAACATCTTCCCCTGATCATTCTTCTTGAACCTGAAGAGTTAGATTGACGAGTTTTGCCGTTCGTGACTCGAAGGTAAAAGATGATTGGACACTAGATTGCCCGTAAATTTGCACTCGTCAAAGTGTAGTTGAGGAAATGGGCTTAAAGATGACATTTGGAGATATGATAGAATCTTGTCGGAGATGGGATTAAAGATTCCATCCAAGACTGTTTGTTGAATTGTATGTTGTAAGTCATAAGAATAAGTATCAGAATGGTATCCGTGTTTGGAACGTATCTGAACTGTATCTGGAGATTGAATATGAATAAGCAATAGAATAGCATCTGTGTCTGGAGCATCTCTAAGTTGTATCTAAGCTTTGAATCTGAATAAGCAATAGAATAGAATCCGTGTCTGGAGCATCTCTGAGCTGTATCTGAGCTTTGAATCTGAATAAGCAATAGAATAACATCCGTGTCTGGAGCATCTCTAAGTTGTATCTGAGCTTTGAATCTGAATAAGCAATAGAATAGCATCCGTGTCTGGAGCATCTCTAAGCTGTATCTGAGCTTTGAATCTGAATAAGCAGTAGAATATCATCCGTGTTTGGAGAATCTCTAAGCTGTATCTGAGCTTTGAATCTGAATAAGCAATAGAATAGCATTCGTGTCTGGAGCATCTCTAAGCTGTATCTGAGCTTTGAATCTGAATAAGCAATAGAATAGCATCCGTGTCTAGAGCATCTCTAAGCTGTATCTGAGCTTTGAATCTGAATAAGCAATAGAATAACATACGTGTCTGGAGCATCTCTAAGTTATATCATGACTGTATATTGGTAGCTTGTTAATCTTATCCTGAAAAGGGTAAAATGTTAGTGAAACACAAAGTTATGTTGCATGAAATGTATGATGCAATATATGTGTTTTATCAATGTTTATGATATATGAGTGTAATGTATGTGCATGTAAGCTGATTTGCTGTATTGCTGAGGAAAATAAATTCTTGATAGCTGGAGATAATAAAACCCTTGACTGCTGCCGGGGAAAATAAATCCTTAACTGCTGTTGGAGATTCAAGATCTTTGATTGCCGAGGATGAGAAATCCTTGCTAACTGTTGGGGATTAAAGATCCTTGACAACTTCTGTGGGGATGTGAGAATCCTTCACGACTTTCCTGGGGATATGCATCCTTCAAGTCTTTGGAGTTGGAGGATTATAATCATTCTGTTGTGAGAATAATGCCAAGCTGCTTGAGAGATCTACTTGGGAAATCCAGAGAACTTTGAAGACTTCTACTGGGGGTTAAATAATGGGAATCCTTACTCGGCTGGGGAACAAGGAAAATTCTGATAATCTCTACCGGGGATCAGACAAAGGAAAACCTTGATCTGTTGGAGAATAAGGAAGACTCTGATGGCTTCCGTGGGGAATTAAGAATGAGAATCTTAAATCTGCTAGGGGAATTTGAATCCTTGGGGAGTTCATGCTGGGAAGTCAAGAATGAGAATCTTCGATCTGCAGGGGATTAAAAATTCTGACAAATTCATGCTGGGAGTAATTAAGACTCTTGCAACTTCACTGGGGAATCAAGAATGAGAATCTTCATTCTGTTGGGGAGTAAAAACTCTGTGGGGAATAGCTATACTGCTGGGGAGTAGCTATCCTGGTGGAGAGTAAGTTCAGGACTCTGGGGAAAAAGCTTATTCCTGTTTGGAAAAAGTTCAGGAGTTTGGGTTGTATGCCACTCTACTGGGGAATTATCCTAGTTTGGGGATAAGACAAAAGTTAACTGTTATCTGGTTGACTCTCAGACTTTAAGACAACTTGCTGGGGAATCTGGGGAAAACTGAATGGTTTTCGCTATAGATTGATAGTTGGAAATTTGACTCCGTTAGGGAAGAAGGTTTCATCTCCGTTGAGGGTCTGTAGTTCAAAGTTTTTTCTCCGCTGGGGATTGGGAGTTTGGAAACTTAACTCTGATGGGGGTTAAGGGATTTGAAATTGTAACTCCGCTGGGGATGCGTATTTCGAGGTTTTAGCTCCGCTGGGGACCTAGATGATGTACTGCAGGGGATTTCTCTTGGAATAGCCTGAAGATGTTTTCCTATACTTTCAACCTGTCAGTAATTATTCTTTCCCACTTCGTTTATTTGTAAACAGTGATTATATTCAAATGCATATGCTCATTAATAAATCATTGGACGTTTTCAAATAAAACACAAGTTTAAAAGGAAGAAAAGACAAATAGTTTTCTTCACTTCGAAGTATCTTTGTATTAAATTTGTGTAAGTATTTTGTACAAAGGAGACAGACATCCTAGTAAGAGAACGTTGTCATAAAAATGAGAAAAATTTATACAAAGAAAGATGGCTATGTGTGAAAATTCCATGGGGTTCCCATTTTGCTATAGCCTTCATAACTCTGAATATCTTGTCCATCCGTTGCTTCGTCCGAAGATGATTGAGTTGATCAGAAGCCCGAAGTTTGTCCGTGAAGAGATTATCCTTAAAGTGATCCGACGAGACATAGTCATACGTTTTAATTCCATAACTTTTACCTGGACCCCCCTTTCGTGTTTTCGATCCATCGGGAACCCTTTTTTTCCCAAGTCGCCCTTTCGGGTTTTCAACTTGCTGGGTGTACAGATTTTTTATTTATCCCTAACTTTTGCCTGAATCGCCCTTTCGGATTTTCGATTCACCGGGATGCCCTTTTTTTGCCTAGGTGTGTCAACCTAGCGGTTCATTTATGTGTAGTATCTTTTGACTATGTCTGCGTTCGCAGGGTGCGGTAGGTCATCACTGTCCATGGTGGTTAAGATCATTGCCCCACCAGAAAAGATGTTTTTGATCACAAATGTTCCTTCGTAAGTAGGAGTCCATTTTCCCCTGGGATCACTTTGCGGCAAGATGATCCGCTTGATTAACAGATCCCCGACTTGATATACTTGTCGTCTGACTTTCTTGTTAAAGGCCTTGATCATCCGTTTTTGATATGTCTGACCATGGAAAATAGCAGTAAGTCGCTTTTCGTCAATCAAGTTAAGTTGATCAAGCCGGGTCTGAATCCAATCGTCTTCACTCAAACCAGCATCCTTCATGATTCTCAAGAGGGAATCTGAACCTCGATAGGAAAAACAGCTTCCATGCCGTATACCAAAGAATAAGGTGTTTCCCCAGTTGACGTGCGTGTCGTGGTACGGTACCCATGGAGAGCAAACGGTAACATCTCATGCCAGTCCTTGTAGGTGACTGTCATCTTTTGTATGATCTTCTTGATATTTTTGTTCGCAGCTTCGACAACACCGTTCATCTTTGGCTGATAGGGAGATGAATTGTGATGTTGAATTTGGAACTGCTCGCACAGAGTGGTGATTATAGTATTGTTAAGGTTTGTACCGTTGTCAGTGACGATCCTTTTGGGGATGCCGTACCGACAAATAAGGTTCTGCTTGATGAAGCGGACAACAAAATTCTTTGTGACAGATGCGAAGGAAGCTGCTTCGACCCACTTGGTAAAGTAATCAATGGCCACCAGAATGAAGCGGTATCCATTGGATGTTGTAGGCTTGATCTCTCCAATCATGTCGATTCCCCACATCGAATGGCCAAGGAGCTGTTTAGACATTGAGAGGAACTGGAGGTACATGTACCTTGTCCGCATAGATTTGACATTTGTGACAAGTCCTGAAATGTTGATGGCAGTCAGCTTCCATGGTAAACCAGTAATAGCCTGCCCTTAGAATCTTCTTAGCCATTGTATACCCGCTAGAATGGGTGCCAAAGGTACCATTGTGCAGTTCAGCCATGATCTGCTCAGCTTCAACCTTGTCCACACAATGGAGCAGAATGAAATCATGATTGCACTTGTATAGGATACCATTTCTCAGGAAGAACTTGGCAGAGAATCTCCTCAAGAACTTTTTGTCATTGACTGAAGCTCCTTCAGGGTATTCTTGCGCCTCGAGATACCTTTTGACTTCGTGAAACCAAGGTCGGTCCACTACTTCTTCGGTATTAATCTCGTGACAATATGCAGGTCCGTCCATCCGTTCAATGGTGATTTGGGGAGCCTCATTATCCCAGTTAAGTTTAAACATGGATGACATTGTAGCTAGAGCATCTGCTAGCTGATTTTCTTCTCGCGGGAAGTGCTCAAAGGTAATCTGCTCGAAATGAGGTAACAATGTCAAGACGTGTTCTTTGTAAGGGATGAGGTTTGGATGTTTAGTGTCCCACTCTCCTTTGATCTGACTGATGACCAAAGTTGAGTCTCAAAACACAACCAAAGATTTGATTCCTAGGTCTATTGCAGCCTTGAGACCAAAGATGCAAGCTTCATACTCGGCCATGTTGTTGGTGCAATTGAAGCAAAGTCTAGCAGTGAAAGGTGTATGGCAACCTTCTGGAGAAATGAGTACCGCGCCGATTCCGTTGCCAAGTGCATTGGAGGCACCATCAAAGTACAGGGTCCATCGGGATCCTTGTTCAAGTCCGTCATACGGTCTGAAATCTTTAACGTTGTCCAATGTCATGATATCCTCGTCGGGGAAGTCAAACCTCATGGATTGGTAATCTTCGACAGCTTGATGAGCCAGATGATCAGCTAACACACTCCCCTTTATAGCTTTTTGGGTCGTGTACTGTATATCGTATTCTATCAGGATCATCTGCCATCTAGCGATTCTTCCAGATAGAGCAGGCTTCTCAAAGATGTACTTGATCGGATCCATCTTAGATATCAACAGAGTGGTATGAGTCAACATATACTGCCTTAGCCGGCGAGCAGCCCATACCAAAGCGCGGCAAGTTTTCTCGAGCAGTGAGTATCGGGTCTCACAGTCGGTAAACTTTTTGCTAAGGTAATAAATGGCATGCTCTTTTCGGCCAGACTCGTCATTTTGGCCCAGTACGCACCCCATTGAATTTTCTATGACGGTCAGATACATGATTAGCGGTCTTCCTTCGACGGGTGGCATCAAGATAGGAGGTTCCAGCAAATACTCCTTGATTTTATCGAAAGCAACTTGACAGTCATCATTCCATTTAACCACCTGATCTTTCTTCAATAACTTGAAGATTGGCTCACAGGTAGATGTTAGGTGAGAAATGAACCTAGCAATGTAGTTTAGGCGTCCCAAGAAACCTCTGACCTCCTTCTCAGTGCGAGGAGCAGTCATTTCTTGTATAGCTTTGAATTTGGAAGGATCAACCTCGATGCCCTTGTTGCTGACAATGAAACCCAAAAGTTTACCGGATCAGACTCCAAAGGTGCACTTGTTAGGATTTAGTCTGAGCTTGTACTCCTTCAACCTGACAAACAACTTTTGCAAATGGTCGAGGTGTTCTTCTTTCATCTGTGATCGGGCTATCATGTCATCTACGTAGACCTCTATCTCATGATGTATCATATCATGAAACAAAGCTACCATGGCGCGCTGATAGGTTGCCCCGACATTCTTCAGTCTGAAAGGCATCACTTTGTAGCAGAACGTACCCCACTGTGTAACAAAAGTAGTTTTTCCATGTCTTCAGGTGCCATTTTGATCTGGTTGTAACCTGAAAATCCGTCCATGAAAGAAAATACCTTATGCTGAGTTGTATTGTCAACCAAGATGTCAATGTGCGGAAGTGGAAAGTCATCTTTAGGGCTAGCCCTGTTTAAGTCTCTGTAATCCACGCACATTCTGACTTTGCTGTCCTTCTTAGGCATGGGCACAATGGTAGCAACCCATTATGGATAGTAAGTAACAGCAAGAAATCCAGCATTGAACGACTTCATAACTTCTGCTTTAATCTTTTCTGACATGTCGAGCCTCATGCGGCGGATTTTTTGTTTAACTGGTGGACAGTCTTCTCTTGTGGGGAGACGGTGTACCATAATGTCTGTATCGAGTCCCGGCATGTCTTCGTATAACCAGGAGAAGATCTCAACATATTCATTCAACAGCTGAATTAAGCGCTCTTTGACACTTGGCTCTAGGTTGGCACCCACTCGGACTTCTTTTCTGTCTTCATCAGTACCCAAGTTGATTGTCTCTAATAGCTCCTCATGAGGTAAAATATCCCTTTCTTCCTGTTGTAGCATTCTATCCAATTCTCCTGGCACTTCACAGTCTTCATCACCTTCGTATTCGGCATGGTAGACCAGATCTTCAGAGTCACTGAAGGCCATAGCAGAATTGTTACCCATGGAATCCGGAATGGAAGGGTACCTGCATTTGTGAGTGTGGGTGTGTGTAAGGGATAGCCACCTTTAAACAAATAAAATGCAAAAAGAAAGACAATGAACACAAAAGTTTATATGTGAAAACATCCATGATTCATTAAAATGGCATATGAAGATGAAAAATCAAACCCTTACAAATGGACCTATGTACCTCGGGTAAGGCACAAGGTTAAAAGTGTACGAATTTGTTCAAGAATTATTACAAACCAACAGAAATGTTTGAAAGATAAATTACTGATTTATGAAAGTAATGGGAACAAAGTCTTCTACCTCCCAGTTGCACAGTCCTCCGTCAACAGTAGGGAAAATCCAGTCTTCTAAGTTGCTCTCCTCTTCACTATCCTCCAAAGCATTGACTCCATGATAGGTGATCTTCACTGGTGCCCCCCAGCACGGGTGCGGCGCACAACCTTCCGACTAGCCGAAGTGAAACCCAAGCTGAATTTATCTGATTTGTAAGGGAAATCTGGAAGTTGCCCCCAGATTGTGCTTCCTCCTTCTTCAATCACATCTTTTGCATCTTTGAGAGACGACATCCGAGGCGGAGGTCTGGTAATCATGGGTACAGAAGACACTGTCTTGGTCGCCGCAATCTCTTCAGAAACTTCCTCGAAGTGTTGGAAAGGGGTCTCTATGAATTCACCATCTAATTCCACATAGCGGAAAGAATTAAGATGACTGATCATATATTCCTCTTCACCATGAACAGTTATAATTTTCCCTTGGACAGGGTACTTGAGCTTTTGATGCAGAGTAGAAGTAATGGCTCCAGCATGGTGAATCCAGGGTCTTCCCAACAAGCAAGAATAGGAAGGACGGATGTCCATCACATAGAATGTGGAGTCGAAGGTTTCAGTTCCCACTTTAATCGGGATGTCCACCTCCCAGTGGACCATCCTTTTAGAACCATCAAAGGCTCTGACAATGATATTGCTGGGTTTCAGAGTTAAGCCTTCACAATCCAGTCTATACAAGGCTTTCTTCGGCAAGACGTTTAGTGATAAACCAGTGTCTACCAGTACGTGTGCTAGAGTAGTCCCTCTACATTCCACCGAAACATGAAAATCGTCATTATGTTTTCTCCCTTTAGATGTTAAATCGGCATCGAAGAATCCTAGACCATTGTCAGCTGTTAGGCTAGCTACACATTCCTAGAACTGATCCGCGGAGGTTTCCTAGGGCACATGGGTCGTCTTCAAGAATCTGATCAGAGCTTTAGCATGAGCTTCTGAACAGAGCAACAGGGCCAACATAGAGATCTTTGAGGGGGTTTTCCCCAGTTGTTCCACAACATCATAATCGCTTTTCTTTATTATTTTCAAAATCTCTTCCATTTCTTTTTGAGAGGTCTCAGGGATGACCAATGGTTGAGCCCTCGTCCTGGCGGGCTCTTCTTGGATCCCTTTCCCTCTATCAGCAGCAGCAGAGGGGACAACTATAGGAGTTGCAACTTCTTCAATAATCGGAGTTCTCGCAAATATGTTTACCGGTGCAGGGGTAACCTTAGGAGCAGCTGAGGGTCCGAAGATTTCCTTTGGAGGGGCAATCTTTGGAGAGAAAATTCTTCCACTGCGGGTGATTTTACTTGTTCCAGCAATGTTTCCAATGTCGAAAGTCTCTTCATCAAAACTCTCTTCAGTTGATTCAATTTGTTTAATACCGTGGTAATAGATCTCTCCACCATAGTTCCACGGTATTTATTTGTCGGACTTGTACGGAATGGGCCCCGGCATGGTTATCTTCAAAGGTGCAATCTTTGGATCGAATGTAATCTTAACAGGTCTTTTGGAGACCTTGGAAAGATTGGTGGATATGGTAATTATAGAAACATCATTGACAGGAGTCGGTGTAACAAGAGTCTTTTCAAAAAGGATTTCTTGGTTATCCATTAGGCGTTGGATGCCTAACTTCAACAATGGACAGTCGGTTGGTAAAGATGAACAAATGCAGCAATCTTCTTCACAACCTGGGAAAACCCCAGCCTTCAACAAATTCAACTTGATTATCGGTAGCAGAGTCATCAAATCATCAACAGTAGCAACAAACAGATCCTATTCAACAGCATGGACATTGTGACCATGCTTTGGCATTGGAGCAGAGATTACATTCGGCTTTTCAGGGGCGTCGAATTCAACTTCTTTAGCATCTATCAAATCCTGAATCTTATTCTTGAGGGGCCAACAACTATTGGTGTCGTGCCCCAGGCTGTCTGAATGATAAGCACACTTGGCATTAGGATGGTAGTGTGGTGACGAAGTGTTAGGGTTTTTAGGGGCCTCCCTTAGCATGGCCAGGTTCAACTTCAAGAGATGGGGCTGAACCTGAGCAGGAGTCATGTTTATCCGGGTGAATTGCCGTGCAAGCCTTTCCACCCTTGTTTGGTTGGTTCTGGGTTGATTGGTTCTGGGCTGATCAGCTGCAGACTTCTGAATCATTACGGCCCCCACCGCTGGTCGGCGCTCAACTCTTCCTTGACCTCTTTCGGAGTGGACAACTGAGACTTCTTTCTTTGCTGGAAAAGTTTTTTTGATGGCAGCGGAAGTAGATGTATCTTTTTGTATTTTCTCGCTCTTGATTCCGGCTTCAACTCTCTCACCAGTTAGAATTAACTCGGTGAACCCCACAGAAGAGCTTCCTATCAGGTGATTAATGAAAGGACTTGACAGCGTCCCCAAGAACATGTCTACTAGCTCCCTCTCAGATAGAGGTGGTTGTACTCGTCCCTCCAAGTCTCTCCATTTTTGGGCATACTCTTTAAAACCTTCATTTGAGACCACGCCCATATGGGTTGGTGCTAAGTCCGCATTATATTGATACTGATTGTAGAAGGTGGCCGCCAAATCCTCCCAATTATGCACATCAGACCTCTCTAGCTGGTAGAACCAATACAACTGCGTTCCCGAAAGACTGTCCTGGAAGAAATAGACCCAAAGGTCTTTGTCAGAAGAATGTGGTTGAATTTTCCTGACATAAGATCGTAGGTGCATCTTTGGGCAAGACACCCCATCGTACTTAGCAAACAGAGGCACTTTGAATTTGGGAGGGATTACAATTCCAAAAACCAGCCCTAACTCTTCAAAGTCTAGCCCAGGCACTCTTTGCACTTCCATAGCTGCCAGACGTTCTTCCAGATTTTTGTATTTGTCATCTGCAGGAGGATACTGCTGTTCAGAATAGTCTTCATCCTCTTCTTCCTCTGCCTCAGAATTAGATGCCACCGCAGTTCCTTTACCCTTTCCTTCTCCTTCCTCAGAGGTTGATGGAAAATCTAGGACCCTTTTGGTTTGACCTTCAAATCTTCTATCCAAGGTAGCCACAACAGCTCTCTTCTTCTTCTTTTTCTCTTTTTCATTTTCTAGTAGAGTCTTGAGCTCCTCCTGCCCTTTGGCCAAGGTCAGAAGTAGCTGTTGGAACTGTGAATTCTGCGCTTGTAAGTCTTTGACCGTCTGTTCTATATCCATCTTGCTGAAATAAACAGCAGAGAGATGAGGAAACTTGGTGTGAAGACCTGCTTATACATATGATGAATGATATGTATTCATGTAATGCATTCAAGGATTCAGAAATTCAAATTTGTTTTAAACAAAAAAGGAACACACGTCATATTAATAAGATAGAATTTGTTAGTACATCAATGCCCCATGGGAAAAATAATACAAAATTATAAGGTAAAAAGACGTTGCGCATCCTCTTTGGTGCAATGTAGGGGTTGAGAGTCTGCTCTTCGTGAAGTTGATGAGTAAGTTCCAAAACCTTTTTCTTGTTGGCGTAGAATTGGGCTTCAAAAGTATCGTGCTCTCCCTTGAGCTGTATCCAACTCCTTTGCAGATCTTCTAGTGATGTTGGCATGTCAAGATGTAGGAGGGTGTATGGAACCTCTCCTTCTATAACAGGCTCTTTAATCATAGGGAGAATGTAGGGGTAAGGCATCATAAGACTTTGGGCGCGGGTTCGTACCCACTTGAGGAAAGGCTCAAGGGGGATGGAATTCTTGTGTCCCAAGGTCTTACTGTCCACCTTGTTGGGCATCCTCCAAGCTCGGATGAACCTTTTTCGGAGTCCTTGATCGTTGTTGTCGAAGTCAAAAACCAAGTCTAGAATCAGCATGGCATGTGGTCCATCCCTTTGGGCATACCCAAACTGTCTCAAATCCAAGCAGGGGTTGTAGGTAATGCCTCCCCTAATACCAAGTAGAGGGACATTAGGGAATTCCCCACTACGATCAATGATGATAACATTTTCTCTAGATCGAGAACACCAATGAACATCTGAATGTGTAAGAGTCATCAATCGTTGTGACCACCTCAAACCTTGCTCATTCTTCAAGACTGATTAGGGAAGATGAGAAATTAACCATCTTGCCAGTAGAGAAGTACAACACATGAGAACACCTCTTTTCCTTATTGTTCGAGTGTGAAAAGAGTGGAGGATATCCCCAAGCAATGTAGGCACCGGGTTGCAGGCCATGAAGATTTTGACAGCATTCACATCTATAAGCTGGTCAGGGTTTGGGAACAAGACCAACCCATAGATGAGAAGAGCTACAATCTCCTCAAAAGCTTGCAGGTCTAGAGAACTCCAGCATTCTTGAGCTTTCTCAAACAGGAATTTTACCAAGAAACCCTTGACACCACTTCTGGTTTCCCAATGACCTTTGACATCAGATGGTTGTAAGTGTAGGGCTTGAGCAACATCTTCAGGCTTTGGATCTCTTTCCGTACCGTTGAAAGGTAGTTGATGGAGAATAGGAATCCTCAAGAGTTGAGAAAATTCCTCCAAAGTAGGCACTAGCTGGTAATCAGGAAATGTGAAGCAGTGATGTAGGGGGTCAAAGAACTGGAAAAGAACTTTCAGCATATCCTCCTCAGTGTTGGCAGTGACTAAGTTGAGAAGTCGACCATGTCTCTCGGTGAATGGAGAATTCTCAGGAATCTTGGAAGCAAGCTCCTTGAGTTGAGGAGGAATTCTCACAAGGTTGACTTGGATAGTTTTCCTGCGAAGTGAATCCATTACCTACAAAACAGGAACAAAGATGAAGATTCAAAATCCTTGAAATGGTTAGTGGATGCATATGATGCTTCATGATGTTATGATGTTATGCACGAGTATATGTACAAACAAATCACACAAGTTCCTAGTTTAGGCTTGCATGGGGCTTCATAGGTAAGTACCCTCTTGAAGTTTAGTTGGCTCAACCTGTCCTAGAAATAGTAACCGGGTTCTAAGGAGCTCAATATCACTGGATTATTTTATATGTTCGTTGTTTTAGTTTAGCCACTTTACTGGCGACCGAAATATTCCAAGAAAACAACCCTCAATGAGTGTAGTATCTAGTATCTACCAACTTTGGACTGCACCAAAGCCGGTCATCTCACTACCCTTAAAAAAGGCCAAGTTAGTCAAGTAAAGGTTCTAAAAGTCCATCAGTGCTTCATGACATCACTCAGCGGCCCCGTATTCTCTTTGATTGACTCAAAGGCTACTGGTACCCACAAATATGTCGCACTAATATAGCTATTGCTTAGACCATGTCGGTATACCCCACACAGTTTCCACAATGTATTGCTATTTACCTATGAATGTTTCCCAAATCAGGGTAGAGGATTTCAAACCTAAACAATAGAACCAAAGTGTAAAGCATACAAGTCAAGAAAGATAAGCATGTAAAGGTGATATAAACCCTAAGGTAACCCCACTTTTATATTTTTCCCCAGCAGAGTCGCCAGTTCTGTGATACGGTGGGAGAACTGACTTGAGGTTTTGCGTTTGTGTTCGCAAATGTTTCGGTTCAGTAAGAGTCGCCACCGACTTTTTATTTTATCTAAAGAAAAGGTCAAAAAGCATAGGAAAGACCTTTGAGATGTTTCTTGGGTTCGGGGGGTAGATTATGAAAATGGAAGGTGCTAGCACCCTTTTCATCCATGGTGTTCCATGGGCTCTTAGTTACTTGTTTAGATCACTTGCTTTTGATTTTCAATTGTTTGAAATGGTGCTTTGTGTGGTTTTGAAAGTATTTTGAAAAGAGACCATTGTTTAGGCAACCTTTGTAATGATTCTTGTTTGAATGTATACAAAGGTGTTTGTCTTTTAAAAAATGTTTCAATGTTTGAAAGTTTGTTTTGGGAAATGTTTTGAAATTGTGTGTGTGTTTGAAAATAGCAAGGATGTTTGCAAATTGATCAAGTAACTAGGAGTTGTCTACCCTAATCAAAAGTCTTTCTTGTACATTTTTAACCCTTTGATATTGTTGTTTTACCATTTTATTTGGTAAACAACCTTATCTTTGGATGTTAAACGGGATGGGTGTGGGTCACCGTATGACCATGATAACAATGGTGCCAAGTATCTTAGCAAGTTTTAAGGACTAAGATCATCTTTGTATAGGCAACCAAGATAGCGTCATCGAGGGACTATGATCTTTTGTTTTTTGTTTTGTTTTGCCAAGATACCTAGCATGCATACCATGGCCATTTTAAGGCAACAAAGTGGATGAAACCCTAGGGGTGCTTGTGTGCATGTGTTGTCATTTTTCATTCATTTTTGTCTTGTATTTAGTCATGCTATTTGTTTTGATTTTGGTCTTTTGCATACAAACCCTAGTTTACTATCATGGCATATAAAAGCAATAAATGCGTAAAGTAAATCTAAGACTATTACAACAATATTATGGGGAGGGGGATACAAGTTTGAATAGGGGGATATTGCTCAAAATAAAGCCCTAAAACTATTACAACCATATTGAATTTATTTGTACAAATAAATAAATAAGCAAATATTTAAATATGCAAATAAATGTAAATATGCAAAATGTTTTTGTATTTATTTTTATGTATGTAAAAATGAATTTATTTAATGTTTTAAAAAAATAAAATAAAATGATTATTTTTTGAAAGGGTGAAAAACCCTAATTTTTGGTTTAAAAGAAAATATATATTCCATTATTTATTTATTCATTTTTTATGTACAAGAAAATAAATAAAAATATATACAAAAATGTTAAAAAATAAAATATGTGAGAAAATATTAATTTAAGTGTATAAATAATAAAAATAAAAATATATAATATTTTTGTATTATTTACAAATTTATTCAAGAAAATGAATTCTATTTAACCTAATAAACTATTTTTTGTCATAAAAATTAATAAAAATAATAAAATAAAAATGTAAAAATTAAGAAAATATTTTTGGTGATTTTTAATATTTAGAAAAAATAGATAAAGTCAGAAAATATAAAATAAATGAAAAATATACAAAAAATAAAGAAAATGGGCCAAGGGGGTGCAGGAAGTAAAAGAGGGGTGCAAATAGAAGGACAAGCCAGGCCCAAGTTTCACTTCGTCCCTAACCTCTGAACCAAAATGCGCGTGCCATGTACTTCAAACTGTATCTCCTGCATACGTGCTTAAAAACAAAATCTTGCAACATGAAACTTCTATCATTTTTAGTCACGATTCCATTGATATAAAAAACTTGACCTAACTCTCAAAGACCAGAGAGAATTTTATCACCCCTAATATCTGACCTAAAATTTTCAGCAAGTTCAACTATCAAATACTCCTAGCTCAGTCAATATAAATGGAAGCTATGCACATGTACAACTCAAGCACAATAAAGACTACATTTTTGCTTCACAAACCTAAGCCTAAGGATGTCTAAATAAGGTGATAGATCTTTGAAAATTACCTTGTTCAGTCAAGTTCGAGTATGGCAATGTAGCAGCTTTGAGTGAGGCCTGAAGGTCCTTTGAGCTTGCTTGATGTTCCCTCAACCTCTCTCAATGCTTAGCTTGCTTTGAAATGGCTTGAATCTCTTTGTAGAAGTCAACCTGCAAACTCAGAAATTGAAAATGGTGAAGCTTGAAAATGAGGTTACATTTGCTGAACAATGGCTTGGATAGCTCATGTGTGTTATAGGGAACGTGTTTGAAGTGGTTCAAGGCAAAACGCATGAGTGGAATTTGTTTTGGCTTGAGTTCTGCAGAGCTTGCCCTGTTTTGGGCAGAAATGGAGTTTTTGGTGTATTTGGGTGTTTGAGAGGCTTGGCAATCGTGTTTCAGGCTTGGTGTAATATGTTGAGGTTGTTTCAAATGATCTCAAAGCTTGGTTTTAACAGATGCACAAGTTATGTTCACTTTTGCCAGCTTTCTTGTTTTTGAAGAAAAGGTGAGTTGACAAAGCCAAAGCCTGTACAGGCTAGCTCAGGGCCTGAGGAGAGTTGGTAAACCTTTTTTGATGTTTATGGATCTTGTTTGCACAAAGAGATTAGGTTCGATGCTCAAGATAAACAAAATTGCATAAAGTGTGCTTTATCAAAGTAGCAATGTATCCTTTTTGCCATTTTTGGATTAAACCCTTGTACAAAGCTTCAAAGATCAAAACAATTCCATTAACCAATGTATTTGCATTTAATTTATGAGTGTAGAAAGGATTAGAACCTGTAAACCAAGTACAAGCATGATCCAAACTGATTTGCAACTTGTATCAATGTGAAAAATGCCATTGACAAAAGTGAGAAATGGCCATTTTCTTTTCTTCAATTCTCCCTAACCATAAATGATCTTGGAGAGTTCTTGGACATTTTGGAAATCTTGTAACATGCTCTAAAATCCATCTTTGAAATTCATTTTGAAATTCCACTTGTAACTATGTGAAAAGTTGCCATGAAGTTAGGTAAAAAATCTGCCTAAACTAGGGCAAAATTTCACTAAGTTAAAAGTTTCATGGACCCCTATTCACAAAATCATAACTTGAGATCGAAGAATCTTTTGGGAAAACTTTGTGATTAAAAGTTGTAGATTTTGTGGAGGAGTACAACTTTCATGTTGGAAGTTTTCTTTGAATCCAATTGCATCATGGTGAAAAAGTTGGGAAAAAATAAGAAATTTTCATAACTTAGAAAATTTCTAAGTTATGAAAAATTTCAAACTTAAACCCTAATTTTCAAAATTAGGTTTCTTGGTGAACAAGTTTCATGTTTTGACACATCTTGATGAAAAATGACCCTTGGCACTTGATTTTGACCAAAAAGTCAAAGTTTGACTTTTTAGTGTAGAGTTGATTTTTGATCAGTTCGCTGGAAAATTCATCTGTCAATCCAATGCATTTGAGATCTTTTGAACCTTGTGATTAGGTCAAGATGATTCCATTGAGTCCTTGAAGCCATACTTGAACCCAATTTGCCATTAGCTAGGTGAAAAATCAGCAATTGCCCTTCTACAGTCAAAACCCTAAAAATGACCATTTTGCCCTTTTGATGATTTGATCAAATTTCTTGAGGAGTTATGATCCAAACTTGATCAAATGGTTCATATGAGTCTATAATGTTGATGTGGATAAAAAATAATGAGGTTTGACTGTAAATTGGCCACAGTTAACTTTTTCCCCAATACAGCAGATTTTTTGGTCAACTGTCCAATTGACTGGGCAAAAATTTGATTCAAGGCTTGAAACTTGGTAAGAGTAATCTTATAGGTCCAACATGAAGTATGAAAGTCACATGAGGCAGTGGAAGTCCAAAAATCCTTGTGCAAACTCAAACCCTAATTTCAGGTCATCAGTGCAAGGAGATGTCTTGAGCTGAGCAAACCCTAATCTGGTCTTGAGTCCAAGAGGTCTTGTGAGGAGAATCATGATAAAATGAGAGGGCAAATTTTGGGGTACAACAGTGTTCCTTTTCCAACTGAGCTACATGTTCCTTCGTTTACATAGATCAAACAAAAATATAATGTACAAAAAATAGTCAGATATATTGAAAAATAAAAAAACGCGCGTGATGGTTTGAATGACCCAATCTTGATATGCCACGCCATCGTATTACCTAGTGGGCTGTCGTTTTAGCCAAAGGACTTTTACCTGCGGACAACACTGTCACTACAGGACCTGCACATTTCCAAAATCTTAACCAAGCAACATAAATTCAATGTAAAGGCATGGATCAATTGGGTTTGATCTCGTGAGCATGATGGTACTCTTCTTTTGGCCTAACTTTACCTGTATTGGAAAACCCTAAAACAAACCTCCAAACCCTAACAATGGCAATTGGTCATATATGCGTCAAACAAGCAATTAATCATTCACACACATTCTAAATACTCATACAAACATGAATGCATACTCAAAATTCATTTATAACGTGTGTATGATCAAAATCAAATTTTAAAAAAGAAGAGCAAACTGTGGTGATGTGAATGCTGATTCTGGATGCATTGATGCGTGAGAATGATCCTGTTAGCTTCCAAATGCTCCCAGGAATCGATTGCGAACGTCCAAAGTCTTTGAATCTCTCTGTAATCCAAAATTTTATTGCCACTTTTTGTCAGAAATTTTGGAGTTTCGTCCGGCCTCTAGACTGGATGTATCCTCTCTTTAAGCTTGCAAACGTGATGTATAGAGAGAGGAGGTGGAGGAGACAAACTTGAATGAGAAGAATCAAACATTAACTTACGGTTTTAAGACAAAAATCATAATTTGAAAACTATCCATTTTTGTATGATTCTTGCCATATTTGCATGGTACATGAACCTGGACACATTTTGCACGAAATTATGAGCCCAAAGCTGACCCAACACATTATCCCAAATGTCCAAAACAATAACCATTCATTTTATGCATTTATCATGTATTTATTTAATTTTAAATTGAATAAAAATCAAAATAAATTCAAATAAAATCAAAGGCATGCAAAGGTGATTTTAGAGGACCTTCATAATGTCATGGAAGTATTTTAAGTCCAAAAAGTTTATCCATTGCATTAAAAGTTCAAGTTTGCACATTGCACATTTCTTGAAATTTCTAAAATTTTCCCAACTTGGGCAAGGCATAACTTGCTCACTTTTTATCACATGATGATGATCTTGTACTTTATGGAAATCCCAAGATGTCTACTTCAATCCCTATTTTGATCAATTTTGCATTTGAAGATGTTATCTTGATGTAAAAGGTCTTGGAAAAAAGTGGCTTTTGTTGACTTTCAAAAAATGACCTGTAATGTTTGAGCTCATATCTTTCAAATGGTGCATTTCTTGATCTTTGGGGCTGAAGAAAAGTTGTAGGGAATTATATTCTCTTCAAAATAAGCTTTGTTAGGAAAATTTAAGATGAAGTATGAGAAATTTATGCTTGGTCAAAGTTTGGTTGACTTTTCCTATAGAAACCCTAATTTGCCATTTTTGACTTTTGATGAATTAGGAGCATTTCTTGAGGAATCATGATCAACCCTTGACATAATGATGGATATCACTTCAAAATGTTGATGTTGACCAAAAATCTTGAAGTTTGACTGTATTTGGGTCACCGTTGACTTTTGACCTTGTACAGTTGATTTTCCAATACTTGAGCAATTGATTGAGAAAACTTATTGAGCAAAGCATGAAACTTGGCATGGATGATCTTGCATACATATTAGGACCATGGGAAGCATTTGATACCATTGGAGTTCAACCATATTGATGAAAATGGAAACCCTAGTTTGGGGTTCATTGCCATAGAAGGAGAATTGTCTGGTCAATTCTTGGTCAACTTTGAGCAATTGAGAACCTCTGAGAGTATGTCTTGTGTGAAAATATGAGGCAAATTTTGGGGTACAACATCTTCCCCTGTTCAATCTTCTTAAACCTGAAGATGTAGATTGGCTTGTTCGCCTTTTGTGATCTGAAGGTGGAAGATGATTGAAAACTAGAGTGCCCAGAAATTTGCACTCGCCCAAAGTGAGACTGCTGGTGAAAATATCGGGAATGGGCTTACAGATGCCATTTGGAGAAGATGACGGAAGAGTGTCGGATATGGGCTTAAAGATGCCATCCAGGGAGTATGAGGGAGATTCGTCGGAGATAGGCTTAAAGATGCCATCCCAAGTAGATGCTGACTTTGTAAGAATTCTCTTTATGGGGATCCATGTTCCTGCTATCTGAGGAGGAGTCCACTGGGGAATGTTTTTTAGGGGAATAGAGTCTAGGAGCTTCGGTTGTCTATTACTCTACTTGGGATTCATCTCTTGACTAAAGAGATGGAAGTGAACTGTTATCTGGTCAGGATCCAGGCTTCGCATTGACTTGCTGAGGATGATAAGACTGACTGCTATCTGGTCATATTCCAGGCTTCACGGAGACTTACTTGGGGAAATGAGATTAAACTGTTGTCTGGTCATACACCAGGCTTTACAGTGTCTCCAACTGGAATAGAAATTAGAAAAATCTTAGTGTTGATTTAACTGAACCCGAGCAAGGATCTACTGGAAAAGAATCAGTAAGAAATCAATGGTGGATTCAAACTGAACCAGCAGAGGTCTTGATTTATCTTTAACTGGATAAGAATCAAAAAAATCTTAGGATCGATTTAACTAAACCAGACAAAAGTCTTGGAATATTTTCAACTGGAATAAGAATCAGGGAGATCTTAGTGTCGATCTGACTGAACCAGAGAAGGTCTTTAATTAACTTTGACCGGATAAGAATCAGAAAAATCTTAGGATCGATTTAACTGAACCAGACGAAAGTATTGGAATATCTTCAACTAGAATAAGAATCAGGGAGATCTTAGTGTCGATCTGGCTGAACCAGAGAAGGTCTTGGATTAACTTTGATTGGATAAGAATAATAAAAATCTTAGGATCGATTTTACTGAACCAAACAAAAGTCTTGGAATATTTTCAACTGGAATAAGAATCAGAGAGATCTTAGCATCGATCTGGCTGAACCAGAGAAGGTCTTGGGTTAACTTTGACTGGATAAGAATTAGAAAAATCTTAGGATCGATTTAACTGAACCAGACAAAAGTCTTGGAATATCTTCAACTAGAATAAGAATCAGAGAGATCTTAGTGTCGATCTGACTAACCCAGAGAAGTTCTTGGATTAACTTTGACTGGATAAGAATCAGAAAAATCTTAGGATCGATTTAACTGAACCAGATAAAAGTCTTGGAATATCTTCAACTGGAATAAGAATCTGAGAGATCTTAGTGTCGATCTTACTGAACCATAGAAGGTCTTGGATTAACTTTGACTGGATAAGAATCAGAAAAATATTAGGATCGATTTAACTGAACCAGACAAAAGTCTTGGAATATCTTCAACTAGAATAAGAATCAGAGAGATTTTAGTGTCAATCTGACTGAACCAGAGAAGGTCTTGGATTAACTTTGACCGGATAAGAATCATAAAAATCTTAGGATCAATTTAACTGAACCAGACAAAAGTCTTGGATATCTTCAACTGGAATAAGAATCAAAGAGATCTTAGTGTCCATCTGATTGAACCAGAGAAGGTCCTGGATTAACTTTGACTGGATAAGAATCAGAAAAATCTTAGGATCGATTTAACTAAACCAGACAAAAGTCTTGGAATATCTTTAACTGGAATAAGAATCAGAGAGATCTTAGTGTCGATCTGACTGAACCAGAGAAGGCCTTGGATTAACTTTGACTAGATAATAATAAGAGAAATCTTAGGATCGATTTAACTGAACCAGA
Organism: Vicia faba; assembly: GCA_948472305.1. Lineage (NCBI taxonomy): Eukaryota > Viridiplantae > Streptophyta > Magnoliopsida > Fabales > Fabaceae > Vicia > Vicia faba. The sequence goes on from OX451737.1 coordinate 9,253,048, forward strand.
AAAAAGTCTTGGAATATCTTCAATTGGAATAAGAATCAGAGAGATCTTAGTGTCGATCTGACTGAACCAGAGAAGTTCTTTTGAAGACATCTTTCTACGGGAAATGCTGAAACAACCCTTCATTAGACGTAGTTTTTGAGAGGACTACCAGGTCACATAAGTAGTCAACGGTGTTTATTGATTTGATCTTGTCCTTGAAAAAGGTAAAGAGTTAGTCGTATACAATGCCATTATGTATGAATTGCATTGCGTGATAATGTTCTCAAAATAAATGAGATTATGTTGTATGCGATGTGTATGCGCATGCCATGATGTATGAATATGGGATGCTATTGTAATATTTTAGTCTAGGAAAATAAATCCCGGAATGCTGATGGACAGTATTGGGAAGCTGAATCCTTCATTTTCGCTGGGGATGGTGAATGGAGATAATTTGTGGGGGGGTTTCTTCTTTCTGTTTGAGAATACTCTGTCGGGGATTGACTCTGGTGGAGAATAACTCTGTGGAGGGAGATTCTTGTTGGAAGATTTAGCCGTTGTAGAGAAATAAACTCCGTTGGGGCCTGAACTTCTGCAATTAGAGAAATAAACTCTACTCGGGAAGAGGTTATGAACTGTTTCAAATTAACAAGCTCAGCTGGGGCACATAGGTTTCAGCTCTTGACTGGATAAAGTAATTCCTGCTTGGGGAAGGAGGGACCAAAACTCTGGTTGTTTCTGCTCTGTGCGGAACATAGACGTCACGGGGTCGTATGTAACAGCGACTTCGTTCCAAACTGTCCCTGTCCCTATACCTGTTGGAAAGAGTAACGGTCGGGATGTCAAATTTTTTTTTAGACTTTTCCTCATTCCTTAAAGTCATTAGCAACTATATTTCTGTTTTTTATGCAAATATTTATGAATAGAAATCATATTCAAATGCATATGTCAAGAATAAGTCATTGGACGTTTTTGCAAAACAAAACAGAAAAAGAAAAACAAACAGTTTTGTATTTTCAAAGAATGATTTGTATTGATTTCTTTTTGAAGTTCACCTATAACAGGCGTTTTGTACAAAGAGACTAGCGTTCTAGTAGGAGAACACCATCGTAAGAAATGAAAGGTACACAAAATAGTGTACAAAGAGAAAACAACTATGTGTAATAATCCCATTGAGTTTCAATTCTACTATTGCCCCTATGTCTTCGAGCGTCTCATCACTTTGCTACTTGTCTGAAGCTGACTAGATTGATCGATACCGTTTGAGTCTTGGTAGTTGATACTGAAGTCTGATCGCAAGGTGATCCAATGGGACATAGTGATACACTTCAAATCCCTAATTTTTTCCTGGACCGCCCTTTCGGTTTTCAGTCCACCGGGATACCCTTTTTTGCCCAAGCCTCCTTTGCGGGTTTTCGACTTGCCGGGTGTATAATTTTTTTTGTTTTTATCCCTAATTTTTTCCCGAACCCTTTTGGTTTTCCGGGATGCCCTTGTTTTTTCCTAGGCTAGTCAACCTAGCGGGTCTTTATTCATGCGTAGTATCTTTTCACTATGTCCTCATTAACAGGGTGAGGAAGGTCGTCACCATCCATGGTGGTTATAATCATGGCTCTATCGGAAAATATGCTTTTGATCACAAATGGCCCTTCGTACGTGGGAGTCCATTTGCCCCTAGGATCACCTTGTGGCAGTATGATATGCTTTGTTACCATATCACCTACCTGATATGCTTGACGTCTGGCCTTTTTGTTAAAAGCCTTGATCATTTGTTTTTGATACATTTGACCATGCCAGACAGCAGTAAGCCTTTTCTCATCAATCAGATTCAGTTGATCAATTCGGGTCTGGATCCAATCATCTTCTTTTAAACCCGCATCCTTCATAATCCTCAAAGAAGGGATCTGGACCTCGATAGGCAGGACAACCTCCATGCCATATACCCGAGAATAAGGTGTTTCCCCTTTTAACGTACATGCTGAGGTGCGGTAACCATGAAGAGTAAATGGTAACATCTCACGCCAGTCTTTGTATGTCACTGTCATATTTTGTATGATTTTCTAGATATTCTTGTTAGCAGCCTCCACAATGCCATTCATCTTCGACCGGTAAGGGGAAGAATTATGATGCTGGATCTTGATTTGTTTACAGAGTTCGATGATCATTGTATTGTTGAGATTTGTACCATTGTCAGTGGTGATTCTCTCTGGCACACTATACCAACAAATCATGTTATGCTTGATAAACCGCGCCACAAAATTCTTGGTAACAGTAGCAAAAGAGGCAGCCTCAACCCACTTCTTGAAGTAACCAATGGCCACTAGGATGAAGCGGTGCCCATTGGAAGCGGTAGGTATAATCTCCCCGATCATGTCGATGCCCCATGTAATATGGTGGCAGAACCGACTGTTTAATATTAGTTTGCGTTTTGCATTTTGTGTTTGCAAAATGTCGCGGTAAGCAAGAGTCGCCACCGACTTTTATTTCTTCCAATCATGGAAAAGGAAAAAGAACAGAAAAAACCTTTTTTCGAGATATTTCGAGTACGGGGGGTAGATTATAGAAAGGGAAGGTGTTAGCACCCTTTCTATCCGTGGTTTTCCACGGGCTCTTAGGTACTTGCTCATTCTGAAAATTGCTTGTATGTGTGCTTTGTTTTTGAAAAGTTTAACTTCGTGATAAACCTTGTATCAGTCCTCAAGAGTGTGACGAAGTTGTTTTTGAAAATTGTTTTGAAAGGTGTAAGTGTGAAAAAGTTTTGATTTGAGCAAGTACCTACTAGCATCTGCTTACTCAAAAAAAGATTGTTTCTATTCTTGTTTCCTTTAGATAGCGCTATCCTACTATTAAGAAATAGGTAGCACCGTCGTTGGAATTTGTAAGGGTCAATTCGAAAGGGACGTACGATCACTAAAGCAATATTAGGACACCTTAGTAGTAACCCTAAAGTCTTAATATCTTTTCGAGGCAACATTTCCGAGGCAACATTCGAACGTGACATTTTGATCTTTTGGACTGGAGAGCAACCACTAAGATGCCCTATGCTTAATGATCGTTTACCGAAGGCAACCGAAGTGAGAGTATACCCTAAGAGTGATATGTGCGAGGGATTTGTTGTCAGTTTATTATCTTTGCACATTAGGGTTTTCTAACCATTTTAATTTTGTCATGCATTCTCGCCATACAATCCTATTAGTATACATCTAGACAGTTTAATATTTGCAGGAATTAAAAATGCGAGAAAATAAACCTAGCTATTACAAGGCTTCGGGGAGGGGGATTAATTACATAACCAAAAATCGAGGATTTAAACAGTAAATAAAAACCCTAAATTAACTATTACAAACTAGTGAACTGTTACAAAATAATGGTAAAATAATCAACAAACGCGCGACGAATTAAATGCGAGGCGATTAGGGTTTTGACCCTTTGACCAATCCTATTTGCGATTGATTAGAGAAAAAAATTCTTTTTTGTCAGGTTTTGTTATTTGAGAAAATAATGAATGATTAAATTAGAAGAAAACCCTAAGTTCTAATTAATGTTAATTTAGGAAAATAAATAAATCAATGAAAAGCAATTAATTCTAAATAACCTATTTTTGTATTTTTTGTTTGAAAAAATAAAAGAATTAAATCAAGAACTTAAACCTAATTTTTCTAATTGGTTTTAATTATAAAAACAAGTTAAGATTTCCCTAAATTAAATTAAACTAAATTAAATTAAAAATATAAAAAAAAACTAATTCTAATTTTTGTGATTTCTTGATTTTATGATTTTATAAAAAAAAATTGATTTTTGGTGTTAATTAAAATAATTAAAGAAAATATTAAAAGAATTAAAAAAAAAGAAATAAAAAAAATGAAGAGATGGGCTTGTGTTGAATAGCATGCTAGGGGGTTTGAGGTTGAATTTCTGGGCCCAAAAACTCCAAGCCTGGTTGACCACGCCTGATCTGGTGCAACATTGACTTGGATGTATATCATGCTCCTTCATTGGAGAGACATTGGATCTGGCTAGCTGGGCATCTAGTGGATGAATGTTGATGATGTATGGTGGTCACCAAGAAGGGCAACACGCTAGATCAATTATCTGAAAATAATACAAATGGAAACGCTGGGACCTGGGGATCGAACCCAGGTCCTTATGCTCGCTTCCACTAATCCCTTGCCAGCTGTGTTACGCGCTCTATTTGTTCATATAATAGAAGCAAAATAATATAAGCAAATCAAACAATATATTAGAAAATGCGCGCTAAATTCAAACCAGCCATCCATGGACTGCCACGCCTCATCTTCTTCCTTGGACCGTCGCCTTAGAAAACAAGACTTTTACCTACAGACGTTCACTGTAGGTATAACCCTGTTCATCTCCAAAATTGCATACGAGCAAGATAAATGACAAGTACTGGTACCAATCAACTCGTCTCATCCTCACGAGCATCATGGTATCAGAATCAAAGCCTAATTTTGCCTGCATTTAAAACCCCTAAAACAAATACAAAAACCCTAGCAATGGCAATATCACATACAGGCATCAAAAACGCAATTAAATGGCATGGTTAGTGTTGTACCACAAAATTTGCCCTCCCATATTCTTCAAGATTTGTCAAAAGCATGCTTCAAAATTCCCCAAGGGTTGCACAGTTCAAGGGCCTCCTAACAGTCAAAATTAGGGTTTTGGTTCTGACAAAGTAAATGAAGTTTCCAAGGGTCCAATCAAGTCCCACATGCCTATAAATATGGTCAAGCATCCTCATACCAAGTTTCAAGACTTTCAGCACAAAATTGCACAGTCAAAACCCTAATTGCACTACAGTCAACTGTAGGGGCAAAGTGGTCATTTGACAGTCAAAAGTTCAAATTTTTGGTCAACATCTCATTTTGAAGCCACAAACATCATTTGATCAATGCTTGATCATGATTCTCAAAGCGTGGCTCAAAAATCATCAAGATGCAAAAGTTTCCATATTTGGACAGTTGAAAAAGTCAACTGTAAATTGACCAGGGCATAACTTTCACATGGATTATCAGAAAAATTCCATCCAAAGCTCATTTTTAAGAGAAAGACATTTCCTAAAACTCCTTTTCATACTTCAAGTCCAAGAAATGCTCTCACAAAAAGTTATCAATTTCAACATTATAGGTCATTTTCAAAAGTCAACAAAAAGGGACTTTAAGTCAAAGGCCATAACTTGAGATTGGTAAATCAAAATTACATGGGACCAAAGGCATTGGTTAGAGGACTCAAAGTCCTTTCCAAAATGTCCAAGAACATGAGCAAAGCTTAAAAATTGAGCAATTTATGCCTTGTAGAAGTTGGGAAATTTTTGGATATTTTGAAAAGTCAACATTGATTCAAATGACCTAAAATTGCTAATGGGCCTCTTTTTCTTCCACAATTCATCATCCAAGGCATGTGCACGACCATTTGGCCCAAAGGGAAGTTTTTTATCATTTTTATTTATTTATTTGGATTTTTAATTATTAATAATTCATTTAATTAAATTAAATAGGTGAAAAATGCTAAACCTAATGTTTTAAATCATTTTGTGCATAGAATAGGATCAATATTTCGTGCCCAATCAGATATAGAAGGAATTATGGTGATTGGATATGATTGAAGCCAAAATAGCATGAAAAAGATTTGAAAAGTTATGGCATAAAAATCAAATATCCTTTTCATCAATTCATGGATTTTCTGACCAAATTCTTTGACCTAATCATTCACCTATACATACTAATGCTAACCCTCGTGCCCAGGACCTGAAAGCTGCGCCATACATAGAAAACCACACTTGAGTTTTTTGCTTAAAAATTGAAAACTGAAAACAGGGATACAAGGCGATTCAAGGCAAAATATCTGTTCCATTGGCTTCCTGAGACATCAAGCAACATATTTGAATCGTTTTCCACATTCATAACGCCCAGAATTGGTATACACAACTCAAACTTTTTCATGTAATATGCATATTCGTATTTCAAATTCCCAGCATTCTCATTGCATTTTATTCATGGATTTGTACTAATGAGACCATTCTGAAGCTAACAATGTGGTTTGATTGAAGTTTTGTGCATCATACGCGAAATTGCCATTGTTGCTTTTTAGGGTTACAGAGGTCGTGAATTGGGGTTTCTTTATTCTGGAACAATTGAGATTCGAGACATACATCATTGAAACAAGCGTGCTTGGACGATCTAGACCCAACCCTCGCGCCTAATTTATGAGGCCATATGGCCTATTCGCTATTTTCTAGAATGGTGCCTTTTGGAGCGGTTCAAAACCGTTGCTAACTCTTTTATGTTTCAGGTGAAAAAACGCAATAAGGAAGAAGAAGACCCTGTGGCATCATCTGATTGGTTAATTTGAATTACGCGCTAAAAACTTCCCACTAGCGTTTGTTTATTTTATATTAATTGTTTACTATTATATATTCAAAACGCGCTAGGTGGCCCAGTGGCAAGCAGTTGTATTGGTGACCTTCAGGACCTGGGTTCGATCCCAGGTCCTCACCCCTTTCATATTATTTTTCCTTTAATTGTTATCCCATGCAGATTCAACACAAGGTTCCACCATATGCTCCTCAATCCAATGCGCCACATGTCCCAAGGCACTCAATCAAGGGCCAGGATCCAGAGACCATGGTGAACCTCAGTCAACACACATGCACGCTAGTGGAAAAGTCAAAGAGGCCAAAGGTTAATGGGCCTAAATTACTGGATTTCACCTCCTACTGGGGACAGAACCCCCCAAGGTTTGCAAGTCTTTTATATTTTTTTTTCATTTTTATTTTAATTCAATTATTATTTTTAATTAGTTAATTAATTTAATTATTTTTCATAAAAAACATAAAAACAATAAAAAATCAGAAAAAAGATAAAAATAAGTATTTTTATTTAATATTTTAATATTTTGTAAATAAAACCTTTATTAATTAATTAGTTTTAATCTAGGGTTAATCTTAATATTTTTCAATAAAACTTAAAAATTCATAGAATTAGGGTTTCAAATCTTTTTCATTCTTTTTTTTCACCATGATTAAATATTATTTATTTTTATAAATCAAGTTGCCATTAATTAATTAGACTTAATTTTAGATAATTGTCGCATTTTCTTAATAAAATAAAAATTGTAGAATTAGATTTTTAATTTCATTAAATTCTCATAAATACAAAAAAACCAAACATAATTTCTTTTTTTCTTTAATTTAATTAATTTGCTAATAATTTTATTTCATTCGAAAGGGTCCAACGCCCTCGTTTCTAACTTTAATTCCAATTCGCGCATTTATATTCTTATTTCTTTAAATACTTATGTAACTCTCCCAAAGCCGTGTAAATCCTTATCTTTCGCACCTTTACCTTATTTCTTTATTTTCTGTCAAATCGGGTCTTGGATAAATTTTGGCGATGTGGACCCGCGCCTTTTGTAATAGTTTAGAACTTTACCTTTCTCGCACTTTTTAACTGTTAATAAATGCATGCAAGAATGAATGATAAAATAAAAACAAACGCATAGATCACCTTGACATGAATAAGACAAAATAACTGAACATGACACACAAATCACACACCACCCCTAGGGTACGCCTCACTGTTGCCTTGCCTCGAAAGGTGATCGTCGAGTAGAGGATGTCTTAGTAAGTCCTCATGATCCGGGAACCTGGCATGAGGGTAGCTTCTAAGGTGTCTTCCCATTGCTCTGGTGATCACCATGTCCCGAACCTCGAATTGACCCGAACACCTCCAACGGTGGTGCTACCTACCTCTCAATGGTGGGATGGCACTACTTTAAGGACATCTACACAGACGAATTCCTTAGGGTAGGTGGATGACTCATAGATGCTTGCTCTAATTCTAAAAACAAAACAAAAAATACTTTTCACACCGACACCTTTTCAAAAGCTTTCGAAAGCAACTTTTCAAACACTCTTGAGGACCGATACAAGAGTCGAACTGAAATTTTCAAAGAAACTTTTTAAAACCCACAGTTGAAAAGCAAACAAACCATTTTTGAAAACACAAGTGAGCAAGTATCTAAGAGCCCATGGATAACCATGGATAGAAAGGGTGCTAACACCTTCCCTTTCTATAACCTACCTCCCGAACCGAGAGCAATCTCTATAAGGAATTTTTCTGTGCTTTTGTCCTTTCCATTTGGAGAAAATAAAAGACGGTGGCGACTCTTGCTTCCGCGACATTTCGCGAACCAGCGTTAAACAGTCAGTTCCAGATCCACCGATCACAGAACTGGCGACTCTGCTGGGGAATTAAACTTAAAGTGAGGTGTACCTTAGGGTTAGTTCATAACTGTGTTTTCAATTGTATTGAATTGTCTGCTTTAAATTTGTGGGTTGCATGGGAGTTACATAGATCCTAACCCGGATCTGGGGATACCCTGTTTAGGTAGCATAAGCTGTGAGGGACCTGTCCGGCGTAGACCGACACGGGTGAAACAGTGGCTACGTTGGTGTGGCACCTTGGTCTGTACCGATATCCCTTGTGTTGCAACGAGGAGAATATGGGTCTTCTGAGGAGTCATTAAGCACCAACAACCTAAGAACCTTAAATGACACAACTTGGCCATTAGAACAGTAGCAGTATGCTACGCCCATTGAGGCTAAACTTTCGTGATGGTTCTGGCCGCAAGAAAAGATTGCGATGCTGGATTTATGACCGATTGAGGGTAGTCAATGATATTGGGATCCTCTAAGAACCCGGTTACTTTGATAGGACAGGTATGAACCAAAAAACTGAAAGATGGTAGTACCTAGACCTCATGCTGGCCTAAACTTTAGGGGCTTGCCTTGTGTGACTTGTGTGCCTTACCATGTTTGCCTTTGTATCTGTTTGTGGTGTGCTTTATCATAACATCATAACATCGTGAGCATTGCATGCATCCTGCATAAGGACTAACCATTTCAAAGACAAGAGGGTTTCATCTTTGCTCTATTTTGTAGGACATCATGATGCCTGTGCGAAGGAATACTATCCGGTTCAACTTTGTTCATTCCCCTGAGTTGCTTGAAGAGTTGGTTAGCAGAATTCCAAATACCACTTCCTTCATTCAGAGGCATGGTTCTCTTCTCAGTTTAGTCACTGCAAAGCGGGATCAACAGTTGATGAGTGTTCTGACCCAGTTCTATGACCCTTTGTACCAGTGCTTCACCTTTCAAGACTTCCAGTTGGTCCCTACCCTGGAAGAGTTCTCTGATTTGCTTGGTATCCCTATCTTGGATCAGACTCCCTTTACTGGTTGGGAAAAGACCCTCAGGCTTGAGGATGTTGCTGCAGCTCTTCCCTTGACACATCAAGAGGTAATGGACAACTGGGTAACTAGAAGCGGAGTTAAGGGTTTCTTGGCTAAGTTTCTGATTGGTAAAGCTAACAGTTTCTGGAATGACCTGGACTTTAGGGCATATGAAGACATCTTGGCTCTCTTAATCTATGGGTTAGTCTTGTTTCCTAATCCTGACAATTTCATCAATGTCACTGCCATAAGGATCTTTATGTCTCAGAATCCCGTGCCCACTCTCTTGGGCGACATCTTGCAACAACTTCATGCTCGTACTACCCGAAGATGAGGAACCCTATGGTGTTGTATCCCTTTGTTGGTGAGGTGGTTTATTTCGCACCTCCCTAAGTTCGTGCTGAAGAACCAAGAAGGAAGAGGTTGGGCTCATAGGTTAATGTCTCTCACCGACAAAGACATCATTTGGACTTGCAGAGGTTTGGATGAGATAGCTATTATTGATCGATGCAGGGAATACCCTAATGTTCCTCTGATTGGTACCCAAGGAGGGATCTCTTACAATCCATGTCTAACACTTCGTCAGTTTGGAAGAGCAAGAAGAGCAGGGCCTCATGAAATGTTGGTGCCTCACATCAGTTTTGAGTTTCAGGTGGATAGTGACGAGCTGCGTCGTAGGTTCATCAAGGCTTGGGACAAAGTTCATAAAGCTGACCCACAAGAGTTGGGGCCAAAGACTTCTTTACCTATGGAAGCCTACTACAAATGGGTTCGCATCCGTGCTCAGAAGTTAGGTATGCCGTATGAAGCTGTCAGACCCGTCATTCTTAAGTGTCCTGACAAAGATAGTGTTCCTCCAACTGTCCTTCCTCCTCAGATACCTACTGATTATGAGACATTAAAGAGGTCTTGGTCGCAACTGCGAGAAGAACGGGATTCCTACCGGGAAAAGTTCAACGAGCAGGAATTAAAGATCCAGAAGCTGACAAAGCAGTTGGAGAATGAGCGAGCTCTGAATGCTTACATCCGTACTGAGAAGAGGAGACCATGGGATCAATAAGGGGCTCTGGATGTTCTTTTATAGTTTCACTTCCTTTTTCAGTATTTCCTTTCATGTAATGCCTAAGGGCAACCTGTTGAATAATTTAAGTTTCAAAGTTGAATCTAATGAAGTGTGTTCCTTTTTGTTTACAAAGTTGATTCCCGATTGTCTTTGAAAACATAAATCATACGCATTCCATTCATCATGTGCATAGCAGGTTTTCTTCTTTTCAGGTTGCTTACCGTTCTTCGCTGTCTATTTCAGCATCATGAATCCTGACTCATCATCAACTGAGATGTCCATCAAGGCTCTTCAGGCGCAGAATGCGCAATTTCAGGAATTAATCATGGGTTTGGCTCAGGGCCAAGAAGAGCTGAAGGCTCTGCTCCTGAAGAAGGAAAAGAAGAAGAAGAGAAGGACTGTTCTGTTCAGCTCGGGCCGAAGGTTTGGCAACACTCTGCAGAATGAAGAGGCTGGTTCTTCTATTGGCAAGGGTACTCCTCAAGAGGGAAAAGGTCCAAGTCCGGTAGTCTCCGACAACGAGACTGATTTTGATGAAGAGCAATATCCTCCGGCAGAAGACCGTTACAAGCAGTTGGAGGACAGGTTGAATGCTATGGAGATACAACAGGTACCTGGGCTGGATTTTGGAGATTTGGGTTTGTCTACTGGTGTGATCATTCCTCGTAAGTTCAAAGCACCATCTTTCACTAAGTACGACGGGGCGTCTTGTCCCAAGCTACACCTCAGGTCTTATGTGCGGAAGATTCAACCGTACTCAGTGGATAAGAATTTGTGGATCCACTTCTTCCAGGAGAGTTTTTCAGGGACTCATCTCGAATGGTTCTATCAGCTGGACGGGACCAAGGTTCGTAACTGGGAGGAGTTGGCTACTGCTTTCTATAAGCAGTATCAATATAATGCCGACCTTGCCCCTACACGTACCCAACTCCAGGGTATGTCGTTAGGTTCAAGTGAAGGTTTTAAGGAGTACGCTCAGAAGTGGAGGGATCTGGCTGGCAGGGTGCAGCCTCCGTTGACTGACCGGGAGTTGGTAGACATGTTCTTGGGGACCCTATCTGGGCCGTTTTTCAACCATCTTATCGGTAACTCATCTGCAGGGTTTACTGATCTTATTCTGACTGGAGAGAGAATTGAGGCTGGGTTGAAGTCTGGTAAGATTCCGAAGGGAGCATCTACAAGTTCAGAGAAGAAACCCTTCAAGAAGGAGGCTAGTGCTGTATATGGCTCTAGAAGACAAGAGAAATCTGAGCGCCGCCAATCTGTCAGTGCGGTGATGATTGCTAAGCCTGCTGCCGCTCCTCGGCCAACCAATCCTCAAAGGGCTGAAAGACCCCGGAGAGAGTTTACCCGTTTGAGCATGACTTTATCACAGATCCTGCCACAGTTGCTATCCACCAACCTAGTGACTGTCAGAGAGGCCCCCAAAGGTGTAAACACCGCCTCTCCGAAATACAATCCAAATTCCCGCTGTGCGTACCATTCTGATAGCCCGGGGCACTCCACTGATGACTGTTGGGCATTAAGGAACAAGCTGCAGGACCTTATTGATGCTAAAGAGGTACAGTTTGAGGCATCTGAGAAGCCTAATGTAGTGACAGCTCCCCTGCCTGCTCATGGAGTGAATGCTATTGGGGACGAAGAGGAAGTGGATGAAGCTGAGTTCAATAACTGGATTTACCCTGCAACCGACAGTGGACCTAGCAATTTGAGTGCAAAGGACAACCTACCTGTTTCTCTTGTTACTGAGTAATGAATTCCTATGTTTTTGGCATTTGTAATAAACAATAAATAAACTCTATGGCCCGGCGTCTTACCCGAGGCACCGTGGCTTCATTTGTGAGGGCATATAAATTGTCATTTCATATATCATAAATGAAAATCTTGGACGTTTCTCGCATTTCAAATCTTATGCTCCTTTTCTGTCTTTCCTTCCTTTACATATTTCAAAACAGCTGTATTTACACACACTCACTCATACAGGTTTCAATCCACTCTGGATCTCACTGGTAACGACTCTGCTACTGCCAGTTATGACTTCGAAAATCCGATCAACTTAGCCGAAGACGAAGGTGAAGATAATTGCGAAGTGCCTGGCGAACTTGCAAGACTATTACTTCAGGAAGAAAGGGCAATTCAACCACACGAAGAGCCAGTGGAGATAATAAACTTGGGTACTGAGGCAGACAGAAAGGAGGTAAAGATTGGTGCCAACCTAGAGCTCAGCGTGAAGCAACGGTTGACTAAAATGCTACATGATTATATGGAGATCTTTTCCTGGTCCTACGAAGACATGCCCGGGTTGGATACCGATATTGTGGTCCACCACTTGCCTACTAAGGAAGACTGCCCTCCAGTTAAGCAAAAGGTCTGTCGTATGCGTCCAGAGATGTCTGAGAAGATCAAAGCCGAGGTTATGAAACAGTTTGATGCTGGGTTCCTTGCAGTGACTTCTTACCCTCAGTGGGTTGCTAATGTGGTGCCGGTACCAAAGAAAGACGGTAAGGTCAGGATGTGTGTCGACTACAGGGATCTGAACAGGGCCAGCCCCAAAGATGACTTCCCCTACCTCACATTGATGTCCTTGTTGATAATATAGCTCAGCATAAGGTGTTCTCTTTCATGGATGGCTTTTCAGGTTACAATCATATCAAGATGGCACCTGAAGACATGGAAAAGACTACATTTGTTACTCAGTGGGGCACCTTCTGTTACAAGGTCATGCCTTTTGGACTAAAGAACGCTGGGGCAACCTACCAACGTGCCATGGTTGCTTTATTTCATACATGATCCATCATGAGATAGAAGTGTATGTTGACGACATGATCGCAAGGTCCCAAACTGAGGAAGAGCACCTAGATCATCTGCAGAAATTGTTTGACCGTCTGAAGTTGTACAAACTGAGGTTGAACCCGAACAAGTGCACCTTCGGGGTAAGATCTGGGAAGTTGCTAGGCTTCGTCGTAAGTGATAAGGGTATTCAAGTGGATCCTGCCAAGGTTAAAGCTATTCAAGAGATGCTAGTTCCTAAGACAGAGAAGGAAGTCAGAGGCTTTTTAGGACGCCTGAATTACATTGCCCGATTCATCTCACACCTGACTGCTACTTGTGAGCCAATCTTCAAGCTGCTGAAGAAAGATCAGGTAGTACGTTGGAATGATGAATGTCAGGCTGCTTTTGACAGAATCAAAGAGTATCTCCAAGAACCACCCATCCTTATGCCACCGGTTGAAGGGAGACCTCTGATACTATATCTGACAGTGCTTGACAACTCAATGGGGTGTGTGCTGGGGAAACATGACGAGTCTGGCCGAAAAGAGCACGCCATTTATTACCTTAGCAAAAACTTTACCGACTGTGAGACCCGATACTCACTGCTTGAGAAAACTTGCTGCGCTTTGGTATGGGCTGCTCGCCGGCTGAGACAGTATATGCTGACTCACACTACCTTGTTAATCTCAAAGATGGATCCTATAAAGTACATATTCGAAAAGCCGGCTCTGTCTGGGAGAATAGCAAGATGGCAAATGATCTTGACGGAATACGACATTCAGTACACGACCCAGAAAGCCATCAAGGGAAGTGTATTGGCAGACCACTTGGCACATCAGGCCGTAGATGACTATCAGTCAATGAACTTTGAGTTTCCTGACGAAAGCATCATGATAGTGACTGATTGTGAAGTACCTGGACCGGATGAAGGACCTGAGGAAGGATCCCGATGGTCTATGCACTTTGACGGAGCCTCCAATGCTTTGGGTAATGGTATCGGCGCTGTAATCATATCCCCCCAAGGCACTCATACTCCACTCACTGCCCGGCTATGTTTCAACTGTACCAACAACATGGCGGAGTACGAGGCATGCATCATGGGTCTTCAAGCTGCGATCGACTTAAGGATCAAGTTTCTGAGTGTCTTCGGAGATTCCGCTCTCGTGATCAATTAGATCAAAGGAGAGTGGGATACGAAACATCCGAATCTTATTCCTTACAGAGAATGTGTGTTGACCTTAATTCCCCACTTCACGAAGATAACATTTGAACACTTTCCGAGAGAGGAGAATCAGCTGGCGGACGCGTTAGCTACAATGTCTTCTATGTTCAAGGTCAAATGGGATAATGAGGCTCCCCAGATCATCATCTGGAAACTGGACGAACCGGCATACTGTTGCGATCTCGAGACTGAATTGGTGACTGAGAAGCCTTGGTACCATGAGGTGAAGAGATATCTGGAAGCTCAGGAATACCCTGAGGGTGCCTCTGTCAATGATAAGAAGTTCCTGAGAAGGTTCGCGGCAAAGTTCTTCCTTAGCAACGGCATATTGTACAAGCGAAACCATGATTCAACCTTACTGCGTTGTGTGGATAAAACTGAAGCAGGAAAGATCATGGAAGAGCTACATGAAGGGACCTTTGGTACACATTCCAGTGGGCACACTATGGCTAAAAAGATCCTTCGGGCAGGGTATTTCTAGTCCACAATGGAAGCTGACTGCTACCAACATTCCAGGACATGCCATAAGTGCCATATTTATGCAGACAAGGTGCATGTTCCTCCAGTTCCTCTGAATGTTCTGACTGCGCCTTGGCCGTTTGCAATGTGGGGCATAGAAATGATCGGTGAGATTAAACCTACGGCATCTAATGGGCATCGCTTCATCCTAGTGGCGATTGATTATTTTACAAAGTGGGTTGAAGCAGCTTCCTACGCTACGGTAACCAAGACTGTTGTGGCACGGTTCATTCGGCATAATCTAATTTGTCGGTATGGCGTCCCAGAGAGGATCATTACAGACAACGGTACCAATCTGAATAATAAAATGATCACTGAGCTCTGCGAGCAGTTCAAAATACAGCACCACAATTCTTCTCCTTACAGACCGAAGATGAATGGGGCTGTAGAAGCAGCAAATAAAAATATCAAGAAAATCGTGCAGAAGATGACAATGACTTATAAAGATTGGCACGATATGTTACCGTTCGCTCTACATGGGTACCGTACCTCAGCTAGGACATCAACCGGGGCAACTCCTTTCTCTTTGGTTTATGGTATGGAGGCAGTCTTACCGATCGAAGTACAAATACCCTCTCTCCGGATAATGAAGGATGCAGATCTGAGTGAAGATGATTGGATCCAAACACGACTTGATCAGCTAAACTTAATTGATGAAAAGAGACTTGCTGCTATCTGTCATGGTCAGACGTATCAGAAACGAATGATCAGGCATTTAACAAAAAGGTTAGAAGGGCCAAGGGGCTAAACTCTGGGGATCTGGTAATCAAGCGAATCATCCTTCCTCAGAGTGATCCAAGGGGCAAATGGACCCCTACGTACGAAGGGCCATTTGTGGTTAAACATGTGTTCTCAGGAGGAGCCATGATTTTAACCAACATGGATGGTGACGACCTTCCTCACCCCGCCAATGCAGACATAGTAAAAAGATACTACGCATGAAAAAAAGACCCGCTAGGCTGACATGCCTAGGCAAAAATTAGGGCTTCCCGGCGAACCAAAAGGGTTCGGGCAAAATGAAGGGATGAAAATAAAAAAAACTGTACACCCGGCAAGTCGAAAACCTGAAAAGGCGGCTTGGGCAAAAATGGGTATCCCGGTGGACCGAAAACCCGAAAGGGAGGTCCAGGCAAAAGTTAGGGATAAAAGCGTAATACTATGTCTCATTGGATCACTTTGCATCCAGAATCCGGTATCTACATCAAGTTCAGACGACATCGATCAGTCAGCTTCATCTTCAACCAAGGTCATCAAGTGATGAGACGCTCGGAGTTATAAAGGCAATAGCAGAGTTGAAACCCAGTGGGATCATTCATTTCACACAACTGTTTTATTTTCTTTTGTACAAATTTGTATAAACTCTTTTGTTCGGCGGCGTTCTCTTACTAGGACGTCAGCCTCTTGTACATAAAACGCCTATTTACAGGCAATTCAAAATCAATACAAATACACTTTTCAGCTAAAATTGCCAATTGTTTTTCCTTTTTCTGTTTTGTTTTGCGAAGAACGTCCAAGGTTCAATCTGTGATATATGCATTGACAATAATTTGCTAACTCATAAATATTTGCATACGAAACAAAGGGTCAATTACAGGTAACATTAGAAACAGGGGCAATAAAGGAGTTGTCCAAGCAATCTAATTGTTCTATCCTCCAAGGTACCAAGGTAGGTTCAGCTAAAGAACATAACCAGTACATCCCAATTCCCCAGAGAGTGAGCCAGCAAGTCAGTACACTCTCCCCGAGCAAAGTTACAATCAAACCTTAAGGAAGTTGGGTATCCTCCAGCAGATCTCAACAGTCCCCAGCAGCATATATGCACTCTTAACAGGCATCCCCGGCAGTCTTGGTCTAAAGATTGTTCCCCGGCGGTACACCAAACATTCGGTGGAGTTACTTCCAATACATCTCAAAACTTCCCCCCAGAGAGTCCAATCTAGGTCCCCAGGAAAGTTGGAATCCACCTCCCCAAGCAGTAAGCTTATCCCCAGTAGATTCTGGAAGCTTATCCTCACAGAGCACGAACGCGTCTTCCGGCTTTATTCAAAGAGTTATTTCCTTACCAGGATATAACTGGGTTATCCTCAGCCAAAAGCCACAGAAAGGTCGTCGTCAACACAGTTCTTTCTTATCCCCAGCGAAGTCTATTAGCACTTCCAACACAACAATGATATCCCCAGCAAGTTATTATCAACATTCCAGCAAAGTATCTCTCTCCCCACAGAGTATTGCTCCCCAACAAGATCGTTAGAGTACTTTTCTCCCCGCAGAATAATTCATTCGCCAAGTTTGTTCCCCAACAGAGTTATCTTCTCCTATCGGTATTCTTGCAGCTATTATCCCCAGCGGAAGCAAAACCTATTCTTCAACATCAGCCCAGGAGTGACTTCCCGGCACACGTCAAGGATTTACTTTCCTAGACGAAAACATACATTCCTAAACATCACATACATCATTATAGCATGCATATACGCATCATATCTTACAAATCTCATTTATGTTGAGAACACCATTGCTTGATTCATATTATGCATTGCATATGACTGACCTTTACCTTTCAGGAAATATTCAGTTAAGTTCTCAATCTTATTTCAAAGACCTAGTCTGGTTCAGTTAGATCGACTCCAAAGATTTCTCTGTTTCTTATCCAGTCCAAGGCCTTCTCTGGTTCAGTCAGATCGACCCTAAGATCTCCCTGTTTCTTACCCAGTTGAAGACATTCAAGACCTAGACCGGTTCAGTTAATCGACCCTAAGATTTTCTGTTTCTTATCCAGTCCAAGGCCTTCTCTAGTCCAGCTAAATCGACCCCAAACAGATTTTCCTAATAAAGACTTAGTAGAAGATATCCAAGATTCTCTCAATGATTGCTATTGAGGTTGTAGTCGCCTATGGTTCTCTCCCCGATACTGCGGAGGTGGTAATCCCAGATTTCTCTCAACGATTGCTGTTGAGGTTGAAGTTATCCAAGATTCTCTCAATGATTGCTATTGAGGTTGTAGTCGCCTATGGTTCTCTCCCCGATACTGCGGAGGTGGTAATTCCAAGATTCTCTCAATGATTGCTATTGAGGTTGTAATCGCCTATGGTTCTCTCCCCGATACTGCGGAGGTGGTAATCCCAGATTTCTCTCAACGATTGCTGTTGAGGTTGAAGTTATCCAAGATTCTCTCAATGATTGCTATTGAGGTTGTAGTCGCCTATGGTTCTCTCCCCGATACTGCGGAGGTGGTAATCCCAAGATTCGCTCAATGATTGCTGTTGAAGTTGAAGTTATCCAAGATTCTCT
Organism: Vicia faba; assembly: GCA_948472305.1. Taxonomy (NCBI): domain Eukaryota; kingdom Viridiplantae; phylum Streptophyta; class Magnoliopsida; order Fabales; family Fabaceae; genus Vicia; species Vicia faba. The sequence continues at coordinate 9,271,140 of OX451737.1, forward strand.
CAATGATTGCTATTGAGGTTGTAGTCGCCTATGGTTCTCTCCCCGATACTGCGGAGGTGGTAATCCCAAGATTCACTCAACGATTGCTGTTGAAGGTGAAGTTATCCACGATTCTCTCAATGATTGCTATTGAGGTTGTAGTCGCCTGTGGTTCTCTCCCCGATACTGCGGAGGTAGTAATCATCCCAAGATTTTCTCAACGATTGTTGTTGAGGTTAAAGTCATCCAAGGTTCTCTCACCGTTCCTGTTGAGGTAGTAACCACCCCTGGTTCATTCATCATCTTTTGAAGCTCCAGATCCAGCTCCTATAACCAGTCAGGACACCCTTACAAAGAGTTTGAAGACCAGCTCCTGTAAACAGGCCAGGTACTCATTTTTCTTTTGCAGGTACACAGGTTCTGGCTGAGGAATCTCTTACGCAGATGGCATCTATAAGCCCATCCGCCATCCATCATCTCTTAGCATGGCATCTATAAGCCCATCATCCTATCCATCAATCTCCAAATGGCATCTATAAGCCCATTCCCATCATCATACTGCTACTATGTGAGCGCAAATTTCTGGGCACTCTAGTGTTCAATCATCTTCCACCTTCGGATTACGAAAGGCACGTCAGCCAATCTGCATCCTCAGGTCTAAGAAGATTGAACAGGGGCAACTATTGTACCCCAAAATTTACCCTCCCATATTCTTCAAGATTTGTCAAAAGCATGCTTCAAAATTCCCTAAGGGTTGCACAGTTCAAGGGCCTCCTAACAGTCAAAATTAGGGTTTTGGTTCTGACAAAGTAAATGAAGTTTCCAAGGGTCCAATCAAGTCCCACATGCCTATAAATATGGTCAAGCATCCTCATACCAAGTTTCAAGACTTTCAGCACAAAATTGCACAGTCAAAACCCTAATTGCACTACAGTCAACTGTAGGGGCAAAATGGTCATTTGACAGTCAAAAGTTCAAATTTTTGGTCAACATCTCATTTTGAAGCCACAAACATCATTTGATCAATGCTTGATCATGATTCTCAAAGCGTGGCTCAAAAATCATCAAGATGCAAAAGTTTCCATATTTGGACAGTTGAAAAAGTCAACTGTAAATTGACCAGGGCATAACTTTCACATGGATTATCAGAAAAATTCCATCCAAAGCTCATTTTGAATAGAAAGACATTTCCTACAACTCCTTTTCATACTTCAAGTCCAAGAAATGCTCTCACAAAAAGTTATTAATTTCAACATTATAGGTCATTTTCAAAAGTCAACAAAAAGGGACTTTAAGTCAAAGGCCATAACTTGAGATTGGTAAATCCAAATGACATGGGACCAAAGGCATTGGTTAGAGGACTCAAAGACCTTTCCAAAATGTCCAAGAACATGAGCAAAGCTTAAAAATTGAGCAAGTTATGCCTTGTAGAAGTTGGGAAATGTTTGGATATTTTGAAAAGTCAACATTGATTCAAATGACCTAAAATTGCTAATGGGCCTCTTTTTCTTCCACAATTCATCATCCAAGGCATGTGCACGACCATTTGGCCAAAAGGGAAGTTTTTTATCATTTTTATTTATTTATTTGGATTTTTAATTATTAATAATTCATTTAATTAAATTAAATAGGTGAAAAATGCTAAACCTAATGTTTTAAATCATTTTGTGCATAGAATAGGATCAATATTTCGTGCCCAATCAGATATAGAAGGAATTATGGTGATTGGATATGATTGAAGCCAAAATAGCATGAAAAAGATTTGAAAAGTTATGGCATAAAAATCAAATATCCTTTTCATCAATTCATGGATTTTCTGACCAAATTCTTTGACCTAATCATTCACCTATACATACTAATGCTAACCCTCGTGCCCAGGACCTGAAAGCTGCGCCATACATAGAAAACCACACTTGAGTTTTTTGCTTAAAAATTGAAAACTGAAAACAGGGATACAAGGCGATTCAAGGCAAAATATCTGTTCCATTGGCTTCCTGAGACATCAAGCAACATATTTGAATCGTTTTCCACATTCATAACGCCCAGAATTGGTATACATAACTCAAACTTTTTCATGTAATATGCATATTCGTATTTCTAATTCCCAGCATTCTCATTGAATTTTATTCATGGATTTGTAATAATGAGACCATTCTGAAGCTAACAATGTGGTTTGATTGAAGTTTTGTGCATCATACGCGAAATTGCCATTGTTGCTTTTTAGGGTTACAGAGGTCGTGAATTGGGGTTTCTTTATTCTGGAACAATTGAGATTCGAGACATACATCATTGAAACAAGCGTGCTTGGACGATCTAGACCCAGCCCTCGCGCCTAATTTATGAGGCCATATGGCCTATTCGCTATTTTCTAGAATGGTGCCTTTTGGAGCGGTTCAAAACCGTTGCTAACTCTTTTATGTTTCAGGTGAAAAAACGCAATAAGGAAGAAGAAGACCCTGTGGCATCATCTGATTGGTTAATTTGAATTACGCGCTAAAAACTTCCCACTAGCGTTTGTTTATTTTATATTAATTGTTTACTATTATATATTCAAAACGCGCTAGGTGGCCCAGTGGCAAGCAGTTGTATTGGTGACCTTCAGGACCTGGGTTCGATCCCAGGTCCTCACCCCTTTCATATTATTTTTCCTTTAATTGTTATCCCATGCAGATTCAACACAAGGTTCCACCATATGCTCCTCAATCCAATGCGCCACATGTCCCAAGGCACTCAATCAAGGGCCAGGATCCAGAGACCATGGTGAACCTCAGTCAACACACATGCGCGCTAGTGGAAAAGTCAAAGAGGCCAAAGGTTAATGGGCCTAAATTACTGGATTTCACCTCCTACTGGGGACAGAACCCCCCAAGGTTTGCAAGTCTTTTATATTTTTTTTCATTTTTATTTTAATTCAATTATTATTTTTAATTAGTTAATTAATTTAATTATTTTTCATAAAAAACATAAAAACAATAAAAAATCAGAAAAAAGATAAAAATAAGTATTTTTATTTAATATTTTAATATTTTGTAAATAAAACCTTTATTAATTAATTAGTTTTAATCTAGGGTTAATCTTAATATTTTTCAATAAAACTTAAAAATTCATAGAATTAGGGTTTCAAATCTTTTTCATTCTTTTTTTTCACCATGATTAAATATTATTTATTTTTATAAATCAAGTTGCCATTAATTAATTAGACTTAATTTTAGATAATTGTCGCATTTTCTTAATAAAATAAAAATTGTAGAATTAGGTTTTTAATTTCATTAAATTCTCATAAATACAAAAAAACCAAACATAATTTCTTTTTTTCTTTAATTTAATTAATTTGCTAATAATTTTATTTTATTCGAAAGGGTCCAACGCCCTCGTTTCTAACTTTAATTCCAATTCGCGCATTTATATTCTTATTTCTTTAAATACTTATGTAACTCTCCCAAAGCCGTGTAAATCCTTATCTTTCACACCTTTACCTTATTTCTTTATTTTCTGTCAAATCGGGTCCTGGATAAATTTTGGCGATGTGGACCCGCGCCTTTTGTAATAGTTTAGAACTTTACCTTTCTCGCACTTTTTAACTGTTAATAAATGCATGCAAGAATGAATGATAAAATAAAAACAAACGCATAGATCACCTTGACATGAATAAGACAAAATAACTGAACATGACACACAAATCACACACCACCCCTAGGGTACGCCTCACTGTTGCCTTGCCTCGAAAGGTGATCGTCGAGTAGAGGATGTCTTAGTAAGTCCTCATGATCCGGGAACCTGGCATGAGGGTAGCTTCTAAGGTGTCTTCCCATTGCTCTGGTGATCACCATGTCCCGAACCTCGAATTGACCCGAACACCTCCAACGGTGGTGCTACCTACCTCTCAATGGTGGGATGGCACTACTTTAAGGACATCTACACAGACGAATTCCTTAGGGTAGGTGGATAACTCATAGATGCTTGCTCTAATTCTAAAAACAAAACAAAAAATACTTTTCACACCGACACCTTTTCAAAAGCTTTCGAAAGCAATTTTTCAAACACTCTTGAGGACCGATACAAGAGTCGAACTGAAATTTTCAAAGAAACTTTTTAAAACCCACAGTTGAAAAGCAAACAAACCATTTTTGAAAACACAAGTGAGCAAGTATCTAAGAGCCCATGGATAACCATGGATAGAAAGGGTGCTAACACCTTCCCTTTCTATAACCTACCTCCCGAACCGAGAGCAATCTCTATAAGGAATTTTTCTGTGCTTTTGTCCTTTCCATTTGGAGAAAATAAAAGATGGTGGCGACTCTTGCTTCCGCGACATTTCGCGAACCAGCGTTAAACAGTCAGTTCCAGATCCACCGATCACAGTTAGCTTGCAAACATGATGACAAACATGAATTTAACAATCAAAAGTGCTAATGATGTGTAAATTGTGATAATCGAATTACAAAAATATACCAAACCGTGTGAGGTGTAGCACGCGTTTCTGGGTGTTTTGAAGCTTGCCAAGGATGTTGTTAGTGTCCTGAGATGTCTAGAAAGCGATTGGAATGGCTAAGATGACTTGAGATAGCCTGTGGAATGAAAACCAACTCCCACTTTTCTTTGAATTTTTCAGTTTTGTTCTGCACTTCTCCCAACCTCTAACCCTGTTTTTTTGATCTGGAAAGCTTCATTATATAACCTAGAATGAATTAGGTTAACAAACTTGGATCCAATCTTGAGAATTCATGAATGGAATATTTGATTTTTAAGCCATATGATATCTTTCTATTTTCATGCCAATCATGCTCTTTTGGTACCAATTATGCTTGATTCAATTTGATCATGTAAACTCAGCATATCTTGGTTGCCAATTTGTCAAAAAACAAATCAAGTCATATCTTTGTTAATTTTCATCATTTATTTGATTTAATTCACTTTTTAATTAATAAAAAATCAAAATAAATTGAAAAATGAAGCACAATATGAGTGAGTGAACATTTGATTCCTGGGCCACATTATAATCGAGGTGCAAGCATAAAAAGTTGGGCCCATTTAGCAAAAAATGCAAATTTGAGCACATTTGACTTTTGGCAATTTTGCAAAAATGGTCAACTTGGCCAATGCATAACTCTCTCAATTTTGACCCTAGAGAGGTGTTCTTGGACTTTTTATAAAGCTTAGCATTTCCTATAAGCAACCCTTTTGGTCTCATCTCAATTGAGTCTTCCATGTTCATGTATGAAGCTTTTACCCAAAAGGTGTTTTTGTTGACTTTTCAAAAGGACCTATAATGTCAAAATTCATATATTTTTGTGAGTGCATATTCTGAACTTGGGATCTGAAGGTGAATTTTAGGGAATTACATCCTCTTAAAAATGTGATTTGGATGGGTCATTTCTGATAAGGTATGAGAAAGTTATGCTTAGTCAAAGTTGGGTTGACTTTTCCTATAAAACCCTAATTTAGCAACTTTTGGGTTTTGATGAATTGTGAGCAATCCTTGAGGAATCATGATCGACCCTTGATCAATTGATGAATAATACTTCAAAATGAGGATGTTGACCAAAAATATTGAATTTTGACTGTATGTGGGCCACAATTGACTTTTGACCTAGTACAGTTGATTTTCAGACATTTGAGCAATTGACTAAGCAAACTTCTTCTGCAAGGCTTGAAACTTGACATGGATGATATTGAGAACATATTAGGACGATGGTGAGCCTTTGAGTCCTTTGTGGTTCACACATCTTTATGAAAATGGATACCCTAATTTGAGGTAGACTGCCTTAGGAGAGAGTTTGTCTGGTCAATTCTTGAACTTCCTTGTGCAACTTGGGGACCTCACTTGACTTTTGTTGAGAAATATGGGAGGGAAAATTTTGGGGTACAACAGCTGCCCCTGTTCAATCTTCTTAAACATGAATATGTAGATTGGCTCGTCTGCCTTTCGTGATCTGAAGGTGGAAGATGATTGAACACTAGAGTGCCCAGAAATTTGCACTCGCATGAAGTGATACTTGATTTGTGATATCGGGAATGGGCTTACAGATGCCATTTGGAAGTTGCTAGAGAATTTTCAGAGATGGGCTTAAAGATGCCATCCGAAGATGTGTCGATCGCATAAGAGATTCCTTTGCGAGAACCCGTATACCTGTTGTTGAGGAGGATTTCACTGGGGAATGCTGGTCTCTGTCTTGGGAGAAATAGATTTTCAGGAGCTTCAGTTGTCCGTTACTCTACCGGGGAGAAACTCCGGTTTGGGGAAGCGGAAATGAACTGCGTATCTGGTCGGGTATATGCTGCACGGCGACTTTCTAGGGAAATGTGAAATTAATTGTGTTTGATCAGGTCCCGGTCTTACAGTGTTGTGGACTGTTGTCTGGGGATCCAAGAGGCAGAACCCGGATGGTAAGGTTATGAGAAGGAACCTGGATAGTAGGGTTACTTCGAGATGAAAGCCTGGATAGTAGGGCTTGAGAAGGAACCTGAATAATAGGGTTACTTTGATATGAAAGCCTGGATAGCATGGCTGTGAGAAGGAACCTGGATAGTAGGGTTACTTCGAGATGAAAGCCTGGGTAGTAGGTCTTGAGAAGGAACCTGGATGGTAGGGTTACTTCGAGATGAAAGCCTGGATAGCAGGGCTTGAGAAGGAACCTGGATAGTAGGGTTACTTCGAGATGAAAGCCTGGATAGTAGGGCTGTAAGAAGGAACCTGGATAGTAGGGTTACTTCGAGATGAAAGCCTGGATAGTAGGGCTGTGAGAAGGAACCTGGATAGTAGGGTTACTTCGATATGAAAGCCGGGATAGCAGGGCTGTAAGAAGGAACCTGGATAGTAGGGTGACTTCGATATGAAAGCTGGGATAGTAGGGTTGCGAGAAGGAACCTGGATGGTAGGGTTACTTCGGAATGAGTTTGGGTAAAACTGCAGAGGGAACCTGGGTGAGGTTTCTTTGTGATGAGTCGGTGTAAAACTTCAGGGGGAACCTGGGTAAGGTTGTATTTGTCGCACCGATGATTACTCTGTTTAGCTTCGAGTGTTGATCCTGTACCCACTGGAAATTGTTGATAATAATTATCTTTCCTAAAAGAAATACAGGGTTAGTTATGTGCGACACATGAGATGCATTGTGAGGAGGTTCTCAAAATAACCGAGATTATGTCATATGTAATGTATGCACATGTCGTGATGTATGAACATGAAATGCTGACGTAAATAATCTGAGTCCGGGAAAATAAATCCATGACTGTTGTTTGGAGAGTATGGGAAATGGTATTATTGGCTGTTGTAGAAGACCATAGCTCCTCTACTTCTGTTGGGGATGGTGAACAAAGATGACTAGCTGGGGATTCACATCCATTCGGCTGGTGAATATTCTGCCAGAAGCGACCCTGTCTGAGGATAACTCTGTGGGGAATAACTATGTTAGAGAGTAGATACTCTATTGATCGATCTGCTGATTTGAAGAAATAAACTCAGTCGGGTATGAATTTCTGTCGTTGGTGATAATGAGTTCTGTTGGAGATTGAATTTTTGCTTGTGGGAGAAATAAACTCTGCTTGGGGAAAAATTTACTGACTCACTCGCGATTGTGAACCTCAGCTGGGGAGAGTTATGTCCTGTTTCTGGAAAGCTAACATTGTTGTCTTTGGATACTTTTTATTCTATGGGGAGTGTATGTACCACTACTCATGTTCTCAAGCTGGCTCTATCCCGGTACCTGATGGGCAGAGTAACTGTAAGGTTTGGGCACCTCTTGTTTTCCCTGTTTTTGGCATTACGAGTAACCATCTTTTGTTTCTTGTGTAAATATTTATGAGCAGCCATTATTTTCAAATGCATATATCAAAAATGAATCATTGAACGTTCTTGCAAAACAAAACAAAAAAAGAAAAAAAAAATTGAAATTTCCTGTGAAAATGAATTGTATTGATTTTTGAAGTCGGCCTTTAATAGGCGTTTTGTACAAGGAGGCTGACGTCCTAGTAGGAGAATGCCGCCGAAAGATTACAAGTTGTGTTAAAGAAAGAAAAGAAGTTATGTGAAACAATCCCATCGTGTTCCAACTCTGCTACTGCCTTTATATCTTCAAGCGTCTCATCACCTTGCTACTTGGCCGAAGGTTGATCAGATTGATTGACGTTGTCCGAGCTTGATAGTTGATACCGAAGTCTGGTTGCGAGATGATCCAATGAGACATAGTGTTACGCTTCGATCCCTAATTTTTACCTGGACCGCCCTTTCGGGTTTTCAGTCCACCGGGATACCCTTTTTTTCCCAAGTCGCCTTTTCAGGTTCTCGACTTGCCGGGTGTACAATTTTTTTTTTCATTTTCATCCCCTACTTTTGCCCGAACCATTTTGGTTTTCCGGGAAGCCCTTATTTTTGCCTAGGCCAGTCAACCTAGCGGGTCTTTGATTATGCGTAGTATCTTTTCACTATGTCCTCATTGACGGGGTGAGGAAGGTCGTCACCATCCATGGTGGTTAGAATCATAGCTCCTCCCGAGAAAATGTTCTTAACCACAAATGGCCCTTCGTATGTGGGGGTCCATTTGCCCATGGGATCACCTTGCGGTAGTATAATGCGTTTGATCACTAGATCCCCGACTTGATATTCTTGACGTCTTACTTTCTTGTTAAAAGCTTTGATCGTTCGCTTTTGATATGTCTGACCATGACAGATAGCAGTAAGTCTCTTTTCATCGATTAGATTCAGCTAATCAAGTCAGGTTTGGATCTAGTCGTCCTTGTTCAAACCTGCATCCTTCATAATCCTGAGAGAGGGTATCTGGACTTCGATGGGTAGGACTGCCTCCATGCCATACACCAAGGAATAGGGTGTTGCCTCTGCCGACGTCCGTGATAAGGTACGGTACCCATGAAGGGCGAATGGTAACATCTCGTGCCAGTCTTTGTATGTCACCGTCATCTTCTGCATAATTTTCTTGATGTTCTTGTTAGCTGCTTCAACAGCCCCATTCATCTTCGGCCAGTAGGAAGAAGAGTTATGATGCTGAATCTTGAACTGTTTGCAGAGCTCGGCGATCAATGTGTTATTGAGATTTGTACCATTGTTAGTAATAATCCTCTCAGGTACACAATATCGACATATCAGATTGTGTCGGATGAACCGCGCCACGACGTTCTTGGTTACTGTAGAAAAGGAAGCTGCCTCAACCCACTTCATAAAGTAATCAATGGCTACCAGAATGAAGCGATGCCCGTTAGACGTTGTAGGTCTGATCTCACCGATCATGTCGATGCCCCATATTGCAAAGGGTCAAGGAGCTGTCAAAACATTCAGGGGAACGGAGGTACATGCACCTTATCAGCATAGACTTGGCACTTATGACAAGTTCGAGAGTGCTGATAACAATTGGCTTCCATGGTGGACCAGTAATATCCTTTCCCTAGGATTTTCTTCGCCATGGTATGTCTACTGGAATGAATTCTGAAGGTACCTTCATGTAACTCTTCCATGATCCTTTCTGCCTCGCTCTTGTCTACACACCGCAATAAGGTTGAATCATGGTTACGCTTATAGAGGATTCCATTAATGATGAAGAACTTCGCAGCGAACCTTCTCAGAAACTTATTATCATTAACAGATGCCCCCTCGGGGTATTCTTGAGCCTCAAGATACCTCTTTATCTTATGAAACCAGGGTTTATCTTCTACCTCTTCAGTCTCAATGTCACAGAATGTGCGGGTTCGTCCAACCTCACAATGGTAATCTGGGGAGCTTCATTGTCCCGCCTAACTTTGAACATAGAAGACATGGTAGCTAGCGCGTCCGCTAACTGATTCTCCTCTCTTGGGAAATGTTCAAAGGTTATCTCCTTAAAGTGTGGGAGCAATGTCAGTACATACTCTTTGTAAGGAATAAGATTCAGGTGCTTCGTATCCCACTCGCCTTTGATCTGACTTATTACCAGAGCGGAATCTCCGAATACACTCAAGAACTTAATCCTCAGGTCAATAGCAGCTCGAAGACCCATGATACACGCTTCATACTCCGCCATATTGTTGGTGCAGTTAAAACATAATCGGGCGGTGAACGGAGTATGACAGCCCTCAGGAGATATAATTACAGCGCCAATGCCATTACCCAATGTGTTCGAGGCTCCAAAAAAATACATAGACCATCAGGATCCCTCCTCGGGTCCTTCATCCGGTCCAGGTTCTTCGCAGTCGGTTACCAACATGATATTCTCATCCGGGAACTCGAAATTCATGGACTGGTAGTCATCCACGGCCTGATGCGCCAAATGATCCGCCAATACACTCCCCTTGATTGCTTTTTGAGTTGTTTATTGGATGTCATACTCGGTTAAGATCATCTGCCATCTCGCTGTCCTTCCGGAGAGAGCGGGCTTCTCGAAAATATACTTGATCGGATCCATCTTTGATATCAACAAGGTAGTGTGAGTCAGCATATACTGTCTCAATCGGCGAGCAGCCCATGCCAAAGCACAACAAGTTTTCTCGAGCAATGAGTATCAGGTCTCACAGTCAGTAAACTTTTTGCTAAGGTAATAAATGGTGTGCTCTTTTCGACCAGACTCGTCATGCTGCCCCAACACACACCCCATTGAATTGTCTAGCATTGTCAAGTATAATATCAAAGGTCTTCCTTCAACTGGAGGCATCAAAATTGGTGGTTCTTGAAGGTATTCCTTGATTCTTTTAAAAGCGGTCTGGCATTCATCATTCCACTTTACCACTTGATGTTTCTTCAGAAGCTTGAAGATTGACTCACAAGTAGCAGTTAGATGTGAAATGAACCTGGCGATGTAATTTAGACGTCCCAAGAAACCTCTAACTTCTTTTTCTGTGCGGAGAGCCGACATCTCTTGTATGACTTTTACCTTTGCGGGGTCTACCTAAATTCCTTTATCACTGACGAAGAAACCCAGAAGCTTACCAGACCTTACCCCGAAGGTACACTTGTTCAGGTTCAACCTCATCTTGTACGTCTTTAACCTGTCAAACAGTTTCTGGAGATGATCAAGGTGCTCTTCCTCCGTCTGGGACCTGGCTATCATGTCATCAACATAAACCTCGATCTTGTGGTGAATCATATCGTGGAACAAAGCGACCATGGCGCGTTGATAAGTTTCCCCAGCATTCTTTAACCCAAAAAGCATTACCTTGTAACAGAAGGTGCCCCACTGTGTAACGAAGGTTGTCTTCTCCATGTCCTCAGGATCCATCTTGATCTAGTTGTAGCCAGAAAAACCATCCATGAAGGAGAAGATCTTGTGTTGCACGGTGTTGTCGACTAGAACATCAATGTGAGGAAGTGGGAAGTCATCCTTGGGGCTTGCCCTGTTCATATCTCTGTAGTCCACACACATCCGTACCTTACCGTCCTTCTTAGGTACCAGAACGATGTTGGTAACCCACTGCGGATAAGAAGTGACAACTAAGAATCTTGTGTCGAACTGTTTCATGACCTCTTCCTTGATTTTATCTGACATTTCAGGGCGCATACGGTGGACCTTCTGCTTTACCAGAGGGCAGTCTTCTTTAGTTGGCAGGCGATGTACCACAATATCAGTGTCCAAACCAGGCATGTCTTCGTAGGACCAGGCGAAGATCTCAACATAGTCGTGTATCATCTGTATTAACCATTGTTTGACAATAGGCTCCAGATTCGCACCTATTTTAACCTCTTTCATGTCTTCCTCTATACCCAAATTCACTGACTCGACTGGCTCTTCATGAGGCTGTATGGCCCTTTCTTCCTGTTGTAATAGTCTAGCAAGTTCTCCAGGAATCTCACAATCATCCTCACCTTCGTCCTCGGCTTGGTTGATCGGATTTTTGAAGTTATAACTGGCAGTAGCAGAGCTGTTATCAATGGGATCCAGAGTGGATATGGATCTGCAGTATTATACATGAGTGTGTGTAAGAGAAATAACAGTTTTTATAAAGTGAGAGACAGAAAATAAAAACAAGGAGCGCATAATTTGTATGCAAGAAACGTCTGATGCTTTATTAATGATATATGAAATGAAAAATAATAGCCCTCACAAGCAAGGCCAAGGTGCCTCGGGCAAGGCACCGGGCCGTAAAGTTTCAAATTGTTTATTACAAATCTTAAAACAAAAGTTAATTAGTGCAGAATAAAATAAACAATTATGAAGTCCCCAGCCATCGAGTTATTTGGTCCACCGTTGGTTGTTGGGTAGATCCAACTGTCGATGTCTGAATCCTCTTCACTGTCTTCAATTGCATTAACTCCCCGATTGCTGATGTGTAGAGGAGGTATTTCAGCTCGAGCGCGCCTAACAGGCCTTTGAGCCTCTGTAGTAAAGTCCAAACCAAATTTGTCAGTTTTGTGAGTGAAATCATGGAGCTGACCCCAATTGGTACACCCACCTTCTTCAACCACAACCCTGACATCTTTGAGAGAAGCCATCTTCAATGGAGGTTTGTTGGTAGTAACTTCAGTTGATGCCAAGATCGGAGGAACCTCTTCGAAATTCTGACAAGGAGTTTCTATGAATTCCCCGTCCATCTCTACGTAGCGGAAGGAATTGAGGTGACTCACCATATATTCTTCTTCACCTCGTACTGTGACAATCTTTCCCTTCACTGGATACTTCAGCATTTGATGGAGTGTGGAAGTAACTGCCCCAGCCTCATGGATCCAAGGACGACCCAGCAAGCAAGAATATGATGGTGTGATATCCATTACGTAGAAGGTGGACCCAAAAGTCTGAGAACCCACTTTGACAGGGATGTCCACCTCCCCATGCACCATTCTCTTTGATCCGTCAAAAGCCCTTACCACAATGTTACTAGGCTTTAGAGTCAAACCCTTACAATCCAAATGGTCCAATGCTTTCTTTGGCAGAACATTCAGTGAAGACCCGGTATCTACCAGCACATGAGCCATAGTGGTGCCCCTACACTCAATCGAGACATGCAGAGAATCATTATGATTCCTTCCTTTCGGTGTCAGATCCGCATCTGAAAAACCCAGCCCATTGTCAGCAGTCAGGCTAGCCACACAATCTTTGAACTGATATGTTGAAGTTTCCTGCGGCACATGCGCAGTCTTGAGAAATGCAATCAAAGCCTTCGCATGGGCTTCAGAACACAACAGCAAAGACAACATGGATATCTTTGATGAGGTCTGCCCCAGCTACTCGACCATATTGTAGTTGCTCTTCTTGATAATTTTCAATATTTCCTCTATTTCCTATTTAGAGGCTTCCACAACAATTTTCCTAGGTGCCTCCGTCCGGGCAAGCTCACCTATAATTTCCTTGCCCCGAGTCCCAGATGGCTCAGCAGCAGGGGTGATAACTGGAGTATGAACGAGAACAGTAGTTGATGTACTCGTAGGAATAGCAGATGGGATGATAATAGGCTTGTTGAAAGTCTCAGGGGAAATCTCGGGAGAGAAGACCCTTCCACTTCAGGTAACTTTACTAGTCCCAACAATATTACCGACATCAGCATCAGCTTCTTCATTCTTCAGATCTTGCTTAATGCCATGATAGTACACATCATCACCATAATGCCATGGGACAGCCTTGTCTGAGGTGTACGGGATGGGACCAGGGACAGTGATTATCAGCGGAACAATTCTTGGAGCAGATGTAATCCTAACAGGTCTTCTCGAGGAAACCTTGGAAGGATTGGCGGAAATGGTTATAATAGCAACGTCTTCATTTGGAACAACAAGAGTCATAGTCTTCTCAAACAAAATTTCTTTATTATCCATCAGGCGCTGAACACCTGACTTCAATAAACGGCAACCAGAAGGTAGAGTCGAACACATGTGGCAACCTTCACCATAACCCGGAAATAAACCGGCCAATAGAAAATTCTTCTTAACAGTCATAAGAGGAGTAGAAATTTACTCAACAGAGGTCACAAACAAATCAGTGTCAACAGCATTAATTCCACGGCCATGTTTGGGCATAGGAGCAGTTATAACATTAGGATTTTCTAGAGCATCGAACTCTATCTCCTTGGCTTCAATCAAATCTTATACTTTGTTTCTCAGAGCCCAGCAGTCATTTGTATCGTGGCCCGGACTCTCAGAATGGTAGGCGCACCGTGCGTTGGGATTGTATCTGGGAGAGGTAGTGTTTGAATTCTTGGGAGCCTCTCTCAAGGTTGCCAAGTTGGATTTCAGCAGGTGAGGTAGAACTTCAGCCAATGTCATGCTAATGCGGGTAAACTGCCGTTGTGGTCTTTCCACCCTTTGTTGATTGTTACATTGTAGAGCAACTGTGGGTCTTGGTATCACTACCGCATTTACCGTTTGACGGTGTTCATATTTGCTTTGGCCCCTCGGGCTGTAGAGGGCATTGGCTTCCTTCTTACCAGTGAAAGGCTTCTTTGCTGAACTCGAGAAGGTATCCTTCTGTATTTTACCACTCCGAATTCCAGCTTCTACTCTTTCTCCAGTCAAAATCAGCTCGGTGAAACCAGATGACGAGCTGTCGATTAAGTGATTGAAAAATGGACCAGACAACGTCCCTAGAAACATGTCAACCAACTCCTTATCAGACAACGGGGGTTAAACTCTCCCAGCCAAGTCTCTCCATTTTTGAGCATAATCTTTAAAACCTTCACCTGCACCCATGGACATACTCTAGAGTTGAGTACGAGTGAGACCAAGGTCGGCATTATACTGATACTGCTTGTAGAAGGAAGCAGCAAGATCTTCCCAATTTCGGACACTGGCTCCCTCCAACTGGTAGAACCATTCAAGCTGAGTCCCTGATAGACTATCTTGAAAGAAGTGCACCCACAAATTTCTATCAGCGGTGTGGGGTTGGATTTTTATGACATACGAGCAGAGATGGAGCTTTGGGCAGGACACTCCATCATACTTGGCAAAAACTAGAGCTTTGAACTTCTGAGGGATGACCACTCCTGATACCAGTCCCAATTCTCCGAAATCCAACCCAAGTATCTTCTGAACTTCCATAGCACTTAGACGGTCTTCTAACTGCCTGTATCTATCCTCAGCAGGAGGATATTGCTCATCGTTATAATCAGTATCATTGTCAGAGACTGCAGGACTAGGGTCCTTTTCCCCTTCTTGGTTCGCTCCTTCCTTGGATGAAGAGGTCAGATCAGTTTGATGCTTCAACCTTTCTCCAAATCTTCTGCCCATATTCAGAATACCAGTCTTCTTCTTCTTCTTCTCTTTCATAATGAGGGATTTCAGATCCTATTGCCCTTTTGCCAGACTGATGAACATCTGTTGGAACTGAGCGTTCTGTGCCTGAAAATCTTTGATGACTTGGTCGGAAGAAATTTATGCTGAAATAAACAGTGAAGAAGATGAGAAACCTATAGTGGTACCTGTAATGATGTGTATGATAATGGGATGCGCATGTAATGATTTCAAAGACCTCGGGAGATTTAAATTTGCAAACCAAAATAAACAAAACTTTATTAGCTTAAATTTGAAAGGTTCAACATGCCTTTAAGGCGTCACAAATAAGTAAATAAAACAAATCTAAAGCTAGAAAAGAAAAATCAAAAGTCCCATGGACGCTTTCTCTTTGTGCTGATATAATCATTGAGCACTCTTTCTTCCTCGAGCTGCCTGGTGAGCTTTAAAACCTTCCTTTCTTGATTATGGAACTGTTCCCTATAAGTATCCTGCTCATTCTTCAACTGAATCCAAGACCTCTATAACTCCCCAAGATCAGTGGACATGTAAGGATAGAGAACTGTATAAGGAATGCCTTCTTCAGTAGTGGGTTCCACAATCACTGGTAATACGGCCACATAAGGCATCATAAGCTTCTGGGCACGAGCTCGTACCCATTGGAGGTAAGGCTGCATAGGAATGGAAGTCTTTGGTCCCAAATATTTGGGGTCAGATCTGTTTACCATGCCCCAAGCTCGTATGAAACTCCGACAATACTCCTTAACATCATCCTCATAGTCGAATACAATGTCCTCAATAAGTAACTCATGGGGACCATCCCTTTGAGCACGACCAAATTGTCGCAAAGCTAGACAAGGATTGTAAGTTATACCCCCTCTATAAGTTATTCGTATGAGCGAGTGACATTATTCTGTGCGACCAACCCAAACCTTCTTTGTTCTTCAGTACAGGCTTAGGGAGGTGAGAAATAAACCACCTCGACAACAACGGAATGTAGCACATAAGAGTCCCTCTTCTCTTCATGGTACGAGTATGGAGAGCGTGCAAAATATCTCCAAGTAAGGTAGGCACAAGTTTGCGAGAAAGGAAAATCTTGATAGCATTCACATCTACGAAGGAGTCCGGATTAGGGAAGAGAACTAAACCATATATAAGAAGAGCCAAGACATCCTCAAAAGCCTGAAAATCCATATCATCCTAAAATAGTTGGGCCTGGTCTATTAGAAATTTGGCTAGAAAACCCTCGACTCCGCTTTGAGTTTCCCAATTGGATACCACGTCGGCCCGTTTCAAATGCAAAGCTGAGGCAATGACTTTTGGCTTAGGAACTTCTTCCATACCTGTGAAGGGTACCTGTTCAAGAATGGATATGCCCAATAGCTGAGAGAATTCTTCCAAGGTGGTACCAACTGATAATCTGGAAAGGTGAAGCAATGATGCTTGGGATCGAAGAACTGAAAAAGTACGCTCATCATCTGTTCATCAGGGTTTGAAGTAACCAGGCTGAGAAGTTAACAATGTCTCTTAATGAATATAGAAGTTTCATTAACTCTTGATACTAGCTCTTTGAGTTGGGAAGGTATCTCTACAAAGTTGATTCAGATAGTATTTCTATGCACGAAAGCCATGATCTGCAAAACTGAACAAAGATAAATTCCCTTGGTCTTTGAAATGGTTAGTGTAATGAAGCATGAATGCCATGTTATGATGCATGATGCCATCATAAACCACAGGTATAGAAAACACAGGTATTGCAAACACAGTCAAATCACACACAGCCCTTAGGTTTAAGGCTTGCCTGAGGTCAAAGGTAATACCCTCTTGAAGTTAAGTTGGTTCAACCTGTCCTAGAAAAGTAACCGGGTTCTAGACGATCTCAATATCACCGACCATCCTCCATCGGTCATGGTTTCAGCTTATGCAATCTTTTCTTGCAGCCAAAATATTCCGAGAGTATGATCTCAATGAGTGTAGCATCGAGTATCAACCAGTTCTCAGCTCTACACCGAGTCCGGCTATCTCGCTACTTTCTAATGGCCAAGTTGGGAAATTTAAAGGTTCTAAGGTCAGTTGATGCTTCACGACACCACACAGCGGCCCCGTATTCTCCTCGTTTCTCCATAAGGGATACCGGTACCAACCAAAGTGCCACACTAACGTAGCTACTGCTTCAACCATATCGGTATATGCTGTACAGTTCCCTCACAGTCTATTGCTACTTACCTAAAAGGTATTCCCCAGATCCGGGTGTAGGATCTATAGTAACCCCAAACAAAACCCTCAAAAATAAAGCAAACAAAGCAATCAAGAAAAGCAATTTTAATGACCTAGATCCTAAGGTATACCCCACTTATAAGTCCCCAGCAGAGTCGCCAGTTCTGTGATACAGTGCCAGAACCAACTGTTTAATACTGGTTTGCGTTTTGCGTTTTGTGTTTGCAAAATGTTGCGGTAAGCAAGAGTCGCCACCGACTTTTATTTCTTCCAATCATGGAAAAGGAAAAAGAACAGAAAAAACCTTTTTTCGAGATATTCTGAGTACGGGGGGTAGATTATAGAAAGGAAAGGTGTTAGCACCCTTTCTATCCGTGGTTTTCCACGGGCTCTTAGGTACTTGCTCATTCTGAAAATTGCTTGTGTGTGTGCTTTGTTTTTGAAAAGTTTAACTTCGTGATAACCCTTGTATCACTCCTCAAGAGTGTGACGAAGTTGTTTTTGAAAATTGTTTTGAAAGGTGTAAGTGTGAAAATTTTTTGATTTGAGCAAGTACCTACTAGCGTCTACTTACTCGAAAAAAGATCGTTTCTATTCTTGTTTCCTTTATACATCGCTATCCTACTATTAAGAAATAGGTAGCACCGTCATTGGAATTTGTAAGGGTCAATTCGAAAGGGACGTACGATCACTAAAGCAATATTAGGACACCTTAGTAGTAACCCTAAAGTCTTAAGATCTTTTCGAGGCAACATTTCCGAGGCAACATTCGAACGGGAGATTTTGATCTTTTGGACTGGAGAGCAACCACTAAGACGCCCTATGCTTAATGATCGTTTACCGAAGGCAACCGAAGTGAGATTATACCCTAAGAGTGATATGTGCGAGTGATTTGTTTTCAGTTTATTATCTTTGCACATTAGGGTTTTCTAACCATTTTAATTTTGTCATGCATTCTTGCCATACAATCCTATTAGCATACATCTAGACAATTTAATATTTGCAGGAATTAAAAATGCGAGAAAATAAACCTAGCTATTACAAGGCTTCGGGGAGGGGGATTAATTACATAACCAAAAATTGGGGATTTAAATAGTAAATAAAAACCCTAAATTAACTATTACAAACCAGTGAAAATTTACAAAATAATGGTAAAATAATCAACCCATGCGCGGCGAATTAAATGCGAGGCGATTAGGGTTTTGACCCTTTGACCAATCCTATTTGCGATTGATTAGAGAAAAAAATTCTTTTTTGTCAGGTTTTGTTATTTGAGAAAATAATGAATGATTAAATTAGAAGAAAACCCTAAGTTCTAATTAATGTTAATTTAGGAAAATAAATAAATCAATGAAAAGCAATTAATTCTAAATAACCTATTTTTGTATTTTTTGTTTGAAAAAAGAAAAGAATTAAATCAAGAACTTAAACCTAATTTTTCTAATTGGTTTTAATTATAAAAACATGTTAAGATTTCCCTAAATTAAATTAAACTAAATAAAATTAAAAATAAAAAAAACTAATTCTAATTTTTGTGATTTCTTGATTTTATGATTTTATAAAAAAAAATTGATTTTTGGTGTTAATTAAAATAATTAAAGAAAATATTAAAAGAATTAAAAAAAGAAGATATAAAAAAAATGAAGAGATGGGCCTGTGTTGAATAGCATGCTGGGGGGTTTGAGGTTGAATTTCTGGGCCCAAAAACTCCAAGCCTGGTTGACCACACCTGATCTGGTGCAACATTGACTTGGATGTATATCATGGTCCTTCATTGGAGAGGCATTGGATATGGCTAGCTGGACATCCAGTGGATGAATGTTGATGATGTATGGTGGTCACCAAGAAGGGCAACGCGTTGGATCAATTATCTGAAAATAATACAAATAAAAACGCTGGGACCTTGGAATCAAACCCAGGTCCTTATGCTTGCTTCCACTAATCCCTTGCCGGCTGTGCTACGCGCTCTATTTGTTCATATAATAGAAACAAAATAATATATGCAAATCAAACAATATATTAGAAAATGCGCGCTAAATTCAAACTAGCCATCCATGGACTGCCACGCCTCATCTTCTTCCTTGGACCGTCGCCTTAGAAAACAAGACTTTTACCTGCAGACGTTCACTGTAGGTATAACCCTGTTCATCCCCAAAATTGCATACGAGCAAGATAAATGACAAGTACTGGTACCAATCAACTCGTCTCATCCTCACGAGCATCATGGTACCAGAATCATTTCCTGCATTGAAAACCCCTAAAACGAATACAGAAACCCTACTAATGGGAATATCACATACAGGCATAAAAATCGCAATTAAATGGCATGGTTAGCTTGCAAACATGATGAAAAACATGAATATAACAATCAAAAGTGTTAATGATGTGTAAATTGTGATAATCGAATTGCAAAAATATACCAAACTATGTGAGGTGTAGCACGCGTTTCTGGGCATTTTGAAGCTTGCCAAGGATGTTGTTTGCTTCCTGAGATGTCTAGCAAGCGATTGGAATGGCTAGGATGACTTGAGATAGCCTGTGGAATGAAAACCAACTCCCACTTTTCTTTGAATTTTTCAGTTTTGTTCTGCACTTCTCCCGACCTCTAACCCTGTTTTTTGATCTAGAAAGCTTCATTATATAACCTAGAATGAATTAGGTTAACAAACTTGGATCCAATCTTGAGAATTCATGAATGGAATATTTGATTTTTAATCCATATGATATCTTTCTGTTTTCATGCCAATCGTGCTATTTTGGTACCAATTATGCTTGATCCGATTTGATCATGTAAACTCAGCATATCTTGGTTGACAATCTGTCAAAAAACAAATCAAATCATATCTTTGTTAATTTTCATCATTTATTTGATTTAATTCACTTTTAATTAATAAAAAATAAAAATAAATTTAAAAATGAAGCATAATATGAGTGAGTAAACATTTTTGTCGTGGACCACATTATAATTGAGGTGTAAGCATAAAAAGTTGGGCCCATTTAGCAAAAATGCAAATTTGAGCACATTTGACTTTTGGCAATTTTACAAAAATGGTCAACTTGGCCAATGCATAACTCTCTCAATTTTGAACCTAGAGAGGTTTTCTTGTACTTTTTATAAATATTAGGTTGTCCTCTAAGCAACCCTTTTGGTCTCATCTCAATTGAGTCTTCCATGTTCATGTATGAAGCTTTGACCCAAAAGGTGTTTTTGTTGACTTTTCAAAAGGACCTATAATGTCAAAATTCATATCTTTTTCTGAGTTCATATTCTGAACTTGGGAGATGAATATTAATTGTATGGAATTACATCCTTTTCAAAATGAGCTTTGGATGGGTCATTTCTGATAAGGCATGAGAAAGTTATGCTTGGTCAAAGTTGGGTTGACTTTTCTTGTAAAACCCTAATTTAGCAACTTTTGGGTTTTGATGAATTGTGAGCAATCCTTGAGGAATTATGATCAACCCTTGATAAAATGATGAATAATACTACAAAATGATGATGTTTACCAAAAATATTGAAGTTTGACTGTATGTGGGCCACAGTTGACTTTTGACCTACTACAATTGATTTTCAGGCATTTGAGCAATTAACTGAGCAAACTTCTTCTGCAAGGCTTGAAACTTGACATGGATGATCTTGAGCACATATTAGGAAGATGGTGAGCCTTTGAGTCCTTTTTGGTTCACACATATTGATGAAAATGGAAACCCTAATTTGAGGTAGACTGCCTTAGGAGAGAGTTTGTCTGGTCAATTCTTGAACTTCCTTGAGCAACTTGGGGACCTCACTTGACTTTTGTTGAGAAATATGGGAGGGAAAATTTTAGGGTACAACACCTCACATTGCAAAGGTCCAGGGATTCATCAAGACGTTTAAGGGAACCGGAGGTACATGCACCTTATCAGCATAGATCTGACATTTGTGACATGTTCGGGAATGCTGATAATAGTGTGCTTCCATAGTGGACCAATAGTATCCTGCCCGTAGGATATTTTTAGACATGGTGTGTCCACTAGAGTGGGTGTAAAAGGTACCTTTGTGTAAATATGTCATAATCCTCTCTGCTTCTCTCTTATCTACGCATCGAAGTAAAGTAGAGTCATGATTGCGCTTGTAGAGGATTCCATTACTGAGGAAGAACTTTGCGGAGAACCTTCTCAGAAACTTCTTATCATTGAAAGACACACCCTCAGGGTATTCTTGAGTCTCGAGATACCTCTTCACTTCATGGAACCAAGTTTTTTCTGCTACCTATTTAGTGTCAATCTCATAGCATTACGTTGGTTCATCCATCCTCTCAATAGTGATTCGAGGAGCCTCGTTATCCCATTTGACCTTGAACATAGATGCCATAGTAGCTAGTGCATCCGCTAACTGATTCTCTTCTCATGGAAAATGTTCAAAGGTGACCTCTTCAAAGTGTGGAAGCAATGTTAGCACATGTTCTTTGTAAGGGATAAGATTCGGTTTCTTCATGTCCCATTCCCCTTTGATTTGACTTATTACCAAGGCTGAATCACCGAAAATTCTCAAGAACTTGATTCTCAGGTCAATAGCAGCTTTGAGACCTATGATGCATGCTTCATACTCTGCCATGTTGTTGGTACAGTTGAAACATAATCTGGCGATAAAAGGAGTATGACAGCCCGCAGGAGATATGATTACAGCACTGATGCCATTTCCGAGTGCGTTAGAGGCTCCATCAAAAACCATGGTCCATCGGGATCCTTCCTCAGGTCCTTCATCCGGTCCAGGTTCTTCACAGCCAGTCACTAGCGTAATGTTCTCATCTGGGAACTCAAAATTCATGGACTGGTAGTCATCCACAGCCTGAGTAGCCAAATGATCAGCTAGTACACTTCCCTTGATTGCTTTCTGGGTTGTGTATTGGATATCGTATTCAGTCAAGATCATTTGCCATCTTGCTATTCTTCCGGAGAGAGTGGGCTTCTCGAAGATATACTTGATCGGATCCAACTTAGATATCAACAAAGTAGTGTGGGTCAACATATAATGTCTCAATCGGCGAGCAGCCCATGCCAAAGCGCAACAAGTTTTCTCGAGAAGTGAATATCTTATCTCACAGTCGGTAAACTTTTTGCTAAGGTAGTATATTGCATGCTCTTTTCGACCAGACTCGTCATGCTGCCTCATCACACACCCCATTGAATTATCTAACACTGTTAAGTATATTATCAAAGGTCTTCCTTCAACCGGAGGCATCAGAATTGGAGGCTCTTGAAGGTATTCCTTGATTCTCTCGAAGGCGGTCTGGCATTCATCATTCCACTTTACCACTTGATCTTTCTTCAGGAGTTTGAAGATTGTCTCACAAGTAGAAGTTAAATGGGAAATGAATCTGGAAATGTAATTCAAGCATCCCAAGAAACCTCTAACTTCCTTCTCCGTGCGAGGAGCCGACATCTCTTGGATAGACTTCACCTTTGCAAGGTCTACCTGAATGTTCTTGTCGCTGACAATGAAACCTAAGAGTTTACCAGACCTTACCCCGAAGGTGCACTTGTTCGGATTTAACCTCAGCTTGTACGTCTTTAACCTATCAAACAACTTTTGTAGATGGTCAAGGTGCTCTTCCTCAGTTTGAGACTTGGCTATAATGTCATCAATATAGACCTCTATCTCATGGTGAATCATATCGTGGAACAAAGATACCATGTCTTGTGATAGGTTTCCCTAGCATTCTTCAATCCAAATGGCATCACTTTGTAACAGAAAGTGCCCCATTGTGTGACGAAGGTTGTCTTCTCCATGTCTTCAGGTGCCATCTTGATCTGATTGTAACCAGAGAACCCGTCCATAAAGGAAAAGATATTGTGTTGTACGGTGTTGTCAACCAGAACATCAATATGGGGAAGTGGAAAGTCATCCTTGGGGCTCGCCTTGTTCAAATCTCTGTAGTCCACACACATCTCTACCTTGCTGTGATACGGTGGCAGAACTGACTGTTTTTGAAATGCTGGTTTGTGTTTTGCGTTTTTCTTTCGCAAAATGTCGCGGTAAGCAAGAGTCGCTACCGACTTTTATTTTATCCAACAAGGAAAGGAAGAAAAGCACAAAAAAATTCCTTTTTCGAGATGTTTCTGAGCACGGGGGGTAGATTATAGAAAGGGAAGGTATTAGCACCCTTTCTATCCGTAGTTATCTACGGGCTCTTAGGTACTTGCTCATCATTTTCAAAATGTTTTCTTTGTGCTTGTGGGTTTTGAAAAGTTTTGGTTTTTAACTTCGATTTAACTCTTGCTTTTGTCCTCAAGAGTGTAATGAAGTGTTTTTGAAAACTTTGTTTGAAAAGGAGTGTAAGTGTGAGAAAAAGTTTTGTTTTTTGGATGAGCAAGTATCTAAGAACTATCTACCTACTCGAAAAAGGAATCGTTCTATGCTAATTTCCCTTAGACAATGCCATCCCACTATTAGTGAGTAGGTAGCACCGTCGTTGGAGTTTGAGGGTCAATTCGAAAGAGGGACATACAGTCACTAAAGCAATGTTAGGACACCTTAGCGGTAACCCTAAAGTCTTAGATCATTTGTTTGAGGCAACAATATCCGAGGCAACCGTTTCGAGGCGACTATGATCTTTTAGACAAGAGGGCGACCTCTAAAACGACCTATACTCAATGACCGTGTACGAAGGCAACCAAGTGGGGTGTACCCTAAGAGTGCGCATGTGCGGGTGTGTCGTTTTCAGTTATTTTTATCTTTGCACATGTTAAGGGTGATCTAATTTGATTTTAAGATTAAGCATTCAGTCTTGTCATGCATACCCTATTAACAAACATCTAGCTGTTATAATTGACAAAATTTAAAGTGCGGAAATTAAACTACAAGGCGTCAGGTATTTACATCGCCAAAAGCAACCCTTTGAAAATAAAATAAAATAAAGCGGTAAAATAATTAAATGTCCTAATTATCTATTACATACCGGAAGCAGATACATCAATATGGATACAAATAAATAAAGCGCGGCACGAAGTTAAATCGAACGCGAATTAGGGTTTTGACCCTTTTGAAAGAAAATGCCATCTTTTTGTTGTTTTTATTTTAGGAAAAGGAATTAAATCCTAAATTAAATACTAAATTAATTAATTAAATAAATTAAATGGAAAAAATAATTAATGACACACTTTTGGGTTTTTGTTATTATAAGAAAGGAAATAAAATAATTAAGTTAGTAGTTAAAATCTAATTAAGTCTAATTAATTTTATTTATTTACAAAATAAATTAAGGTTTCCTAGAGTTAAAAACCTAAATTAATTAATTAGTATTTATTAAAAAAAGAATTATGAAATTTATTGAATAAAAATATTTTTTGGTGATTTTTGATAAAAAGGAAAAACTATGATTGGTTAGTAATTAATTAAAATGAAGATAAAGTAAATAAATTAATAAATAAAAATAAAAAAGTGCAAGAGAAAGAAGGGATTGGGCCTGGAATTTGGAGGTGTAGATAGCAACTTGTTGGCCCAATTGATGCTGGCCGATGTGAACTTTTGGGATCCTGTGTAGGCGCGTTGATTGGCTCTTTGGTGGACCTCCAATCACTGACCCTCAGATCTGGCCATTGGCCATCTGGCACTTGGATGGGTGAGGGAATATGGTGTGGATCTTGCCCCTGCGCGTACATGATCTCCTAAAAAATAATGAGAAAATACAAATTGTTGGAGGCAGGGCTCGAACCCCTGACCTCCAGCCTTTGGATGCCTTAATGCCAACATGGTGTCCGCTGGGCTGTGTTGCTTCATTTGTAATGATAATACAAACATAACATGATATATGAAAAACAAAATATATGGTCAGAAATAAAAAAAGCGCGCAAAACATTTGAATGGCCCAATGAACGGATGACACGAGTTCATCCCTGTCCTCCCAACATTGTAACTTTACCTGCGGATTTTTATCCGCAGCTTCCTTCCAAAATCTCCCTCAGGCCATATAAATACATTCCAATAACATGGTTGAACTCGTCATGACCTCCTGATCACAACCATGTCCTTCATATGGACCAATTGTACCTGAAATAGAAAGCCCTAAAGACGAACAAAGAACCCTAGCTATTGTGATTCTTGTTACATATCATATAAATGAAATTCGTTAATACCAAAAGCTTACAAATGTTCTTGTGATCACAAATATGCAATTATTTTGTTCAAAGGATGCCAGAATAATGTGAATCGAAATCAAGAATGTGGCTATGTTACGAAGGACTTACAATGCACTAGGGGGTCTGGAAACACGTTGTCTGGATCGGGTTAGCTTGTGAGAATTGCCAGGAAGCGATTGGGATACGTCTCAGGCCTTGAAAATGCATCCAACCTTGATTTCGATCTCAAGATTTTTTGTGATTTTTTCAACTTTGGTTCTGCCTCTACCAATGATTTCCAACCCTTATTTTCGTGCCTCTTGCTTGCTTATGTATTGTGCATTGGATTAGGGTCACAAACTTTGTCCAAATCTCTCTTCATTAAGGCTTTGATATTTGATATTATTTTCCTTTACAAACTTTCCAAATTGGCTTAATTTCAATCTTTTTTGCACATGATTCACTTGATACGAATTTGATGATGGTCAGCTGCATAATGGAACCTGAAATCAACATAAAATCTTTGTTATCAATGCCTTTGGATTTTTATTTGATTTATTTTGATTTAAATCAAATTAATTCAAATAAAATCAAAAATAATTAAATAAAAAATTATATGGACACATGGCCACGGCTGGAGCACGCGGGCTATAATTCAAACTCAAAACAAGTGAAAAAGAATGGGCCCATTTGGCAAAATTTGATGTTTTAGGGATAGTTGACTTTTGGCAATTTTGCAAAAAGGTCCAACTTCAACAATGCATAACTTCTTCAATTTTGAACTTTTGGAGGTGTTCTTGGACTTTTTGGAAAGCTTGAGATGTCCTCTAACCAACCCTTTTGGTCTCATCTCATTGTGATATTCCATGCTCAAGTTAGAAGCTTTGACAAAAAAGGTATTTTTGTTGACTTTTCAAAATGACCTATAATGTCCAAATTCATAACTTTTTGTGAGTGCATTTCTTAAACTTGGGGCGTGAAGATGGACTGCAGGGAATTGCATCCTTTACAAAATTAGCTTTGGATGGGTCATTTCTCATAAAGAATGAGAAAGTTATACTTGGTCAAAGTTGAGTTGACTTTTCCTACAAATCCAGAATTTAGCAACTTTTGAATCTTGATGAATCTTGAGCAATCCTTGATGAATCATGATAAACCATTGATCAAATGATGAAATATCATTCAAAATGGGAATGTTGACAAAACATCTTGAAGTTTGACTGTTTATAGGTCACAGTTGACTTTTGCCCTAGCACAGTCGATTTTTGGACCTTTGAGCAATTGACTGAGCAAACATCCTCTGCAAGGCTTGAAAGTTGACATGGATGATCTTGAGAATATATTAGGACATTGGTGAGAACTTGAGGTCATTTATACTCAAGGATCTTGGTGAAACACAAAACCCTAATTTTGGGTAGACTGCTTAGGAGAGAGCGTGTCTAACCAACTCTTGAGCTACCTTGAGCCACTTGGAGATTTTTCTTGCAATATTTTGAGAAATATGGGAGGGCAAATTTTAGGGTACAACAGCTTCCCCTGTTCAATCTTCTTAAACCTGAGGATGTAGATTGGCTTCCATGCCTTTCGTGATCCGAAGGTGGAAGATGATTGAACACTAAGGTGCCCATAAATTTGCACTCGCATGAAGTAGTAATTGTCTTGTGATGTCGGGAACGGGCTTACAAATGCCATTTGGAGATTGTTGACGAGGGGATGGGCTTAAAGTGTCATCTGAAGGAGTGTCGATCGCATAAGAGATCCCTTAGCGAGAGCTTGTATACCTGTTGTTTGAGGAAGATTCCGCTGGGGAAATCTGATCTTTGTTGATGTAGGTGTTTAGGTATTGGCTTGCATTTTTGGTAAATCCCAAGTGTATGTGTGAATGTCATGACTGATGTCATAACATTCTAGTTCAGTATGTACATACTCATTAGGTACCTTTGCAGAAAAATATTGTAATTCAAATACTGATGTTTATAAGTGTGTATCTGAGCATTTTGCAAAATGATCACATTTTGCTAAATCAGTAGACAGGTTTTCTCAGATGTCATAACAGATGTTATGACATCCTGTTCTGAACTAACAGGATTGCAGGAGTGGATAAGTCTGAGTTTTTTCAGGAAATAACTCAGTCCTTCCTGAACAGAATCCTGCGTTTTCTGAGGGGTAACCTAGCTCAACCCTAACCTGGTTAATAAAGTCTTGTGACCTAGTCTTTAGGTCAAACGGAATTAACCCTAGGTTTTTGGAAACCCTAACTGAAGTTGCAGCTGCTATATATTCAACAGAGCTGCTGTTTTTCAAGGATCGCTCTTTATTGATCAGAAGATCATTTGTAATCTGTATAGATTTGATTATTGTACTCCAAGCAATTATCATTGTGATAAGTGCCTTGGAATAGGTTTCTAATTGTAAGGGTTGTGTAGCACTCTAAGCTTTGAAGCAAGAGTGTTTGAATGTTCCTTGACTAAAGCTGTGAAGCAGAGTCAAGTTAGTTGTGTACATCACTCAAAGCTGTGAAGCACGAGTGATTGTGTTGCTTGATTAAAAAGCTGTGAAGCTTAATCAAGTGTTTGTTTTTGAAGAGTGTCTTCATCAATTCTTAAGTCAAATTGGTTTATGTATCACTGATGTGATTGAGGGGGAGTGAGTAGGAACTCAGGTTTAAGTTGTACTTAGATTGGAATTGCATTGGGTAGGTCTTAAGTGAAGGAGATAAACTGGTTGGTTTATTCCTGAATTAAAATCTCTTATAGTGGATTTCCTCCCTGGCTTGGTAGCCCCCAGAGTAGGTGTTTGTTGCACACTGAACTGGGTAAACAATTGACTGTGTTCTTTATTGCTTTTGTATTTACTGTCATATAGTAAGTCAGATACGGTGTCATAACATTGAACGTGACATTGAGTATCTGCAGCCAGAATTTCAATTGGTATCAAAGCAGGCACCCTGCCTGTATTACTGGGTGAGATCTAGGGATATCACTTTCTGGCACTATGGACAAAGAAGGAGTTTTTGGAAATAGACCACCCATTCTGGATGGAACTAATTATGACTACTGGAAACCTCGTATGATTGCCTTCCTAAAATCTCTGGACAAAAAGGCTTGGAGAGCTGCTGACAAAGGATGGATTCATCCCACCATAACTGAGATAGATGGGACAATCAGTCTGAAGCCTGAGGAAGATTGGAGTAAAGAAGAAGATGAGTTAGCTCTGGGAAATTCAAAAGCTCTAAATGCCTTGTTCAATGGAATTGATAGAAACATTTTCAGACTAGTACATCAATATGAACTGGCCAAGGAAGTTTGGGACACTCTCAGAACTACTCATGAGGGCACTTCCAAAGTAAAAATGTCAAGGCTTCAGATGTTGACCACTAAGTTTGAGAATCTAAAAATGATGGAAGATGAAACCATTCATGAGTTTCACATGAACATCTTGGAGATTGCCAACACCTCAGGAGCACTGGGAGAAAAAAATGTCAGAATAAAAACTGGTGAGGAAGATTCTCAGATCCTTGCCTAAAAGATTTGCAATGAAGGTAACTGCCATAGAGGAAGCCCAGGACATTAGCAAGTTGAAAGTGGATGAACTTATTGGGTCTCTTCAGACTTTTGAGATGGGAATCACTGATAATGGTGTCAAAAAGAACAAGAGCATAGCACTTATGTCCAACACTGATGTTGAAGAAAACATTTCAGAAGCTGTAGCCATGCTTGGAAGACAGTTCAACAAACTCATCAAAAGAATAGATCCAAAGTCAAGGTCTAATGTTCATAACATTCCCTCTAACATTGATAGTTCCAGCAGAAGACCAAGGTCAGAAGAGAAGGGAGTTCAAGGCAGAGGAATTCAATGCCATGGTTGTGAAGGATATGGGCATATTCGAGCTGAATGTCCTACCTTTCTTAAGAAACAAAAAGGAATGACAGTTACTTGGTCTGACTGTGATTCAGAAAGTAATTCTGAAGAAGAGACTGCTAAACGAGTTACTGCTTTAACTGGTGTTTGTACCTCTGAAAGTGACATCAATGATGAAGAGGTGACTTTTGAAGAACTGGCTGATACTTACAAGGAATTGTGTATCAGAAGTACTGAAGTCTGTGTGCAGAATGAGAAACAATCAAAACTCATCATAAAGATGGAGGCTGAAAAAAGGGCAAACCTTGAAACTATAAGTCATCTAGAAGGAAAAGTTCAATTGTTGAACTCACAACTGAATCAAATGACCAAATCTGTCAAGATGTTGAGAAATGGAACAGACAAATTGGAAGAGATCCTACAGGTTGGACAAAATGTGGGAAATAAATCTGGTCTAGGATTTATGGAAGCAACGAAATCTGGTTCTGGTAAGCAAATGTCAAAACAGATGTCTCAACACAACTCTCGACATCAGGAACAGAAACATATGAGGAAAAGGTACCAAAGATGGAAATGTCATCATTGTGGTAGATATGGCCACATAAAGCCCTTCTGCTTCAGATTACATGGATACCCTAATCAGAACTCAGGTGTCAAACCTAAGTCTAAAAAGGTACCACATGCTCCTCAATGGAAGAAAAAGGCTACTACACTGATAGCTCACACTTCCCTGAGGGTCTCTGCAAAGGAAGACTGGTACTTTGACAGTGGATGTTCCAGACATATGACTGGAATCAAGAACCTCCTCAATAATGTTAAGCCTCACACCACCAGTTTTGTGACCTTTGGAGATGGGGCTAAAGGTGAAATCAAAGGAGTTGGTGATTTGGAATGCCCTGGAGTTCCAAGTCTGAATGAAGTACTGCTGGTGAAAGGACTGACCGCTAATCTCATTAGTATCAGTCAACTGTGTGATCTAGGATTCGAGGTCAATTTCTTAAAATCTGAATGCCTTGTAATCAATGACAAACAAGAGATAGTAATGAAAGGAGTCAGATCCAAAGACAACTGTTACTTATGGGAGGCTGAGAACACTAATTTCTCATCTGTGTGTTCCATTGCAAAAGAAGAAAAAGAGGTGAAACCGTGGCACCAAAAACTTGGCCATCTTCATCTAAGGGGTATGAAGAGAATTATCTCCTTGGAGGCAGTCAGAGGGATTCCAAAACTGCACATTGATGAAGGAAGAGTTTGTGGTGAATGTCAGGTTGGTAAGCAGACTAGGATGTCACATCCAAAGTCAAGACATCTGACCACCTCTAAGGTTCTAGAACTCCTCCATATGGATCTGATGGGACCAATGCAAGTAGAGAGTCTTGGTGGTAAAAGATATGCCTATGTGGTTGTGGATGATTTTTCCAGATTCACCTGGATTAATTTCATTAGGGAAAAATCAGATGCATTTGAAGTTTTTAGAGAACTGTGCAAGAGAATTCAAAGAGAGAAGGAAGGATGTATTGTCAGAATCAGAAGTGATCATGGCAAGGAATTTTAAAACAGCAAGTTTGATGACTTCTGTGCTTCAGAAGGAATCAGTCATGAGTTTTCTTCTCCCATAACACCTCAGCAAAATGGAGTTGTGGAAAGAAAAAACAGGACCATACAAGAATCTGCCAGAGCAATGTTACATGCCAAAAGACTTCCTATGTATTTTTGGGCTGAAGCTATGAATACAGCTTGCTATGTTCATAACAGGGTCACCTTGAGAAAGGGAACCTCATCCACCATATATGAACTCTGGAAAGGAAGAAAACCAACTGTGAAGTACTTCCATGTGTTTGGCAGCAAATGCTATATTCTGTCTGATCGTGAACAAAGAAGAAAACTGGACTCCAAAAGTGATGAAGGCATATTTCTAGGATACTCCTCAAACAGCAGAGCTTATAGAGTATTCAACTCCAGAACCAAAACCATGATGGAATCAATAAATGTTATAATTGATGACTATCATGAAGAAATAGATGTTCCTTGTACTGTTGAGACATTCTTTGAGACTTCAACCCAACAGGATGATCTACCCAACTCCACCACAACAGAATCTGAATCAAAGGAAGCTAGCAAGATTCCTTCCATCAGAATTCAGAAGGATCACCCAAAGGAGCTCATCATAGGAGATCCCAATAGTGGAGTCATCACAAGATCTAGAGAAATCATCTCAAACTCTTGTTTTGTGTCCAAAATGGAACCAAGAAATGTCAAGGAAGCCTTAACTGATGAATATTGGATTGGTGCAATGCAAGATGAACTAAACCAATTCAAGCAACATGAAGTTTGGGAACTGGTTCCTAGACCTGAAGGAACTAACATCATTGGGACAAAATGGATATTCAAGAACAAGTCAGATGCTGAAGGAGTTGTCACCAGAAATAAGGCAAGACTTGTTGCTCAAGGATACACCCAGGTTGAAGGGGTTGATTTTGATGAAACCTTTGCACCTGTAGCCAGGTTGGAATCAATCAGACTCTTGTTGTCAATTGCTTGTCTTCTGAAGTTCAAGTTATTTCAGATGGATGTGAAAAGTGCCTTTCTAAATGGGTACTTAAATGAGGAAGCTTATGTGGAACAACCTAAAGGTTTTGTGGATCCAACCCATCCTGATCATGTCTACAAACTGAGAAAAGCTCTATATGGCCTGAAACAAGCTCCTAGATCATGGTATGACAGGTTAACAAAGTTTCTCTCAGACAAAGGCTACAGAAAAGGAGGCTTGGACAAAACTCTCTTTGTCAAAACTGAAGGAGGGAAGTTGATGGTTGCCCAAATATATGTTGATGACATAGTGTTTGGAGGAATGTCAGAACATATGGTTAAACACTTTGCTGACCAGATGCAGGCTGATTTGAAATGAGTCTCATGGGAGAACTAACTTATTTTCTTGGACTACAAGTCTCACAGATGGAGGACTCAATCTTCTTATCTCAAAGCAAGTATGCTAAGAATATTGTAAAGAAGTTTGGCATGGAGAATGCAAGTCACAAAAGGACTCCTGCTCCTACTCATCTAAAGCTTTCCAAAGATTCAAGTGGGGTTAAGGTGGATCAAAGTCTGTACAGAAGCATGATAGGAAGCTTGTTGTACTTAACTGCCAGCAGACCTGATATTGCCTTTGCAGTTGGAGTTTGTGCTAGATACCAAGCTGATCCCAAAGTCAGCCATATCAATCAAGTGAAGAGAATTTTGAAGTATGTAAGTGGTACTTACAACTATGGATTGATGTATACTCATGGCTGTGAACCAGCTCTGACTGGCTACTGTGATGCTGATTGGGCTGGTAGTGCTGATGATAGAAAAATCACCTCTGGAGGATGTTTCTTTTTGGGAAGTAATCTGGTTTCCTGGTTCAGCAAGAAACAGAATTGTGTGTCTCTTTCCACTGCTGAAGCTGAATACATTGCAGCTGGTAGTAGCTGCTCTCAAATGATATGGATGAAACAGATGCTCACTGAGTATAATGTCACACAAGATGTTATGACATTGTACTGTGACAATTTGAGTACAATCAACATATCCAAGAATCCCATTCAGCATAGCAGGACCAAACATATTGACATACGACATCACTTTATCAGAGACCTTGTAGAAGAGAAGACAATCAAATTGGAACATGTTTCCACTGAGCTACAGCTGGCTGACATTTTTACCAAGGCTCTGTGTGATCGGTGGATCTGGAACTGACTGTTTAACGCTGGTTCGCGAAATGTCGCGGAAGCAAGAGTCGCCACCGTCTTTTATTTTCTCCAAATGGAAAGGACAAAAGCACAGAAAAATTCCTTAAAGAGATTGCTCTCGGTTCGGGAGGTAGGTTATAGAAAGGGAAGGTGTTAGCACCCTTTCTATCCATGGTTATCCATGGGCTCTTAGATACTTGCTCAATGTGTTTTCAAAATTGTTTGCTTGCTTTTCAACGTAGGTTTAAAAAGTTTCTTTGAAAAATTTCAGTTCGACTCATACGTCAGAGTGTTTGAAAAATTTGTTTTGAAAGCTTTTGAAAAGTGTCGGTGTGAAAAGTCTTTTTGAGTTTGTTTTGAGATTAGAGCAAGTATCCTTGAGAACCTACCTACCCTAAGGAATTCGTCTGTGTAAATGTCCTTAAAAGTAGTGCCATCCCACCATTGAGAGGTAGGTAGCACCACCGTTGGAGGTATTCGGGTCAATTCGAGTTTTAGGGACATGGTGATCACCAGAGCAATGGGAAGACACCTTAGAAGCTACCCTCATGCCAGGTTCCCGGATCATGAGGACTTACTAAGACGTCCTCTACTCGACGATCACCTTTCGAAAGGCAACAGTGAGGCGTACCCTAGGGGTGGTGTGTGCGAACTGTGTGTCGTTTTCATTGATATTTGTCTTGCCATGTTCATTGTGATCTACGCTTAATTTTATTTTGATCCATACATTCTTTCATGCTTTCTTAACAGTTAAATATTTGCGAGAAAAATAAATCTACGACTATTACAA
The DNA here is from genome assembly GCA_948472305.1 of Vicia faba. Classification (NCBI taxonomy): domain Eukaryota; kingdom Viridiplantae; phylum Streptophyta; class Magnoliopsida; order Fabales; family Fabaceae; genus Vicia; species Vicia faba. Next base: position 9,304,948 of record OX451737.1, read on the forward strand.
ATGGCGCGGGTCCACATCGCCAAAATTAAACCGGACCCGATTTAGCGGAAAGTAAATGAAGCAAAAGAAATAATAGTGCGAGAAATTTAAATTACAATGCTTTGGGAGAGATACAAAATTAATCAAACGACATAAAATAAAATACGCGAAATTAATAATTAAAAATATGAGCATGGGCGTTGGACCCTTTTGCAAAATATTAAATTAATAAAGAATTAAGATAAAAAAATGAAAATTAAATGTTTTTGGTATTTTGTGTTTTTTAAGATTTAAAAGAAAAAGAATTTATTGAAATTAAAAATAAAATGCTAAACCCTAGTTCTAATGTTTTTTTAAATTTATTGCGAAAATATTAAATTTAACCTAATTTAAATCTAAGTTAATTTACATGCAAAAATTCAATTTATGAAAATAAATAAAATAATAATATTATGATAAAAAAGGAAGTAAAAAAAAATAACAATTAAACCTAAATTCTACATTTTTTATATTTTTTATGAAAGGAATTAAAATTGCAAAAAAAAACCTAATTATACTAAATTTATTTACATGCAAAATTCAATTTATGAAAATAAATAAAATAATTTATTATATTTTTATCTTTTTTTCTGATTTTTAATGGAGTTTTTTTGTTAAAAAATAATTAATTAAATAAACAATAATTAAAATAAACATAACAATTAAAACAAGAATAAAAAAATAGATAAATAAAAATAGTGAAGGCAAACCAGGGGGGGGGGGGGGGGGGGTAGCCCCAAAATTGGAGGTATAGGCCTAGCATTCTGGCCCATCAACACTTTGGTCCATTGACTTTTTGCGTAGCATGTAGCAAGGCTGACCAACGTTTACCATATGCCTTGAATTTGAGCCCTCTGATTGATCTCCAGGACGCGTGGCTGGTTGATCCTTGAACGTGCATGGTGAGTCTTAACGTTATGCCTGCATGTAATTACTAATGGAAAAATAATATGGAAATTACTCAGACCTGGGACTCGAACCCAGGTCCTGGAGGTTGAAACAATAAGCGCTTGCCATCTGTGCCACTTAACCTGTTTGATATATTAAGAACAAATAAAGATTTTGAAAAGAAAATGGAGAATTAGTGGATCCAACGCGCGAAAGTTTGAACCCACGAATCAGAACTTGCCACGATATCTTCGTCTTCACGTCCCCTGTAAACAAAAGCGTATGGCCACGGTTTTCATGGCGTTGCAGAAAGTGGGCTATGGAAAAATAGCGATTAGCGCTATAAGCTTCATAAATTGTTCGCGAAGGTTGGTTTATGTCCGTCTCAATGCACTGAATTCAATGGCCATGGTCTGAAGCTTTGATTTTTCTTCTTTGCAAAAGCCCTAATTTTAAAAACCTATAACCCTAATATTTAAGCATGGTGAAATCGCATATGTGGCACAAAAACACAATTGAATACGTTGGTTAGCTTAGAAACATCATTATGAGCATGAATCAATAAAGAAAAATGCAAAAAGATGCTTGAATTATGCTATACGATTTCAAGAATTTTGAGATACGGTCTGAGTTCTTGATACCGATTCTTGGAGCTTTGCTTGTTGTTTGTGATTGGAATATGATCAGGAGTCCACGAGCAAGCTTTTGGTATCAGAATTAGGGCTTAAAACCACCTCTTGACTGCTTTTCAGTTCTTGAGTTTATGGACAATTTCTCAAGTTTGTATAGTATTCTCATGCGCAGCTTTTAGTGTAATGGCCATTAGGGTTGATTCCTGATCATATAGTGAAGGCATTAGGTCAATAAAATTGAACAAAATCTCATGAATTCAATGATTTGCATATTTGATTTTGTAAGATCTTTTCATATCTTTTTTCATGTGAAATTTTGTGTCAATTAGCTCCAATCAACCAAATCTTGCCATATTTAATTGTACACGAAATCTTGAGCCTAGAATGTGTACAAAAAGATTTTTTTAGGTCAAGTTTATATTTTCTACATATTTAAATGATTTAAATGAATTAATATTAATATAAATTCAAATAAATAATTAAAAATTGAGAAAATACTTCCCCTTGGGCTTAATGGTCGTGCATAGGCTTGGCATGAAGAAACTTGGAAGAAAAATGGGCCCATTAGCATTTTTGGATCATTTGAACCATTGTTGACTTTTCAAAATTCCCAAAAATTTCCCAACTTCCACAAGGCATAACTTGCTCAATGTTTAAGCTTTTCACATGTTCTTGGACATTTTGGAAAGGTCTTTGAGTCCTTTAACCAATGCCTTTGGTCCCATATCATTTTGATTTACCAATCTCAAGTTATGGCCTTTGACTTAAAGTCCCTTTTTGTTGACTTTTGAAAATGACCTATAATGTTGAAATTGATAACTTTTTGTGAGAGCATTTCTTGGACTTGGAATATGAAGATGAATTGTAGTAAATGTCTTTCTCTTCAAAATGAGCTTTGGATGGAATTTTTCTGATAATCCATGTGAAAGTTATGCCCTGGTCAATTTCAGTTGACTTTTTCAGCTGTCCAAATATAGTAACTTTTGCATCTTTAATGATTTCTGAGCCAAATCTTGAGAATCATGATCAAGCATTGATCAAATGATGTTTGTGGCTTCAAAATGATATGTTGACCAAAAATTTGAACTTTTGACTGTCAAATGACCATTTTGCCCCTACAGTTGACTGTAGTGCAATCTAGGGTTTTGACTGTGCAATTTTGAGCTGAATGCCTTGAAACTTGATATGAGGATGTTTGACCACATTTGTAGGCATATGAGACTTGATTGGGCCTTTGAAAACCTTCAATTCTTGATCAGAACACAAACCCTAGTTTTGACTGTATATGAGACAGTTGAACTGCATAACCCTTGGGGAATTTTGTGACTTGGCTTGGCAATTTCTTGAAGAATATGGGAGGGAAAATTTTGGGGTACAACAGTTGCCCCTGTTCAATCTTCTTAGACCTGAGGATGCAGATTGGCTGACGTGCCTTTCGTAATCCGAGGGTAGAAGATGATTGGACACAAGAGTGCCCAGAAATTCGCGCTCACATAGTAACAGTGATGATGGGGGATGGGCTTATAGATGCCATTTGGGAGATTGCTGGATAGGATGATGGGCTTATAGATGCCATCTGGATGTTGATCGCGTAGGAGGTTCCTTAACGAGGACCTGCATACCTGCAAAACAGAAAAATGAGTACCTGACACGTTGCAGGAGCTGATTTTAGATGCTTGGTATAGATGTGTCCTGACTGGTTACAGGAGCTAAGTCTGGAGCTTCAAACGCTGATGAATGAACCAGGGATGGTTACTGCCTTAGCATGGATGGTAAGAGAACCTTGGGCGATTTTAACTTCAACAACGCTCGTTGAGAAAAATCTTGGGTGTCTTCTACTGGGATAAGAATCAGGGAGATCTTAGGGTCGATCTGACTGAACCAGAGGAGGCCTTTGACTGGATAAGCATCAGGAAAATCTTAGGGTCGATTTAACTGAACCGGTCTAGGTCTTGAAATATCTTCAACTGGATAAGCATCAGGGAGATCTTAGGGTCGATCTGACTGAACCAGAGAAGGCCTTTGACTGGATAAGCATCAGGAAAATCTTAGGGTCAATTTAACTGAACCGGTCTAGGTCTTGAAATATCTTCAACTGGATAAGCATCAGGGAGATCTTAGGGTCGATCTGACTGAACCAAGAGAAGGCCTTTGACTGGATAAGCATCAGGAAAATCTTAGGGTCGATTTAACTGAACCGGTCTAGGTCTTGAAATATCTTCAACTGGATAAGCATCAGGGAGATCTTAGGGTCGATCTGACTGAACCAAGAGAAGGCCTTTGACTGGATAAGCTTCAGGAAAATCTTAGGGTCGATTTAACTGAACCGGTCTAGGTCTTGAAATATCTTCAACTGGATAAGCATCAGGGAGATCTTAGGGTCGATCTGACTGAACCAAGACAAGGCCTTTGACTGGATAAGCATCAGGAAAATCTTAGGGTCGATTTAACTAAACCGGTCTAGGTCTTGAAATATCTTCAACTGGATAAGCATCAGGGAGATCTTAGGGTCGATCTGACTGAACCAAGAGAAGGCCTTTGACTGGATAAGCATCAGGAAAATCTTAGGGTCGATTTAACTGAACCGGTCTAGGTCTTGAAATATCTTCAACTGGATAAGCATCAGGGAGATCTTAGGGTCGATCTGACTGAACCAGAGAAGGCCTTTGACTGGATAAGCATCAGGAAAATCTTAGGGTCAATTTAACTGAACCGGTCTAGATCTTGAAATGTGATTGAGACTTTAAACTGCATCTTTCCTGAAAGGTAAAAGTCAGTCATATGCAATGCATGATATGGATCAAGCAATGATGTTCTCAACATAAAGGAGACTTGTATGATGCAGTGCGTTATGCATGCTATGATGATGTATGTGAAGTTTTATGTATGTTTTCGTCTAGGAAAGTAAATCCTTGACGGGTGCCGGGAAGTTGTATCCTGGGCTGACGTTGAAGAATAGATTTTGCTTCCGCTGGGGATGATAACTGCAAGAATACCGGTAGGAGAAGATAACTCCGTTGAGGAATAAACTTGGCAAATGAAGAGTCTGCAGGGAGAAAAGATACTCTAGCGACTATGCTGGGAAGCGGTACTCTGTGGGGATAGAGATGCTTTGCTGAGTGTAGATAACAACTTGTTGGGGATACCCTTGTTGTGGTTGGAAGTGCTGATGGACTTCGCTGGGGGTAAGAAGATTATGTCGATGACGATCTTTCTGAGGCTTTTGGCTGAGGATAACCCAGTTATATCCTGTTAAGGAAACAACTCTTTAAATAAAGCCGGACATCGCGTTCGTGCCCTGCGAGGGATAAGCTTCCAGAATCTACTGGGGATAAGCTTACTGCTTGGGGAGATGAATTCCAACCTTCCTGGGGAACTGGATGGGACTTTTCTGGGGAAGTTTTGGACTGCGGGGAAAGTGATTCCTTTGAATGTTTGTATGCCGCCTGGGAACAATCTTTAGACCACGACTGCCGGGGATGCTTGTTAAGAATGTATGCTGCTGGGGAGATGTTAAGATCTACTGGAGGATACCCAACTTCCTTAAGATTCGATAACTTTGCTTGGAGAAGAGTGCACTGACTTGTTGGCTCACTCTCTGGGGAATTAAGATGTACTGGTTATGCTCTTTAGTTGAACCTACCTTGGTACCTGGGAGGACAGAACAATTAGATTGCTTGGATAACTCTTTATTGCCCCTGTTTCTGAGGTATGAGAGGAAGACCTGTGGGGTGCTGATAGTGGTTGATGGACAAACTTTCTTCTGGTAGGCAGGTGATGAGATGATAGGACATAGTCGTACGCTTTGATCCCTAACTTTTGCCTGGACCGCCCTTTCGGGTTTTCAGTCCATCGGGATACCCATTTTTGCCCAAGCCGCCTTTTCAGGTTTTCGACTTGCCGGGTGTATAGTTTTTTTCATTTCATCCCTTCATTTTGCCCGAACCCTTTTGGTTCGCCGGGAAGCCCTTATTTTTGCCTAGGCGTGTCAACCTAGCGGGTCTTTGATTTTGCGTAGTATTTTTCGACTATGTCCACGCTCTTAGAATGCAGGTAGGTGCCCCTGGCTGCTTGTGTTGCCATATTACCAGAAGGTGTCTGATCGTGCAAGATTCGTTGCTGGAGTGCCCCAAGTGACTCAGGCAGATATTTGCCCCAGGCTTTTTGGCCTTTTGAGAGATTCTCTGGATCTTGACTTAACTGCCCCAGATGGTAGACCATGATCATGTCGTGCCCCTTGATTAGAGATACTCTTGTTCATTAGACTTTCATTATGCGAATTTCTATGTTGTTCAAACAAAAAGTCATATGCAAACAAAGTTATGTTAAAAATGCAAAGCTTATGTCTGTCTCGAAGATTTTGAAAATGCATTCTTTTTCATAAAACAAGTGAATGTTTGTAAAACGTGATGTCAACTCCGTATTTACCGTAGGCCTTAAGGAGTCAGGATACCTTTCGTGACAGTATGCTTTCGAACTAACCCATGCTTCAGCTAGGACTTTTGAGGGTTATAACGTGGCCTGGTTCACGGTTCAAGAAACAAAGGATAAAGGCTCAAATTATTTGTACCCACCCGCTCTTCGTGATGTTCTCCAAACCTAAACTCGGTTGATCATACGTTAGACCGTGTTTGAGTCTTTTCTCTGATTTTCCGATGATGATTCAGATATTGATGATTGATTCTGAATAGGCAGTCATTTTTGTTTTTGTTGAGGGTTTGTAAGACCTCTTTCTTGTCTGATTTTTTTTTGTTATCCCTTTCTTTTTTGCCTGAACTGTTTCCTTTTTTGGAATTACAGTCAGCGGGATGCCCCAGTTTTGTAAGTCTCCTTCATGGGTTTTGACTTAATGGGTTTTTGATTTTGGTAATGACTGTCTGTCTTTATGATTATTCGGAACCATCACTGTCTTTCTTCATTTTGTAAGGACTTCTTTGGTGCCATTTGTTATGCACTTGGATCAACTGAGAGAACTACCCTGCCCCAGGTTATGATGAAGGGTTTTGAATTTCGAAAAGAAAAACTCCTACTTCTTTGGCTCAGAGGGGTTGACGAGGGATTATCATCCTTATAACTCCAGTGTTTAGGGATTGAAACAATGCCTGTACCTCATCAGCGGGGTCTGTTCAAAAGCATACTGTAGATTATGGTATCGATTTCGTCATCCTCCCTCAAGAGGCTTAGAATTATTTAAGATTAAGAGTTGACATCAGAAAAAATATGAAAACAATTTGCATATAGTGAATGCGAATATATTGATTCAAAATAGACATAAGCGATGCATTAATGGAATAACAATGTTTAACATGAATAAATGTTTGAACAATCAAAAGAAAAACACAACTTGAACATTCGAATGAACAAAAGTTTCCTAGTCTCGGGGCTTGCCACTTCAACTGATGAGCCTTGGAGGGATGGTAGAAAAATTCGACCTGTCCATCTTGTGTGAACTCCACTGCCCCTTCATCGATCAGGTCCTGGATTTTGTTCCTCAGATCCCAACATTCATTGGTATCATGTCCTGGGCTAGCAGAGTGGTAGGCACGCCTCTTATTGGGATTATAGGCAGGAGATGTTGTGTTGGGGTTCCGGGGATGAGCCCTTAATGTGATCAGATTCAACCTCAATAGGCGTTGCAAAGCTTGAAACAGAGACATATTGAGCTGGGTGAATTGCCTCCTGGGCTTGTCTGGCTGAACTTTGCGAGGTTGGTGCTGAATTTGTGGCACTGGAGTCATTTGAGGAGCTTTCCCCTTATCCTCTTGTCTCGAGGATGATTGGATGATGAATGGCTTTTTACCCTTAGATGTTTGCCCCAGTAGGTTACCCTGAAGCAGTTGGTTGAAGAGAAACCAGAGCTCCTCTTGTCTTTGAACTAGGCCTTGAATGACATTCCTCTGTCCTAGTATCTGGGCTTTCATAGCATCCATCTCAGCTTGTAGGTGTTCCAACTTTCCATCCTCAGCATTGCCCCTGACGGAGGTCTCCGTGAGAAGTATCCTTAGCTCCTCCTGCCCCTTGGATAGATTCAGGAGGATTTCTCCTAACCGAGTCTCTTGAGCAAGAAGGTCCTGGTTATCTTATTGGGAAGCCATAGCTGAAATAAACAGCGCAGATGGTAAGTGACCTGCAACGAGGATACCTGTTATGCAATGATGTGTATGCATGCATGTAATGTTTTCAAGGACCTCGCGGGGTAAACAAGAAAATTGTTAGCATTTGAGTTTGGTAGCCTGATTGAAGGAATTTCATATTGTTGAGAGCCCTTCATCAAGGGTCAAAGGCTCACCATATCCAGTGGGTCATAGCCCCTGACGACCTTGGCTAGAGGAAAATAAATCCTCTTTGCCCCTTGCTGGGATCATTGATTCACCATGACCTGCATCACAAGCCCTTGAGATCCTTGAAATGGGTTAGGATGTATGCAATGGTATGCAATGGTATGATGTCATGCTATGCATGGGGTGATGTAGGTAAACCCTGTTATGAGCCTCAATTAAGGACTATAAACCGAAACCTGCAAGAAACTTGATAAACTTGTTATGAGTCCTGATTAAGGACTATAAACAGGACCTGCAAGTAGTTAGTACACCCTGTTATAAGTCCCAATTAAGGACTATGAACAAAACCTGCAAGAAACTTGATAAACTTGTTATGAGTCCTGATTAAGGACTATAAACAGGACCTGCAAGTAGTTAGTACACCCTGTTATAAGTCCCAATTAAGGACTATGAACAAAACCTGCAAGAAATTCAGTATACTTTGTTATGAGTCCCTATTAAGGACTATAAACAAAACCTGCAAGAAATTTGGCAAACCCTGTCATGAGTCCTAGTTAAGGACTATAAACAAGACCTGCAAGAAACATGTGTCAGTTAACAAGCATGCAAGTAGTCAAGTACGAAGGCACACAAGTCACACAAGAGAAAGCCCTTAGAGTTTAGGCCAGCATGAGGTCTAGGTACTACCCTCTTTCAGTTTGTTGGTTCATACCTGTCCTAATCAAAAGTAACCGGGTTCTTAGAGGATCCCAATATCATTGACTACCCTCAATCGGTCATAACTCCAGCATCGCAATCTTTTCTTGCGGCCAGAACCATCACGAGAGTTTAGCCTCAATGGGCGTAGCATACTGCTACAATTCTAAAGGCCAAGTTGTGTCAATTAAGGTTCTAAGGTTGTTGGTGCTTAATGACTCCTTAGAAGACCCATATTCTCCTCGTTGCGACACAAGGGATATCGGTACAGACTAAGGTGCCACACCAACGTAGCCACTGCTTCACCTATGTCGGTCTACGCCGGACAGGTCCCTCACAGCTTATGCTACCTAAACAGGGTATCCCCAGATCCGGGTTAGGATCTATGTATCTCCGATGCAACCCACAATAGTAAAGCAAGCAAAACAATACAAGTGAAAACATAGTTATGACCTAGCCCTAAGGTACACCTCACTTTATAAGATTATCCCCAGCAGAGTCGCCAGTTCTGTGATCGGTGGATCTGGAACTGACTGTTTAACGCTGGTTCGCGAAATGTCGCGGAAGCAAGAGTCGCCACCGTCTTTTATTTTCTCCAAATGGAAAGGACAAAAGCACAGAAAAATTCCTTAAAGAGATTGCTCTCGGTTCGGGAGGTAGGTTATAGAAAGGGAAGGTGTTAGCACCCTTTCTATCCATGGTTATCCATGGGCTCTTAGATACTTGCTCAATGTGTTTTCAAAATTGTTTGCTTGCTTTTCAACGTAGGTTTAAAAAGTTTCTTTGAAAAATTTCAGTTCGACTCATACGTCAGAGTGTTTGAAAAATTTGTTTTGAAAGCTTTTGAAAAGTGTCGGTGTGAAAAGTCTTTTTGAGTTTGTTTTGAGATTAGAGCAAGTATCCTTGAGAACCTACCTACCCTAAGGAATTCGTCTGTGTAAATGTCCTTAAAAGTAGTGCCATCCCACCATTGAGAGGTAGGTAGCACCACCGTTGGAGGTATTCGGGTCAATTCGAGTTTTAGGGACATGGTGATCACCAGAGCAATGGGAAGACACCTTAGAAGCTACCCTCATGCCAGGTTCCCGGATCATGAGGACTTACTAAGACGTCCTCTACTCGACGATCACCTTTCGAAAGGCAACAGTGAGGCGTACCCTAGGGGTGGTGTGTGCGAACTGTGTGTCGTTTTCATTGATATTTGTCTTGCCATGTTCATTGTGATCTACGCTTAATTTTATTTTGATCCATACATTCTTTCATGCTTTCTTAACAGTTAAATATTTGCGAGAAAAATAAATCTACGACTATTACAAATGGCGCGGGTCCACATCGCCAAAATTAAACCGGACCCGATTTAGCGGAAAGTAAATGAAGCAAAAGAAATAATAGTGCGAGAAATTTAAATTACAATGCTTTGGGAGAGATACAAAATTAATCAAACGACATAAAATAAAATACGCGAAATTAATAATTAAAAATATGAGCATGGGCGTTGGACCCTTTTGCAAAATATTAAATTAATAAAGAATTAAGATAAAAAAATGAAAATTAAATGTTTTTGGTATTTTGTGTTTTTTAAGATTTAAAAGAAAAAGAATTTATTGAAATTAAAAATAAAATGCTAAACCCTAGTTCTAATGTTTTTTTAAATTTATTGCGAAAATATTAAATTTAACCTAATTTAAATCTAAGTTAATTTACATGCAAAAATTCAATTTATGAAAATAAATAAAATAATAATATTATGATAAAAAAGGAAGTAAAAAAAAATAACAATTAAACCTAAATTCTACATTTTTTATATTTTTTATGAAAGGAATTAAAATTGCAAAAAAAAACCTAATTATACTAAATTTATTTACATGCAAAATTCAATTTATGAAAATAAATAAAATAATTTATTATATTTTTATCTTTTTTTCTGATTTTTAATGGAGTTTTTTTGTTAAAAAATAATTAATTAAATAAACAATAATTAAAATAAACATAACAATTAAAACAAGAATAAAAAAATAGATAAATAAAAATAGTGAAGGCAAACCAGGGGGGGGGGGGGGGTAGCCCCAAAATTGGAGGTATAGGCCTAGCATTCTGGCCCATCAACACTTTGGTCCATTGACTTTTTGCGTAGCATGTAGCAAGGCTGACCAACGTTTACCATATGCCTTGAATTTGAGCCCTCTGATTGATCTCCAGGACGCGTGGCTGGTTGATCCTTGAACGTGCATGGTGAGTCTTAACGTTATGCCTGCATGTAATTACTAATGGAAAAATAATATGGAAATTACTCAGACCTGGGACTCGAACCCAGGTCCTGGAGGTTGAAACAATAAGCGCTTGCCATCTGTGCCACTTAACCTGTTTGATATATTAAGAACAAATAAAGATTTTGAAAAGAAAATGGAGAATTAGTGGATCCAACGCGCGAAAGTTTGAACCCACGAATCAGAACTTGCCACGATATCTTCGTCTTCACGTCCCCTGTAAACAAAAGCGTATGGCCACGGTTTTCATGGCGTTGCAGAAAGTGGGCTATGGAAAAATAGCGATTAGCGCTATAAGCTTCATAAATTGTTCGCGAAGGTTGGTTTATGTCCGTCTCAATGCACTGAATTCAATGGCCATGGTCTGAAGCTTTGATTTTTCTTCTTTGCAAAAGCCCTAATTTTAAAAACCTGTAACCCTAATATTTAAGCATGGTGAAATCGCATATGTGGCACAAAAACACAATTGAATACGTTGGTTAGCTTAGAAACATCATTATGAGCATGAATCAATAAAGAAAAATGCAAAAAGATGCTTGAATTATGCTATACGATTTCAAGAATTTTGAGATACGGTCTGAGTTCTTGATACCGATTCTTGGAGCTTTGCTTGTTGTTTGTGATTGGAATATGATCAGGAGTCCACGAGCAAGCTTTTGGTATGAGAATTAGGGCTTAAAACCACCTCTTGACTGCTTTTCAGTTCTTGAGTTTATGGACAATTTCTCAAGTTTGTATAGTATTCTCATGCGCAGCTTTTAGTGTAATGGCCATTAGGGTTGATTCCTGATCATATAGTGAAGGCATTAGGTCAATAAAATTGAACAAAATCTCATGAATTCAATGATTTGCATATTTGATTTTGTAAGATCTTTTCATATCTTTTTTCATGTGAAATTTTGTGTCAATTAGCTCCAATCAACCAAATCTTGCCATATTTAATTGTACACGAAATCTTGAGCCTAGAATGTGTACAAAAAGATTTTTTTAGGTCAAGTTTATATTTTCTACATATTTAAATGATTTAAATGAATTAATATTAATATAAATTCAAATAAATAATTAAAAATTGAGAAAATACTTCCCCTTGGGCTTAATGGTCGTGCATAGGCTTGGCATGAAGAAACTTGGAAGAAAAATGGGCCCATTAGCATTTTTGGATCATTTGAACCATTGTTGACTTTTCAAAATTCCCAAAAATTTCCCAACTTCCACAAGGCATAACTTGCTCAATGTTTAAGCTTTTCACATGTTCTTGGACATTTTGGAAAGGTCTTTGAGTCCTTTAACCAATGCCTTTGGTCCCATATCATTTTGATTTACCAATCTCAAGTTATGGCCTTTGACTTAAAGTCCCTTTTTGTTGACTTTTGAAAATGACCTATAATGTTGAAATTGATAACTTTTTGTGAGAGCATTTCTTGGACTTGGAATATGAAGATGAATTGTAGGAAATATCTTTCTATTCAAAATGAGCTTTGGATGGAATTTTTCTGATAATCCATGTGAAAGTTATGCCCTGGTCAATTTCAGTTGACTTTTTCAGCTGTCCAAATATAGTAACTTTTGCATCTTTAATGATTTCTGAGCCAAATCTTGAGAATCATGATCAAGCATTGATCAAATGATGTTTGTGGCTTCAAAATGATATGTTGACCAAAAATTTGAACTTTTGACTGTCAAATGACCATTTTGCCCCTACAGTTGACTGTAGTGCAATCTAGGGTTTTGACTGTGCAATTTTGAGCTGAATGCCTTGAAACTTGATATGAGGATGTTTGACCACATTTGTAGGCATATGAGACTTGATTGGGCCTTTGAAAACCTTCAATTCTTGATCAGAACACAAACCCTAGTTTTGACTGTATAGGAGACAGTTGAACTGCATAACCCTTGGGGAATTTTGTGACTTGGCTTGGCAATTTCTTGAAGAATATGGGAGGGCAAATTTTGGGGTACAACACTCTGGATGAAAATCAATTTGAAAACTTAAGGGGTAAGCTGGGTATTTGCCAACATGAGGAATTGTAGCAATTAATTTTGCTTAAAACAAGGATCAAAGGACTTATGCCTGTTCTGATTGGTTTAAAATTGTATTTTCTCATTTCCTACAACTCTTTTAAGAAGTTGAATAGACACTCCCTTGCTTCCTTCCTCTCTCGTCTCCTCATCAAAACCCAGTCTCTCAATCAGAAATTTCTCCTCAGTTGCTGTTGGTCCTCTAAAACTGTCAAAATGTCTCAAACACCATCATCATCCAATACGACCATTTCAACCTCTTCCTCTGATCAAGATTCTGGGACAATCTCTTCTTGTCTGGACTCTGACGTTCTGGAGATCTCCTCTCATAGAAAAGTGGGAACTAACCCCACCAAGGTCAAAGAGTTGAGAACAAGACATGCAGGAAAGCCCCAAGCTTCTGCCTCTGGTAATCCATCTCATCCTTCTTCTTCAGTTCCCCCTGAAATTGCAAATAGGGAAGGGACAACATATGTTAATCAAGCAATAGCAAAAATTGTTTCAAGAATTCTGAACGAGAACCACTCAGTTCCTGGCATTTCTGTTCCTCTGAACCAAGAAAGCTCAAATGCTGAAACAAATCCAGATGTCTCTAAGAATGTTGAGACATCAAACAAAGAGAAGAATGCTGACATTGCTCACAAGAAAAGAAAGAAGCCTGAATCCTCTGGATCTGATGACAGTGCCTGAAGGTTGGTTGCTGATATCTGGTGGAGTTTGGAAGTGTATTCAGCTTTTTTCTGCTGCTGCTCTTATTATTTTGTTTTGGATAACTGTATAATTTTATGAACATGTATCTTTGGCCCATTTGTGGCTAAAGAGGGGGAGAATATTTTGGTACTTACTTAATTAGTACTTGACATTCTATTTTTCTGCTGTCACTTATTTCTGCTGCTATCTATCTCTGATTGTTTAGGGTCTTTAGCCAAAAATCTGCCAAAGGGGGAGTTTGTAGGTGTTTAGGTATTGGCTTGAATTTTTGGTAAATCCCAAGTGTATGTGTGAATGTCATGACTGATGTCATAACATTCTAGTTCAGTATGTACTGACTCATTAGGTACCTTTGCAGAAAAATATTGTAATTCAAATACTGATGTTTATAAGTGTGTATCTAAGCATTTTGCAAAATGATCACATTTTGCTAAATCAGTAGACAGGTTTTCTCAGATGTCATAACAGATGTTATGACATCCTGTTCTGAACTAACAGGATTGCAGGAGTGGATAAGTCTGAGTTTTTTCAGGAAATAACTCAATCCTTCCTGAACAGAATCCTGCGTTTTCTGAGGGGTAACCTAGCTCAACCCTAACCTGGTTAATAAAGTCCTGTGACCTGGTCTTTAGGTCAAACGGAATTAACCCTAGGTTTTTGGAAACCCTAACTGAAGTTGCAGCTGCTATATATTCAACAGAGTTGCTGTTTTTCAAGGATCGCTCTTTATTGATCAGAAGATCATTTGTAATCTGTATAGATTTGATTATTGTACTCCAAGCAATTATCATTGTGATAAGTGCCTTGGAATAGGTTTCTAATTGTAAGGGTTGTGTAGCACTCTAAGCTTTGAAGCAAGAGTGTTTGAATGTTCCTTGACTAAAGCTGTGAAGCAGAGTCAAGTTAGTTGTGTACATCACTCAAAGCTGTGAAGCACGAGTGATTGTGTTGCTTGATTAAAAAGCTGTGAAGCTTAATCAAGTGTTTGTTTTTGAAGAGTGTCTTCATCAATTCTTAAGTCAAATTGGTTTATGTATCACTGCTGTGATTGAGGGGGAGTGAGTAGGAACTCAGGTTTAAGTTGTACTTAGATTGGAATTGCATTGGGTAGGTCTTAAGTGAAGGAGATAAACTGGTTGGTTTATTCCTGAATTAAAATCTCTTATAGTGGATTTCCTCCCTGGCTTGGTAGCCCCCATAGTAGGTGTTGTTGCACACTGAACTGGGTAAACAATTGACTGTGTTCTTTATTGCTTTTGTATTTACTCTCATATAGTAAGTCAGATACGGTGTCATAACATTGAACGTGACATTGAGTATCTGCAGCCAGAATTTCAGTTGAGATTTAGGAACTTGCCCGTAATTCAACTGAGATGTCGAGATTTAAGAACTTGACTGTAATTCAACTGAGATGTCGAAATTTAGGAACTTGTCCGTAATTCAACAAGGGGGAAACATCTTCATCGAGATTTAAGAACTCGCCCGTAATTCAACCGAGAAAACTTCTCTGCTGAGATTTAGGAACTGTCTGTAATTCAATGGAGGAACTTCGTCGAGATTTAGGATCTTGTCTGTAATTCAACTGAGGATAATTTTGTTGAGATTTAAGAACTTGTCAGTAATTCGACTTGGGGAAACATCTTCATCGAGATTTAAGAACTCGCCCGTAATTTAATTGAGAAAACTCTGCTGAGATTTAGGAACTCGTCTGTAATTCGATGGAGGAACTTTGTCGAGATTTAGGACCTTGTCTGTAATTCAACTGAGGATAATTCTGTTGAGATTTAAGAACTTGTCAGTAATTCGACTTTGGGAAACATCTTCATCGAGATTTAAGAACTCGCCCGTAATTCAACTGAGAAAACTCTGCTGAGATTTAGGAACTCGTCTGTAATTCAACGGAGGACCTTTGTCGAGATTTAGGACCTTGTCTGTAATTTAACTGAGGATAACTCTGTTGAGATTTAAGAACTTGTCAGTAATTCGACTGGAGGGAAACATCTTCATCGAGATTTAAGAACTCGCCCGTAATTCAACTGAGAAAACTCTGCTGAGATTTAGGAATTGTCTGTAATTCGACAAAGGAAATTTGTCGAGATTTAGGACCTTGCCTGTAATTCAACTGAGGATAATTCTGTTGAGATTTAAGAACTTGTCAGTAGATCGACTAGAGGGAAACATCAGATTTAAGAACTTTCCCGTAATTCAACTGAGAAAACTCTACTGAGATTTAGGAACTGTCTTTAATTCGACGGAGGAAATTTGTCGAGATTTAGGACCTTATCTGTAATTCAACTGAGGATAACTCTGTTGAGATTTAAGAACTTGTCAGTAATTCGACTGGAGGGAAACATCTTCATCGAGATTTAAGAACTTTCCCGTAATTCAACTGAGAAAACTCTGCTGAGATTTAGGAACTGTCTATAATTCGACGGAGGAAATTTGTCGAGATTTAGGACCTTGTCTGTAATTCAATTGAGGATAATTCTGTTGAGATTTAAGAACTTGTCAGTAATTCGACTGGAGGGAAACATCTTCATCGAGATTTTATAACTTTCCCGTAATTCAACTGAGAAAACTCTGCTGAGATTTAGGAACTGTCTGTAATTCGACGGAGGAAATTTGTCGAGATTTAGGACCTTGTCTGTAATTCAACCGAGGATAATTCTTTTGAGATTTAAGAACTTGTCAGTAATTCGACTTGGATAAAAGCTTCATAGCTTTGAATTTTATGAGAATTTAATCGCATCCTTCCTGAAAAGTAAAGGTTAATTGTATGTAATGCATGATATGTATCAGGCAATGATGTTCTCAAAATAAATGAGATTGTGTTGTCTGATGCGTATATGCATGTGTCATGATGTATGGAAATGTAATGTTTTTAGCTGGGGAAAATAAATCCCGGATAGGTGCTGGAGAAAAAGAGTTGAATTCTTCATTTCCGCTGGAGATAGGGGGTGAAGATGATTGTAAGAATAAACCTGCAGGAGAGGATAACTCTGTTAGGGGATAAACTGATGAGGAGATTACTCTGCGGGGAAGAGATGTTCTGTAGAGGATTCCACCGATAAATTCAGCTGGGGATGAATTACCGTTGTTGGTGATACAGAATCCTGTTGGGGATTGAATTTCTTATTTGTGAAAGGAAAGAACTCTGCTGGGGATGATCTTTCAGTTGAGACTTCACTGGGGATAACCTTTTAGACTCGAATGGGGATAATACTTTGAGCTCTACTTGGGACAACCTTCCAAAGTCTACTGGGGATGATTCTCCAAACTCCACTGGGGAAGCTTTTTCAGACTGCGCTGGGAAAAATTTCAAACTCCACTGGGGAAGTTTGACTGTTTATAGGTCACAGTTGACTTTTGCCCTAGCACAGTCAATTTTTGGACCTTTGAGCAATTGACTGAGCAAACTTCCTCTGCAAGGCTTGAAACTTGACATGGATGATCTTGAGAACATATTAGGACATTGGTGAGCACTTGAGGTCATTTAGACTCAAGGATCTTCGTGCAACACAAAACCCTAATTTGGGGTAGACTGCCTTAGGAGAGAGCTTGTCTGACCAACTCTTGAGCTACCTTGAGACACTTGGAGATTTTTCTTGCAATTTTTTGAGAAATATGGGAGGGAAAATTTTGGGGTACAACACTTTCCGTCCTTTTTAGGCACCGGGACTACGTTGGAAACCCATTGGGGATAAGAAATGACAGTTAAGAACCCAACGTCGAACTGTTACGTAACATCTTCTTTAATCTTCTCTGACATTTCAGGGCGCATACGACAGACCTTCTGCTTTACCGGAGGGCAATCTTCTTTAGTTGGCAGACGGTGAACCATAATATCTGTGTCCAGCCCTGGCATGTCTTCATATGACCAGACAAAGATCTCGACATAATCATGCAACATCTGTATCAACCACTGTTTGACACCAAGCCCCAGATTTGCACCTATCTTGATTTCTTTGCAATCCTTTTATATGCCCAAATTAACTGTCTCAACTGGCTCTTCATGGGGTTGTATGGCCCTTTCTTCCTGTTGTAACAGTCTGGCAATTTCTGCGGATACCTCACAATCTTCCCCAACTTCGTCCTCGACTTGGTTGATCGGATTTTCAAAGTCATAACCGGCAATAGCAGAATTGTTATCAATGGGATCCAGAGTGGATATGGATCTGCAGTTTGATACGTGGGTGTGTGTAAGAGCATAGCTTTATAGACAGAGTAAAAAGCAGAAAAGAAAATAGAGAGCGCAAAATTTTGTATGCATAAACGTCCTATGCTTTATTAATGCCATATGAGATTAAACATGATAACCCTCATAAATGAGACTATTTTGCCCCGGGTAAGACACATGGACATAAAGTTTATAATGTTTATTACATATCCAAAAACAATAAAGATAATTACTTCTGAACAAAAGTAATTGGTACAAAATCTCTTTCCGTCAAGTTACTTAGTCCACCGTTGGCAGTAGGGAAAATCCAGCTATCCATGTTATCGTCACCATCATTGTCTTCTACGGCGTTGACCCCATGATTGCTGATACGGAGGGGAGGTCCTCCAGCACGAGCACGACGAACAACCCTTTGATCCCCTGAAGAGAAACCCAAGCCAAACTTATCATTCTTGTACGAAATATCAGGGAGTTGGCCCCAGATGGTACACCCACCTTCTTCAATAACCGCTTTTGCATCCTTGAGGGAAGCCATCTTCAAGGGAGGCCTGGTGATCTTCGGCATGTTGGTGACATTTTCAGTTGCAGCCATAGTCTGAGGTACCTGTTCGAAATTCTGACACAGAGTCTCGATGAACTCGCCATCCATTTCTACATACCTGAAGGAGTTCAGGTGACTGACCATGTATTCTTCCTCACTGTGTACCGTGACAATCTTTCCTTTTATCGGGTACTTCATCATCTGATGCAGGGTAGATGTGACATCTCCTGCCCCATTGATCCAAGGGAGACCCAATAAACAAGAATAGGATGGCCTGATATCCATCACATAGAAGGAAGAGTCAAAATTCTGAGAACCAACTTTGAAGGGGATGTCCATCTCCCCTTGCACCATTCCCTTCGAACCATTGAAATATATCACCACTATGTTGCTGGGCTTCAAGGTCAAACCTTCACAGTCTAGTCTATCCAGAGCTTTCTTAGGCAGCACGTTCAATGATGAACCGGTATCTACCAGAACATGGGCCAAAGTAGTGCCCCTGCACTCGACGGAAACATGCAGCGCATCATTGTGTTTTCTCCCTCTGGGTGTTAGATCAGCAACAGAAAAACCCAAACCATTGTGTTGTACCCCAAAATTTTCCCTCTCACTTATCAAGAATTTTCTCACAATATCTCATTGGGCTCAAGACTGCACTAGGGTTTGATCAGCTCAAGACACCTCCTTATGCACTAATGACCAAAATTAGGGTTTGAGTTTTCACAAGGATTTTTAAACTATCAATGCTTCATATGAATTTCATGGATCATTATGGACCCCAAGATTACTCATGTCAAGTTTCAAGCCTTGGATCACACTTTTGATCAGTCAATTGAACAGTTGACCTAAAAATCAACTGTATTGGGGAAAAAGTCAACCATAGCCAATTTATAGTCAAACTTCATAATTTTTTATCCACATCAACATTTTAGAGCCATATGTATCATTTGATCAAGTTTGGACCATAATTCCTCAAGAAATTTGATCAAATCTCCAAAAGGGCAAAATTGTCAAAATTAGGGTTTTTACTAGGAAAGGGCAACTTCTGATTTTTGACCTTGAAAATGGTAAATTGGTTTAAGGCATGATCTCAAGAGTCCAATTTCATCATTTTAACCTAATGACATGATTCAAAACGTTGCAAGTCCATTGGATTGACAGATGAATTTTGCAGTCAACTGATCAAAAGTCAACTATATACTGAAAAGTTAAACTTTGACTTTTTGGTCAAAATCAAGTGTCAAAGATCACAATCCATTAAAAAATTTCAAAATAGGAAAACTTATTCATTAATAAATCAAGAAATCAAGATTTCATTTTTAAAAGTCAAAATTTCTAAACTTAGAAATTTTTCTAAGTGTCAAAAATGTCTTATTTTTTCATAACTTTGAGCAATTTTTCATTATGATGCAAGATGATTCAAAGGAAACTTCCAATATGAAAGTTGTAGATCTTCATGATATATATAACTTTTCTTCACATAACTTCTTCCAAAATTGCTTGGATCTCAAGTTATAATTTTGTGAATACATGCTCATGAACTAAAAAAGACTTAGGGAAATTTTGCCCTAGTTAGACAGATTTTTGACCTAACTTCATGGAAATTTTTCACATAGTTCCAAGGGGAATATTCAAAAGCAATTCAAATATGGGTTTTATAGAACATTGAAAGCTTTAGAAAATGTCCAATAACTCCTTGAGATCATTCTTGAGCAAAGAGAATCGAAGGCAAGAAGTTAAGGTTTTCAAACTTGAATTACAAGCCATTTTGTGAAGAACACTTGATCCAATCTTCAAGCATGCTATACAAATCTTGCTTTGCAGGTTTCAAACTTGCTAATCACTCAATAATTTAATGTTTACACAACTGATATAGCCATTGTCCTAGCATTTGATCCATTATCCAAGTTGCATTTCCATTTTGGGAAGAAAGTCACCATTTCCATTTTGGAAAAGTGACTTTAATCACAATGTCAACTCTTCTTGAGCCCATACATTGTTGTTTCTGACTCCAAAACATTTAAAAGCAAGAAGCAACATATCTACAGCCTTCTAACTACCCTACAAATCCTTGTACTTCACATTGAAACCATGTTTGTCAACTTTGCAGGAAAACTATTCAAGTCAACCTTGTAAGGATCCCTCCACAACTTAAGGAGCTAGCTTCAAGGATTCCTGAAAAATCTCCATTCATCGAGAGACATGGTCGCCTACTCAATTTGGTCACCTCTAACACAAATGAGGACATGATGAAGGTGCTCTTTCAGTTCTTTGATCCTTTACACCATTACATCACATTTCCCGACTATCAACTTGTGCCTACTTTGGAAGAATTCTCCCAACTCTTGAGGATTCCCATTCTTAATCAACTACCTTTCAATGGTACAGAAAGAGAACCAAAGCCAGAAGAGATTGCTCAAGCTCTACACTTGCACTCATCTGATGTCACAACTTATTAGGAAACAAGGAGTCGTGTCAAAGGTTTCCTAGCAAAGTTCTTGTTTGAAAAAGCCCAAAGCTGTTGGAATTCTTTGGACCTGCGAGCCTTTGAGGAAATTGTGGCTCTCCTCATCTATGGGATGGTTTTGTTTCCAAACCCTGACTAACTCATAGATGTGAATGCCATCAAAATATTCATATTCCGCAACCCGGTGCCTACATTGCTAGGAGACATCCTAAACTCCTTTCACACTCGCACAATGAGGAAAATATGTGTCCTTATGTGTTGCACTCCTCTCTTGGCAAGATGGTTTATTTCTCATCTTCCCCAATATGTATTAAAGAACAAGCCAGGTTCAAGGTGGTCACAAAGGTTGATGACACTCAAACATTCAGACATTCATTGGTGCTCCCGATCCAAAGAGAATGTTATCATTGTCGACCGTTATGGGGAATTTCCTAATGTACCTTTACTTGGCATTAGGGGAGGTATCACCTACAACCCCTATTTAGCCTTAAGACAGTTTGGTTATGCTCGAAGGGATGACCTGCATGAGATGCTGATTCAAGGTTTGGTATTTGACTTCGACAACAACGATCAAGGTCTTCACCAAAGATTTGGGGAACAAGAATTACATCCCTCTTGAGCCTTACCTCAAATGGGTACGAACTT
The DNA here is from genome assembly GCA_948472305.1 of Vicia faba. NCBI lineage: Eukaryota > Viridiplantae > Streptophyta > Magnoliopsida > Fabales > Fabaceae > Vicia > Vicia faba. The sequence goes on from OX451737.1 coordinate 9,326,290, forward strand.
GCGCTCAGAGTCTTATGATGCCTTATCCCTCTATTCTCATGGTAATTATTGAGCCTGTTAAGGAGGGAGATGTTCCATACACTATCCTACATCCTGACATGCCCACATCTCTTGAAGACTTACAAAGGGATTGGATACAACTCAAGGGAGAGCGAGATACTTTCGAAGCCCAATTCTACGCAAGCGAGAAGAAGGTTTTGGAACTCACTAGGCTACATCATGAGGAGCAGACTCTGATTGCCTACATTGCACCAAAGAGGATGCGTACTACCTTTTTATCTTAGAGTTTTTGTATTATTTTGCCCAAGAAGGCATTGATGTACTCAAGCTTTAATCTATTAATATAACGTGTGTTTCCTTTTTGTCTAAAACAAATTTGAATCTTAAAATCCTTGAAAACATTGCATATACATTTACCATTCATCATAACATAAACAGGTTTCTTGCAGCAAGTGTCCTCATCTCTCTACTATTTATTTTAGTAAGATAGATCTCGAGCAAACAGTGAAGGACCTCCAAGCTCAGAATACACAGTTTCAACAGTTGCTCTTGACCCTAGCCAAAGGACAAGAAGAGTTGAAGACTTTGCTGGCTGAAGAGAGGAAAAAGAAGACAAAGAAGGTAACTGGAGTCCTAAACATGGGAAGAAGATTTCACGAGCAGACAAGAAGGACCCTAACCTTTGCAACGACATCCGGTGAAAGAGGCAATCAAGATGGGAAAGGCAAAGAAACAGTTGTCCCGTCAGAATCGGAAGAGGAAGAGGAAGAAGAAGACTATTCGGAAGAACAATACCCTTCAGATGATGACAAGTATAAACATCTCGAAGAGCGGTTGAGCGTAATGGAAATCCAAAAAGTTCATGGCTTGGACTTTGAGGAATTGGGTTTAGTGTCGGGGATTGTTATTCCTCCGAAATTCAAAGAACCTGTGTTCGCCAAATATGACGGAGTTTCATGTCCTAAAATGCATCTCCGATCATATGTGAGGAAAATCCAACCTCATACCGCTGACAAAGACTTATGGGTACATTTCTTCCAAGACAGTCTTTATGGAACTCAACTTGACTGGTTTTACCAACTAGAAAGAGCCAACATTCACAATTGGGAAGATCTTGTTGCAGCCTTCTACAAACAATACCAATACAATGCTGATCTGGCGCCTACCCGTACTCAACTCTAGAGTATGACCATGGTTTCCGATGAAGGTTTCAAGGACTATGCGCAAAAATGGAGAGACTTGGCTGGAAGAGTTCAACCCCCTCTATCTGAGAGGGAATTAGTAGAAATGTTCTTGGGCCCCTTGTCTGGTCCCTTCTTCAATCATTTAATTGGAAGTTCATCTGCAGGCTTTACTGAACTAATATTGACCGAAGAAAGGGTAGAAGACGGTATAAAGAGTGGAAAGATTCAGAAAGATACATCTTCTTATGCAGCTGTAAGGAAGCCATTTATTGAAAATAAAGAAGTGATTGTCGTTTATCCTCAGAGAAATCAAGATAGGATCGAACGTCGTCCAATGGTGGGGGCTGTTATGATTCCTAAACTTGCGCCTGATCAGCAAAGAAACAACCAACCAAGGATGGAAAGACCGGTCAGGAAATTCACCAGAATTAACATGACCATATCTCAGGTATTACCGCATCTTCTAAGATCCAATTTGGTGACCTTAAAATCAGCTCCAAAAAACCCCAACGCAACATCTCCTCACTATCATCCCAATGCCCGTTGCGCATATCACTCTGAAAGTCCTGGTCACGATACTAATAACTGTTGGGCTCTAAAGAACAAAATACAAGACCTCATTGAAGCAAAAGAGATTGAATTCGATGCGCCCGAAAAGCCAAATGTCATTTCTGCCCCTATGCCCAGACATGGCCATAATATCAATTTCGTTGAAGAAGGATTGTTTGTTACTTCAGTTGATGAACTTATAACCCCACTCCTGACTATTAAAATGAACTTGTTAAATGCCGGTGTATTCCCGGGCAGTGATGAAGTTTTCCATTTTTGTTTGTCCTCACCAACCAGCTGTCCTTTGTTGAAAGCAGGCGTTCAAAGCCTAATAGATAACAAATAAATTTTTTTTGAAAAGACTTATGTTCCACCTATTCCTTTTGAAGATGTTTCTATCATTACCATTTCCGCCAATTCTTCCAGGTTCTCCATGAAAAGACCTGTTAGAATTACATCAGTTCCGAAAGCAACTCCTTTAATAATCACAATGCCTGGACCAGTCCCATATTCGTCAGACAAGACCGTACCATGGAATTATGGATAGGATGTCTACTACCATGGTATCAAGCAGGATTGGCCCACCGCCAAAGATTCAAGTTCTGAGAAAGTGGATTCCGACGTCAGTAATATTGTAGAGACTAGTAAGATTACCCGAAGTGGTAGAATCTTCTCTCCAGAAATTGCTCCCCCAAAGGCTGTTTCTGGACCCGTAATCATTCCTGTTGTTGTTACCCCTCCAAAGGTTATTCCTGGTCCTACAATCATCTCCACCAATACTCCAACTGACAAAGATGTTACAACCCCTGTTATCATTCCTACCAACATTCTTGATGCCGAGTTAACCGAAACTCGAGGTAAAAGTATTCTGATTGAGCCTGTCCAGACGAAGGCTCAGTCATTGGCTATCCCTGAGACCTCCCAGAAAGAGATGGAGGAAATTTTGAAGATCATAAAAAGAAGCGACTACGATGTAGTTGAACAACTGGGGCAAACTCCATCTAAAATCTCCATGTTGGCTTTATTGTTGTGTTCTGAGGCGCATGCAAAGGCCTTGGTAAAGTTCTTAAAAACCACCCATGTACCTCAAGAGACATTTGCCGATCAGTTCCAAGACTGCGTAGCCAGCTTGACTGCAAATAATGGCCTAGGTTTTTCAGATGCTGATCTAACAGCAATGGGAAGGAAGCATAATGAGGCATTGCATGTCTCAGTTGAATGTAGGGGCATAACCTTGGCTCATGTTTTGGTGGACACTGGCTCATCTCTGAATGTATTGCCTAAAAAAGCTCTTGATAGGATTGACTGGGAGGGATTGACATTGAAGCTAAGTAACATAGTAGTAAGGGCTTTTTACGGCTCGAAAAGGATGGTACATGGGGAGGTAGACATTCCCATAAAAGTTGGAACACAAACATTTGATTCAACTTTTTATGTAATGGATATCTGTCCCTCATACTCTTGCTTGCTAGGCTGACCATGGATCCACAACGCTGGCGCTGTTACTTCTATGTTGCACCAAATGCTGAAGTATCCAATTCAAGGGAAGATTATCACCGTTCATGGAGAGGAAGAGTACATGATTAGCCATCTCAATTCCTTCAGATATGTGGAATTAGATGGTGAATTTATTGAAACTCCATTTCAACACTTTGAAGAAGTCCCCCAAGATGTGGAAATGACTAAGGTTGTGTCTCAGGTTCCCAATATTACAACGCCTCCACTCCAGATGTCATCTCTGAAGGACGCCAAAGCAATGGTAGAAGAAGGTGGGTGCACTATTTGGGGCCAACTCCCAGATATCCCATATAAGTCTGACAAGTTTGGCCTAGGTTTCACTTCAAATGCTCAGAAGGATGTACATTGCGCTCATGCTAGAGGACCACCCCTGAAGATCAGCAACCGTGAAGTCAACACGGTAGAAGATGGTGAAGATAGCTATGACTTGGAGGACTGGATATTCCCAATTGTCAATGGAGGGCTCAACAATTGAGAGGCTAGAGATTTTGTCCCGATCACTTTTATCCCATAGTAATTTGCCTTTACATTTTGTTGGATCTGTAATATTAAAACAATTCACACTCTTAAGACCTTGTGTCTTACCCGAGGCACAATGGTCCATTTATAAGGGTTATTATCTCATTTTCATATGACATCAATGAATCATGGACGTTTTCGCATACAAAATTTTGTGCTCATTGTTTTTATTTTACATTTTTATTTCTTTCAAAGATAGATATACCCTTACACACACCCACACTCACAATGCAGGTATACATCCATTCAGGATCCCATGGGTAACGATACTGCTATGGCCTTTTGTGACTCTGAGAATCTAATCTACCAAGCCGAAGACGAAGGTGAGGAAGATTGTGAAGTACCAGGGGAACTTCCCAGACTACTACAACAAGAAGAGAGAACCATTCAACCTCACGAGGAACCCGTGGATACAATCAACCTAGGTACTGAAGAAGACAAAAAAGAGGTCAAGGTGGGTGCCAATATGGAACCCAGTGTCAAGGAGCGTTTGATTCAGTTGTTACACGATTATGTTGAAGTCTTTGCCTGGTCATATGAAGACATGACGGGACTTGATGCAGACATTGTGGTACATTGTTTGCCTACAAGAGAAGATTGTCCGCCAGTAAAGCAAAAGGTTTGCCGCATAAGGCCTGATATGTCAGAAAAGATTAAAGCAGAAGTCATGAAGCAATTCAACGTTGGATTCTTAACTGTCACCTCTTATCCCCAATGGGTTTCCAATATTGTTCCCGTACCTAAGGATGATTTTCCACTCCCCCACATTGATATTCTAGTTGACAATACGGCAAAACACAAAGTTTTTTCCTTCATGGACAGATTCTCAGGTTACAACCAAATCAAAATGGCGCCTGAGGACATGGAGAAAACAACATTTGTCACGTAGTGGGGGATTTTCTGCTATAAGGTGATGCCATTCGAACTAAAAAATGTCGAGGTAACCTATCAGCATGCCATGGTAGCTTTATTTCATGACATGATACATCACGAAATAGAGGTCTACGTGGACAATATGATAGCCAGATCTCAAACAGAAGAAGAGCATCTTAATCACTTACAAAAACTGTTTGAGAGACTGAAGAAATACAAGCTGAGGTTGAATCCAAGCAAATGCACATTTGGGGTACGGTCTGGTAAACTCCTAGGCTTTATCGTCAGTAACAAAGGTATCGAGGTCAATCCTGCCAAAGTTAAAGCAATACAAGAGATGCCTGCTCCTCGTACTGAGAAGGAAGTCATAGGATTCTTGGGATGTTTGAATTACATTGCCAGATTCATCTCTCACCTGACAGCTACTTGTGAACCAATCTTCAAATTGTTGAAGAAAGATCAAGTAGTCAAATGGAATGACGAGTGCTAAGTTGCTTTTGACAAAATCAAAGAATATTTCCAAGAGCCTCCTGTATTGATGCCACCAGTCGAGGGAAGACCATTGATCATGTATCTGACTATTTTAGAAAACTCAATGGGGTGTGTATTGGGGCAGCATGACGAGTCTGGCCGAAAAGAGAATGCTATTTACTACCTGAGAAAAAGGTTTACCGACTGTGAAACCAGATATTCACTGCTCGAGAAAATTTTCTACGCTATGGCATGGGCTGCTCGTCGGCTAAGACAGTATATGTTGACCCATACTACCTTGTTGATATCTAAAATGGATCCGATAAAATACATCTTCGAGAAGCCTGCTCTCTCTGGGAGAATAGTGAGATGGCAGATGATCCTGACAGAATATGACATACAATATACTACTCAAAAAGCAATAAAGGGGAGTGTATTGGCAGATCACCTTGCTCACCAAGCTGTAGAAGACTACCAGTCCATGAAATTCGAATTTTTGGATGAAGACATCATGATGTTAGACAACTGTAAAGAATTCGGGCCATATGACGGACCTGAACAAGGATCCCGATGGACCCTGTTCTTTGATGGGGAATTCAACGCACTTGGTAATGGTATTGGTGATGTACTCATATCTCCCGAAGGGTGTCATACTCCCTTCACTGCAAGACTCTGCTTCAATTATACAAACAACATGGCGGAATACGAAGCATGCATCTTTGGTCTCAGAGCTGCCATGGACTTGGGGATCAAATCCTTGAATGTATTTGGAGATTCAACTTTGGTCATCAGTCAGATCAAAGGGGAAGGGGACACCAAACACCCTAACCTTATCCCTTATAAAGAACATGTTTTGACATTGCTACCACATTTTGAGAAGATTACCTTCGAGCATTTCCCGCGAGAAGAAAACCAGCTAGCAGTCGCACTAGCCACAATGTCATCTATGTTTAAACTTAATTGCGATAACGAGGCTCCCCAGATCACCATTGAACGAATGGATGAACCAGCACACTGTCACGAGATTAATACTGAAGAAGTAGTGGACCAACCTTGGTTTCACGAAATCAAGAGGTATATCGAGGCTCAAGAATATCCAGAAGGAGCTTCAGTCAATGATAAGAAGTTCTTAAGGAGATTTTCTGCTAATTTCTTCCTTAGTAACGACATCCTGTACAAACGCAATCATGACTCTGTATTACTTCGGTGCGTAGATAAGGTTGAAGCTGAAAGGATCATGGCTGAATTACATGAAGGCACTTTTGGCACCCATTCTAGTGGGCATACGATGGCAAAGAAAATCCTACGGGCAGGCTACTACTGGTCTACCATGGAAGCAGATTGTTATCAACACTGTCGAACCTGCCATAAGTGTCAGATTTATGCTGACAAGGTGCACGTACCTCTGGTTCCTCTAAATGTCTTGACGGATCCTTGGCCCTTTTCTATATAGGGATTTGATATGATTGGGGAAATCAAGCCGACGGCCTACAATAAACACCGCTTCATCTTAGTGGCCATTGATTATTTTATAAAGTGAGTGGAGGCAGCTTCCTTCGCTTCCATTACCAAGAATGTTGTTGCCCGTTTCATCAAGCAAAATCTCATTTTCCAGTACGGTATCCCGGAAAGGATCATCACTGACAATGGTACAAATCTCAACAACGCTATGATCACCGCCTTGTGCGAGCAATTCAAGATCCAGCATCACAATTCTTCCCCTTACCGACCAAAGATGAATGGTGTTGTCAAAGCTGCAAATAAGAACATTAAAAAGATCATACAGAAAATGACAGTCACATATAAAGGTTGGCATGAGATGTTACCATTCGCTCTCCACGGGTATCGTACCACAACTCGCACATCAACCGGGGCAACACCCTATTCTCTGGTTTACAGCATGGAGGCTGTCTTGCCTATCGAGGTCCAGATCCCCTCTCTGAGGATTATGAAGGATGCCAGGTTGAATGAAGACGATTGGATCTAGACTCGACTTGATCAACTGAACTTGATTGATGAGAAGAGACTTACTACTGTTTTCCATGGTCAAATGCATCAAAAACGGATGATCAAGGCTTTCAACAAGAAAGTCAGACGCCAAGTGTATCAAGTTGGGGACCTAGTGATCAAACGCATCATACTGCCACAAGGTGATCCCAGGGAAAATGGACTCTTACCTATGAAGGACCATTTGTAATCAAAAACATATTCTCTGGTGGGGAAATGATTTTAACCACCATGGATGGCAACAACCTTCTGCACCCTACGAATGCAGACATAGTCAAAAGATACTACGCATTAGAGACCCGCTGGGTTGACACACCTAGGAAAAACAAGGGCATCCCGGCGAACCAAAAAGGTTCGAGCAAAAATTAGGGATAAAATAAATAAAAAATCTGTACACCCGGCAAGTTGAAAACCCGAAAGGGGGACTTGAGCAAAAAAGGGTTTCCCGGTTGACTGAAAACCCGAAAGGGCGGTCCAGGCAAAAGTTAGGGAATTAAAGCGTATGACTATGTCACGTGGGATCACCTTACAGACAACCTGCAAACTCAGAGGTTCTGGTCAATTCAATCATCTTCTGACAAGGCAACAAATAGACAAAATGCTAAGAGATACAAAGGCTATAGCAAAATGGGAACCCCATTGGATAAATACACATAGCTATATTTTCTTTGTATTTAAATTTTCATTTTACGACGGCGTTCTCCTACTAGAATGTTTGTCTCACTGTATAAAAATACTTGCTCAAAATCAATACAAAGATATTCCTTTGACAGTACAAAACTATTTTTTTTCTTTACTCTTGTGTTTTGTTTATAAAAACGTCCAATGATTCATTGTTGAACATATGCATTTGAACATAATCGCTGTTTACAAATAAACAAAATGAAAAAAGGCAATTACTGATAGGTTGAAGGGATAGGGAAATACCTCTAGGCTATTCCATAAGAAATCCCCCGCAGTATGTCGTTTAATCCCCAGTAGAACAAATCTTCCAATTATCAATCCCCAGTAGAAGTCGTTCAATTTCTCAGGATTTTACAAGCAGTACACGGCATCTCCCTTACAACAGAGTTTGCTTCTCTAAGCAGAAATTCATCAACACTTCAACTTCACAACCTGAAGACTTACACTCCATATCCTCAGCAGCGGTCAGGGATTTATTTTCCCCAGTACAACAGCAGTGCAGCAAACTAGATCACAAAAGCATACATTACATCCATATATCATAAACATTGATAACGAATGCATTATATCATACGTTTCATGCAACATGATTTTGCATTTTAGCTAACATTTTACCCTTTTCAGGATAAGATTAACAGCTACCATTGACAATGTTCAGAATTTTCAGATACATTTCAGATACGCTCCAGATATGGATGCCATTCTGATACTCATTCAAATCCAACTTTCAGATACAGTTCAGATACGCTCCAGATACGGATGCCATTCTGATACTCATTCAGACTCAACTTTCAGATATAGTTCTGATACGCTCCAGACACAGATGTCATTCTGATACTCATTCAAGTGCAACTTTCAGATACAGTTCAGATACGCTCCAGACACGGATGCCATTCTAATACTCATTCAGACTCAACTTTCAGATACAGTTCAGATATGCTCCAGACACGGATGTCATTCTGATACTCATTCAGATTCAGCTTTCAGATACAGTACATGTATGCTCCAGACACAGACGCTATTCTGATGCTCATTCTTTCAGCTTACAAATTACAATACAAACAATCACTTTTGGATGGAATCTTTAAGCCCATTTCCAATAACTTTCTATCACCTCTCAAAATGTCATATTTAAGCCCATTCCCTCAACCATCGCATCGCCGAGTGCAAATTTCTAGGAACTTTAGTGTCCAATCATCTTCCACCTTCGAGTCACGACTGGCAAAACATGCCAATCTAACTCTTCAGGCTTAAGAAGATTGAACAGGGGAAGCTGTTGTACCCCAAAATTTTCCCTCTCACTTATCAAGAATTTTCTCACAAGATCTCATTGGGCTCAAGACTGCACTTGGGTTTGATCAGCTCAAGACACTTCCTTATGCACTAATGACCAAAATTAAGGTTTGAGTTTGCACAAGGATTTTTGAACTATCAATGCTTCATATGACTTTCATGGATCATTATGGACCCCCAAGATTACTCATGTCAAGTTTCAAACCTTGGATCACACTTTTGATCAGTCAATTGAACAGTTGACCTAAAAATCAGTTGTATTGGGGAAAAAGTCAACCATAGCCAATTTACAGTCAATATTCATAATTTTTGATCCACATCAACATTTTAGATCCATATGTATCATTTGATCAAGTTTGGACCATAATTCCTCAAGAAATTTGATCAAATCTCCAAAACGGCAAAATGATCAAAATTAGGGTTTTGACTGGGAAAGGGCAATTTCTGATTTTTGACCTAGAAAATGGTCAATTGGTTTAAGGCATGATCTCAAGAGTCCAATTGCATCATTTTAACCTAAGTGTCAAAAATTTCTTATTTTTTCATAACTTTGAGCAATTTTTTCATTATGATGCAAGATGATTCAAAGGAAACTTCCAAGATGAAAGTTGTAGATCTCCATGAAATCTACAACTTTTCTTCACACAACTTCTTCCAAAAGTTCTTGGATCTCAAGTTATAATTTTGTGAATACATGCTCATGAACTAAAAAAGACTTAGGGAAATTTTGCCCTAGTTAGGCATATTTTTGTTTACCGTGGTTTTTGGTAAACAACCGCTGATCTCCAAAAAGGTAAGTTTTTGGTTTACTTACGGGATCAATCAAACTAATCCCAGGACATATGCTAATTTTTATGTAAAATGAGTAAGAAGGAAGAACGCACGTTCGACCCAGAGAAAGGATGTTTGAGATTGTTGAAAAGTAAGCAAAAGCATAAAAATGCAAGTAAAAGAAGTAAAAAGATGACTTTGCAGGATAATGGTAAAGTAATGTAAAAAGACTTTCATTAAGTAAAAAAGGTGTTTCCAACGTACATTGCTCAGCTTTATCCTTTCTCACGCAGTAGTTACTTGGATAATATTTTAGAGATTTAGTACAATAGGTTGAACACACTTGAAAATTACACAAGTTTCTTAATTTATACTAAAAGTAGGTAATCGTCGAGGGGACATTCCACGCTAGGATGAAGACAAGTGTCTTCTGCATGTCTCTCGACCCATAGATTTTTGCCACGTTGCCTCTTCTCAGACGCTGATGAAAACTGCCTTTCCCTCCAATAATTCAAAATTCAAATGGCCTTTGTTCCCTGTGCCGAAGCGTGAACACTTTTCCTCAGTCGAGCAACATAAATCTGCTTCATTCGAATGATCCCTTAGTCGAAGATTCCTATCATAACTTAGATCTTTTTCTTAAGTTATCTTATGCGTCGAATCATACCTCCTGGGTTGGTTCATTTCCAGTTGTTTGGTCCAAAAGACCAAATATAGTAAGTGTCAAATTTAGGAGCCAACAAATTTCCCCCCCAAGAATGTCTATTTCGACGCTCAAAGAAATAGCCATTCTTTGAACTTCCCATTCGACACATGTCTTCCCAGTTATCCACCAAGTCTTGACGTGTGCTCTTCGCCTTCCAACAGCTGTTATACTTGATAAAACCATCATTAATTTTTCTCCAAAACGTCTCTTCAAAACTGTCGTTACCACGCTTGCCATGATGACCATATTCCTATAACCTAGGCAAGCACGTCCCAATGTTTCCCGATTCCTGCACGGTAACCGTTTCACGTTTCGCCACGTGTCCCACTACCTGCGAAACATTAAATGGCTTTGACGAGACATCTCCCTCTTCTGAAGGCTATAAATACTTCCAAGCCTTTCTATTTGGAACTCTTACCATTTCCAGCATTTCCAAACCCCTTGCTTTCTCATAACATTGCATTGTCAACCTCATTTTTTTTTCTCTCAACACCTCAACAATGGCTTTCCTCTCAAATGTACCAAACAATCCTCAACCAAAAAACGCTAATGATGTCCAGAAACCACCAGAGGTCTTTTCCACCAACCCTCCTTCTTCCTCGACTAATAAGTACATTGCTGAACCTATGACCAAAGAATGGCGAGAAGAATATGATTTTCAGCTTCTCATTCCCATGAGGTACGGTGGAAACATGTACGCTATATCTGGTCCGTTATCTTCATGCGTCAAAAATACCTTGAAAAACCGCGCCTTCTTTCCAACTCACCCAAGGCTTAGACCCATAGGTTGCGCGAAGAAACCTAGGGAGGACCCTGAAGACTCTACACCGGCTAACCAGCAGCATCCTCATACTACAGATGATATCAACCTCCAGTTCATAAATAAAGGGAATCGAATATTTCAATCAAGCCCTAACCTTTCTTCTGAATACTCAGACTGGTTAAATAAAATGGAGAGGGCAGAAGCTTATGTCTGGAAAGAGATGGGCATTTATGACTTGGTGATGCTGTCAAAGACAGGATTGCCTTACTGCCCCCTTATGCTGGTATCTTCATTGTACTTTTGGGATAGTGCACATTTAACTTTTCATCTTCCTTGTGGGATGATGACCCCTACTTTATTTGACATAGCTGCCATCACTGGTCTTCGACCCACTTGTGACTATTTCGACCCTGAAGACTTGTCTGAGGATCCTATTGGGTTTGCTGCTACAAAACCCACTTACACCACCTTTATAAACCACTTTCATGACAAAACCTCTAGTACCGTGTCAGAGGTGGAGCATATAGCCTTCTTGGCTATGTGGCTGTCTCGATTTATTTTTTGTACTAAGTCACTGAAGGTAACAAAAAAGATGCTGACGCTCGCAACGCAGCTGCACCACAAATATCCCCTTTGTCTGACCGAATTGATTCTGGCCAACTTATATGAGTCCATCAGTAATGGTGTGACTCAACTTAAGGTTCTAGGAGACAGGGGGAGCTTGCTGCTATCTGGTCCCTTCTGGCTTCTCCAGCTTTGGCTCAATGCCACCTTCGAATCTTTCCTTCCCCAAAAGAACAAGATTAATGAAGAGGCTCCTGAAATCTTGAATAGGAGAGTCGAAGGCACCAGGCTTTCATTGCTAACTCCCACTGACGAAGGCCAACAGTTTCAAAAGGCTTTCACAAGCTTTGTAATGATGTTTGCGGAGCGAAAGAGCTTTGTTTCGACTATGGCTCCCTTTGCCAGTCGAAAAGTTCGTCTGGAATGGTTCACCAGACCATACCCTTCGAATGTGGAGGATGACGTGACTGATGAGTTCGTGAGCATGTGGGAGTCGTTTTCCCGCCCCAGGATCATACCCTTAAGATTCAAGAGCTCAAAAAATCAATTGAGCTTGATTTCTTATCAACCAAATCTTGTCTCTCGACAATTTGGTATTGCTCAATCACTCCCTTCACCTATTTACCCTCGAGAGAAGTTGCTGCTTTTTTATAATGCAGATTACTCGGAAGATGCCACTACCAAGCACATTGGTAGGTATTCCGGTCGAACTATACTGACCTTGTTCAACTTTAACCTTCATTTCCTGAGTTCCATCACTTTTGAGACGTGGTGGAAACAGTACTATGACGAAGAGTTCTTCGATGAGAAGGACTTCGCCCACCATCTATGTGAGGCGTTCAAGTTGGTTCTCGACAGAGTCAAGAAAGGTATTATTCTTCTCCATCTCTTCATTCTATATTCGTCTTTCGACACTTAATTAACTATAGTTGTCTTGTCTTCTGCCTAGCTGTCAAGAGAGTCGCCTCGAAGAAAACTGTTGAGAGTTCAAAAGGGGGAGACTCCGCTGTCAACCCTTCTCCCAAGGTATTTACTTTTCCTTCGAATCCTCATTTTTTATCTAACATAAGTCCTGACCCCTTCGACTTGATTTCCTGGGTATTCAGAAACCTACCCCGAAAAAACGGAAGGTTCAAGAGATCCAAATCTCTAGCGATGAAGAAGAGGAGTCTCCTCTTGTTCCTTTGCAGAGACGAATATTGAAAAAACCAGCTCCTACCGTCGAACCCCATCCAAAAATCAGGATTAAAACTACAGCTGGGAGGCTACCTCCTGTAGTCATCAATGAACCTACTGAACAGGAGGTAATCGCTAGGTTAAACAATCCCAGCGAAAGTGACAAATCTAGTCCTGGTGCTTAAATCCCAGTCCAAGTATTTACTTCGACTGCTTATTATTTATTTCTTCCACTCTCTTTTACTTTGTGATGATTCTAAAAGCAACAAATTCTTTCTATTTCCCAGGACACTGCTGGCACTTCGACACGAATTCCTACTCATGTCGAGGATTCGGTCACTCTCTTGAATAGTGAAGGGGATCCCACTTATAGGCCCTCTTCGGCGAAAGGCTCTTTTATGAGTTCAGTTGACAAAGTAAATCAGACTTCTGAACCTCAACATGAAACCATAGAAGAAGCTGATGAAGAAGAAGCTGCAGGAAACCAAGAGGAGACTAAGGTTCCGCTGGTTGAAGTGCGAGAGACTGAGGAGGAAGGTACCCCTGGCGTTGAAACTGAAATAGAAAGGGAGAATGTAGAGATCCCTGAGGCTGACGGTGAAGAGGTTTTTGCTGAAGGAAACCAAAATCCTCCAGGTACTGAAACAATCCCAAGTCAAGTGGCCAACGTGGTTGTTACAGCCAACGAAAGTATCCTTTCGAAGGGATCCAGAACCAAGGAGGACTTGGCCTTACTAAAACAACAGAATCTGTTAGGTTATCTGACTGCAATTCTAGAGGGTCGAGAGAGTTCCTCTGATCGCAGCGCCTCGACTACATCTGGAAGATCTACTTCGACTTCCCCTCTCGACGAGGCTCTTCAGAAAGTTAAAGCACAGATCTTTAAAAGAGATTTGATGTTAACTTTAGAGGGGGAACCAGCAGCTCCTTCCTTTCTGAAGACTATCTTGAAAGCTATCGATCTTCTTGTTGCTCCTCCGGATGTAGCCAGTGTAATCTTGGATTTACTCTCTATTGTTGACCAGGTATCAGCGGATTACAACCGTCAGAGAATTCTCAATCGTGAGATCGAAGAAGCCAATGGTCAAGTGGTTGCTGCTTGGCATGCTGCTACTGAATCCGCTTCTAGAGTAAAGGACTTGTCGAAGGCCCAGGAGTCTAGGCAAAAGGCAGTCAAGGAGATTGATCGAGACAATGTTCAATTGAGGGCACAAATTGCAGAGTTGGAAGCCAAAATTGCTGCCAACAACAAAAAGAAAGAGGAGCTTCTTGCTGTGAACAATGAGTCAGAAAGCCAAGAAGAATTGGCTGAAGGGTTAAGACATACCGATCGAGCTCAATCTCTAGATGCTAAGCTTGAAACCCTTCACCAATCGAAAGCTCTATGTGATCGACGGCTAGAATTGCAAAGAATCAAGTATCTCCAGATTAAATCCAATCTTCCCTTTTGAATCATGTTTCTCTCAATTATGTAATCACTTTCTGTAACAATTTCAGAGCCATTTTGGCACTCTTAATGAAAAATTTTAAGTTTCCATTTTGGCATTCTTTATAATCAGTGATTATATATTATTTATTTTTATCTCTTGAAGCATAGATCTATACGTTTTCAAGTATTTACCATTTACCTTCAAGAGTCTTTGATCTTCGCTTAATTCTTCGATCTCATAGGCTCCGCCTGAGAATGCTTGCACAATCTTAAAAGGTCCTTCCCACTTAGGGGACCATTTTCCCAAGCTTCTATCTTTTCGATCCATTGGGAGTATTACTTTCCAAACTAGATCTTCAGGCTGAAACGTCTTGGACTTTACCCTTCGATTGTAGGATTTCTCGATTCACTTCTTCTGTAGTCTCAAAAGATCCAAAGCTTTCAACCTTTCTTCGTCTAAGTCTACTAGTTCATCCAACATCATGCTCCAATAGACTTTAGAATGGATCTCATGATGTATCTGAATCCTTGTCGCTTGCAAGTGGATATCCACTGGTAACACTGCATCATGACCATAGGTTAGGCAAAATGGTGTTGTTCTTGTGGCTTCTTTTGGACAAGTTCGACATGCCCACAGGGCTTGATCTAGTGTCTTGTGCTAGTTTCTTGGTTTCTTTCCCACATGTTTCTTTATTAAACTGATCACTACTTTATTTGCTGCTTCGACCTGGCCATTGGCCTGCGCATAATAGGGCGTCGATGTTAACAGTTTAAATCCCATCTCTGCAGCGAATTCTTGCATCTTTCGACCAGTGAAAACTGATCCTTGGTCTGTAGTTATTGTTTCAGGGATTCCAAATCTGTATATAATGTACCTTTGAATGAACTCAATGACATTCTCCTGGTCTACATTGACTAAAGGAATCGCTTCAATCCACTTAGTAAAATAATCAATGCCCACCAATATATACTTATGACCTTTAGAAGATGATGGTCGAATTTCTCCAATGATATCCAAAGCCCATCATCTAAAAGGCCAAGGTTTCACAATTGAGTGAAGTTCGTTTGCTGGCACATGTTGAATGCCTGTATGTTTTTGGAATTCCTGACACCCTTTTGCAAACTCAACACAATCCTTTAACATAGTGGGCCAATATAAGCCTTGTCGAAACAATAACCATTTCATCTTTTGGCCTACTTGGTGTGCTCCACATGCCCCAGCGTGTGTGGTGGAAAGAGCTATATATGCTTCTGTTTCACTTAAGCATTTTAGAAGCACGCCTTCTGGTGTTTTCTTAAATAGTTCATTTCCCATCAGCACATAACTCAGCGCTCTGTACTTTGTCTTTCGTTCTGTCGAAGCCGCTGGATTTTGTAAATAGTCCATTACAGACTTTCTCCAATCTTGCTCTGTTAGATTGTCTATGAACGAAATTTCAAAATTTTCATGATCAGTGTATCCTATCTTTGTGGTCTTTAAATCTGATGGAAATAACTTGGTGGCAGTTACTCTTCCTCTAACTTCGATTGCCTATTGTAGCCTCTCTTTCGAAACTTTATACCCAGAAGCAATTTGTGCCAAGTCGTTGGCTGCTTGATTTTCCAATATGGGTATGTGTCGAATGCTAACCGCCTCGAAGTTTTTCAACAACTGTCTAGCTATTACGAAATACATAATAAGGTTTTCTTTTATGCATTTGTATTCTTTCGTAATTTGTTTTAGGACTAACTCTGAGTCTCCCATTATTTCGACTTGAGTTGCCCCCAATTCCAACAATATTTCAAGGCCTACAATTAATGCTTCATATTCAGCCTCATTATTGGAGCAGTCCCCATCTATTTTGTACTTAAATGTTGTTGGAATTTTATTTGGAGAAATAATAAGAACTTTGACTCTAACTCCGTCTTTATAACTAGAACCATCAAAGTAAAGTTTCCATGGTTCGATCTCCAAATAATTTAGTGATCTTTTTTTGTATGGAGTGGTCGACTATAAATTCTGCGACCACTTGGCCTTTCATAGCCTTGAGAGGCATAAAAGTTAATGAATATTCAGTTAATGCAAGTGCCCATTTGTCAATTCTACTATGCAAAATGGGTTTTGACAACATATACTTGAAAACGTCAAAATGAGACGAAACATAAACATTAACTGGCTTTATATATTGCTTAAGTTTTGTACATGAAAAATATAGACATAAACACAGTTTTTCAACTTCGTTATATCTAGTTTCTGCATTGTTTAAAACTCTACTGAGGTAGTATATTTTCCTTTCGATACCATGCTCATCCTCCTAAGCCAGCATGCTCCCTAAAGTCTTATCAGACGCAGCTATGTACAGCCTCATACTTCTACTTCGACAAGGAGGCACCAGAATAGGTGGTTTAACAAGGTACTCTTTGATTTTTTCGAAGGCCTCTTAATGTTCCTCCCTCCATTCAAATCCTCCTTTGTTGAGTCGAAGTAATGGCGAAAAGGCTTGCGTTTTCCCACTAAGGTTGGATATAAATATCCTAAGGAAATTTATCTTCCCAAGTAAGGATTGCAATTCCTTTTTGTTAGTTGGTGCTTTGGCTTGCAAGATAGCTTTGGTCTTGTTTTGGTTTATCTCAATGCCTTTCTTGTGGACTACAAAACCTAAGAAATCTCCTGCTTTTACACCAAAAGCACACTTCAGAGGATTCATCTTCAGGCCGTAGTGTCTCATTCTTTCAAAGGATTGTCGAAGATGATCCATGTGAGCCTTCCCTGAAACAGATTTGACAACAATATCATCAATATAAATTTGCATGAAAGTGTCAATAAAGTCATGGAAGATCGAATTCATGGCTCTTTGGTACGTTTCCCCTGCATTCTTTAGGCCAAAAGGCATCACTACCCATTCATAGGTGCCTAAAGCCCCAGGGTAACGAAAGGCCGTCTTCGACAAATCTTCTTCAGCAATGAAGATTTGATTGTATCCAGAGTAACCATCCAGTATACTCATGTATTCGAAACCAGTGGCAGAATCCACAAGCATTTCTGCCACTGGCATTAGATATTCATCTTTGGGTGTTGCAGCATTGAGATCTCTGAAATCGATGTACACCCTCAAGGTACCGTTTTTCTTTATAACAGGTACAATATTTTCAATCCATTCGATATACCTGGTCGTTCTAATGAACTTGCATCTCAGCAGCCTTTCGACCTCCGTTTTGATTTTTGATAAAATCTCTGGTGCAAACCGTCTTGGAGTCTGCTTAACAGGTTTCTTTCCAGGCTTTATTGGTAACTCCAGTTCGACCAATCCTATGTCAAGACCAGGCATCTCGTCATAGTCCCACGCAAAGATTCCCTTGAACTCTTTCAGTAATTTGATCATTTCGACCTTGAGTCCTGGATCCATTTTTGTGCTTATGTATGTGGGCTTGTTCACAGGACCTTTGCCTAGATTTACCTCTTCTATAGGATCTTGCGCCAACATTCTGACATTGTTCGCTAGCGGGTCCTTTTCGAAACCAAGAGGTTCGTCGTCATAGATGGCGTCTAACCTCTGGTCTAGAAAGTCTTTCGTTTCCAAGTCGGGAGGCTCTGGGTCGAAATCTTTCCCAGGTCTTGTCTTCGAAGGGACTTGTTCATTGGCTTCAGAAGCCACATGTGATCGGTGGATTTAGAACTGACTGTTTAACGCTGGTTCACGAAATGTCGCGGAAGCAAGAGTCGCCACCGTCTTTTATTTTCTCCAATATGGACAGGACAAAAGCACAGCAAAATTCCTTATGAGATAGTTTCTCGGTTCGGGAGGTAGATTTATAGAAAGGGAAGGTGTTAGCACCCTTTCTATCCATGGTTATCCATGGGCTCTTAGATACTTGCTCATTTGTGTTTTCAAAATGTTTTGCTTTTCAATTGTGAGTGGGTTTGAAAAAGTTTTGTTTAAAGATTTCGGAATAACTCTTGTATCAGTCCTCAAGAGTGTTTGAAAAATTATTTTGAAAGCTTTTTGAAAGTGTCGGTGTGAAAAGAGTTTTGATTTGTTTTTTGAATAGAGCAAGTATCCATGAGTCATCTACCTACCCTAAGGAATTAGGCTGTGTAAATATCCTTAAGGTAGTGCCATCCCACCATTGAGAGGTAGGTAGCACCACCGTTGGAGGTGTTCGGGTCAATTCGTTTGTAGGGATAGTGTGGTCACCAGAGCAACAGTAGGACACCTTAGAAGCTACCCTTATGCCCTTTATCCTTTTTTAATCCGAGGCAACCGTTTCGAGGCAACTGGATCATGGACATAAGGACTTACTAAAACGTCCTATACTCGACGACCACGTTTCGAAGGTAAGGCAACAGGTGAGGCGTACCCTAAGAGTGGTGTGTGAATTTGTGTGTTATTTTCATGTTAATATTTGTCTTTGATCATGCATTTGTGAGCTACGCTTGCTTTTAATTAGCCATATATTCTTTCATGCAAAGTTTAGCAGTTAAAAGTGCGGAAATTTAAATGCGGAAAGATAAATCCTACGCTATTACAAGGCGCGGGTCTATACATCGCCAAATTACAAAGACCCATTTTAATAAAAATGCGGAAAGTAAAAGACCTAATTACTATTACAAGCCTTGAGCAGTTACATAATATTCGAAAAGAAAATAAATGCGCGAAAGAATAAAATAGAACGTCCGAGGGTTTTGACCCTTTTGAAATTAAATTGAATTAAAAGCTAATTGATTATTAAATTAAAGAAAGAAATTGTTTTTTAGGTTTTTGGTATTTATGAAAATAAAGAAAATTAAAATTAAAAGGAAACCCTAATTCTAAGTTATTTTTAATTATTAAAGAAAATATTCAAGTTAATCTAATTTACACTAATTAGTTAAATTACATGTTTATTTACAAAAGTAATAATTAATAATAATAATAATGGGAGAGAATTATTTATTTAAGAAAAAGGTGAGAATGTTAAAAAACCCTAATTCTACCTATTTTAATTTATTAAGAAAAATATTAAAGTTTTAAAACCTAATTTACTAAATTAATGGTTAGAGTTTATTTACAAAATAAATTAATAGTGAATTAAATATTAATTAAACATATTTTAGTTTCTGATTTTTTTTATAGAAAATTATTTTATGAAATTAAATAAAACAATTAAAACAAATTAAAACAAAAAAGAAAAGAATTGAAAAGAAAAATAAAACTAAAATGCAAACCAGGGGGTGTCAGGCCCATTATGGAGGTTTTTTGTGAAGTAATTTGGCCCACTAAATCAAAGCCTCTTTTGACTTTCCATGTTTGAGTGCATGTGGTTGACTAGCGTGTACCATGGGACGGCATCATCTGGCCACTGGATGGAGCATCAGGGACACTTGGCAAGCCTAAGCGTTAGGATGTATGGTAGAACGTTTGAAGGAAGCTGCATGGGAATACGTTACAACAAAAATTATTGATTAAATGGGGGGACCTGGGAATCGAACCCAAGTCCCTATACCTGCAAGACACGTCTTCTACCACCAGGCCATTTGCGTTTATTTGTTAATATAATGAAGAATGATTATTATAAAAAGAAAACAAGCGTTAGTGGTATGAACAACAAATTCACGCGCCAAATTTGAATTGTCCACTAACATCAAGCCACGTCCATCTTCTTCCTCGCTTTCCCTGTAATTATAAAACAAATAGCGGGGGTTTTAAACCCCCACTAACACAGCCATGAAAAAATAGCGATTAGCATATGCCTTAACATAAATTGAGCGCGAGGTCATCATTGAGTTTGTATGGAGCTCCTGAGTTCAATGGCATAGGTCTCAAGATCCAATTTTTCCATATGAAGAAAACCCTATTTTGGAGTTTCTGAAACCCTAGGTTTCAACAATGGTGGATTCTGATTTAGGCAATATTATCACAATTGACTGGTACCAATCGCTTCAGAATGTTAGTATTAGCATAAATCAATCAAGAAAGATGGCTAACAATGCATGAATCGTGATATGGAATTCAAGGAATTTTGGCAAACCGTAAAACCTGTGTTCTATGATTCTTGGCATGTTTTGATTGATTCTTGATTGCAAAAGCTTCCTGGATGGTCCAGCAATGTGTTGGAATCCTTTAGAAGCTTTGAATTATCCTCTAGGTATGAAATCAGTTTCAAGCTTTTTGGCCAAAAATTGCAAATTGGTTATGCAGCTTCTGAGCAGTTTTTCGTGTCTGCTTGAATAGGGTTGAGTTGTGCCTTTGTATCTGAACGTGATTAGGTCAAAAAACCAAGCCCATAGTCCATGAATTAATGATTTTGATATTTGATTTCCAATCATGTAAATCCAATCTTTTTTCAATCTTTTTGCCATGAAACTCTTTCCAATTGTGAAAGATATTGCCTTTTTAAATGTGAAACGAAATCTTTAGCACATAATGAGTGAATTTTCTTTGGGTAATGATTCATGAAAGAAATTGAGGCCCATTAGCATTTTTGAAGCCTTTTGTGCAAAGTTGACTTTTCAAAATTCCCAAAAATTTCCCAACTTCTCCAAGGCATATCTTGCTCAATTTTGAAGCTATGATCATGTTCTTGGACATTTTGGAAAGGTCTTGAAGTCTTCTAACCAATGCCTTTGGTCCCATGTCATTTTGATTTACCAATATCAAGTTATGGTCTTTGACTTAAAGTGCCTTTTTGTTGACTTTTGAAAATGACCTATAATGTTGAAATTGATAACTTTTTGTGAGAGCATTTCTTGGACTTGAAGTGTGAATATGGGTTGTAGGAAATGTCATTCCCTTCAAAATGAGCTTTGGATGGAATTTTTCTGATAAACCATGAAGAAGTTATGCCTTGGTCAATTTGCAGTTGACTTTTCAACTGTCCAAAAAATAGAAACTTTTGCATCTTGAGACTTTTTGAGCCATGCTTTGAGAATCATGATCAAGAATTGATCAAATGATGTTTGTGGCTTCAAAATAAGATGTTGACCAAAATTTTTGACTTTTGACTGTCAAATGACCATTTTGCCCCTGCAGTTGACTGTGAAGCAATTAAGGTTTTTGACTGTGCAATTTGATGCTGTGAGTTTTGAAACTTGACATATGAATGCTTGAAAATGTTTATAGGCATTTGGGACTTGATTGGACCCTTGAAAACTTCAATTTCTTTGCCAGAACCAAAACCCTAATTTTGACTGTGTTAGGAGGCAATTGGACTGTGCAATCTTGAGGGATTTTGAATCATCTGAAGATTGATCTTGACAAATCTTGAAGAATATGGGAGGGCAAATTTTGGGGTACAACACCACATATTTAACTTCATCCTCTAAGGCCGCTATCATTCTGTTTTCGGCCACATATGCCGAAATCTTTTGGAGAGTTGATGACTCAGTCATCGTCATCAAACTCGCTGCCCCAGCCCGTTGGCCGTATATCACTGACTCCTCCAAAGTCTATGTTGGATAAGTCTTCTCTATCCCACTGAAAGCCATAATCGGAGTGTAGGTATAAAGAGCAGAACGCGTTAGGAGTTGGAGTTAAATCAAACTCTGGTGGGTTACAAGGCCCTATGTGAGCCAAATTCCTGTCGAAATCATTTTTTCCAACAATGTTTATTTCACCCAAGTAACAACTCTGGTCTGCTTCAATGTTCTCCATAATGCCATCGGGGCGCCACATTATGACCCTTTGGTGCATCGAAGATGGCACTGCTCCAATGCCATGTATCTACTCTCGACCAAGGAGTAGATTGTAGTTGGGCTTTGCTGAAATAACCATGAACATGGTGGGTCGAAGGATTGACCCCACTTTGAGGTCTAGATGAATGACACCCATTGTGGTGCCAATGCCCCCTTCATAGTTGGATAAAACCATGTTATGTGGCTTTATGTCAGCATCCCCTTTCCCTAATTTCTCCAACATAAATTGTGGTATGATATTGATGGTCGCCCCACAATCAACCATAATTTTGTTTATGGTTACCTCTCCAACCTTCTCTTTAATGAATAGTGGTTTCAGATGGCTCTTCATTGCCTCTGTTGGTGGTTCAAAGAATGCTTTTTGTTCCTCCACGTATCCATTGTTCATTATATAGTAACATATTGGCTTGTGTCTAGCCAGTTCTTGTTCGACCATTAGGTCAGTTTCTTCGAATTCGACCTCACGGTTGTATTCTTTGGGCAACACAGATATGGCATTCACCATGATGTCTAAACTGTCACTAGAGTCGGAGTCGTCTTCATCATTCGACCCACACTCTTCCGCCCAGGGCACAGGATTTCTCTCCAGAGGTTTCCTGTGTTTTTTCTGCACATTAGTGCTAACTTCTGGATGAGGTCCAGCAGCCTCTTTCTCGGCCTTTCGCCGTCTTTGAAACCTTCTCCACTGTGAACGAGACATATGATTCTTTCCTTTATAATTGCTCGACACATGGGTCATTTTTTTCGACGCAGAAGCATGGTACTCCTTTCTGTAATCTAGAGAAGAACCTCTTGGTACGTCGAATGCCTGCCATCTATCCTCAGTTGGCCGCTTCCTACCCATGGTATTCAACCAAGTATCTGTAGGCACATTAATTGGAGGCCTAAAAGTTGGTGGCCTCCTTTCCTGATTCATGGGTCTTTGTTGATGTCCTCTTCTGGGGTCAAATCGAATTTCTGGACCCATTCTCTGTTGGACATTGGTGCCCTGTTTTGCTTTTACAACCCGTATCACTTGTATGTGTTCAGCGACTTTCTTATCGAAAATAGAGCTACATCTAGGGCATAGCATTACTTCTGATTTCTTCTTTTGGCATCTATGCATAAAGTCTGCCAAATCTTCATCCTCCTTTGGGAATGCAGTTTTGTTTACCTCTTCTTGTCGAATGGATTCCTCTGAAGCTTTGGCTCTAGAGACTTTGACCATGTTAACCTGCATGCTGCTTTTGGCAGCCAGGTTCATCTTTTGCATTTTGGCCTCCAAGTCCTCTGTCGAACCCTTTACAGAAGCCAAATAAGAACCTGTGGTGGTTCTTTTGCTGGAGCTTTCAGCAACTCCTTTGATTTTGTTTGGGTCTTCAGTAACCCGTTTGATCAGTTTTAGGCTACCAGCAGCTTTCTTGTTTGAACCTTGGCCAACTTCATTTTTTAAATCCAGGCCTTCAGTGGCCTTTCTCACCCCTTCAATAGTTTTCCTGGAGATATTTCCAGTGAAACTTCCAAAGATAGGTTTTGTGATAACATCTTCAGACACTTCCACCATATGAATGCCGACTGGTTCAGCATAATGCGCCTCTGTCTGCATTGGGTTTGTGTCGATCTTCATTGCTGGTTTATCAATAAATTTCAGCCTTCCTTCCTTCAGTGCCTGTTGAACGAGATCTCTGAAAAGGAAACATTGTGAGGTTTTATGTCCCCAAAAATTATGGTATTTACAAAAACCTCTTTTCTTTCTTTGTTCTAAAGGAGGCAGTTTAGCCCCTGGAGGCACTATCATCTGTCCATCTTTAACTAATAGATCGAATATTTCATCACACTTGGATATGTCGAAGCTATAAGTTTTCTTAGGAAATTTATCACTATTTTTCTCAGGTTCTACAGGATTTTTCCCATTTGACGGCACTAGCAATTTACAAGAATATGGTGGTCTTTGTTTTAATTCAGCTAAATCAATTTCGCCTTCTTCGACATCTATAGGATCGTTGTATGTCTTCGGATCATCATCATCCATTTCGACATAAGCTACCCTTTCTCGTCGATGAGTTTTGGCAGTTTTAGCCTTTTCAGCTTTAAGGCGTTCTACTTGTCGAACCTTATCAGCAAGTTGGGCCATATCCCTTAGGTATTGTGTATCTAACTTTTTCCTAATCGAATAATCCAGACCCCCCGCCCCCCCCCCCCCCCCCCCCGCTGCTATTTCAACTAATTCATGCTCAGGCACTTGGGCAAAGCATCTGGCTTTGAGTAGTCGAAATCTATAAATATTCATCAATTTGCTCTGTGAACCTTCTTTTTACACTAGCCAATTCTTTTAGACTTATCTTGGTTTGACCCATGTAAAATTGTTCATGGAACAATCTTTCCAATTGGTTCCAGTTCTAGATCGAATTGGCTGGGAGGGTAGTGAACCAAGTGAAAGCGTTCTTAGTCAAGGAACTTGGGAAATATTTGATTCTAAGGTTATCATTGTTTGCTATCTCTCCTGCCTCTATCAAATATCTAGCCACATGTTCGACAGTCGACTCTGTCGTATCTTCTGAAAATTTAGTGAATTTTGGGACTTTTCCCCTAGGTGGTAAGTCTGTTTGCAGAATATATTCTGACAATGGGGATGTAAAGTTTGGTCTATGAAAACCAACATTCATCCCGTTTTGAGGCATGATCCTCTCGATCATGGCAGTTAGATTATTGTCCGTCCCATAGTTCTGGTGTCGAACTTGCTATATTAATTCGTCAGCGTTTTGGTTTCTATTAGCCATAATAACGCCTTGATCGATTTCTCGATGGTTTCGAGGTATCTCTCTCCTTGGTTGTTCTACTTCTACCCTAGGAACTTGGGGGTTTGTATTAACGGTCAAATCTTCTTCCATAATTACCCCTTGATTTACCTTTATTGGTATCCTCTGGGGTTGTCGAACAACTTGGGGTACCCAAAGAATTCAGCCATGTGCGTCATTTGCGCTGTCATCTGTTGATTCGACTGTCTAGCAGTCTGAATGAGGGAATTTAGCACTGTACTTAAAGTTTGTGCTAACATCTGTACCATTTCATGATTACTTTCGTCCATTTGTTGCCTCAAAATTGTTGTCGAAGCATTTGTGAGGCTTGGTATCATGTGAGATGGCCCTCCCAAAATTTGGTTTCTACTGGCTCCAGACCCTTGTAATGGCGATGTTGCATTCACTAAAGGTTCTGAAAAAGTGGACGTAGCATTCATAAGGCTAGCCATTTCAGTAGTTGGCATGCCATATGGTTGTTCTCGACCCATCCAAGTTGTCGAAAAGCCTAGGGATATAGTTGATCGAGATCCTAGATTTATCCTTGGTGGAGGCGTTCCCAAAGGACCTCTTGGATCTACATACGAAAGTAAAGGTCCAGTTTGATTCGTGGTTAACGCTGGTATTGATCCAACAGAAGTTGGGATATTCCCTTCGACAGTAGTAGTGACCGTTGTTCCTGTGATCGGTGGAGGTATTTCTCCATGGTTTGGCTCGTTAGCCATACTACTCTCTCTATTTTCTTTCCTAACAGTATATTTGTTGGTTACTCTACCACTTCTTAATAACATGCAATGTTATAACTGTACAGAAAAAACACAGTAACGTAGAAAATTAGCAACGTCCCACCGGGTGTGCCAATTTGTTTACCGTGGTTTTTTGTAAACAACCGCTGATCTCCAAAAAGGTAAGTTTTTGGTTTACTTACGGGATCGATCAAACTAATCCCAGGACATATGCTAATTTTTATGTAAAATGAGTAAGAAGGAAGAACGCACGTTCGACCCAGAGAAAGGATGTTTGAGATTGTTGAAAAGTAAGCAAAAGCATAAAAATGCAAGTAAAAGAAGTAAAAAGATGACTTTGCAGGATAATGGTAAAGTAATGTAAAAAGACTTTCATTAAGTAAAAAAGGTGTTTCCAACGTACATTGCTCAGCTTTATCCTTTCTCACACAGTAGTTACTTGGATAATATTTTAGAGATTTAGTACAATAGGTTGAACACACTTGAAAATTACACAAGTTTCTTAATTTATACTAAAAGTAGGTAACCGTCGAGGGGACATTTCATGCTAGGATGAAGACAAGTGTCTTCTTCATGTCTCTCGACCCATAGCTTTTTTCCACGTTGCCTCTTCTCAGACGCTGATGAAAACTGCCTTTCCCTCCAATAATTCAAAATTCAAATAGTCTTCGTTCCCTGTGCCGAAGCGTGAACACTTTTCCTCAGTCGAGCAACATAAATCTGCTTCAGTCGAATGATCCCTTAGTCGAAGATTCCTATCATAACTTATATTTTTTTCTTAAGTTATCTTATGTGTCGAATCATACCTCCTGGTTTGGTTCATTTCCAGTTGTTTGGTCCAAAAGACCAAATATAGTAAGTGTCGAATTTGGGAGCCAACAATTTTTTTACCTAACTTTATGGCAATTTTTCACATAGTTCCATTGAGAATCTTCAAAAGCAATTCAAAGATGGGTTGTAGAGCACATTGCAAGATTTACAAAATGTCCAAGAACTCCTTGAGATCATTCTTGAGCAAAGAGAATCGAAGGCAAGAAGTTAGGGTTTTCAAACTTAAATTACAAGCCATTTTGTGAAGAACACTTGATCCAATCTTCAAGCATGATGTACAAATCTTGCTTTGCAGGTTTCAAACTTACTAATCACTCAATAATTTAATTTTTACACAACATATAGAGCCATTGTCCTAGCATTTGATCCATTATTTAAGTTGCATTTCCATTTTGGGAAGAAATTCACCACTTCCATTTTGGAAAAGTGACTTTAATCACAATGTCAATTCTTCTTGAGCCCATACATTGTTGTTTCTGACTCCAAAACATTTAAAAGCAAGAAGCAACATATCTACAGCCTGCTAACCACCCTACAAATACTTGTACTTCACATTGAAACCATGTTTGTCAACTTTGCTTCAAAATCAAGTAACAAAGCCATAACATGTGATTTCAATTTTTGAGTTGTTTCAAGCCTCAAAACCTCTTGCCTATAAGTGCATACACTATTTGCAAGCTAACACACGAGTCCAAGCATCCTAAAACTCTCCAAAACACCATTCCTGCACAAAACTGTCCAACTTGACAGTTTTGAGCCAAAACTCATCATCTTCCTTTCCACTCGTGCGTTTTAAAAACTAATCATTCAAACACCTTCTATAAATCATACCAAAGTAATCCAGGCCCCTATTTCAAGACTGTAACTCCTCCATCACTACCCACCATTTTCAAAAATCAAGCTTGCAGGTTGACTTGAGTAGAGAGATTTAGGGACTTTTAAGGCAAAGTAGGAGTTGGAATACACTCAAGGAAGTCCAGACAAGCTAAATAGATCCTCAGGCCATCTCAAAAGTTGCTCAAACTCCATTCACGACTCCAGCTGCAAGAGGTAAGTTTTCAAACTTCCATCTCTTCATACAGGCATCATTTGTTTCTGATTTGTGAAGAAAAAATGTAGATATCATTGCTCTAAAATTGACCATGTTCATAGTTCCCATTTATATTGACTGTGTATAGAGAATTTTGGATTTGAAATTTCTGAGAAAATTAGGTTTCAATTTAGGGCCAGTAAAATTAATCTTCATCTTTGACTTTTAGCTTACATAAGTTATATGGTTGGATTCGTGAGAAAAAATAGCACAACTTTCATGTTTTCATTTTTCATTTTTGTTGAGAAATGAATGAGATACAGATGGTCCGGCTGGCTGAAGGTTGAAGACGAAGTACAGGCCATAGAAACATTTTACCTTACGTATTTATTCTTTCATTTAAGTTAACGGATGTATAGCCACCCCAGTGGTAAGGCAGCACGCTGGTATTCAGGAGGTCATGGGTTCGAGCCTCAGCGCGTGCAGCCTTTTGCTTTTTTCTCATTTTTACATTTTTTTGTTCTTTACAGCTCCTGGGCCCAGTTTTGGGGTTTCCATCCTTATTGCTTTCACTAACTCCATGTTCTATT
This sequence comes from Vicia faba, assembly GCA_948472305.1. Lineage (NCBI taxonomy): Eukaryota > Viridiplantae > Streptophyta > Magnoliopsida > Fabales > Fabaceae > Vicia > Vicia faba. The sequence continues at coordinate 9,354,422 of OX451737.1, forward strand.
TTTACACCTCCCTGATTTTCTCTTCATATTTTATTTTTTTATTTTATTTTCTTTATTATCTTTATTATTATTATTATTAATATTACTATTATTATTAATAAATATTTTTTATAGTTATTAATAAAAATCCAAAAAATGTTTTTTTATCTTTATATTTATTTAGTTTATTTTGTCTTATAAAATCAAAAGAAATAAAAAAAATGTTTTCTTTAATAAGTTAATTCTTTTTTTTATATACTTAGATAATAAATCTTGACTATTATGTATTATTTCATTATTTTCTTGAAAGTTAAAATAAATTTAGAACCTAGGCTTATTTTGGTTAATTAACCTTTTTGTATCTTAATAAAATTCACAAAAACCCTAAAAAAAACTTTTCTAAATCAATTTTATTTCTTTTAAAAAATTAGGTTTACTTCCCTAAATTTAATTTGGACCAATTGATCATCACCCTTTAGCTTGATTAAGGCCAAAACATTTTCTTAACAAAAATCCAAAATAAATCAATTTCTTTTCCTTTTATACTTGTATATTATGTTCATTTCAATCCTTGTACATTGATATCAAATTCAATTTGGTTGTAATAGATTAATTAGGTTTATATTCTTGCAATCCCCACAAATGTTATAATAGCGTAGTAACTTTAAATTTCGCAATTTATCGCTTTTACATAACATGCTAGTAATTAGGGTTTGTATGGAAAGAATAAAATCAATCAAGTAGAAAACCCTAATTCAAGACAAAAACAAGCATGAAAATAATACACTTGCACACAAGCACCCCTAGGGTAAAATCCACTTGGTTGCCTTACAAAATGGCCATATTACGCATGTAAGGTATCTTAGCAAAAACAAACAAACACAAGATCATAGTCCCTCGATGACGTTATCTAAGTTTCCTTACAAATGATCTTAGTCCCTAAAAAAGAATGCTAAGGTACTTTGCAATATTGCTAATCATGGCTACACGATGACCCACGCCCGTCCCGTTAACATCCAAAGATAGGGTTGCTTACCAAATCAATGGTAAGACAACAATGTCAAAGGAAAATAAAATGAAAAAGAAAGACATTTGAGTAGGTAGATTGCTCCTAATTACTTGCTCCATTTCAAAACAAACATCCTTGCTATTTTCAAAACAAACACATACACTTTCAAACATCTTACAAAATTGAAAACATTTTCAAAAGATCAAACATCTTTGTATACATTCTTACGAACGAGAATCATTACAAAGATTGCCTAAACAATGGCCTCTTTTACAAAATACTTTCAAAAAAACCACACAAAGCATAATTTCAAACAAAAGCAAGTGATCTAGCAAGTAAGTAAGAGCCCATGGAAAACCATGGATGAAAAGGGTGCTAATACCTTCCCTTTTCATAATCTACCCCCCGAACTCAAGAAACAATCTCAAAGGTCTTTCCTGTGCTTTTTCACCTTTCCTTTTGGATAAAAGAAAAGTCGGCGGCAACTCTTGCTAACCACAACATTTGTGATCAAACGCAAAACACCCAAGTCAGTTCTCCCACCGTATCACACGTTGTCAGCCGTCAAACTAGCCACACAATCTTTAAATTGGTCAGTAGAGGTTTCTTGTGGCACATGGGTCGTCTTAAGAAATTTCACCAGAGCCTTTGCATGAGCTTCAGAGCATAACAGTAAGGCTAGCATAGAAATTTTTGAAGGGGTTTGTTCCAATTGTTCGACCACATTGTAGTCGCTTTTCTTGATAATCTTTAAAATTTCTTCCATCTCCTTCTTGGAAGCCTCTGGGATAGATACTGAATGTGCCTTCGTCTGGACAGGCTCAACTAGTACGTCTTTGCCCCGAGTCTCGGTCGACTCGGTGATAGGGGTGTCAGCAGGGGTAACCACAGGAATTATAGTAGTAGCATCAACAGGAACAAAAGTAGGAATGATCACGAGACCAGTAACAACTTTCAGAGGAGAAAACTCAGAGGAGAACACTCTTCCACTTCTGGTTATTTTGCTGGTTCCAACAATGTTGCCAATGTCGGGATCAACCTTTTCAGAAACCTGGTCTTTATCAGCCAACCAATCTTGCTTGACGCCGTGGTAGTAGACGTCACCCCCATAGTTCCAGGGAACGGTTTTGTCTGAGGATTAGGGGATTGGCCCTGGAATAGTAATTATTAGTGGAGTCACCTTCGAACATATATAATCCTGACGGGTCTTTTGGTGGAGACCCTGGGAGGATTGGCGGAAATGGTTATTATTGAAACATCCCTGCACGAAATGGTTGGAACGAGAGTCTTCTCAAACAAAATCTCTCTGTCATCCATCAAGCGCTGAACACATGTCTTCAACAAATGACAACCATCCAGTAGAGATAAACAAAAGTGGCAACCTATGCCACCGCCCAGAAATAAACCGGCCTTCAATAGGTTCCTCTTGACGGTCAGGAGACGAGTAACAAGTTCATCAACAACAGTAACAAACACATCATCTTCAACAGTGTTAACACCACGACCATGCTTGGGCATAGGAGCAGTGATAACATTGGGAATCTCAGGGGCGTCAAATTCAATTTCCTTTGCCTCGAGAAGGTCTTGCACCTTGCTTTTCAAAGCCCAACAGTTGTTTGTATCATGTCCTGGACTTTCTGAATGGTAAGTGTGATACGGTGGGAGAACTGACTTGAAGGTTTTGCGTTTTATCGCAAATGTCGCGGTTAGCAAGAGTCGCCACCGACTTTTATTTTATCCAAAAAGGAAAGGTGAAAAAGCACAGGAAAGACCTTTAGAGATGTTTTTCGGGTTCGGGGGGTAGATTATGAAAAGGGAAGGTGCTAGAACCCTTTTCATCCATGGTTTTCCATGGGCTCTTAGTTACTTTATAGATCACTTGCTTTTGTTTGAACGTGTGCTTGTGGTGGTGATTTTTGAAAGTATTTTGAAAATGGAACTTCGTAATGGTTCTCGTTTCTATAAGAACGTCTGCAAAGTGTTTGTTTTGAAAATAGTTCAAAGGTGTGTTTGTGAGATGTGTTTTTGAAAATATTTTGAAAATGGAACTTCTTAATGGTTCTCGTTTCTATAAGAACGCCTACAAAGTGTTTGTTTCGAAAATAGTTCAAAGATGACAGTGTGGGTAAAAATGTTTTTGTTGTGAGCAAGCGAGTAACTGAGAGCGAATCTACCTACTCGAAATGTCTTAAATGTGCTTTTCCTCTTCCTTTAGATGTGGTTGTCTTACCATTGATTTGGTAAGAAGCCCCATCATTGGATGTGAAGGGACGGGCGTTGGGACGTTTGCATAGTCATAGAAGGCAACATATGGGACTTTTTAGCAATGTCGTTTTAGGGACTAGATCGTTTACCGAAGGCAACATCGAGGGTCATCGAGGGACTACGATCTTTTATCAAGGGTCTTTGCTAAAACGCCCATGCTCGAAGGACATGACTATTTTCCGATAGGAAACGAGTGAGATTACCCTAAGGGTGCATGTGTGCAAAGTGTGTCTTATTGCATGCATTTGTCTTGTATTTGAAAGGTTATCTATTTTGCTGATTTTATCTTGCCATACATCCTAGTTACTAGCAATATAAGAAAGCAAGTAAACATGCGGAAAATAAATCCTAAGCTATTACATCACTTTAGGGGGATGGGGGTACAAATTTACAGTGGGGATGACGTAGGATTTAAAATAATACAACCACATCGAATGATTATGAAAAGAATGTGAAAATAGTGTAGAATAAAGGAAAAATGCACTTTTGAACTGCTATGTGTCGACACATAGCTTCTTCCTGCCCCTGTAAAATAAAATTAGTTCAGTATGGATCGACACATAATGGGATGTGTCGACTCACGAGCCTTCTTGTATCGACGCGAAATACGTATGTATCGACTCATAGGCTCTTCCAGCTTCTGTTAAGTGAAATCTGTTCAGTATGTGTCAACACATAATGGGATGTGTCGACTCATACACCTTTTTGCATCGACGCAAAATGCATATGTGTTGACTCATAGTCCTTTCCAGCTTCTGTTTTGTGACCTGAACTCAGTATGGGTCGATGCATGAGGGTCATGTGTCGACTCATACCCTATATTTTTACTAAGATGGGTCGACACATGTGGATATGTGTCGATACATCCTGCATTTTTCTGCCTTAAACACCATTCTTTGCATACATCAACTAGTTTTTAACACATGAATGAATAACATGAACAACAAATAAATGAATAAGCCTAAACAAAGTGCATATGACTAGTTCAAAAAAATATTAAAGTACTACATCTTGTTTTCAAAGAACAACAACTTGTTAATGATGTAATGACAAGATATCAAGTCAAGAAGACTTTCCTTTGGGCTGTACTGGTTGTTTTAGATCTGAATGCTTTTTCAAATGATATGATAACCTTGTGAGTCTTCAGGAAATTGCTCTGGACTACTAGAACTGAGTTGGGCTGTACTGTAATATTTTTGGTATTTTTGATGATGAAGGTGAGTAGCACTACAAGGACTGTTTTTATGTTTAGACAAACTTTGCATGAAGTGTTTGGCTTAAGGAGAGTTTGTAGGTTGGGGTCTGTTTTGAACAAGAGCATATTTGATTTTGAAAAATCAGTCAAGGTTAACAAGAATATTGTTTTTCTGCTCAATGAGACTCTTTATTCTCTCTCTCTCTCTCTCTCTCTCTCTCTCTCTCTATGCCTCTTCCAAAGTCCAACCCTCTTTTTCTTATGAGACTGTCCTCTTTTTGTAGACCCCTTGACTGTGGTTTAGGGGGGAAAACAAACAAGTCATTTTGAATTATTTTGGCATACTGTTTTGACACTTTCTGCACACAATTTTCTTTTGCCATTTTGGTGTAATTTTGGGGCTGTCATGGTGCATGCTTGAGCTGACTACATAGAGAAGTTTTGGAATGTATTGGCAGCATGTATGCTTGAAATGCAGCATAGTTGTAGCATGTGATACATCATATTTTCTTCAATTTTGGACAGCATAGTTGTAGCATGTCACAAATTTAGTCTTGTGCACATTATGTCAAAAGGCAAAAATATTGTGGCAAGGTTTTAATCAAGACATAGTTTTAGAATATGTAATTTTACAAAAATGTAACTTTGTAATAACTTGAATTACTTGCATCATCTTGAATTAATTGGAGTTGTAGTAAAATGCCATGAAGCAAATGAAATTAACCAAGTATAGAGAATACTTAGAAAAATCTCAAAGTCTTGCAAAGTTGGATTTTTGATTCTCTTGACTTCTTAATGATCAAGCTTGATATTTTTGAATGTCTTGATGAAATTTGATCTTTGGGTTGTAATGTTGACCAAAAAGTCAAAGTTTGACTTTCTAGTATGCAATTGACCATTTTGCCCTTGTGCCAATTTCAAGCCTAAATTGATGTATCAGTGCTGCAAACTTGGCGTCTTAGAATATCTTGTGAGAAAATACTTGAAAAATGAGAGGGCAAATTTTGGGGTACAACAGTAAGCACAAAGAGAATTAGGGTTGTGGTAAGGAGAGGCAGTGTTGGGATTCTTCGGAGCTTCCTTCAGTGTTACCAGATTAGACTTCAGTAAATGTGGCAAGACTTGACATAGAGTCATGTTTATCCGGGTAAACAGTCTTACCGGCCTTTCTGTTCTAGGTTGATTATTCCTTTGTTGGGTAGGTCCAGGCTTAGAGATCAGGACAGCCCCTACCGCTGGACAGTGTTCAGTTCTGTCCTGATTTCTTTGATGGTACAAAACACTAACCTCTTTCCTCCCAGCAAATGGCTTCCTTATGACACTGGAGGATGCTTCCCTTTGGATCTTACCACTCCTAATTCCAACTTCCACCCTCTCTCCTGTCAAAATCAATTCAGTGAAGTCGGCTGGAGAGCTTCCAATCAGGTGATTCAAAAATGGACCAGATAAGGTACCCAAAAACATATTTGCTAGCTTCCTATCCGACAGGGGAGGCTGGACTCTTCCTGCTAAGTCCCTCCACTTCTGAGCATAGTCCTTAAAGCCCTCGCTCGAACCCATAGACATACTTTGGAGTTGAGTAGAAGTGGGAGCAAGGTCTACATTATACTGATACTTCTTTTAGAAAGCAGCAGCCATGTCTTCCCAATTACGGATGTTGGCCCCTTCCAGCTGGTAGAACCATTCTAATTGAGTTCCGGACAGACTTTCCTGAAAGAAGCGGACCCACAAGTCCTTGTCAGCATTGTGAGGCTGGATCTTCCTCATATAAGATCGGAGGTGCATTTTGAGACATGAAACCCCGTCATATTTGGAAAACACTGGCACCTTAAACTTTTGTGGGATGACAACCCCAGAGACCAAACCCAGCTCTTCAAAGTCCAGACTCGGTACCTCCCAGACCTCCATTTCATTCAGACGATCCTCCAATTGTTTGTATTTTTCATCAGCGGGAGGATACTGCTCCTCATCATAGTCAGTTTCACCATCGAATTCTATTGGACTGGAGTCTTCCTCTCTTGTTTCCTCTTCCTGACTGTTTCCTTCCTTTGATGAAGTTACCAGTTCAGAGGCTCGCTGCACTGGTCCTCTGATCCTTCTTCCCAGATTCACTAATCCAGTTGGCTTCTTTGGCTTCTTCTTTCCTTTAATAAGAATGGCTTTCAGTTCTTCTTGCCCCTTGGTCAGAGCCATGACCATCTGTTGGAACTGGGTATTCTGAGTCTGTAGATCCTTCACTGTTTGTTCTAGAGCCATTGCTGAAATAAACAACGAAGAGGATGAGAAACCTGCTTTAAAACCTGCTTATGAAATGATATGTATGATATATGTATGCAATGTTTTCAAGGATTTCTAAGGCTCAAATTTGCTTAAACAGAAAGAGAACAAACGTTAATTGTATTAAGAAGTTTTATTGGTCACAACAATTCCTCTTGGGCTTACAAAGGGAACAAAGTAATAATAAAATTTTCCAAACACAAGGAAGACTTCAAGCTTCCCACGGGCACATCCTTTTTGGTGAAATGTAGGCATTTATGCTCCTCTCCTCGTGAAGTAACCGGGTGAGATCTAAAACCTTCTTCTCGCTGGTGTAGAATTGGGTTTCAAAGGCATCTCGTTCTTCTTTGAGTTGGATCCAGGATTTCCGTAGCTCTTCAAGGTCAGTTGGCATTTCAGGATAAAACACAATGTAAGGAGTGTCTCCCTCAGCAATTGGCTCCATAATCATAGGTAAGATGGCGGGGTAAGGCATCATAAGACATTGAGCACGAGTTCACACCCATTTGAGGTAAGGCTCAAGAGGGATGAAATTCTTGTGCCCCAGTGTCTTGCTATCAACTCTGTTTATCATGCCCCAAGCTCGAGTGAACCTCTTACGATAACCCTGAACATCATTCTCATAGTCAAAGATGATTCCTTGGACGAGTGTATCATGAGGACCATCCCTTCTAGCATAACCAAACTGTTGCAACGCTAAAGAAGGATTATAAGTGATTCCTCCCCTAATGCCTAAGAGAGGGACATTAGGGAATTCCCCGCGGCGATCAATGATAGTAATGTTCTCCAAGGATCGCGACCACCAATGGATATTTGAATGTGTAAGGGACATCAGCCTACGAGACCATCTCATACCCTACTCATTTCTCAAAATAGACCGGGGTAGGTTCGAAATAAACCACCTAGCCAATAGAGGAGTGCAACACAGAAGGGTCACTCTTCTCTTTAGAGTGCGAGTATGCAGAGAGTGTAGAATATCCCCAAGTAAGGTAGGCACCAGATTATGTGACAGAAAAACCTTAACTGCATTCACATGTATGAGTTGGTCCGTGTTAGGGAATAATACCATCCCATAGATGAGAAGGGCCAACACCTCTTCAAAAGCTTTTAAATCTAGGCTATCCCAAAAAGGGCGAGATTTCTCAAATAAAAACTTAGCTGGAAATCCTTAGACACTTCTTCGGCTTTCCCAATTTGCCACTACATCAGACCGTTGTAAAGACAGAGCTTGAGAAATCTCTTCAGGCTTTGGGTATCTTTCCATACCGTTGAATGGTAGCTGATTAAGGATAGGTACCCCCAATAACTGAGAAAACTCCTCCATAGTAGGCACTAGTTGGTAATCAAGAAAGGTGAAGCAGTGGTGGAACGGGTCAAAGAACTGAAAGAGCACCTTTAACATTTCTTCATCAGGGGTTGCAGTGACCAAGTAGAGAAGTCGGCCATGTTTTTCAGTGAAGAGAGAGCTTTCAGGAATCCTTGATGCTAACTCCTTAAGTTGAGGATGCACTTTCACAAGGTTGATTTGGACAGTGTTCCTGCGAGCGGATGTCATGTCCTACAAAACAAGACAAAGATAAGCCCTAGAAAATCATTGAAATGGTTAGTATGATATGCCATATCATGATGTCATGATTATGCTAAGAAATCACAGATATAGCAAGCACAAGAAAATCACACAAAAGACCTTAGGTTTAAGGCTTGCATGGGTTTTAAGGTCATACCCTCTTGAAGTTGGATTGGTTCAACCTGTCCTATAAATAGTAACCGGGTTCTGATGGATCTCAATATCACTGACCTTTCCCACAAACTTCGTTCGATAGGCGACTGACTCGCAACCAAACAAAACTCAGGAGTTGAGTCTCAATGAGTGTAGCATCGAGTATCTGCCGACTTCTGGAATACACCAAAGATGGCCATCTCACTACGTCCTAATGGCAAAGTTGTTCATTTAAAGGTTCTAAGGTCAGTTGACGCTTTATGACACCACGCAGCGGCCCCGTATTCTCCTTGATTAACTCAAGGGCTACCGATACCAACCAAAGTGTCGCATCAACATAGCCATCGCTTCAACCGTGTCGGTATATCCCGCACAGTTTCCACGATCTATTGCTACTTACCAAAAAGGTTTCCCCTGATCCAGGTATAGGATCTATAGTAACCCAAACAATCCCTTAAAAGTAAAGCAAACAAACAAGTAAACAATTTAGAAATGATCTAGATCCTAAGGTAAACCCCACTATATATTTTCCCCAGCAGAGTCGCCAGTTCTGTGATACGGTGGTAGAACCGACTGTTTAATACTTGTTTACGTTTTTTGTTCGCAAATGTCGTGGTAAGAAAGATTCACCACCAACTTTTATTTTATCCAATAAAGGAAAGGGTGAAAAGAACATAAAAATACCTTTTTCGAGATTTTCTGAGTAAGGGGGTAGATTATGGAAAGGGAAGGTATTAGCACCCTTTCCATCTGTGGTTTCCCACGGGCTCTTAGGTACTTGCTCATTTTTAAAACTGTTTGTGTGTTTGTGGTTTTGAAAGTTTTTGTTGGTTTTATATTAACTCTTGTATCAGTCCTCAAGAGTGTGATAAAGCGTTTTTGAAAAGATTTTTGAAAGTGTGTAAGTGTGAAAAAGTTGTTCTTGAGCAAGTACCTAACAGTTATCTACCTACTCAAAAAAATATGTTCTTTTCCTCCTATCCTTTAGATAGTGTTATCCTACTATTAGTGAGTAGGTAGGCCTATCATTGGATGTTAAGGGACTATCGAAAGGGACGCTATGGTCATCGAAGGCAACTTGTAAGGATATCTTAGCATTCAAAGGGACTGTCATCATATAGGCAACATCGAGGGACAAGAACATTTTTCTCGTAGGCAACTCGAGGGACGTTAAGGGACCATGATCTTTTATGATGACTTTAGAATCGTGGGTATTTGCTAATATATCCCTACGCTCGAGGGACATGACCATTTCCGAAGGCAACCAAGTGAGGAATACCCTAGGGATGCAAGTGTGAGAAGTGTGTCTTTTTTAGTTATATTATCTTTGAAGTTAGTGATCTACGATTAATCTGATTTAGTCTTGTCATGCACTCCTACTTACTAGCAATTATATACAAGCATACAAAAAATATAAAAAGTGAGAAATAAAGGTTCCTACGCTATTACAGGGCTTTGGTGTAGATACATAATAATGGACGAAAAGTAAAGTGCGGAATTAAAAATGCGGGAATTTAAGTCCTAAACTATTACAACTGTGATCAGTTACAATATAATATAAAATGCGCGCGTGAAATAAAGAAGCGTCTAGAAACCTAAAATATTCTAAGTAAAAAAAACTTATTTGGTTGATTTTTTTCGTTTTAATTAAGAAAAATAATTAAACTAAACATCCTAAAGTCTAAAAAAAAAAATTAATTAAGAAAAATAGTTCAAGTTTTTATTTATTATGAAAAGAAAATAATTAAATCTAATTAAATCCTAAGTTCTACTTCATTTTAAATTAAAGAAAATAATTAAAATATTTATTAAATTATTTACAAAATCAGTTTAATAAAAAAATACTAATCTAATATTTTGGTGATTCTTTCTGATTTTTTATGGTTAATTAAATAAATGAAAGTAAAAATAAAAAAAATAAAAAAGAATTAAAAACAAAACAATAGGCCTCAGGGTTAAGTACAAAATAGGGGGGTGTTGTTTAAGAAAAAACGTTCGGCCCAAAAACTCAGGACCCACAACCATTGTCAAGGATCTTGTGCATCCAGGCTGAAGAGGTACATGGTGGTCTGCACACATCTGACGCGTTGGATCCACGTTGGTGAATGTTTGATGGCCAGGATCTGGAGATGTATGGTACGCCCCTGGAGACGCAAAGTGTGTAACCTGCATAAGTTTTGTTATAAAAATATGAACATGCTGGACCTGGAACTCGAACCCAGGTCCTCCCTCTCACGCACGCACACCTTTGCCAACTGAGCTACATGTTCATTCATTTACATAGATCAAACAAAAATATAATGTACAAAAAATAGTCAGATATATTGAAAATTAAAAAATGTGCGTGATGGTTTGAATGACCTAATCTTGATATACCACGCCATCGTCTTCCCCAATGGGCTGTCGTGTTAGCCAAAAGACTTTTACCTACGAACAACACTGTCACTATAGAACCTGCACATTTCCAAAATCTTAACCAAGCAACATAAATTCAATGTAAAGACATGGATAAATTGGGTTTGATCTCGTGAGCACGATGGTACTCTTCTTTTGGCCTAATTTTACCTGTATTGGAAAACCCTAAAACAAACCTCCAAACCCTAGCAATGGCAATTGGTCATATATGCGTCAAAACAAGCAATTAATCATTCACACACATTCTAAATACTCATACAAACATGAATGCATACTCAAAATTCATTTATAACGTGTGTATGATCAAAATCAAATTTTAAAAAAGAAGAGAAAATTGTGGTGATGTGAATGCTGATTCTGGATGCGTTAATGCATGAGAATGATCCTGTTTGCTTCCAAATGCTCCTAGGAATCAATTGCAGACGTCCAAAGTCTTTGAATCTCTCTGTAATCCAAAATCCGATTGCCACTTTTTGTCATAAATTTTGGAGTTTCGTCTGGCCTCTATATTGTATGTATCTTCTCTTTAAGCTTACAAACGTGATGTATATAGAGAGGAGGTGGAGGAGACAAACTTGAATGAGAAGAATCAAACATTAACTTATGGTTTTAAGAAAAAAATTATAATTTGAAAACTATCCATTTTTGTGTGATTCTTTCCATCTTTGCATGGTACATGAACCTGGACACATTTTGCACGAAATTATGAGCCCAAAGCTGACCCAACACATTAGCCCAAATGTCCAAAACAATAACCATTCATTTTATGCATTTATCTTGTATTTATTTAATTTTAAATTGAATAAAAATCAAAATAAATGCAAATAAAATCAAAGGCATGCAAAAGTGATTTTAGAGGCCCTTCATAATGTGATGAAAGTATTTGAAGTCCAAAAAGTTTAGCCATTGCCTTAAAAGTTCAAGTTTGCACATTGCACATTTCTTGAAATTTCCAAAATTTTCCCAACTTGGGAAAGCCATAACTTTCTCAATGTTAATCTCATGATTATGATCTTGTACTTTTTGGAAAGCCTGGGATGTCTAATTCAATCCCTATTTTGATCAATTTTGCATTTGAAGATGTTATCTTGATGTAAAAGGTCTTGGAAAAAAGTGGCTTTTGTTGACTTTCTAAAAATGACCTGTAATGTTTGAGCTCATATATTTCAAATGGTGCATTTCTTGATCTTGTGGGATGAAGATAAGTTGTAGGGAATTAGATTCTCTTCAAAATGAGCTTTGGTAGGAAAATTTCTGATGAAGTATGAGAAAGTTATGCTTGGTCAAAGTTTGGTTGACTTTTCCTATAGAAACCCTAATTTGCCATTTTTGACTTTTGATGAATTACGAGCATTTCTTGAGGAATAATGATCATCCCTTGATCAAATGATGGATAGAACTTCAAAATGTTGATGTTGACCAAAAATCTTGAAGTTTGATTGTATTTGGGTCACTGTTGACTTTTGACATGGTACAATTGATTTTCTAATACTTGAGCAATTGACTGAGCAAACTTATTGAGAAAAGCATGAAACTTGGCATGGATGATATTGAAGACATATTAGGACCATGGTAAGCATTTGAGACCATTGGAGTTCAACCATCTTGATGAAAATGGAAGCCCTAGTTAGGGGTTCATTGCCTTAGGAGGAGAATTGTCTGGTCAATTCTTGGTCAACTTTGAGCAATTGAGAACATCTAAGAGTATGTCTTGTGTGAAAATAGGAGGGAAAATTTTAGGGTACAACAATTGCCCTTTCGGGTTTTCAATCCACCGAGATAATTTTTTGTTATATGCCCCTAATTTTTGCCTGGATCGCCCTTTAGGGTTTTCGATCCAACGGGACGTTCCTTTTTGCCTAAGTCGCTCGTTTAAGGTTCGAACTTAGCGAGCCTTTTATATATAGTATTTTTTATTGCGTCTGAATTTGCCGGATGCGGTAGTTCTTCCCCATCCATTGTTGTGAGGATAAGACCACCTCTGGAGAATGTTGTTTTGACTACGTATGGACCTTCGTAGTTGGGTGTCCATTTACCATGTGAATCGAGGCGAGGTAGCATAATCTTCTTGAGCACTAGATCGCCTTCTTTGAATATTCAAGGACAGACTTTCTTTTCGAAGGCTCTCTTCATCTGCTTCTGATGTAGTTGACAATGGCACAGAGCTATCAATCATTTTTCTTCAATAAGATTGAGTTGATCGAGTCGTGTCTGCTCCTATTCCGCTTTTTCCAACTTTGTTTCCATTAGAACCCGAAGTGACAATGTCTCTATTTCAACTGGAAGTACTGCCTCCATGCCATATACCAGGGAGAAAGGAGTCGCGCATGTTGATGTGCGTACCAAAGGGTGATAGCCATGTAGAGCGAAGGGAAGCATTTCGTGCCAATCTTTGTACGTCTTCATAATCTTCTGGATGATTTTCTTGATATTTTTGTTGGCTGCTTCAACGGCCCCGTGCATCTTTGGTCTTTATGGTGAGGAATTATGATGCTCGATTTTGAAGTCATGGCACAGTTCCTTCATCATTTTGTTGTTTAAATTGGACCTGTTATATGTAATTATCCGGCTTGGGACACCGTATCTGCATATGATATTCTACTTGATGAAGCGTGTAACCACTTGGCTTGTCACGTTGGCGTAGGATGCCGCTTTACCCATTTGGTAAAGTAGTCGATGGCTACCAGTATAAAACGGTGTCCGTTGGATGCTTTCGGCTCGATCATGCCAATCATATCAATTCCCCACCTTGAGAATGGCCAGGGGAGCTCATGATGTTCAGAGGAGTTGGTGGCACATTTATCTTATCGACGTAGATCTGACATTTATGACACGTCTTCGTGTAGTGATAACAGTCAGCTTCCATTATTAACCAATAATACCCTGCTCGCAGAATCTTTCTAGCCATGGCATGCCCATTTGTATGAGTCCCGAAACTACCCTCATGGATTTCTCTCATAACTGTATCCGCTTCTTGCTTCTCCACACACCTGAGTAGTACCATGTTGTAGTTTCTTTTGTATAGCACCCTGTGATATGGTGGCAGAACCGACTGTTTTTACTGATTTGCGTTTTGCATTTTTATTCGCAAAATATCGCGGTAAGCTAGAGTCACCACTGACTTTTATTTCATCCAATCATGGAAAAGGAAAAAGAACAGAAAAAACCTTTTTTCGAGATATTCTGAGTACGGGGGGTAGATTATAGAAAGGGAAGGTGTTAGCACCCTTTCTATCCATGGTTTTCCATGGGATCTTAGGTACTTTCTCATTTTTCAAATTTCTTGTGCGTGCTTGTTTTGAAAATGTTTTACTTCGTGATAACCCTTGTATCAGTCCTCAAGGATGTGACGAAGTTTGTTTTGAAAATTTGTTTTGAAAGGTGTTTGTGCGAAAAATTTTGTTGAGCATGTACTTAAGATTCTACCTACTCGAAAAAAGATTGTTTGTTCTCGTTTCCTTTAGACAGCGCTATCCCACTATTAGTGAGTAGGTAGCACCGTCGTTGGAGTTTGTAAGGGACATTCGAAAGGGACAAATACAATCACTAAAGCAATAGTTAGAAAACTTTAGTAGTAACCCTCGAGTCTTAAGATTTTTCCGAGGCAACATTCGAATGGGACATTTTGATCTTTTAGACTGGAGGGCAACCACTAAAATCTCCTATGCTTAATGAATGTTTACCGAAGGAAACCGAAGTGAGGTAAACCCTAGGAGTGAATATGTGGATATGAATTGTTTCAGTTATTTAATCTTTGCACATTAGGTGATCTACCGTTTTAATTCCAAGATACTCTTGCCATACAATCCTATTGGCATACATCTTGACAGTTAAATATTTGCAGGAATTTAAAGTGCGAAAAATAAACCTAGCTATTACAAGGCTTTGACAATTACATAATTGTCTTGACAGAAAATAAAAATGCGGAAGCTTAAAACCCTAATTAAAACTATTACAAACTCGAAACAGTTACAATAATAATAAAACAAATTAAAATGCGTGTGGCAAATTAAATGCGAGAAGAAATTGAAAACCCTAAAAATCTAATTGAAAAAATATTTAAATTATTTTTGAGAAAAGAATTAATTAAGTTATATTAAAACCCTAATTCTAATCATTTTTTAATTATAAAAAAGAAATTGAAATTAATCTAATTTAAACTAATTTAAATAATTCAATAAAATAAAGTATTTTACAAAAAAAAAAGATTTTGTGTATTTTTTATGGTTTTTTATTTGAGAAAAGAGACAATTTAATTACAAATTTTGAAATCTAATTTCTATTTAATTTTAATTAACAAAAAAAGAATTAGATTAACCTAGTTTAATAATTGTATTAAAATAAATATTTTATATAAAAAATGCTCTTTTTTGTGATTTGTTGATTTTATGATGACTTGAAAAAAAATTATTTTTTTAGTGAAAAATAATTAAACAAATTAATTAAAGTAAAGGAAATAAAAGAAATAAATAAAAAATGAATTAAGAATGGGTATGTGTTATGGTGAATAGGGGGGTGTGATTCTGAAATTTCCAGGCCCAAAACACTCCAAGCCTGGTCAGCGCCTAGTTTCCTGTAGCGTTGACTTAAGGGTGCATCATAGTCCCTCACTGCCTGTGCGTTGGATCTGAGACCATGCTTGATCCAGTGGCTGGATGTTGGTGATGTATGGTAGACCCCAGGATGAGAGCTGCACACAATCTGTTGAGAGAAAAATTGAAAATAAGCGTTGCTGGGACCTGGGATCGAACCCAGGTCCTTATGTTTACCACCAACATGCCTTTGCCAGCTGCGCTATTATGACTTGTTGTTAATACAGTAAAAACAAAATATGATATAAAGAAAACAAATGATTGATCCCGCTGTTGTACCCCAATTTTTACCCCTAAGATCCCTTCATCATACCATTTTATTTCACTCACAATAAGATCACACTAGGATTCTTGGTTCCCCTCCCTACATTTAGCTTTTCTCCTTTTGAGGGGTTACCTAGCACCTTGACCTATGTTCCGTTTTTGATCATAAATATTGTTTTGATTTCTTCACTTAACTAATGAAATACATGTTGGCTTGTCTTGCTTGTTATCCATGTAGGAAAGGGCAATGAGATTTATCAAGTTACTCCATGGATTCATGAGTTTATTTCCATGCCCTAGTCAATATAGCTTGAGAAGTTCAAACCTCACCATTGGATTGGTTTTGGAAGAATTGGCATGGCAAGGTTGCTTTGGTTCATCACATTTCAAGGTTATTAGATTTGACTCAAAAGTACAAGGGGTTGATTGGAGAAGTTGTCATGTTTGGACAAGGCCTTGTTCCTATTGGTCACAAGATCATCCTCAATAACTTCTATTCACAAAGCAAGAATATTGGCACAAGAAGTTTGTTCAAACTTGTCAAAGTTCCTCAAAGCATTCTCTTGATCTAGAAGTTAGGGTTTTGAACTTCAAAGGAGCATATCTTGTTCAATTTTTGGTATTTTTGAGTGATTCCAAAGACATCATCCTCTTTACAGGGTTATCAACAAATCACTTCAAAAGATACAAGGATTTTTCATGTGGAAGGAACTTGGTGAAGAAGAAATATTACAAGTCATCCAGATGAATCCACAATTTTCCATATGTGACTTCAAATGGTCATAACTTGGTCAATTTTTATCACCTTAAGTCCATTATTTTTCCATAATGATCTTGAATATATTTAATTTATGCCTTCTTTTATGTGCAAAGTGAGAAAGTGGATGGAAGTTTCCTTGAATATGCAAAAGATTATAGGTCATTTCATGATTTTTGGCCAACTTCAACAAGTCATAACTTGTTCAATTTTTGGAGATTTTGAGTGGTTCAAGTTTCAAAATGTCATTCAATAGATCTACTTTATTCCATCTTTTTGGTCAAGGGGAAATTCCAAGTGGAAGGCCATGTTTGGATGCAAGACATTATAGGTCATTTTTGAAGAAGAATTTGAAATATTTCTAAGTATGGAAAGTCAACCCTTTTTCTTCAACTTTGACTCAATGCAACTTTCAGCTCAAGCATCCATTTGATTCCATTCTTTTTCCATTACAAAGCTTGTAACCTCATCTTTCTAAAGCATCAAGAATCAGGCCCTAAGACCCCTTGAGTTGAAAATGCCATTGGTCAGAAGTTGGCACTTTGAAATTGAATTTCTCACCAAGTCAGAATTTTGAAATCCATAATGTGGCCTCTAATCACAAGTTTTCCACACGTTTTTTACCTCTAAACATGTTTAGTGAAGTTCCAGATTTGTTTAGCACATCAAAACGCAAGGGTTGGATGAGTTTTGATGAAGTTTGTTTCACACTTCACTCGTGCATCAGGTGTGCACGATTTCCCTCCAAAACGCATCATTCACCCTTCCTTTTGACCCCATTCGCTTCTCCTATAAATACATGAACTATCTCATTCAATTTCCCAAGCTTGGATAGCCAAAATCACCCTGCCAAACTTGTTTCACAACTCAGAATTCAACAACTTCAAAATCCATTCTCGACCTTTTTTCAATCCAATTTTTCCCTCAATTCACCTTCCTTGATCTTCCCTAAAGCTAACCATATAATTACATTCAAGAATCGTGCCCTATACTGTTCCATAGAAGTCCAGTTTCAGAGCTCTGCAACTCAACTTCAATAGGTAGATTCCTTCATCAATTCTTTAAAACTCTGATATCATTGTGTTGCTCTCACAGCCCTGGTTCTAGTCGCAACACTTACATTTCATTGGAAACATGTTTTGACCATGAAATTTCAAATCCCTTTTCAAAACTTTCCTTCCAAATTGCTTGAGCTACAGTTTATATAAATTTGGCGCGAGGGTGTGGTTGTTTTCGTCTTGAAGAGACGAGGCGATTGGCATAGGCCTGAGCTTCTGATTTTACAGTTTGAGAGACCTGCAAATCACGTTGGCTGGAGGTTGAAGATGACCTATGTGTCATCTTCCAAACAATGATGGCACGCCACTTGTTATTTTTAAAAATCTGATTTATATTTGATTCTGTATATTATTCACTAATGACCATGATATGCACAGCGTTCCAGATCCCTTGGATTTGGTTACTAACGTGTTTTAACTCTCATCCAATGGTCCACATATTTTACTTTTCTTTTCTTTTTCTGATTTTTATATTTTAATTGTTTTAAATTTCAAAAAATCATAGAAAATTCATTTTTGTCCAAAAAATCTGAAAAAATTATGAAAAACATTTTTGATTATTCTCTTTCTGATTTTTATTTTTTCATAATTTAATTGTGTTTTGGTATTTTTTATAAATTTTACACTTATTTGATTTGTTTAAAATGTTTAAAAATACTTTTATACATTTTTAAATTCTAGAAAAATTATGGAATGATCCAATGATATTGTGACAAATATTGGTGACCTTATTTTATTTTTGTTTCTGACTTTACTATTTTTTACTAGTTTTTGTTTATTTTACCCATTTATTTTAATTTTAAAAATAGTTTCTGACTTTAAAAAATTACCAAAAAAATTTGTAAAATTACTTGGCCCTTTTTCTGATTCTTCTATGGTATTACTTTTCATTTCTTGATTATTTTGAACATAGTTGATATTTTTCTCGTTATTTTCTATTTTTTAAAACATTTTTAAAACCCTTTTTGTGTATATTAAATGTGATATTATTATGTGATTATTTTCTTGATGATCTTGGGTTAGATTTTGGATCATGAACTTTATTAACATCATTGGATCCATGGTGTTGAGTCTAACTCCACAAAAATGGATGAATGATTTTAATAATAGTTTAATTAAAATTTAATTCAAATGTGGTTTGTATAGTTTTTTCCCCACCCCTCTTCATCTCATCCTTTTCTTATTGCACTAAATGTTGTTGGAGCATGATCTCTATATCATTTCTCAAAACAAATGGTGCATAGATTGCTATTGACCAGCCTCAAAATAGGTGCGACTTCTACATAAGTCCACTTACGATTGCTTAACATAGCGCTAAATTTTGTCCCGATTCGAATAAATGATCATTCGTGGCCCAAACTTATGATTGCAAGCCCAAGTATGTTAATTTGATCTCTTTGATCCAATAACCTTGAGATTCATTGTGTGGAGGCTTTGGTTCTACCAATCCTCTAATGGATCTACAACACCTTTGGTCAACGTGGATCACTTAAACATTATTGATCATTAAATGGTACTTGTGAGAATTTCAAATGGATGATATACTTGACAAAAAGCAAATGCAACTTGTTGTGTGAAGGCTTTGGTTCTACCAATCCTCTAATGAGTTCCAAATTCAAGGTTCAAGATGGTCATCCCACTAACCACTAATTATTGAGTTGTTTTTACTTGTGCTTTTATTCTTTTTTATACTTTATGTACTATTTATTTTTAGCATTTACATTTCATGCCATTTTCATCTTTGCTCATTTGAGCATTTATTTTTCTTGCCATTTTTACTTTGCTCACTTGAGCTTTTCTTTTCCTTTCTTAAGATACTTAATAATCAACATAAACCCTAAAAAGTATTTAATGGTACTTGGACTATATGGTTACTATCCTTGGCATTATAGAGCATGGGACTTTTCTTGGACTTAGGATTAGAGACCTTGGCCTATCTTGGAGACTTTGTGACTTTATCTGATTATTTTGTCTGGAATTCTTGAGGTTTACCTCAAGACATTGGGTTGTTTGTTTGTTTTGTGTGCAGGTTTTTGTGATTACATACTTTGTTTGTAATCTGGAATTCACTCGTATATGGCCGTTACTCTGCCTAAGTTTTGTGAAGATTTGATACATTTGAAGTTAGTTCTCTCAAGAGGTCTAGTATCTTTGCTTTCTTGGTTTCAATACAAAGAATGGGAATTATATCTTAACCCATAATGTCAAGTATTGGCTTCTTGTTGGTTAGATGATTGTTCTCCTTAGCTTTTGCCTTATGCTTTAGGATAGTCTATTCTTCTCCTCCTATCTTCTTTAATTTCAAAAATCTTCTTCCCCCTTTTGAAAACTCATCTTGTTTTGAAACTTAAACTACTTTCATAATAAACTTGGACTTATGTCCATGCATTTTCAAAACATCTTCATAAATAAACTCCAATCAATTTAATAATACCTTGACATTTTTTTGTGAGAAGACTTAAAGTCAATCAATCTCATTCAAACCATTTTTATCACTTTGGCTTTTTATCTTTAAACTTTTCTCAAAAGTTTAACTCTTGTCAATCCTTGTAGTGATGCAAACAACTATACTTCTACAATGTGTAGTGAAGTGAGATATTTTCCACTTGGGTGTTGAGTGAGGCATTATTGGTTTTAAAATCTAAGCCATATCATCCACCTTGAGATGATACAAATTCTCCTTTCTCATGATTGTGGGTAGTAAGTATGTTTTCCACACTGACAATGACGATGATTTTTTATCTCATAAAATAACCAACACATTTGTGTTTTAAATTTTTAAAAGAGGAACTATGTGTACCCTGATCCCCTATTGCACAAAAGGTGGTACGTAGACACTAAAGGTTCGCAACCGCGGCGGGTGCAAAAATCATAAAAAAAATATATTTCTTTTCTCACCTCCACCATCCATTTTATATACAACAGTTTTTATAGCCAAAATATACAGATTTTACAAAGAGGCTCCTGCGGAGTACCGTAGATGTTTAGGGTGCTAATACATTCCCTTTACATAACCAACCCCCTTACCTTGAATCTTTCCCCCTCTTTTTGGGTTATTCGCTCTTTTCCCATTCCTTTGGAAACAATAAAGTGCGGTGACGATTTTTATTTTGATTTGTATAAAGTCTAGTCAATCTAATGACTTAGTCTTAAACATTTCTACCGCTATAGAAAAATGGCGACTTCATTGGGGAAATATTGACCTCTTGCTGGTCCATCCCTAAGTGGGTTAAGCATATCTTTGTTTATATTTGTATATGTGTTATTACTGTTTTTGTGTTATATGTTGTATATATGTTTTTCTGGATTTTCATGGTTTTCAGGGTGCTTGGTGATTACACATAAGTCCTATACCCGGACTTGGGAAATCTTTAAGATAGGACGGGCGATATAGTCATGTTAACTTTGAGGGAGTAATCCCCAAAAAGGAGACACGAAATCCCCCACACAGTGGAGGCCCATTTGACTGTAGTGTCGCTTACCGAGTAATCGGGAAGACGTACTGCTTTCGACCTGGGAGCCTGCTGAAACTGAGGACCGTAGAATACCAAACCCACCTTGGCCTTTTAGGTGTAGTGCGGAAGCTATGACAGAGTAATCCAGAAATATTTGTCACGCGATACTATGCTTGGACGAGTCTTTCTTGAGAATATTATTAATTACCGAGTTAATCGGGAAGTTGGTAATATCCGAAGGAAGGATGTAGACTCTGGGAACCTCTAGAACCTTGTTCGAAAGGTGATAACTTTTTAGACCAACACCTTATGGGTAGTACCTTCAACCTCATGCTCGTGACGTTGAACCTATGAACCCTATATGTGTGATCTTGTGTGTGATTGTTGCATCATGCATCCATGCACTCATAAGCATCTTTTGAAGAAAACAATATTTCAAGGGATTTAAAGGTTGACTATTTGTGAATATCTCAGGTACTTTTAACCATGGATTCTGGAAAAAGAAAGACCAGAAAATACAGTTTCAAGGATCCCAAGATAGATGAGTTAGTCAGTCTAATTCCAGAGATCGAGTGTTCTACAGACTTTTGGAAGAAGTATGGATCCATTATTCCTCTCATGAAGCTGAAGATGAAGGAGGGTATCTCTCGACCTTGGTCCAGTTCTATGATCTGATGTATCACTGCTTTACTTTTCCCGATTATCAATTGATGCCTACATTGGAGGAGTATTCTTATCTATTAGATTTACCTATTACCGATCGTGTTCCTTTTACTGGTTTGGAGGGTGAGCCAAAACCACATAAGATTGCTGCTTTGATTCATCTGGGGAAGTCTGAGGTGGAAGCCCATATGACTACTAAAGGAGGGATTAGAGGATTACCAGCTCAGTTCTTATTGGAGAAAGCTTGTTACTTTTCCAGAATGAAGAGTACAGTTGCTTTTGAGACCATCTTTGCTCTACTTGCTTACAGATTGTTCTTATTTCCTAATGTGGACAAGTTTGTCGACATTAATGCTATTAGGATTTTCATGATTGGAAACCAAGTTCCTACACTGTTAGGTGATGCTTATTACTCTGTTCATCTTCAGAATTCTTATCATGGGAGAATGATTATCTGTTGCACGCCTCTGTTGTACCGGTGGTTCATCTCTCATATGCCTCAGTCTGATGCTTTTTGGGATATCAAGAAGGAACCTCGTTGGGCTCCTAAGATCATGGAACTTACTCACTCGGATATTGATTGGTATCATCGAGCTTACCAGGATGTGGATATTATTGACAGTTGTGGTAGTTTCCCCAATGTACCACTTCTTGGTACAAAGGGAGGAATTAACTATAACCCTGTTATTGCACAACGACAACTTGGTTATCTGATGAGGGATAAACTGAATAGTATTCGTTTGAGTAGTTTCTTTCTGAAGGAAGGAGAAGACCATAGGGAAGCTAGGGAGCAGATTGCGAAGGCCTGGCGTCACATTCATAAGAAGAGTAGGAAGGATTTGGGACCTGGGGGTGTTGTTTCTTTGGAGCCATATCTCCAATGGATCCGATTGAGAGCTATTCAGTTAAAGATGTCGTATACTCTAGAGACACCCATGCCTGATCTATTTGTGAAGACCACTCCTCCCTTATTAGATGACCTAGAAGAGCTGCAACTTGCTTTAGTTAGGATGCAACAGGAAAGGGATGCTTGGAAGAACAAGTTCCAAACTTTAGAAAGTTCCTCCAGAGCAGACCTGAAGGAGAAAGACGACTTGATTGAGATTCTTGAGAGTTGAGCGGTAGAGTCCATGGAGGGACAAGGGGATTTATTTTCTCCTAGGCCTCGATCAGGTGTTGATCACTTACTTCCTGATTCATATGATTGGAAGGAGGTTGTCATCAGACATGTGGAAGAAAACTAGGGGTTGAAGGCTCAGGTTGCCAGGCTCACTGGGAAGCGCCAGCGTACAGATTTATCTCCATCCGTCCTTTTTCTCAGGATTTTAGATTGTATTTCCATCTTGTACTTGAGATCATTGAAACTTGTAATCCATTTTGGAGTTATTATAATAAAAAAATTTCAGTATTTCAAAAAAGCTTTATTACTTTGATGTTTGCAATATGTCTATAAACCATAAATCCCTTGAAATATTAAATAATGAAGCAAAAATAATCATATGCATTGCATATCATGCATCATATTGCACATATTTCTTGCATTTATTATGCATATCCAGGTGTCTTACCCAGCTTTTTACTTTGTTCAGCAAACTGACTCATCACTACAACACTCGGGCTAATTTCAAAAAGAAGATGGACAACTTAGAACAGGAGAATCACGAGCTGCACGAAGAAGTTTCTGCTTTGAAGGTCGGCATGGTCAATTTGACTACTCTGATGGAAGCTCTGGTGGCTGATCAGAATCAACCACCGAGTGTTCAACCTCAACCAACAAGGGCAAATACTGAAGTTCCGACTGTTCATGTATCCACTACTCCGGTTGTTGTTCAAAACTGTATGCCTCAAGGTTATCCATGGGGAATGCCAGAGAATTTTTCACCCGAAGGTTTCAATATTGGTCCTTAAGATACTCCAGTGGTTCAGACTATTGTTACTCTGGCACCTCCTGTGGTGCATGTTGTTCCTGCTGCACCTTCTTCGGTGAACATGGTTCCGTTTGTTAATGATGATGTGTGTCGTCCTTTCCCTCCGTTGAGTGAAGACATGGGTCTTTATGACAAAATGGATGATTTTCAAGAGCAGTTTGATAAGATGCAAAGAGAGATGAAGGCCCTTAGGGGAAAAGAGCTATTTGGGCAGAATATGAATGAGCTATGTTTGGTCCCGAATGTTAAGATACCTGCTAAGTTCAAGGTCCCGGAATTTGATAAGTATAAGGACAACACTTGCCCTCGTGCTCACCTATTGATGTACGTAAGGAGAATGTCTACCCATACTGATGATCAGCGTCTGCTGATTCATTTTTTTCAGGATAGTTTGACCGGCACAACACTAAAATGGTATATGAGTTTGGACAGCGCCAACATCTATACTTTTAATGATTTGGGATAAGCATTCATCAAACAATACAAGTACAATGCGGACATGGCGCCTGACCGTGACCAACTTAGGGCCATGGTTCAGAAAGATATGGAATCGTTCAAAAAGTATGTGCAGAGATGGCGCGAAGTAGCTGCCCAAGTGATTCCTCCCATGGAATAGAAGGAGATGACTAAGATCTTTCTGAAGACGCTGGGTGCTTTCGACTACGAAAGGATGGTAAAAAGCGCGCCAAGTGACTTTACTGAGATGGTAGGAATGGGTATCCTCTTGGAAGAGGCTGTAAGAGAAGGCTGTTTGACGAAGAGTGAAGGATCCAGAGGTGTAAAGAAGTCATCGTATGGGTTTACCAAGACAAAAGAAGGGGATGCAAATGTTGTTATACAAGAGAGGAGGGTAAACGCCCCTAGAAGGAATTATCAGCATCATCAGCAAGTCGCCTCAGTTACTTCTGTTATGAATGTCGCTCCGACTACCGTTGCTTATTAGAGACCGTCCAAACAGGGGAATCAAGGGTATAATCAGATAAGGGAGAGTTATGACCCTATTCCCATGAGCTATACAGAGCTACTACCAGCATTGATTCAGAAAAAGTTGGTCCAGACACGACCACCTCCCGCCGTACCCTCACCATTGCCTTGGTATTACAAGGCAGACCAAACGTGTGCTTTTCATCAGGGAGCACCAGAGTATAGTGTTGAGAATTGTTATCCTTTGAAGACTGAAGTGCAAAAGTTGGTGAAATATGGAATTCTATCTTTTAAGGACATGGGACCTAATGTGAAAAATAACCCTCTACCCATGCACGAGGAAGTAAATGTTGTGAATATGGTGGCCGGTTGTCCAGGCGACTTCCGGATTTTTGACATTAATCTGGTTAGAGGAGATTTGGTGAAAATGCACGTAGACCTCTATGAATTCAGCTACTACACGCATGACCATTCTGGTTGTGCTACTTGCAGTACAAATATACAGGGTTGCGAGAAGATAAAGGTTGATTCACATGAGATAATGGATAAGGGATTAATCCATATAATTAGGCCTAGGGAAGAGTATGAAGACGAAGTGAATATGGTTTCTGGATGTCCCGGTGAATTCTGAATTTTTGATGTTGAGTATTTGAATGAGGATCTCGTGTAGTTGCATGCTACCTTCTGCCATACGACTGATCAGGTGGAACACCAATATGGATCTTGCCTAGTTTGCTGTTGAGATC
The DNA here is from genome assembly GCA_948472305.1 of Vicia faba. NCBI lineage: Eukaryota > Viridiplantae > Streptophyta > Magnoliopsida > Fabales > Fabaceae > Vicia > Vicia faba. The sequence goes on from OX451737.1 coordinate 9,379,669, forward strand.
CCCGAGGATGTTCAATTATGATGAAGGGTGTACAATTGCTATTAGACAATGGAACTATCAAGATCACAGGTCAGAGGGATGATTATCATGAGGTTGATATGGTTGAAGTTTGTTTAACGGAAGAAGAGTCAGAGGAAGAGTATGCCTCCGTGGATGAGTATTTCTCTTCAGACGAAGATTTGTTTTCCAGAAAGGACCTTTTGATGACTGATTGTGTTGAAGAAGGGGTAAACGTCATTGTACCATGTTTTGATGCACCCGCCCATTTTGAAGTGGAGTACCATAGCAAGCTAGCTATTACCCCATTGGTAATTAGTTTTCCAGGTCCCATCCCCTACAAATCAGATAAGGTTGTGTCTTACAAATACAATGCTACAATCTTAGAAGATGGGGTGGAAATTCCCATCTAGCCAATGCCCAATGTTGCAAATATAGCTGAAAATAGCAGGGTGACCTGTAGCGGTTGGGTGTTTGCGCCGGTTGTTCAGAGAGATGTTGCTGCTGGAAAGGAAATTGTTGAGAATGATGAACCTAAGAAGGCTACAGGAGAGACTAGTGGAGCTACATTAGAGAAAGAAGTGGATGATATTTTGAACATAATTAAGATGAGCGACTACAGAATTGTAGATCAGCTACTATAGACTCCTTCAAAGATATCTATCCTAGCTTTATTGATGAACTCCTCTGCTCATAGAGAGTCATTGATGAGAGTACTAGACCAAGCTTTTGTGGAGAGTGACATGCCGATAGATCAATTCAACAGCATAATTGGAAACATTACGTCATGTAATAACTTGAGTTTCTGCGATGATGAGTTACGAGATGAAGGGAGGAATCACAACCTGGCCCTCCACATATCTATGAACTGTAAGAATGATTCGCTATCCAATGTGCTAATTGATAATGGATCCGTGTTGAATGTTATACCAAGGAGTACTCTCATGAAGTTGAAATATCAAGGAGCGCCTATGCACCCGAGTGGCATCATTGTGAAAGCATTTGATGGGTCGAGGAAATCTGTCATCGGTGAAGTGGACTTACCCATCCATATAGGACCACATTTGTTCCAAATAACCTTCCAGGTCATGGACATTATTCCCGTACATAGTTGTTTGCTAGGACGACCATGGATACACGAAGCAGGGGCTGTCACTTCAACTTTACATCAGAAGCTAAAATTTGTGCGTGAAGGGAAGGTAGTGATCATAAATGGGGAGCAGGAGTTACTGATATCTCATTTGTCCTCTTTCAGTATTGTAGAAGAAGATGAGGCTGCTGTCGAAACCCAGTTTCAAGCCCTATCCATTGACAACATAAGGAGAAATGAGAGTTCCATAGTTTCGCTGAAGGACGCGCAACAGGTTATGCGCAATGGTCAAAATACATTTGGGGACGAATTATGGATCCACCCGTAAACAAGAACAGAACTGGTTTGGGTTTCTCTTTGAAGAATGGAAAAGGAGAAAGTTTGAAGTCAAAGTCTACTACGAGAAGTTATCATGATGTTTTCCGCAGCGGAGGTTACCTCCATCCAACTGATTCTGGAATTAATGCTATTGAGGAGGATGAAGCAGAGCAGGAAATGTCGAACTATATGACGCATGGAGTTAGGGTTCAGAACTGGGTCACCATTAATGTTACGTCTTACATACATGTTTCAAAGTAATTTGATTTGTTAATATTTCTTTTGAAAAGCTTTCACTCTGCCCAAGGTGGAAGTATTAATGTTGTAGGGCTTATTTGTTTGTTGTGACTGTTAAGATCAATAATAAAAGTTGTCTTTGTTTCCCGAATTATGTTTTTATTTTTTGCTTTTTCTTGGAAAATGGTAATCAGAAAAAACCTTTCAAAGTAAATAATAACTGAAATTCAATATGCATGATCACTTGTTATATGTGTCAATTTCTAAAAGCAATCATAAATCATATGTGCAGATTAATTAAAAAAAACCCGTTGAATACAATGACCCTGCATCCTCTCCCAACTTTGAATGTCCTGTATTTGGGGCTGAAGGAGAAGATTATGATGAGATTCCAGAAGAGGTCTCACAGTTGTTTGAGCACGAGGAAAGTACCATTCAACCATATAAAGAGCCTTTGGTAGTGATCAATTTGGGTTCATAAGAAGATCCGAAGGAAGTTAAGATTGGAGCATCCTTACATCCCGATGTACAGAGAAGGTTGATTGAGTTGTTGAAAGAGTATGTGGATATTTTTGCTTGATCTTACCAAGATATGCCTAGTCTAGATACATATATTGTCGAGCACCGTTTGCCGTTGAAGCCAGAGTGTCCGCCAATTAAACAAAATTTGAGAAGAACTCACCAGATATGGTAGTAAAGATCAAAGAGGAGGTTCTAAAGCAGATTAATGTTGGTTTTCTTGTGACGTCAGTGTATCCTCAATGGATTGCCAATATTGTCCCAGTATCGAAAAAAGACGGAAAAGTTCGCATGTGCGTAGATTACAGAGATCTAAATAAAGCTAGTCCAAAAGATGATTTTCCATTGCCTCACATCGACATGTTAGTGGATAGCACAGCAAAATTCAAATTATTCTCGTTCATGGACGCACTTTCCGGGTATAATCAAATAATAATGGCTCCAGAGGACATGGAAAAAACAACGTTTATCACACCCTGGCGAACATTCTGTTACAGAGTGATGCCCTTCGGGCGGAAGAACGCTGGTGCAACATACTAGAGGGCTATGATAACCCTATTCCATGATATGATACACAAATAAATCGAAGTATATGTTGATGATATGATTGCCAAATCCCAGACTGAAGAAGGGCATATAGAAGATTTGTTGAAGTTGTTTCTGCGTTTGAGGAAGTATCGTCTCCGCTTGAATCCAAATAAATGCACCTTCGGTGTTTGATCGGGTAAGTTGTTGGGTTTCATTGTTAGCCAGAAAGGAATCGAAGTTGACCCTGATAAAGTCAAAGCAATTCAAGAAATGCCAGCACCAAGAATTGAAAAGCAAGTCAGAGGTTTCCTCGGGCGTTTGAATTATATTTCCAAATTTATTTCCCACATGACTGCGACATGTGAACCGATCTTTAAGTTGTTAAAGAAAGATCAAGGTTGTGCGTGGACGGATGACTGCCAAAGGGAATTTGAGAGTATTAAAGAATATCTGCTTGAACCTCCTATCTTGCTCCCTCCCGTAGAAGGAAGACCGTTGATTATGTATCTGACAGTGTTAGATAAATCCATGGGTTGTATTCTGGGACAACAGGATGAAACAAGGAAGAAGGAGTTCGCCATTTATTATCTTAGTAAAAAATTCACTGATTGTGAGTCGCGGTATTCCATGCTGGAAAAGACGTGTTGTGCTTTGGCCTGGGCAGAAAAGTGTTTGCGGCAGTATATGTTGAATCATACCACTTGGTTGATCTCCAAAATGGATCCAATCAAGTACATTTTCAAAAAGCCTGCTCTTACTGGGAGAATTGCTCGCTAGCAGATGTTGCTATCTGAATATGATATCAAATACCGCACTCAAAAGGCCATTAAAAGTAGTGTGTTGGCGGATTATCTTGCTCACCAACCAGTGGAGGATCACCATTCTGCAGAATATGAATTCCCCGATGAGGATGTGATGTTCCTTAAAGTGAAAGATTGTGATGAGTCGTTGCCTGAGAAAGGCCCTGACCCTGAATCTCGTTGGAGTATGATATTTGATGGAGATGTGAATGCTTATGGTAAAGGAATTGGTGTTGTGATTGGCACTCCTCATGGATCACATATTCCTTTTACTGCAAGGTTAACATTTGATTGCACTAATAATATGGTAGAATATGAGGCTTGCATCTTTGGTCTCGAGGAAGCTATTGATCTCAGAATCAAAATTCTAAATATGTATGGTGATTCAGCTTTGGTAATAAATCAGATTAAAGGAGAATGGGACACTCGTCACCCTAACTTAATGCCTTACAAAGATTATGCTAGAATATTATTACCCTTCTTCAATAAAGTTGAATTCCATCACATCCCTAGAGATGAAAATCAAATGGCGGATGCTCTGGAAACTCTGGCTTCCATGTACCAAGTGAATACTTGGAATGATATACCCCGAATTACGATCTGACGGCTAGATAGGCCCGCTCATGTGTTTACAACAGAGGAGGTAGCAGATGAAAAACCCTGATATTATGATATTAAGCATTTTCTTCATACTCAGGAATACCCGATCGATGCGTCGAGGAAAGATAGAAAGACATTGAGAAGATTGGCAGGCAGTTTCTTCCTCAGTGAAAATGTGTTATACAAGAGAAATTATGACATGGTCTTGCTCAGATGCGTGGATAGACACGAAGCGGACATGTTGATGCATGAGATTCATGAAGGTTCATTTGCAATTCATGCCAATGGATATCCGATGCCTAAAAAGATGCTAAGGGTAGGTTATTATTGGTTGACAATGGAATCTAACTGTTACAAATTTGCAAAGAAGTGCCATAAATTCCAAATTTATGCAGACAAGGTCCATGTGCCTCCGACACTTCTTAATGTGATTTCCTCCCCATGGTCTTTCTCTATGTGGGGTATTGACATGATTGGGATGATATAAGCCAAAACTTCGAATGGGCACCGTTTTATCTTGGTAGAAATTGATTACTTCACCAAGTGGGTGGAGGCTACTTCATATGCCAATGTTACTAAGCAGGTGGTTGTGCGCTTCATTAAGAATAAAATTATATGTCGGTATGGTGTGCCGAGCAGAATCATCACTGACAATGGCTCGAATTTGAACAACAAGATGATGACAGAACTGTGTGAAAAATTCAAGATTGTCACAATCCATCTCCATACAGGCCAAAGATGAATGGGGCTGTTGAAGCTGCTAATAAGAATATCAAGAGAATTATCCAGAAAATGGTTGTTACTTATAAGGATTTGCATGAAATGCTCCCTTTTGCTCTGCATGGATATCGAACATCTGTCCGCACTTCAACAGGAGCGACCCCGTTCTCCCTGGTATACAGAATGGAAGCTGTACTCCCAATCGAGGTAGAGATTCCCTCGTTGCGTGTGATAATGGAAACCAAATTGACAGAGGCTGAATGGGTCCAGAACAGGTTTGACCATTTGAATTTGATTGAAGAGAAGAGAATGACAGCTTTGTGTCATGGGCAGTTATATAAGAAGAGAATGAAGAAAGAATTTGATAAAAAGGTCAAACCTCGTGAATTCAGAGAAGGTGACCTCGTGCTCAGGAAGATCATATCTTTCAGCGTTGATTCTAGGGGCAAGTGAACTCCCAATTTTGAGGGCCGATATGTTATCAAGAAAGCCTTCTCTGGCGGTGCATTAATTCTTGAAACCATGGATGGCGAGGAGTTCCCACGTCCCATGAATGCTGACGCGGTCAAGAAATACTTCGCCTAAAGAAACAAAAGAACAACTCGCTAAGTTGAAAACCCGAAAGGGCGGCTTAGGTAAAAAGGAGCGTCTCGGTAGGCCAAAAACCCGAAAGGGCGGTCTAGGCAAAATTAGAGACATAAACAGAATAAATTTCCCGCTAAGTTGAAAACCCGCAAGGGCAGCTTAGGAAAAAGTTAGGAATTTTCTTGGCAAGTAACTACTTCAGACAAGACTTGATCGTTGAAGCAATAATCTTCTCGGATCCTCACCATACTTCAACAAAAGCTGCTGCTCAGAATTTCAAAAGTTATTAGGGGGGATAGTGGTCATTGTATCTCAATGTATCTTTTCCATTATGTATTACCATTTCCCAAACTTTGTAATCATCTATGGAGTCTCGCCATTCGCAGACTACCATTCTATTAATGAAATTCGAGCTTTTACCCAATTTTTTGTGTTCTTATTTATTTAGCTTGCAAAGACTCCATTTATTACTAATAATAACTTTCAAAGCAAAAAGATTTAAAAAAATGATTTTTCAAAAAAAAAAAAGATTTTTACAATTTACTTTTACTTTGAGATTTGTAATGAAACAATGACAACAAAAATGGTGATCCTAGGAATGGACAAACTCCGATTATTTTGAAGATTTATTTCCCTCGGGAAGGTCTAACCGGGTTGCTTTCGCCGTATTGGGTTTATGGTTCCGGTATCCTCAAACAAGTTTGGGTTCATTTCTCCTCTTTTTTGAGTTTTCATGAAGTGAAGTTTCAATCCGCGCTTTTCTCCAGGGAAGTAGGCTTGAATTCCCCAGCGAAGTTTGATTGTGTCGGTGTGAGTCTGCTTTATTTGAGACTGATCTTGCAATCTCCAGTAGGCATGTTACTTTTGAGAGAAAATGGTTTCTCCGATGAAGCCGGAAGAAGGATGTTCTACCCCGGTATCTGTTTGATTTGTCTACCTCCGGATTATGTTTCTCCTCAGTAAAGTTAAGGCAGGCAGTAGGCTTGGTTTCTGCAGCTGGCCTTTACCTTTCTTGGAATGATCATCTTGGTCGAAGCTAAGCCGAGTGTTGTAAGTGCCCGAGGATGTTTTGCTTATTCCCAAGGATTGTGTATCTGTTTTGTTAGCATACACATGATAACACTCATATATTCATACATGCCTCATGCATAGCTAAAATTTACAAACATTTGTTAATATTTTTGTTGACATATTACCATGATTTGCAGAGTTACATTGCCCTCTCTTCAATAGAGTATTGGTCTTAAGAAGAAAACGTATATTCTTTCAATTTCCCTACTTAGTTGTCCCCCATAGAAGATTTTTTGCTTTAAGCCTTCCGGTAAAGCTCCTTGTTTGGATAAATTTGGTTTTCCCTCTTGAGTTTATTTCTCAAAGGATGAATTAAGGTTGACTATTTCATTCCAGTTTATTTCTGGTTTGGATATGTTGCTCCCCGATAATGCTATTTACTTTGGAATTCTGGAGAAAAAACTCTAAGCTTTGGTTGGTGCATTTATTTTGCACGAGAAGACTGAAACTACGCGGCCGAAACCTGTCATCTGGATGTAACGAAACATCAATGAAGTCGCCACCGAACGTATTTTATCCCGCCGAGAGGGAAAGGTGAACATCGAGAAAACCTGAAGAGGGAGAAATCACGGTCTTTCAACCGAGAGATCGGGTAAGGGAGTCTATTACGCGAGGGGAAGGTGTTAGCACCCCACACGCCCGTAGTACTCTACGGTATCTACTCTTGTTGTCTAATCTAATGGGTGTGGTCAAGTCCTATGTCCATGGCTTAAAACTGAAAAGGGAATGCATGCGAAAGAAAAAGGGAACAATGTATGGAAAATAAAAAAATGTGCTCGGTCGGGCCCTACCCCAATGCCTACGTATCCCTTTTAAGGAATCAGAGCAGCCGTAGTTCGGCTTATGTGTTTTGGTTGGTTTGTGTTTTTTAATTAAGACAAACAAAGATAGTCAAGATGGCAAAACATCAAATAAAACAACAAACAAATGAGATGGTAAAACATCGGCTAAATAATAACAAAGTAACATGTCAAAAATGGCGAAACATCAAATGATAAAACAATCACACCTAACAATGACATTGAGAGTCAAAGTAGGATAACCAACATGTGCGATGACGAAACATCGGCTTCAAACAAATGTGCGATGGCGAAACATCGGCTAAAAGATAACAAAGTCATGTAAAAGGTGGCGAGATATCAATAAAATGGATGACAAAACATCACACCTAACAATGATATTGAGAATCAAAGTAGGATAACAAACATATGCGATGGCGAAACATCGGCTTCAAACAAGCGTGCGATGGTGAAACATCGGCTAAAAGATAACAAGGTATCATGGCAAAGATGACGGAACATCGATAAAACGTCACACCTAACAATGATATTGAGAATCAAAGTAGGATAACCAAACATGTGCAATGGCGAAACATCGGCTTTAAACAAATGTGCGATGGCGAAACATCGGCTAAAAGATAACAAAGTCATGGCAAAGGTGGCGAGACATCAATAAAACGGATGACAAAACATCACACCTAACAATGATATTGAGAATCAAAGTAGGATAAGAAACATGTGCGATGGCGAAACATAGGCTTCAAACAAGTGTGCGATGGCAAAACATCGGCTAAAAGGTAGTAAAGTATCATGGCAGAGATGGCAAAACATCAATAAATCGGATGATGAAACATCACACCTAACAATGATATTAAGAATCAAAGTAGGATAACAAACATGTGCGATGGCGAAACATCGGTTTCAAACAAGTGTGCGATGGCAAAACATCGGCTACAAGGTTTAAAAACAAAGCCAAGAGGTGCACAAACAAATAAGATTGATTTTTATCTTTTACCTTGAAGAAGGGTTTGAGTTTATTAGAGGTGTTTTATGATTTGCCAAGAAAACAATTTTTGTTTTAAGATGCAAAATGCAAAGAAAGGAAAAAAAAACTAAGGGAAACTAGCCTAGCACTATCCCTAGTGTTATCATACAATGGTTGGCCCTAAGGTTGAGGATAAAGGAAATTCCTATCCTATGTTAGCATACATGGATTCCTACCTTAATTAACATGTTAAAGGAAGCTTAACAAAACTATCCTATAGGGAACATGCAATGAGAGCGAAGTCGTGATCTCAATTTCTAAATTGAGTGACTCATCCATCAACAATTAAAGAAGAAAAACAATAAACATCCTATAGGGAACATGTAATGAGAGCGAAGTCGTGATCTCAATTTCTAAATTGAGTGACTCATCGATCAACAATTAAAGAAGAAAAACAATAAACATCCTATAGGGAACATGCAATGAGAGCGAAGTCGTGATCTCAATTTCTAAATTGAGTGACTCATCGATCAACAGCAAACACAACACATGCATTAGACAAAAACCAGAGGGCCTCCTGACATATATCAGCAACAGAGGTCCCATCATGCAATCAGATAACTATGCAAAATGAAAATGGAAGAAAGGAGATAGTGCAATACCAAATGGATAAGTATCCGTAGCAATTGAGCAAGAATAAAAGAAACCCAGAGAACTTCAAGCAAGCTGGCATCAGTAGACAAATCAAGTCAGAAATTACGCCATAAGGATGTAAGTAATGAGATTATCAGATATGAACAGATCCCATGTGTTGTACCCCAAAATTTGCCCTCCCACATTCTTCAAAATTTGCCAAGTCAAAGGTTCAAAAAGTTCCCCAAGGGTTACACAGTTCAAGGGCCTCCTAACAGTCAAAATTAGGGTTTTGGTTCTGACAAAGTAAATGAAGTTTCCAAGGGTCCCATCAAGTCCCACATGCCTACAAATATGGTCAAGCATCTTCATACCAAATTTCAAGACTTACAGCACAAAATTGCACAGGCAAAAACCCTAATTGCACTACAGTCAACTGTAGGGGCAAAATGGTCATTTGACAGTCAAAAGTTCAAATTTTTGGTCAACATCTCATTTTGAAGCTACAAACATCATTTGATCAATGCTTGATCATGATTCTCAAAGCTTGGCTCAAAAATCATCAAGATGCAAAAGTTTCCATATTTGGACAGCTGGAAAAGTCAACTATAACTTGACCAAGGCATAACTTCCACATGGATTATCAGAAAAATTCCATCCAAAGCTCATTTTGAAGATAAAGACATTTCCTACAACTCCTCTTCACACTTAAAATCCAAGAAATGCTCTCACAAAAAGTTATCAATTTCAACATTATAGGTCATTTTCAAAAGTCAACAAAAAGGGACTTTAAGTCAAAGGCCATAACTTGAGATTGGTAAATCAAAATGACATGGGACCAAAGACATTGGTTAGAGGACTCAAATACCTTTCCAAAATGTCCAAGAACATGAGCAAATATTAAAAATTGAGCAAGTTATGCCTTGTGGAAGTTGGGAAATTTTTGGATATTTTGAAAAGTCAACATTGATTCAAATGACCTAAAAATGCTAATGGGCCTCTTTTTCTTCCACAATTCATCATCCAAGGAATGTGCACGACCATGTGGCCCAAAGGGAAGTTTTTTTACCATTTTTATTTATTTATTTGGATTTTTTATTATTAATAATTCATTTAATTAATTAAAATACATGAAAAATACTAAACCTAATGTTTTAAATCTTTTTGTGCATAAAATATCTCCAAGATTTCGTGAAAATCAGGTTAGGAAAGAATCAAAGGTGATTGGATATGATTGAAGCCAAAATAGCATGAAAAAGATTTGGAAAATTATGGCATAAAAATCAAATATTGATTCCTTCAATTCATGGATTTTTTGATCAAATTATCAACCCTAATCCTTCCATACATAAGTGCAAAGCAAACCCTCGTGCCCAAGAGCTGCAGGCTGCGCCATAGACCAAGAAACACACTTGAGTTTTTTTGCCTAAAAGTTGAAAACTGAAAACTAGGTTTTAGGGTTTTTCAAGATCAAACAACTATTCCATCACCTTCCTGAGGCTTCAAGGAAGGTTTTCAAATCAAAACCAACCATCCTAACACCAAGAAACGTGAGAATGATGGTGACCTGTACAAAAAATATTTTACATTCTTGCATCTCGATTCATGCATCTTTAGCAGTTTTTAACACTTGATTTATGTTCATTGTCTAATTCTGAAGCTAACTGTATAATTCAATTGAGTTTTCATGTGCTATACGCGATTCCACCATTGATACAGGTTAGGGTTCCTTGAGTTCCAAATTGGGCGTTTCTAAAAGCTATAAAATTAGAACACCATAATGCCATGAATGAATTCAGCGTGTTCGGACAAAAACAAATCAATCCTCGCGCCTAATTTATGTGCTACCATGGCTTAATCGCTATTATCAAAAGCTGCATATTTTGAGGGGGTTCAAAACCCCCGCTAACCTTCTTGTATTTTTAGGAAAAACAAAACGAAGGAAGAAGACGCTGATGTGTAAGGATCTGATTGCACCATTTGAATTTTCGCGCTAACTTTCCCACTAACCATTGTCCTTATGTTATATTATTTATTAGTTATTACATAATCAGAAGCGTGTGAATGGCCTAGTGGTGGAGAAAGCGTTTGGTAATCAATAAGACCTGGGTTCGATCCTAGGTCCCCCTCCCTTTCCTTATATTTTTCCTTTAAATGTATTCCTATGCAGTTTCAACACAAGGAGTCCATCATACACCCCTTGGTCCAGATTGCCACGCACGCACCAAGATCAATCAAAAGGCCATGGTTTGAGGAACATAGTGGACATGAGTCAATGCATCCACACGCCAGCCAAGAAGTCAACCAGGCCAAAGAGTAATTGGGCCTAAAATGCTAAGATCCAACCTCTCATTTGGGGACAGAACCCCCCAAGGTTTGCAAGTTTCTTTTATATTTCTTTCATTTTTTTTTATTTTTGATTCAATTATTATTTTTAATTAGTTCTTTAATTTAATTTTTTTCATAAAAAAACATAAAAACAATATAAAATCAGAAAAAGACAAAAAATAAGTATTTTATTTAATTAACATATTTTTTGTAAATAAATATTATTCATTAATTTTAGCTATTAAATTAGGTTTAATTCAAGCATTTTCTTAATTAACTTAGAAATTTGTAGAAATTAGGTTTAATTATTTTAATTACTTTTATTCTTTTTTCACCATTATTAATAACTAAGTATTATTTATTTTCATAAATCAAAGTTGCATGTAAATAATTAGATTAATCTAGGTTTAACTTTAAATACTTTTTTCTTAATAAATAAAAAAAACTAGAATTAGGGTTAATATTCTTTTCATTTAATTCTCATAAAAATCATAAATGCAGAAAATCTCAAAAAAAATAATTTCTTTTTCTTTTTAATTTCATTAATTTAATAGTCATTTAATTTAATTTCATTAAAGGGTCCAACGCCCTCGTTTCCTATTTTAATTCATATTCGCACGTTTATCTCGTTTATTTTATTTCTTATAATATTTATGTACCTCTCCCAAAGCCATGTAAATATTTATCTTTCGCACTTTACTTTATTTCTTTATTTTTTCTGTCAAATCGGGTCCAGGAAATTTTGGCGATGTGGACCCGCGCCTTTGTAATAGTTTAGAACTTTTATCTTTCTCGCAATTTTTAACTGTTAAGTAATGGCATGCAAGAATGAATGACAAAATAAAAACAAACGCGTAGATCACCATGACATGAACAAGACAAAAATAAATGAAAACGATAGACAAATCACACACCACCCCTAGGGTACGCCTCACTGTTGCCTTGCCTCGAAAGGTGATCGTCGAGTAGAGGACGTCTTAGTAAGTCCTCATGATCCGGGAACCTGACATGAGGGTAGCTTCTAAGGTGTCTTCCCATTTCTCTGGTGATCACCATGTCCCGAACCTCGAATTGACCCGAACACCTCCAACGGTGGTGCTACCTACCTCTCAATGGTGGGATGGCACTACTTTAAAGGACATTTACACAGACGAATTCCTTAGGGTAGGTAGGTTCTCGTAGATACTTGCTCTAATTTCAAAACAAATTCAAAAATACTTTTCACACCAACACATTTTCAAAAAGCTTTCGAAAGCATTTTTTCAAACACTCTTGAGGACCGATACAAGAGTCGAACTGGAATTTTAAAAGAAACTTTTTAAAAACCCAAATTTAAAAGCAAACAAACCACTTTTGAAAACACAAATGAGCAAGTATCTAAGAGCCCATGGATAACCATGGATAGAAAGGGTGCTAACACCTTCCCTTTCTATAATCTACCTCCCGAACCGAGAGCAATCTCTTTAAGGAATTTTTCTGTGCTTTTGTCCTTTCCATTTGGAGAAAATAAAAGACGGTGGCGACTCTTGCTTCCGCGACATTTCGCGAACCAGCGTTAAACAGTCAGTTCCAGATCCACCGATCACAATTCACCTTTGATCAAGAAAATGCAAATGAAATATGCTTGGAAAGCTAAGAGAATTATATTTCACCTCCTTTTGGTCTCATGTCCAAATTGGCAAGGAATCAAGAATTATGGTCTTTTGAAATCACAAAATTATAGGTCATTTTCCAAAATTAGTGAATTTCAAGCTCAATTTTGAGAAACTTAATGACCTCAATTGCAAAAACTAAAAACTAAGGGATTGTAGATCTTTTCAATACCTTTCCAAATTGTGCTCATTTGTATCAAAATTCAAAAGTATGAGCAAGTTGTGGACCTTGGAATTTTGAGGCTTTTCTTTGAATTCATGCATGTCATGCAAATTGCAAATTCTTGATAACTTGATTTTTGGCCTTTTGTTTCACTTCAAACTTGGCCCATGACCAATATGAAATGTACCAAGGCCCATCATGCCAAAGCTTGAGTTGCACATGGGCAAATGCAAAGGGAATTTGTGATTTTGCAAAAAGTGGCATGAAGTTGCCTAATCACCAACACTTGCTTAATACAATGATTTAAGTCTTAATTTTGTTGCTAATATCTTCCTGAGGTAAAATGGACTGAAATGCACGTAAAAAGCAAGCCAACGCACGAGGGATTGGAGGGCTGCATGTGCATACTTGATTTCGGCAAAAAGAAGATTTCATTCTTTCCAAGAGCTTTCAGCGCAAAAAACCTATCATACCCTCCTCTTGATGCTCTATATATTGAGAAGCAAGCCTCATTGAGCGGGGTTCATGCTTCATTTCATCCCTGAAATCAGAAAACTCCATAGCTTGTTGCTCTAAATCAAGCTATGGAAGATGGAAGAATCGAAGAAAAATTTAGAGCAACAAGCTATGGAGTTTTCTGATTTCAGGGATGAAATGAAGCATGAACCCCGCTCAATGAGGCTTGCTTCTCAATATATAGAGCATCAAGAGGAGGGTATGATAGGTTTTTTGCGCTGAAAGCTCTTGGAAAGAATGAAATCTTCTTTTTGCCAAAATCAAGTATGCACATGCAGCCCTCCAATCCCTCGTGCGTTGGCTTGCTTTTTACGTGCATTTCAGTCCATTTTACCTCAGGAAGATATTAGCAACAAAATTAAGACTTAAATCATTGTATTAAGCAAGTGTTGGTGATTAGGCAACTTCATGCCACTTTTTGCAAAATCACAAATTCCCTTTGCATTTGCCCATGTGCAACTCAAGCTTTGGCATGATGGGCCTTGGTACATTTCATATTGGTCATGGGCCAAGTTTGAAGTGAAACAAAAGGCCAAAAATCAAGTTATCAAGAATTTGCAATTTGCATGACATGCATGAATTCAAAGAAAAGCCTCAAAATTCCAAGGTCCACAACTTGCTCATACTTTTGAATTTTGATACAAATGAGCACAATTTGGAAAGGTATTGAAAAGATCTACAATCCCTTAGTTTTTAGTTTTTGCAATTGAGGTCATTAAGTTTCTCAAAATTGAGCTTGAAATTCACTAATTTTGGAAAATGACCTATAATTTTGTGATTTCAAAAGACCATAATTCTTGATTCCTTGCCAATTTGGACATGAGACCAAAAGGATGTGAAATATCATTCTCTTAGCTTTCCAAGCATATTTCATTTGCATTTTCTTGATCAAAGGTGAATTGTGATCGGTGGATCTGGAACTGACTGTTTAACGCTGGTTCGCGAAATGTCGCGGAAGCAAGAGTCGCCACCGTCTTTTATTTTCTCTAATATGGAAAGGACAAAAGCACAGAAAAATTCCTTATTAAGATTAGCTCTCGGTTCGGGAGGTAGATTTATAGAAAGGGAAGGTGTTAGCACCCTTTCTATCCATGGTTATCCATGGGCTCTTAGATACTTGCTCATTGTGTTTTCAAAAGTGTTTGTTTGCTTTTCAAGGTGAGTGGGTTTTAAAAAAAGTTTCTTTGAAAGTTTCAGATCGACTCTTGTATCAGTCCTCAAGAGTGTTTGAAAAATTATTTTTGAAAGCTTTTTTTCACCTCATGGTACCGGGGTTTTTCAGTTACTAGCTCTGCCTCAAGATCACAACAGTATGCCAGTTCGTCCAGTTTCCAGATGATGACCCGGGGAGCCTCATTGTCCCATTTGACCTTGAACATGGAAGACATCGTAGCTAACGCGTCCGCCAACTAATTCTCCTCTCTTGGGAAGTGTTCAAAAGTTATCTCTGTGAAATGGGGGATCAATGTCAACACGCATTCTCTGTAAGGAATAAGATTTGGATGTTTCGTATCCCACTCCCCTTTGATCTGATTGATCACGAGAGCGGAATCTCCAAAGACACTCAGAAACTTGATCCTTAAGTCAATCACAACTTGAAGACCCATGATGCATGCCTCATACTCCGCCATGTTGTTGGTGCAGTTAAAACATAGCCGGGCAGTGAGTGGAGTATGAGTGCCTAGGGGGGATATGATCACAGCGCCAATGTCGTTACCCAAAGCGTTGGAGGCTCCGTCAAAGTGCATAGACCATCGGGATCCTTCCTCAGGTCCTTCATCCGGTCCAGGCACTTCACAATCAGTCACAATCATGATGCTCTCGTCAGGAAATTCAAAGTTCATTGACTGATAGTCATCTACTGCCTGATGTGCCAAAAGGTCTGCCAATACACTTCCTTTGATAGCTTTCTGAGTCGTGTACTGGATGTCGTATTCTGTCAAGATCATTTGCCATCTTGCTATTCTCCCAGACAGAGCAGGCTTTTCAAATATGTACTTTATTGGATCCATCTTTGAAATCAACAAAGTAGTGTGAGTCAGCATATACTGTCTCAGCCGGCGAGCAGCCCATACCAAAGCGCAACAAGTTTTCTCGAGTAGTGAGTATCGGGTCTCACAGTCGGTAAACTTTTTGCTAAGGTAATAAATGGCGTGCTCTTTTCGGCCAGACTCGTCATGCTGCCCCATCACACACCCCATTGAGTTGTCAAGTACTGTAAGGTATAGTATCAGAGGTCTCCCTTCAACCGGTGGCATAAGGATGGGTGGTTCTTGGAGATACTCTTTGATTCTATCAAAGGCGGCCTGACATTCATCATTCCAACGTACTACCTGATCTTTCTTCAGCAGCTTGAAGATTGGTTCACAAGTAGCAGTTAGGTGCGAGATAAATCGGGCAATGTAATTCAGGCGTCCTAAAAAACCTCTGACCTCTTTCTCTATCTTGGGAACTGGAATCTCTTGAATGGCTTTAACCTTGGCAGGGTCCACTTGAATACCCTTATCACTTACGACGAAGCCTAGTAACTTTCCAGTTCTTACCCCGAAGGTGCACTTGTTCGGGTTCAACCTCAGCTTGTATAATTTCAGACGGTCAAACAACTTCTGCAGATGATCAAGGTGTTCCTCCTCAGTTTGGGACCTTGCAATCATGTCGTCGACATATACCTCAATCTCATGATGGATCATGTCATGAAATAAAGCAACCATAGCACGTTGGCAGGTTGCCCCGACATTTTTCAACCCGAATGGCATGACCTTGTAGCAGAAGGTGCCCCACTGAGTAACAAAGGTAGTTTTCTCCATGTCTTCAGGAGCCATCTTGATCTGATTATACCCTGAAAAACCATCCATGAAAGAGAATACCTTGTGTTGAGCAGTATTGTCAACCAGAACGTCAATGTGAGATAGGGGGAAGTCATCTTTAGGGTTGGCCCTGTTCAGATCCCTGTAGTCAACACACATTCTGACCTTACCGTCTTTCTTTGGTACCGGCACCACATTGGCAACCCACTAAGGGTAATAAGTTACTGCAAGAAACCCGGCATCGAATTGCTTCATAACCTCAGCTTTGATCTTCTCAGACATCTCTGGACGCATACGGCGGACCTTTTGCTTAACCGGAGGGCAGTCTTCCTTGGTAGGCAAATGATGGACCACAATATCAGTATCTAACCCAGGCATGTCTTCGTAGGACCAGGCGAAGATTTCCACATAATCATGTAACATCTGAGTCAACCGTTGCTTCACGCTGAGCTCTAGGTTAGCACCAATCTTGACTTCCTTCCTATCTGTCTCAGTACCCAGATTTATCGTTTCCACTGGCTCTTCATGTGGTTGGATTGCCCTCTCTTCCTGTTGTAACAGTCTTGCAAGCTCACCAGGCACTTCGCAATCATCTTCACCTTCGTCTTCGACTAAGTTGATCGGATTTTCGAAGTCATAACTGGCAGTAGCAGAGTCGTTACCAGTGAGATCCAGAGTGGATTGAAACCTGTATGGGTGAGTGTGTGTAAATACAGCTGTTTTGCAATATAAAGAAAAGAAAGAAAGGAAAGGAGCACAAGATTTGAAATGCGAAAAAATGTCCAAGATCTTTATTCATGATATATGTAAATGACAGTTATAAGCCCTCACAAATGAAACCAACGGTGCCCCGGGTAAGACACCGGGCCAAAAAGTTTCAATTCATTGTTTATTACAAATAACAAAAACAAAGGAATTCATTACTGCGTAACAAAAGTAACAGGAGTATGATCTTTTGCGGTCCAATTGTTCAATCCACCGTCAGTCGTCGGGTAGATCCAGCTATCGAACTCTGATTCGTCCACTTCGTCTTCATCCCCAATAGCATTCACTCCTGGACTGGTGATGAGCACAGGAGGTCTTCCGATTCTAGCTTTGCGCACAGCCCTCTGAACCTCTGCAGTAAAACCCAGTCCAAATTTGTCAGTTTTTGGTGTAAAATCAGGGAGCCTGCCCCAGTTAGCACATTCACCTTTCTCGATTACAGCCCGGGCGTCCTTCAAGGAAGCCATCTTCGAGGGAAAGTCCTCTTCAACCATTGTTTCCGCTGCTGCCAATGTTGGAGGTACCTCTTCAAAATGTTGAAAGGGGGTTTCAATAAACTCCCCGTCCATCTCAATATACCGGAATGAATTCAAGTGACTAACCATATACTCCTCCTCTCCCTGCACAGTGACAATCTTCCCTCTGACGGGGTACTTGAGCTTTTGGTGTAGGGTAGAGGTCACTGCCCCAGCTTTGTGAATCCAAGGTCGACCCAATAAACAGGAATAAGATGGACGGATATCCATCACATAGAAAGTTGAGTCGAATACTTGAGAACCCACACGAATAGGAATGTCTACCTCTCCATGAACCATCCTTTTAGAACCGTCAAAGGCTCTGACAATGATGTTGCTAGGTTTCAACTCTAAGCCCTCACAATCCAACCGTTCTAAGGCCTTCTTGGGCAGTACATTCAGGGAAGAATCGGTGTCCACCAACACGTGCGCAAGAGTAGTGCCCCTGCATTCTATAGAGACATGCAGGGCATCATTGTGGTTCTTTCCCTTAGCAGTAAGGTCAGCATCCGAGAAACCCAAACCATTGTCAGCTGTCAAATTGGCTACGCAATCAGTAAACTGGTCTGCAGATGTCTCTTGTGGCACATGGGCCGTCTTTAGAAATGAAATCAGGGCCTTAGCATGGGCCTCTGAGCACAGCAGCAATGAGAGCATAGAGATCTTGGAGGGGGTATGCCCCAGCTGTTCAACAACATTAAAATCACTCTTCTTGATTATTTTAAGAATTTCCTCCATCTCTTGCTGGGAGGCTTCAACATTCACAAACTTTGGTGCCTCCATCCGGGCAGGCTCATCTTCAATCCCTTTGCCCCGAGCATTAGATGACTCGGCAGCAGGGGAAGCAACTGGATCAGAAGTGGAAACAGGCGCACTTGCAGGCGTTATTATGAGAGGTCTTCGAATAGTTGGTGGCGCAATGTCAGGCGAGAAGAGCCTGCCACTGCGAGTTACTTTGGTTGGACCAATGATATTGCTGATGCTGGTACCAGTGTTCAATTCTTGCTTTATACCATGTACATATACATCTGCCCCATAGTGCCATGGGACAGCCTTATCAGATTCATAGGGGAGAGGCCCCGGAACAGTAATAACAATGGGTGCGATAGTCATGATTTTAACTGGCTTCCTCGGGGGAGCCTTGATTGGATTGTTGAAAATTGTAACGACAGATACTTCTTCCACAGGAACAAACGGAACAGTGGTCTTCTTGAAGAGAATCTCCTTGCTATCCATCAGGCTTTGGATGCCTAACTTCAGCAACGGACAACCAGTAGGGGTAACAGCACACAAAAGGCAACCCTTGCTGCAACCCGGAAATAAACCGGCCAGCAGTAGGTTCCTCTTAACAGTCATCAAAGGGGTAGCTACATCATTCACAGAAACGGCATACATGTCTTCATCAACGGCATTTACTCCATGCTGGGGCATAGGAGCAGTCACCACATTTGGCCTCTCAGACGCCTCAAATTGTATCTCCTTCGCATCAATAAGGTCCTGCACCTTATTCCTTAGGGCCCAGCAGTCATCAGTAGAATGCCCCGGGCTATCAGAATGATAAGCACAGCGGGCATTTGGATTATACTTAGGAGAGGCAGTATTCACAACCTTTGGAGCCTCTCTGACAGTCACCAAGTTGGTGGATAGCAACTGCGGCAGGATTTGTGACAAGGTCATACTCAGCCGGGTAAATTCTCTTCTGGGTCTCTCAGCCCTTTGTTGATTGGTTTGCCGAGGAGCGGCAGCAGGTTTAGCAATCACCACCGCATTGACAAATTGGCGGCGCTCTGGTTTATCTTGCCTCCTAGGCCCATACATAACACTGGCCTCCTTCTTAAAAGGTTTCTTCTCAGCACTTGAAGATGCACTTTTCTGAATTTTACCGGACTTCATTCCAGCCTCTATCCTTTCCCCAGTCAGAATAAGGTCAGTGAACCCTGCAGATGAATTACCGATAAGATGATTGAAGAATGGCCCGGATAGGGTCCCCAAGAACATATCTACCAGCTCACGGTCAGTTAATAGTGGCTGCACCCTGCCATCCAGATCCCTCCACTTCTGTGCATACTCTTTAAAACCTTCGCCTGATCCTAGCGACATACCTTGGAGTTGGGTACGTGTAGGAGCAAGGTCGGCATTATATTGATACTGCTTGTAAAAATCAGTAGCCAACTCCTCCCAGTTACGAACCTTGGTCTCATCCAGCTGATAGAACCATTCGAGATGATTCCCTGAAAGACTCTCCTGGAAGAAGTGGATTCACAAGTTCTTATCCACTGTGTACGGTTGAATCTTCCGCACATAAAGGAAATACTAAAATATAAAATAAACAAACAATTAATAATTGAACTATTATTTAAAGGCAAAAATGCAAACCCTAGCCAAAAATCACAAAAAGTCAAAAAATGTAAATATGTTCAGATCCTATGATTAAAAAAAAGATTACATGATTTTTTAAAGAATTTTTGAACCAATGGAAGTATTAAAGTAAAATTTAAACAAAATAATTAACAATTTAACTCTTGAAATTACATTCAATTATCAAAAATGAAAAAAAAAACTAAACAAATTTCAGAATCAAATTCCACATGACTTTATGAGTCAAAAATATTTTTTTGGAATTTTCCAATTCAAAGAAATATTAAAACAAAAATAATACTAAACAAATAATTAATTAAACTCATCAATTTTTGAACCAATCAAAACATTTTTAAAAATTATCAAAAAAATACACAAGGTCTGAAATATTATTTTGAATTTGTGATAATTTTTTCAGAATTTTTTAATCATTTTTGAGCAAGAAATAAAATTATGGAAATCAATTTATAAAACAAAATTCAAATGAATTAAAGAAATAAGCCAGCCAACCAGAGGAGGCCACGTAATCGTCTTCAACCTCTGGCTAGGGCAAAAACGCGCGCATGATCCAGTTCATCATCTCATTTTCCAGTCAACATAACATGCTCAATTCTACACAATTTTCCATGAAATTTCGTGCAAATTCAAGCTAGCATTTCATACTTCAATATGCAATTTGAATCACAACAAATAATGAACCATGGATCAAGAACAGATCATGCAAAAATGTCAAAAACTCACTTGAACAGAAAAATTCATATGCATCATTCATGCATATCTCATCAAATTAAAAGCTCTGAAGCTTCAAAAACACTTAATAGACTTCAAACAACATGATTATGAACTTAAATCACACAATGCACGGCTAGAAATCAAAATCCAAAGTTGAGAATTCAAACCTTTGAGAAAAAATGGATCTACTGTCTCCTTCACTCCAGTTGCAAACCAAGCCTCGATCTTCAATCCTTATCACTTGGAGAAGAGAATGCAAGAAGAATTGACCAAAACGCGCAAGGGAGATGGAAGAATCGAAGAAAAATTTAGAGCAACAAGCTATGGAGTTTTCTGATTTCAGGGATGAAATGAAGCATGAACCCCGCTCAATGAGGCTTGCTTCTCAATATATAGAGCATCAAGAGGAGGGTATGATAGGTTTTTTGCGCTGAAAGCTCTTGGAAAGAATGAAATCTTCTTTTTGCCAAAATCAAGTATGCACATGCAGCCCTCCAATCCCTCGTGCGTTGGCTTGCTTTTTACGTGCATTTCAGTCCATTTTACCTCAGGAAGATATTAGCAACAAAATTAAGACTTAAATCATTGTATTAAGCAAGTGTTGGTGATTAGGCAACTTCATGCCACTTTTTGCAAAATCACAAATTCCCTTTGCATTTGCCCATGTGCAACTCAAGCTTTGGCATGATGGGCCTTGGTACATTTCATATTGGTCATGGGCCAAGTTTGAAGTGAAACAAAAGGCCAAAAATCAAGTTATCAAGAATTTGCAATTTGCATGACATGCATGAATTCAAAGAAAAGCCTCAAAATTCCAAGGTCCACAACTTGCTCATACTTTTGAATTTTGATACAAATGAGCACAATTTGGAAAGGTATTGAAAAGATCTACAATCCCTTAGTTTTTAGTTTTTGCAATTGAGGTCATTAAGTTTCTCAAAATTGAGCTTGAAATTCACTAATTTTGGAAAATGACCTATAATTTTGTGATTTCAAAAGACCATAATTCTTGATTCCTTGCCAATTTGGACATGAGACCAAAAGGAGGTTAAATACCATTCTCTTAGCTTTCCAAGCATATTTCATTTGCATTTTCTTGATCAAAGGTGAATTGTGATCGGTGGATCTGGAACTGACTGTTTAACGCTGGTTCGCGAAATGTCGCGGAAGCAAGAGTCGCCACCGTCTTTTATTTTCTCCAATATGGAAAGGACAAAAGCACAGAAAAATTCCTTATTGAGATTAGCTCTCGGTTCGGGAGGTAGATTTATAGAAAGGGAAGGTGTTAGCACCCTTTCTATCCATGGTTATCCATGGGCTCTTAGATACTTGCTCATTGTGTTTTCAAAAGTGTTTGTTTGCTTTTCAAGGTGAGTGGGTTTTAAAAAAAGTTTCTTTGAAAGTTTCAGATCGACTCTTGTATCAGTCCTCAAGAGTGTTTGAAAAATTATTTTTGAAAGCTTTTCTGCAAAGTGTCAGTGTGAAAAGAAATTTTTGATTTGTTTTGAATTAGAGCAAGTATCTATGAGTCATCTACCTACCCTAAGGAATTAGTCTGTGTAAATGTCCTTGAGATAGTGCCATCCCACCATTGAGGGGTAAGTAGCACCACCGTTGGAGGTGTTCAGGTCAATTCGAGTTTAGGGACAGTGTGGTCACCAGAGCAATAGTAGGACACCTTAGAAGCTACCCCCATGCCATGTTCATGGACATGAGGACTTACTAAAACGTCCTCTACTCGACGACCACGTTTCGAGGGGCAAGGCAACAGTGAGGCGTACCCTAAGAGTGGTGTGTGAATCTGTGTGTTATATCAGTTATGTTTTATCTTGTGCATGTATTTAGTGAGCTACGCATTGTTTTTATTTGGGCATACATTCTTTCATGTGATTAACAGTTTAAAGGGTGCGGAAATTAAAATGCGGAAAAATAAAGGTCCTACGCTATTACAAGGCGCGGGTCTATACATCGCCAAATTAAACAAAGACCCGATTTGAATAAAGAAAATGCGGAATGGAAATATCCTAATTACTATTACAAAGCTTTGGGGCAAATACATTATATTCACAAAAGAAATAAATGCGCGAAAAGGAATTATGATCGAAGGTGCGAGGGCGTTGGACCCTTTAAAGATTAGATTGGAATTTAAAGTAATTAATGATTAAAGAAAGAAAAGGTTATTTTTTATGGTTTTTGGTATTTATGAAAATAAATAAAATTGATTAAAATTGGAAATTAAATAAAACCCTAATTCTAAATCGTTTTTAATTATTAAAGAAAATATTTAAGTTTAACCTAATTTAACCCTAATTAATTAATCACAAGTTTATTTACAAAAATAATTAATTATTAATAATAATAAGAATAAGAAAATTTATTTAATGAGAAAAGGATAAAAATGATAAAAACCTAACTTTTATGTATTTTAGTTATTTAGAAGAAAAAACATTAAAGTTGAAAACCTAAATTTAAACTAATTGATTATTGAAAATTTATTTACAAAATATTAATGCATTAAATAATAAACATATTTTATTTTGATTTTTCTGATTTTTGTTTGTATTTTTTGTATTATAAAAATTATTTGGAATTAAATAAAAGCAATTAATCAAATAAAAGAAAAAGGAGAATTAAAATAAAAAAAAAAGAAATATGCAAACCATAGGAGGGGTATCTGCCCAATTTGGAGGTGTCTTGGAAGTATTTTGGCCCACTAGAATCAGGCCATGTTGACTTTCCATGTTTGCATGCATATGGTTGACTGAATGTGTATGGTAGGCTGCACGTTCTAGCCTTTTGATTGATCAAGAATCCACTTGTCAATCCACTGCGTTGGGGTGCATGGTGGACTGAATGAGGGGCGCTGCATAGAAGGGTGTTAAGAAAAATAATATTGAAGAAGTGGGGGACCTGGGAATCGAACCCAGGTCCTAATGCTTGCATGACAACACAGCTTCCACCAAGCCAAACGCGTTTATCTGATATATAATGGACAATGAATAATAAGAGAGAGAGAAAACAAATATTAGTGGGACAATAAAAAAAGCGCCAATTATTCAAACTGGCCAACCATAGTCCAACACGCTAGCATCTTCTTCCTTGGTCTTTCGTTTTGCCTGAAAAATAAGACTAGATAGCGGGGGTTTTAAACCCCCACTAACTGCAACATTCAAAAATAGCGATTAGCACATGAGGGAATATAAAAAGGGCGCGATAGGGGGAATTGATTCGTTTGGATATTCTGAATCCAGTGGTATAGGTCTCGTGGCTTAATTTTTCCACATGAAAGAAACCCTAATTTCAAACCTCTGAAACCCTAAAGAGCTTCCATGGTGGATTCTCATACAGGCCTTATTAATTCAATTAAAGCATGCCATTAGCTTCAAAATACCCATGTTAGTACAAATCAATCATTAGAATACATTAATATGGCATGAAAATGTAAATACGAATATGCAAAATTGTATGAACAGGGCGACTGTGTTCTACCACTTCTTCAAGTATGGAGACTTGGCTTTGGTTGGAAAAGATTCCCGGTAGTGTCAGGAGTCTATTAGAATGCTTTTGAGACCTTGAATCACACTGCAACTATGAAAACCGATTTTAGATTTTTGTGAAAAAATGCAAGTTTTATCTTGATGCTTCTGTGCAGCTTTTTTCGTTCTCTAGCATTAGGGTTTGTTTGTATATGTATGAGGAATCATTCTAGGTCAAAAACAAAGCCCATGATCCATGTATTCAATGCTTTTGAATATTTGATTTTCAAGCATCTTTTTCAATCTTTTCTTGCCATGGAACTTGCCTATTTTGTAAGATCTTGCCTCTTGAGCATGTGCACGAAATATTTAGGTCATAAAGAGTGAATATGCTGCATAAAAAGATTTGGAAAACATATTTTAGTATTTTTCTTATATTTAATTTTAATTAAATGAATTAATAGGATAATAAACTCAATTAATTAATTAAAAATAAGAAAATAACTCCCCTTTGGGTCAATGGGTCGTGCATAGCTTTTGGGTGATGATTCTTGGAAGAAATTGTGGCCCATTAGCAATTTTGAGGCATTTGAAGCAAAGTTGACTTTTCAAAATTCCCAAAAATTCCCCAACTTCCATAAGGCATATCTTGCTCAATTTTTAATCTTTGATCATGTTCTTGGACATTTTGGAAAGGTATTGAAGTCCTCTAACCAATGCCTTTGGTCCCATGTCATTTGGATTTACCAATCTCAAGTTATGGTCTTTGACTTAAAGTGCCTTTTTGTTGACTTTTGAAAATGACCTATAATGTTGAGATTGATAACTTTTTGTGAGAGCATTTCTTGGACTTGAAGTGTGAAGAGGAGTTGTAGGAAATGTCATTCTCTTCAAAATGAGATTTGGATGGAATTTTTCTGATAAACCATGTGGAAGTTATGCCCTGGTCAATTTGCAGTTGACTTTTTCAGCTGTCCAAATATAGAAACTTTTGCATCTTGAGACTTTTTGAGCCATGCTTTGAGAATCATGATCAAGAACTGATCAAATGATGTTTGTGGCTTCAAAATAAGATGTTGACCAAAATTTTTGACTTTTGACTGTCAAATGACCATTTTGCCCCTACAGTTGACTGTTGAGCAATTAGGGTTTTTGACTGTGCAATTTTGTGTTGTGAGTCTTGAAACTTGACATGTAGGTGCTTGACAATGTTTATAGGCATGTGGGACTTGTTTGGGCCCTTGGAAACCTCAATTTCTTTGCCAGAACCAAAACCCTAATTTTTGACTGTTAGGAGGCAATTGGACTGTGCAACCTTTGGGGATATTTTAAAGCATGCTCTTAGCAAATCTTGAAGAAAATGGGAGGGCAAATTTTGGGGTACAACAGTTGCCCCTGTTCAATCTTCTTAGACCTGAGGATGTAGATTGGCTGACGTGCCTTTCGTAATCCGAAGGTGGAAGATGATTGAACACTAGAGTGCCCAGAAATTTGCGCTCACATGTTAGCAGTGTGATGGTGGGAATGGGCTTACATATGCCATTTGGAGATTGATGGATAGGAAGATGGGCTTACATATGCCATGTTGAGAGGTGATGGATAGGTGGATGGGCTTATAGATGCCATCTGGGTGTCGATCGCGTAAGAGATTCCTTAGCGAGAACTTACGTACCTGAAAAAGAAAGATGATTACTTGACCTGTTACAGGAGTTGGTCTTCAAACTCTTCATGTAAATGTGCTCTGGCTGGTTACAGGAATCGAGTCTTTAAACCTCTTCAGACGTGCCCTGGAGAGATACAGGAATCGAGTCTGGAGCTTCAAACGGTGATGAATGAATCAGGGATGGTTACTACCTCAACGGGACGATGAGAGAACCTTTGGCGATTACTACCTCAACAGTAACGATGAGAGAATCTGGGGCGATTACTACCTCAACAGTAACGATGAGAGAACCTGGGGCGATTACTACCTCAACAGTAACGGTGAGAGAATCTGGGGCGATTACTACTTCAACAGTAACGGTGAGAGAATCTGGGGCGATTACTACCTCAACAGTAACGCTGAGAGAACCTTGGATGTCTTCTACTGAGTCTTCATCAGGAAAATCTTTAGGAATCGATTTAACTGGACCAGAGAAGGCCTTTGACTGGATCGGCATCAGAAAAATCTTTAGGAGTCGATTTGACTGAACCAGGCAAGGTCTTGGAATCTTCAACTGGAATAAGAATCAGGGAGATCTTAGGGTCGATCTGACTGAACCAGAGAAGGCCTTTGACTGGATCGGCATCAGAAAAATCTTTAGGAGTCGATTTAACTGAACCAGGCAAGGTCTTGAAATAACTTCAATTGGATAAGAATCAGAGAGATCTTAGGGTCGATCTGACTGAATTAGAGAAGGCCTTTGACTGGATCGGCATCAGAAAAATCTTTAGGAGTCGATTTAACTGAACCAGGCAAGGTCTTGGATTAACTTTGACTGGATAAGAATAAGAAAAATCTTAGAATCGATTTAACTGAACCAGATGAAAGTCTTGGAATATAGCTAAGAACTTAACTGGATCTTTCCTGAAAGGTAAAGGTCAATCATATGCAATGCATGATATGGATCAAGCAATGATGTTCTTAACATAAATGAGATTGTGCGATGCGTTCATGTATGTATCATGATGTATGCGATGTTTATGAATGTATGTTTTTGTCTAGGAAAGTAAATCCTTGACGGGTGCCGGGAAGTCACATCCTGGGCTGATGTTGGAGAATAGTGCTTTGTTGTTTCTGCTGGGGATGATAGTTGCAAGAGTACCGGTAGGAGAAGATAACTCTGTTGGGGAATAAACTTGGCGAATGGATTACTCTGCGGGGAGAAAATTACTATAGCGATCTTGCTGGGGAACAAATACTCTGTGGGAAGAAAGGTACTTTGCTGGGATGTTGATGGTAACTTTGCTGGGGATACCGTTGTTAGGTTGGAAGTGTTAATAGACTCCGCTGGGGATAAGAAGACTTTACCGAGGACGGTCTTTCCATGGCTTTTAGCTGAGGATAACCCAGTTATATCCTGGTAGGGAAATAACCTTTGAATAAAGTCGGGGGACGCGTTCGTGCTCTGTGGGGGAGAAGCTTCCAGAATCTACTAGGGATAAGCTTCCTGCTGGGGAGATTGATTCAAATTTTCCTGGGGAAATCTTGAACTATACTGGACTCTCCTGGGGAAATTTTGAGATGTATTGGGAGTGACTCCACTGAATGCCTGGTATACCGCCGGGGAACAGTCTTAGACCAAGACTGCCGGGGATGCTTGTTAAGAATATTCGTATATTGTGCTGGGGAATGTTGAGATCTGCGGGGGATACCCAACTTCCTTAAGGCTGCCAGTATAGCTCTGCTTGGGGAGAGTGCATGGACTTGCTGACTCACTCTCTGGGGGATTTAAGATATCTTGGTTATGTTCTTCAGCTGAACTTACCTTGGTACCTTGATGGACAGATCAATTAGATCGCTTAGACCACTCATTATTGCCCCTGTTTCTAATGTTACCTGTAATTAATCCTTTGTTTCGTATGTAAATATTTATGAGTTAGCAATTATTGTCAAATGCATATATCACAAATTGAACCTTGGACGTTCTTCGCAAAACAAAACAGAAAAGGAAAAACAATTGGCAATTTTAACTGAAAAGTGAATTTATATTGATTTTTGAACTTGCCTGTAAATAGGCGTTTATGTACAAGAGGCTGACGTCCTAGTAAGAGAATGCCGCCGAATAAAAAGTTTATACAATTTGCACAAAGGGAAAACAAAACAGCTATGTGAAAGGAATAATCCCATTGGGTTCCAACTCTGCTATTGCCTTTATATCTTCGAGCGTCTCATCACTTGATGACCTAGCTGAAGACGAAGCTTATTGATCGATGCCGTCTGAACTTGATGTTGATACCGGATTCTGGATGCCAAGTGATCCAATGAGACATAGTATTACGCTTCAATCCCTAACTTTTGCCTGGACCGCCCTTTCGGGTTTTCAGTCCACCGGGATACCCATTTTTTCCCAAGCCGCCTTTTCAGGTTTTCGGCTTGCCGGGTGTACAGATTTTTTCATTTCATCCCTTCATTTTGCCCGAACCCTTTTGGTTCGCCGGGAATCCCTAATTTTTGCCTAGGTATGTCAACCTAGCGGGTATTTTATCATGCGTAGTATCTTTTTACTATGTCTGCATTGGCAGGGTGAGGAAGGTCGTCACCATCCATGGTGGTTAGGATCATGGCTCCTTCTGAGAACACATGTTTAATCACAAATGGCCCTTCGTACGTAGGGGTCCATTTGCCCCTTGGATCACTCTGAGGAAGGATGATACGCTTGATTACCAGATCCCTAACTTGATACTCTTGTGGTCTGACCTTTTTGTTAAATGCCCTGATCATCCGTTTTTGGTACGTTTGACCATGACATATAGCAGTAAGTCTCTTTTCATCAATTAGATTTAACTGATCAAGTCGAGTCTGGATCCAGTCATCTTCACTCAGATCTGCATCCTTCATTATCCAGAGAGAGGGTATTTGCACTTCAATTGGCAAGACTGCCTCCATGCCGTAGACCAAGGAAAAAGGAGTTGCCCCGGTTGACGTCCTTGCTGAGGTACGGTACCCATGTAGAGAAAACGGTAACATTTCGTGCCAATCTTTATAGGTCACTGTCATCTTCTGCACAATTTTCTTGATATTTTTATTCGCTGCTTCTACAGCCCCATTCATCTTCGGCCGGTAAGGAGAAGAGTTGTGGTGCTGTATCTTGAATTGCTCGCAGAGCTCAGTGATCATCTTGTTGTTAAGATTGGTACCGTTGTCAGTAATGATCCTTTCTGGGACGCCGTACCGACGGATCAGGTTATGCCGAATGAACCGTGCCATAACATTCTTGGTTACAGTGGCGTAGGAAGCTGCCTCAACCCACTTCGTAAAGTAATCAATCGCCACCAGGATGAAGCGATGCCCGTTGGATTCCGTAGGTTTAATCTCGCCGATCATATCTATGCCCCACATTGCAAAAGGCCAAGGTGCAGTCAGGACATTCAGAGGAACTGGAGGAACGTGCACCTTGTCTGCATAAATCTGGCATTTGTGACATGTCCGAGAATGTTGGTAACAGTCGGCTTCCATTGTGGACCAGAAATACCCTGCCCGAAGGATTTTCTTTGCCATAGTGTGTCCACTGGAATGTGTTCCGAAGGTACCTTCATGTAGTTCTGCCATGATCCTTTCTGCTTCAGTCTTATCCACACAACGGAGTAAGGTCGAATCATGGTTTCGCTTGTACAGAATGCCATTGCTAAGGAAGAACTTCGCTGCGAACCTTCTCAGAAACTTTTTATCATTGACAGATGCACCTTCAGGATACTCTTGAGCCTCCAAGTATCTTTTCACCTCATGGTACCAGGGTTTTTCAGTTACTAGCTCTGCCTCAAGATCACAACAGTATGCCAGTTCGTCCAGTTTCCAGATGATGACTCGGGGAGCCTCATTGTCCCATTTGACCTTGAACATGGAAGACATCGTAGCTAACGCGTCCGCCAACTGATTCTCCTCTCTTGGGAAGTGTTCAAAAGTTATCTCTGTGAAATAGGGGATCAATGTCAACACGCATTCTCTGTAAGGAATAAGATTCGTATGTTTCGTATCCCACTCCCCTTTGATCTGATTGATCACAAGAGCGGAATCTCCGAAGACACTCAGAAACTTGATCCTTAAGTCAATCGCAACTTGAAGACCCATGATGCATGCCTCATACTCCGCCATGTTGTTGGTGCAGTTGAAACATAGTCGGGCAGTGAGTGGAGTATGAGTGCCTAGGGGGGATATGATCACAACGCCAATGTCGTTACCCAAAGCGTTGGAGGCTCCGTCAAAGTGCATAGACCATCGGGATCCTTCCTCAGGTCCTTCATCCGGTCCAGGCACTTCACAATCAGTCACAATCATGATGCTCTCGTCAGGAAATTCAAAGTTCATTGACTGATAGTCATCTACTGCCTGATGTGCCAAAAGGTCTGCCAATACACTTCCTTTGATAGCTTTCTGAGTCGTGTACTGGATGTCGTATTATGTCAAGATCATTTGCCATCTTGCTATTCTCCCAGACAGAGCAGGCTTTTCAAATATGTACTTTATTGGATCCATCTTTGAAATCAACAAAGTAGTGTGAGTCAGCATATACTGTCTCAGCCGGCGAGCAGCCCATACCAAAGCGCAACAAGTTTTCTCGAGTAGTGAGTATCGGGTCTCACAGTCGGTAAACTTTTTGCTAAGGTAATAAATGGCGTGCTCTTTTCGGCCAGACTCGTCATGCTGCCCCATCACACACCCCATTGAGTTGTCAAGTACTGTAAGGTATAGTATCAGAGGTCTCCCTTCAACCGGTGGCATAAGGATGGGTGGTTCTTGGAGATACTCTTTGATTCTATCAAAGGCGGCCTGACATTCATCATTCCAACGTACTACTTGATCTTTCTTCAGCAGCTTGAAGATTGGTTCACAAGTAGCAGTTAGGTGCGAGATGAATCGGGCAATGTAATTCAGGCGTCCTAAAAAACCTCTGACCTCTTTCTCTGTCTTGGGAACTGGCATCTCTTGAATGGCTTTAACCTTGGCAGGGTCCACTTGAATACCCTTATCACTTACGACGAAGCCTAGTAACTTTCCAGATCTTACCCCGAAGGTGCACTTGTTCGGGTTCAACCTCAGCTTGTATAATTTCAGACGGTCAAACAACTTCTGCAGATGATCAAGGTGTTCCTCCTCAGTTTGGGACCTTGCAATCATGTCGTCGACATATACCTCAATCTCATGATGGATCATGTCATGAAATAAAGCAACCATAGCACGTTGGCAGGTTGCCCCGACATTTTTCAACCCGAATGGCATGACCTTGTAGCAGAAGGTGCCCCACTGAGTAACAAAGGTAGTTTTCTCCATGTCTTCAGGAGCCATCTTGATCTGATTATACCCTGAAAAACCATCCATGAAAGAGAATACCTTGTGTTGAGCAGTATTGTCAACCAGAACGTCAATGTGAGATAGGGGGAAGTCATCTTTAGGGTTGGCCCTGTTCAGATCCATGTAGTAAACACACATTCTGACCTTACAGTCTTTCTTTGGTACCGGCACCACATTGGCAACCCACTGAGGGTAATAAGTTACTGCAAGAAACCCGGCATCGAATTGCTTCATAACCTCAGCTTTGATCTTCTTAGACATCTCTGGACGCATACGGCGGACCTTTTGCTTAACCGGAGGGCAGTCTTCCTTGGTAGGCAAATGATGGACCACAATATCAGTATCTAACCCAGGCATGTCTTCGTAGGACCAGGCGAAGATTTCCACATAATCATGTAACATCTGAGTCAACCGTTGCTTCACGCTGAGCTCTAGGCTAGCACCAATCTTGACTTCCTTCCTATATGTCTCAGTACCCAGATTTATCGTTTCCACTGGCTCTTCATGTGGTTGGATTGCCCTCTCTTCCTGTTGTAACAGTCTTGCAAGCTCACCAGGCACTTCGCAATCATCTTCACCTTCGTCTTCGGCTAAGTTGATCAGATTTTCGAAGTCATAACTGGCAGTAGCAGAGTCGTTACCAGTGAGATCCAGAGTGGATTGAAACCTGTATGGGTGAGTGTGTGTAAATACAGCTGTTTTGCAATATAAAGAAAAGAAAGAAAGGAAAGGAGCACAAGATTTGAAATGCGAAAAACCGTCCAAGATCTTTATTCATGATATATGTAAATGACAGTTATAAGCCCTCACAAATGAAACCAACGGTGCCCCGGGTAAGACACCGGGCCATAAAGTTTCAATTCATTGTTTATTACAAATAACAAAAACAAAGGAATTCATTACTGCGTAACAAAAGTAACAGGAGTATGATCTTTTGCGGTCCAATTGTTCAATCCACCGTCAGTCGTCGGGTAGATCCAGCTATCGAAATCTGATTCGTCCACTTCGTCTTCATCCCCAATAGCATTCACTCCTGGACTGGTGATGAGCACAGGAGGTCTTCCGATTCTAGCTTTGCGCACAGCCCTCTGAACCTCTGCAGTAAAACCCAGTCCAAATTTGTCAGTTTTTGGTGTAAAATCAGGGAGCCTGCCCCAGTTAGCACATTCACCTTTCTCGATTACAGCCCGGGCGTCCTTCAAGGAAGCCATCTTCGAGGGAAAGTCCTCTTCAACCACTGTTTCCGCTGCTGCCAATGTTGGAGGTACCTCTTCAAAATGCTGAAAGGGGGTTTCAATAAACTCCCCGTCCATCTCAATATACCAGAATGAATTCAAGTGACTAACCATATACTCCTCCTCTCCCTGCACAGTGACAATCTTCCCTCTGACGGGGTACTTGAGCTTTTGGTGTAGGGTAGAGGTCACTGCCCCAGCTTTGTGAATCCAAGGTTGACCCAATAAACAGGAATAAGATGGACGGATATCCATTACATAGAAAGTTGAGTTGAATACTTGAGAACCCACACGAATAAGAATGTCTACCTCTCCATGAACCATCCTTTTAGAACCGTCAAAGGCTTTGACAATGATGTTGCTAGGTTTCAACTCTAAGCCCTCACAATCCAACCGGTCTAAGGCCTTCTTGGGCAGTACATTCAGGGAAGAACCGGTGTCCACCAACACGTGCGCAAGAGTAGTGTCCCTGCATTCTATAGAGACATGCAGGGCATCATTGTGGTTCTTTCCCTTAGCAGTAAGGTCAGCATCCGAGAAACCCAAACCATTGTCAGCTGTCAAATTGGCTACGCAATTAGTAAACTGGTCTGCAGATGTCTCTTGTGGCACATGGGCCGTCTTTAGAAATGAAATCAGGGCCTTAGCATGGGCCTCTGAGCACAACAGCAATGAGAGCATAGAGATCTTGGAGGGGGTATGCCCCAGCTGTTCAACAACATTAAAATCACTCTTCTTGATTATTTTAAGAATTTCCTCCATCTCTTGCTGGGAGGCTTCAACATTCACAGAATTTGGTGCCTCCATCCGGGCAGGCTCATCTTCAATCCCTTTTCCCCGAGCATTAGATGACTCGGCAGCAGGGGAAGCAACTGGATCAGAAGTGGAAACAGGCGCACTTGCAGGCCTTATTATGAGAGGTCTTCGAATAGTTGGTGGCGCAATGTCAGGCGAGAAGAGCCAGCCACTACGAGTTACTTTGGCTGGACCAGTGATATTGCTGATGCTGGTACCAGTGTTCAATTCTTGCTTTATACCATGTACATATACATCTGCCCCATAGTGCCATGGGACAGCCTTATCAGATTCATAGGGGAGGGGCCCCGGAACAGTAATAACAATGGGTGCGATAGTCATGATTTTAACTGGCTACCTCGGAGGAGCCTTGATTGGATTGTTGAAAATTGTAACGACAGATACTTCTTCCACAGGAACAAACGGAACAGCGGTCTTCTTTAAGAGAATCTCCTTGCTATCCATCAGGCTTTGGATGCCTAACTTCAGCAACGGACAACCAGTAGGGGTAACAGCACACAAAAGGCAACCCTTGCTGCAACCCGGAAATAAACCGGCCAGCAGTAGGTTCCTCTTAACAGTCATCAAAGGGGTAGCTACATCATTCACAGAAACGGCATACATGTCTTCATCAACGGCATTTACTCCATGCTGGGGCATAGGAGCAGTCACCACATTTGGCCTCTCAGGCGCCTCAAATTGTATCTCCTTCGCATCAATAAGGTCCTGCACCTTATTCCTTAGGGCCCAACAGTCATCAGTAGAATGCCCCGGGCTATCAGAATGATAAGCACAGCGGGCATTTGGATTATACTTAGGAGAGGCAGTATTCACAACCTTTGGAGCCTCTCTGACAGTCACCAAGTTGGTGGATAGCAACTGCGGCAGGATTTGTAACAAGGTCATACTCAGCCGGGTAAATTCTCTTCTGGGTCTCTCAGCCCTTTGTTGATTGGTTTGCCGAGGAGCGGCAGCAGGTTTAGCAATCACCACCGCATTGACAAATTGGCGGCGCTCTGGTTTATCTTGCCTCCTAGGCCCATACACAACACTGGCCTCCTTCTTAAAAGGTTTCTTCTCAGCACTTGAAGATGCACTTTTCTGAATTTTACCGGACTTCATTCCAGCCTCTATCCTTTCCCCAGTCAGAATAAGGTCAGTGAACCCTGCAGATGAATTACCGATAAGATGATTGAAGAATGGCCCGGATAGGGTCCCCAAGAACATATCTACCAGCTCACGGTCAGTTAATGGTGACTGCACCCTGCCATCCAAATCCCTCCACTTCTGTGCATACTCTTTAAAACCTTCGCCTGATCCTAGCGACATACCTTGGAGTTGGGTACGTGTAGGAGCAAGGTCGGCATTATATTGATACTGCTTGTAAAAAGCAGTAGCCAACTCCTCCCAGTTACGAACCTTGGTCCCATCCAGCTGATAGAACCATTCGAGATGATTCCCTGAAAGACTCTCCTGGAAGAAGTGGATTCACAAGTTCTTATCCACTGTGTACGGTTGAATCTTCCGCACATAAAGGAAATACTAAAATATAAAATAAACAAACAATTAATAATTGAACTATTATTTAAAGGCAAAAATGCAAACCCTAGCCAAAAATCACAAAAAGTCAAAAAATGTAAATATGTTCAGATCCTATGATTAAAAAAAAGATTACATGATTTTTTAAAGAATTTTTGAACCAATGGAAGTATTAAAGTAAAATTTAAACAAAACAATTAACAATTTAACTCTTGAAATTACATTCAATTATCAAAAATGAAAAAAAAAACTAAACAAATTTCAGAATCAAATTCCACATGACTTTATGAGTCAAAAATATTTTTTTGGAATTTTCCAATTCAAAGAAATATTAAAACAAAAATAATACTAAACAAATAATTAATTAAACTCATCAATTTTTGAACCAATCAAAACATTTTTAAAAATTATCAAAAAAATACACAAGGTCTGAAATATTATTTTGAATTTGTGATAATTTTTTCAGAATTTTTTAATCATTTTTGAGCAAGAAATAAAATTATGGAAATCAATTTATAAAACAAAATTCAAATGAATTAAAGAAATAAGCCAGCCAACCAGAGGAGGCCACGTAATCGTCTTCAACCTCTGGCTAGGGAAAAAACGCGCGCATGATCCAGTTCATCATCTCATTTTCCAGTCAATATAACATGCTCAATTCTACACAATTTTCCATGAAATTTCGTGCAAATTCAAGCTAGCATTTCATACTTCAATATGCAATTTGAATCACAACAAATAATGAACCATGGATCAAGAACAGATCATGCAAAAATGTCAAAAACTCACTTGAACAGAAAAATTCAGATGCATCATTCATGCATATCTCATCAAATTAAAAGCTCTGAAGCTTCAAAAACACTTAATGGACTTCAAACAACATGATTATGAACTTAAATCACACAATGCACGGCTAGAAATCAAAATCCAAAGTTGAGAATTCAAACCTTTGAGAAAAAATGGATCTACTGTCTCCTTCACTCCAGTTGCAAACCAAGCCTCGATCTTCAATCCTTATCACTTGGAGAAGAGAATGCAAGAAGAATTGACCAAAACGCGCAAGGGAGATGGAAGAATCGAAGAAAAATTTAGAGCAACAAGCTATGGAGTTTTCTGATTTCAGGGATGAAATGAAGCATGAACCCCGCTCAATGAGGCTTGCTTCTCAATATATAGAGCATCAAGAGGAGGGTATGATAGGTTTTTTGCGCTGAAAGCTCTTGGAAAGAATGAAATCTTCTTTTTGCCAAAATCAAGTATGCACATGCAGCCCTCCAATCCCTCGTGCGTTGGCTTTCTTTTTACGTGCATTTCAGTCCATTTTACCTCAGGAAGATATTAGCAACAAAATTAAGACTTAAATCATTGTATTAAGCAAGTGTTGGTGATTAGGCAACTTCATGCCACTTTTTGCAAAATCACAAATTCCCTTTGCATTTGCCCATGTGCAACTCAAGCTTTGGAATGATAGGCCTTGGTACATTTCATATTGGTCATGGGCCAAGTTTGAAGTGAAACAAAAGGCCAAAAATCAAGTTATCAAGAATTTGCAATTTGCATGACATGCATGAATTCAAAGAAAAGCCTCAAAATTCCAAGGTCCACAACTTGCTCATACTTTTTAATTTTGATACAAATGAGAACAATTTGGAAAGGTATTGAAAAGATCTACAATCCCTTAGTTTTTAGTTTTTGCAATTGAGGTCATTAAGTTTCTCAAAATTGAGCTTGAAATTCACTAATTTTGGAAAATGACCTATAATTTTGTGATTTCAAAAGACCATAATTCTTGATTCCTTGCCAATTTGGACATGAGACCAAAAGGAGGTGAAATATCATTCTCTTAGCTTTCCAAGCATATTTCATTTGCATTTTCTTGATCAAAGGTGAATTGTGATCGGTGGATCTGGAACTGACTGTTTAACGCTGGTTCGCGAAATGTCGCGGAAGCAAGAGTCGCCACCGTCTTTTATTTTCTCCAATATGGAAAGGACAAAAGCACAGAAAAATTCCTTATTGAGATTAGCTCTCGGTTCGGGAGGTAGATTTATAGAAAGGGAAGGTGTTAGCACCCTTTCTATCCATGGTTATCCATGGGCTCTTAGATACTTGCTCATTGTGTTTTCAAAAGTGTTTGTTTGCTTTTCAAGGTGAGTGGGTTTTAAAAAAAGTTTCTTTGAAAGTTTCAGATCGACTCTTGTATCAGTCCTCAAGAGTGTTTGAAAAATTATTTTTGAAAGCTTTTTTGCAAAGTGTCGGTGTGAAAAGAAATTTTTGATTTGTTTTGAATTAGAGCAAGTATCTATGAGTCATCTACCTACCCTAAGGAATTAGTCTGTGTAAATGTCCTTGAGATAGTGCCATCCCACCATTGAGGGGTAAGTAGCACCACCGTTGGAGGTGTTCGGGTCAATTCGAGTTTAGGGACAGTGTGGTCACCAGAGCAATAGTAGGACACCTTAGAAGCTACCCCCATGCCATGTTCATGGACATGAGGACTTACTAAAACGTCCTCTACTCGACGACCACGTTTCGAGGGGCAAGGCAACAGTGAGGCGTACCCTAAGAGTGGTGTGTGAATCTGTGTGTTATTTCAGTTATGTTTTATCTTGTGCATGTATTTAGTGAGCTACGCATTATTTTTATTTGGGCATACATTCTTTCATGTGATTAACAGTTTAAAGGGTGCGGAAATTAAAATGCGGAAAAATAAAGGTCCTACGCTATTACAAGGCGCGGGTCTATATATCGCCAAATTAAACAAAGACCCGATTTGAATAAAGAAAATGCAGAAAGGAAATATCCTAATTACTATTACAAAGCTTTGGGGCAAATACATTATATTCACAAAAGAAATAAATGCGCGAAAAGGAATTATGATCGAAGGTGCGAGGGCGTTGGACCCTTTAAAGATTAGATTGGAATTTAAAGTAATTAATGATTAAAGAAAGAAAAGGTTATTTTTTATGGTTTTTGGTATTTATGAAAATAAATAAAATTGATTAAAATTGGAAATTAAATGAAACCCTAATTCTAAATCGTTTTTAATTATTAAAGAAAATATTTAAGTTTAACCTAATTTAACCCTAATTAATTAATCACAAGTTTATTTACAAAAATAATTAATTATTAATAATAATAAGAATAAGAAAATTTATTTAATGAGAAAAGGATAAAAATGATAAAAACCTAATTTTTATGTATTTTAGTTATTTAGAAGAAAAAACATTAAAGTTGAAAACCTAAATTTAAACTAATTGATTATTGAAAATTTATTTACAAAATATTAATGCATTAAATAACAAACATATTTTATTTTGATTTTTCTGATTTTTGTTTGTATTTTTTGTATTATAAAAATTATTTGGAATTAAATAAAAGCAATTAATCAAATAAAAGAAAAAGGAGATTTAAAATAAAAAAAAGAAATATGCAAACCATATGAGGGGTATCTGCCCAATTTGGAGGTGTCTTGGAAGTATTTTGTCCCACTAGAATCAGGCCTTTTGACTTTCCATGTTTGCATGCATATGGTTGACTGAATGTGTATGGTAGGCTGTACGTTCTAGCCTTTTGATTGATCAAGAATCCACTTGTCAAGCCACTGCGTTGGGGTGCATGGTGGACTGAATGAGGGGCGCTGCATAGAAGGGTGTTAAGAAAAATAATATTGAAGAAGTGGGGGACCTGGGAATCGAACCCAGGTCCCAATGCTTGCATGACAACACAGCTTCCACCAAGCCAAACGCGTTTATCTGATATATAATGGACAATGAATAATAAGAGAGAGAAAATAAGTATTAGTGGGATAATAAAAAAAGCGCCAATTATTCAAACTGGCCAACCATAGTCCAACACGCTAGCATCTTCTTCCTTGGTCTTTCGTTTTGCCTGAAAAATAAGACTAGATAGCGGGGGTTTTAAACCCCCACTAACTGCAACATTCAAAAATAGCGATTAGCACATGAGGGAATATAAAAAGGGCGCGATAGGGGGAATTGATTCGTTTGGACATTCTGAATCCAGTGGTATAGGTCTCGTGGCTTAATTTTTCCACATGAAAGAAACCCTAATTTCAAACCTCTGAAACCCTAAAGAGCTTCCATGGTGGATTCTCATACAGGCCTTATTAATTCAATTAAAGCATGCCATTAGCTTCAGAATACCCATGTTAGTACAAATCAATCATTAGAATACATTAATATGGCATGAAAATGTAAATACGAATATGCAAAATTGTATGAACATGGCGACTGTGTTCTACCACTTCTTCAAGTATGGAGACTTGGCTTTGGTTGGAAAAGATTCCTGGTAGTGTCAGGAGTCTATTAGAATGATTTTGAGACCTTGAATCACACTGCAACTATGAAAACCGATTTTAGATTTTTGTGAAAAAATGCAAGTTTTATCTTGATGCTTCTGTGCAGCTTTTTTCGTTCTCTAGCATTAGGGTTTGTTTGTATATGTATGAGGAATCATTCTAGGTCAAAAACAAAGCCCATGATCCATGTATTCAATGCTTTTGAATATTTGATTTTCAAGCATCTTTTTCAATCTTTTCTTGCCATGGAACTTGCCTATTTTGGAAGATCTTGCCTCTTGAGCATGTGCACGAAATATTTAGGTCATAAAGAGTGAATATGCTGCATAAAAAGATTTGGAAAACATATTTTAGTATTTTTCTTATATTTAATTTTAATTAAATGAATTAATAGGATAATAAACTCAATTAATTAATTAAAAATAAGAAAATAACTCCCCTTTGGGTCAATGGGTCGTGCATAGCTTTTGGGTGATGATTCTTGGAAGAAATTGTGGCCCATTAGCAATTTTGAGGCATTTGAAGCAAAGTTGACTTTTCAAAATTCCCAAAAATTCCCTAACTTCCATAAGGCATATCTTGCTCAATTTTTAAGCTTTGATCATGTTCTTGGACATTTTGGAAAGGTCTTGAAGTCCTATAACCAATGCCTTTGGTCCCATGTCATTTTGATTTACCAATCTCAAGTTATGGTCTTTGACTTAAAGTGCCTTTTTGTTGACTTTTGAAAATGACCTATAATGTTGAGATTGATAACTTTTTGTGAGAGCATTTCTTGGACTTGAAGTGTGAAGAGGAGTTGTAGGAAATATCATTCTCTTCAAAATGAGCTTTGGATGGAATTTTTCTGATAAACCATGTGGAAGTTATGCCTTGGTCAATTTGCAGTTGACTTTTTCAGCTGTCCAAATATAGAAACTTTTGCATCTTGAGACTTTTTAAGCCATGCTTTGAGAATCATGATCAAGAACTGATCAAATGATGTTTGTGGCTTCAAAATAAGATGTTGACCAAAAAATTTGACTTTTGACTGTCAAATGACCATTTTGCCCCTGCAGTTGACTGTTGAGCAATTAGGGTTTTTGACTGTGCAATTTTGTGTTGTGAGTCTTGAAACTTGACATGTAGGTGCTTGACAATGTTTATAGGCATGTGGGACTTGTTTGGGCCCTTGGAAACCTCAATTTCTTTGCCATAACCAAAACCCTAATTTTTGACTGTTAGGAGGCAATTGGACTGTGCAACCTTTGGGGATATTTTAAAGCATGCTCTTAGCAAATCTTGAAGAAAATGGGAGGGCAAATTTTGGGGTACAACATGAATAAAATATGAATTTTTGAAATTAAGTCCTTATTTTCCAAAATTAGTAACTTTTAGGATTTCTTCAAGAACAAGTTTCAACCCAAACCCCAATCTCTTTGATCCAATGACCAAAATGGACTTGAAATATGAAAAGTACATCCTAGAATTGATGGTTGGCCAAAAATTCACTTGGTCAACTTTGACTTTGACTGATTTTGACCAAAATGACCATTTTGCCCCTTTGAATCAATTGATCCACTTCCCTTCAAAATTGATGATCAAAACTTCAAACATATAATCTTACAAACATAAAGAGTCCATGTGCAAAGTTTCACTTCAAAATTCTCAAGAAATCCTGATAAAAACCCAAACCCTAGTTTTGGTCAACACCTCAAGAGACTGATGAATCATCTTCAAAACTTCAAATCCTCTGGGCATCATGACCAATTCCTTGTACAAAGACTCTTTAAATACCAATGAGATGTTGTAGCTTCCAAATCAAGACTTGTACATTGACCAATAGCCCTGCTCAAACAAAACCCTAATTTGACTGGTGAATCAAAGGAATGATCCCCTTTTATAATCAAACACAAACTCCAATCCTCTGAGGATCTAAAGAGATGAATAAAGCCTCTTGAGATATGTAATAACTCTTGAGCTTGAAAGATCCAGAGGTTTAGATTATAAGATTCTACTTGAGCAATCTTGTCAATGCAACCAACCTTCAAAGCTTGAGGAAGACTTGATAACCAAAGTACTTTGATCCTATCACAATGTATGAATGTAATGCAATATGATGTTCATGATGAAACATAAGCCTAAATCAAGAGGGTAAATTTTGGGGTGCAACAACTGCCCCTATTCAAATATCTTCAACATGATAAGTGAGAAAAGTGACAACTTTCGAGCGTACAAGGCTGAAGATGTTTGAATACGAAAGAACCCGAAAATTTACACTCTTGAAGAAGAAAGAAAACAGAAGTAGAAAACCCTCAAGACATGTGTCAGAATGAAGCTGTAACGCAAGTCGAAACAGAACAAAAACAAAGAAGAGTAGACGCAACTAAACTTCTGGGCAGATGTGCCAGGGAAAAACTGGGCTTCAGAAAAGGGTGAGATAAAACTCAAACTACATAGTATAAGTGAAACTAAGCTTTGGAAAAGAAAACATACGCGGATGAGGAGACGAAACTCTGAGCTCGACCCAAAGCAAAAGCGACTAGAGTGCGTGATTCTAGGAGCACTTGCTAATCTCAACTAAGATAGACAATATGAAGGAACTGAAAGAATCCTAGAAAAGAGGAACAAAAGTGAGACAAAACTCAACTTGATAACCAGTTAGGCGAAACTAAACTAGATGAGCACCAGAACGAAACTGGATTTCACGCACAGGTAGCGAGGCGAAACTCGACCCATAGAAAAGTGATGAGAGTGCATATTTCTCAGAGCATCTGTTGGTCTCAGATCAATGGATAAACAGTGACGAAAACTGATAGCAGAATTCGGGGAACAAAAGAGACCGATTTTAAACCAAAGACGCAGTATGAACACTGCACTCGGTAAACGAACACCGTCAAAGGGTCCAAGGTATGAAAGCAAAAAAAACGAGACGAAACTCGACTCAATAACTAATTAGGCGAAACTAAACTAGACGAGTACCAGGATGAAACTGGATTTCATGCACAGGTAACGAGGCGAAACTCGACCCAAAGCGAGGAGATTAGGGCGTACACCTAAAAACCTGCTGAAAGCGATATCAGGACGAAACTGGTATTCGAAAGGTGCATCAATAGACATTGGAATGAACTGGAGAGGGTAGTGAAGACTAAACCCGAGAATACCGTGTCAGGGCGAATACTGAATTACGGTCATGAGTAGACATTCAAACAAACGAATGACTGACACCAAAAGGATATTGGTATGGGGAGTAAAATGATATAATGAGGACGAAGACCTTGCTGGAGATTTGATCCGAAGTATTAGCAAAATCACTGGGGATGATGGAGACAAACATGGCTTATGTTCCGATGCATGTTTGAATTCTTTTTATATAGCGCAATGCTCCATATAATGGAAATGCTACGCGTTTTTGTAGATGCAATGTAATGATGCATGTTTAAAAGTTCCACAGGGGAATGGCCAATTGAAAAGCTAATAACCAAGAAGTCAGAATTTGGCATGACTCAAAAATAAATTGCAAAATCCAAAGGAGAGGAGAAAATATGGGGAACCACTAGAGAGGGAACCTCGAAGAGATGAAGCTTTGCATGGAATAATAACCGAGCAACCAGTAGAAACGGGCTACAAACATTGAGGTGAGCTGTAGAAATAAATTACAAACTCCTAGAGAAGATCAGATCGACATTGTAGCTTCTGACGTGAGAGGTGAAAACCTTTGCTGGGGGAGCAAAACTCTCCTGAGGAGACGGGACTTCACTGGGGATACAGAGCTCTGCTGAATATTTTCTTGCTGGAGAGAGATTCTTTGAATGCAACCATTGAACAGATCATGCAGATAGTCACACAGTAACGACCTTACTGAGGAATAAGAGAAGATCTTTAACATAAGGATGCCCCGATCAACAGATCGACTAGGAAATGAGAGGTCAAAACGAAGGACCTCTGTTGGCAATTTTGTTGGGGAATTGAAACTTCTTCAGAATGTAAGTTCCTACTTAAATGACTCCACTGGGGATTGGTGACATATCCAAACTTGAAGTCTTAGAATGAAGCTTTTTGAAAGAATATCCTTGGGGAAACAAAACTTTGCTGCGGAAACGAAACTTCACTGGGGATAAGGAACTTCACAGGGGATAAGAATAATCCTAATCATACATGG
Source organism: Vicia faba (assembly GCA_948472305.1). NCBI lineage: Eukaryota > Viridiplantae > Streptophyta > Magnoliopsida > Fabales > Fabaceae > Vicia > Vicia faba. The sequence continues at coordinate 9,422,865 of OX451737.1, forward strand.
GCTCTGTCAAAATAGAAGAAAACCAAACATTCACCTCTTGACAATCATTAAGATCTTTACAGGTGTTCAATGTGTAAACTCTCTTTGATATCAAACAAATGTTTTGCATGCATAAAGATGTTTATTTTGGGAATGGCAGACCTGATGCGATGATTATTTAAGCCTTGAAGC